>JARBWK010000009.1:107514059-108181012 GCA_030556195.1 Anolis apletophallus
GATTTTAATCTGTTTCGTTTTTAACCCTCTGTTGTATGCATTGGCTCTTGTGAGCCGCCGCGAGCCCCTGGGAGTCGGCGGCATAAAAGCCCCAATAATAAATAAATAAATAAATAAACAATAAAAGTTGGCTTCATTTGGACCAGTATCAATTGTTGCATCATTCGTTCCTGTGCCCGCACGAAGGTCGCCGCCCGAGTCAGAGGTAATTGCCAGAGGAGTTTTGGGACTCCAGATTTCCGCTACACTGGGACTCCGGGTTACTGCTTCACTACCTGTGGGATCCTTTGTTGAGAGGTGTTAATGCTCAAAACCAGGGGGATTCCAGAGGGACCACCACTGAGAAGGCCCTGTCTCTTGTCTCCACCAGTCGCGTTTGCGAGAATATGATTGATGTCCATTAAAAACTCTACCAGGCATAGACCAACTTGGGCCCTCCAGGTGTTTTGGACTTCAACGCCCACAATTCCTGACAGCCTCCTGAGAGGACAGGAGGCCCCAAGTGGGCCCATGCCTGGCTATAGATGTTCTCTTAAGATTGGGTGAGAGGAAGCATCATGGAGATGTGGGGGAAACCACTTCCCTAGAGGAAACGAATAAGGTGGCTATTTCAGGCCTATATCCGCCCCAGGCGCCTTCTTGTTTCTTATGGCGGGATTTCCCCTTCAAGAGGCCACATCACCACCACCACCGAGAAGGGCCCTTTCGCCCCCTCCCCGCCTGCCTACGCGCGCGCTCGCTCGCTCGCGCTCTCTCTTTCCCCGCGCCTGCGCAGTGGGGGGGAAAGGCGTCGGCTCCCTCTCGGAGCTGTCAGTGCCTCTCGAGCCGCTCGCTTGGCAGGTCGCGTTCCTGCGAGGCGCCTCCTGAAGAGACCGAGCGGCCGCCGAGGCAGGATGGAGAGCGGCGGGCAGAGGCAGAGGCCGGGGTCCGCCGCGCCGCCATTGAGCAGGTAGGAGGAGGAGAAGGCCTGGGGCGAAAGGAGGGCGCCCAGGAAAGGAAGGAGAGGCAAGGGCGCGCGGGTAACGGGGTTCTCTCGTGAAGAGAAGGGAAGGAAGGGCCTCCTGGCCCCATCTCCTAGGCCCAGCCGCCTTCCTCCTCAGCCTAAGGGAGCACAAGCCGGCCTCAGTGGCTCCCTCCTAGCGAACTATGGATTTAATGCCCTTCAGATTGGTATACTATATTCTGACGCCACCATCGTCAGCGTTATCGTTTCATTCATGTCCTGCCATCAACTCCCAGGGCACCTGGACCATCTCCACCATTATTATCATCATCAATGGCATTGTTTATGGAGTGGCATCAACCTGCATGGCACTTGACAAGTGAAGTACCCCTAAACAACAAACAGGGGTCCCTGTCAAAGACACACAATGTTTGTGTGTGTGTATATATACACACACATATACACAGAGACATGAATGCAATGTTTGTGTGCGTGCGTGTGTGTGTGTATACACATACACACACAGACATGAATGCGCTTAAACTCAGCCTTCCCTTCGGATTTATATCTTACTATACCATTATTATCATCAATGGCATTGTTTATGGAGTGGCATCAACCTGCATGGCACTTGACAAGTAAAGTGACCCAAAACAACAAACAGGGTTTCCTGTCAAAGCCACACAATGTTTATACAAACACATATACATACAACACAGACTTAAACTCAAACCTTCCCATCGGATTTATATCTTACTTTTACTATACCATTATTATCATTAATGACATTTTTTATGGAGTGACATCAACCTGCACGGCACTTTACAAGTAAAGTAACACAAAAGAACAGGGTTTCCCGTCAAAGCCACACAATGTTTGTGTGCGTGTGTATGCTCATACACACACAGACATGAATGCGCTTAAACTCAGCCTTCCCTTCGGATTTATATTTTACTATACCATTATTATCATCAATGGCATTATTTATGGAGTGGCATCAACCTTCATGGCACTTGACAAGTAAAGTAACCCAAAATAGCAGTGTTTCCTGTCAAAGCCACACAATGTTTATACACACACATATACATACACACACAGACATGAATGCGCTTAAACTCAAACCTTCCCATCGGATTTATATCTTACTTTTACTATACCACTATTATCATCAATGGCATTGTTTATGGAGTGACATCAACCTGCATGGCACTTTACAAGTAAAGTAACCCAAAACAACAAACGGTTCCCTGTCAAAGCCACACAATGTGTTTGTGTGTGTGTGTATGTGTGTGTGTGTGTACGTGTACACACACACACATACACATATACTCATACACACAGAGACATGAATGCGCTTAAACTCAGCCTTCCCTTTGGATTTATATTTTACTATACCATTATTAACATCAATGGCATTATTTATAGAATGACATCAACCTTTACAAGTAAAGTAACCCAAAACAACAAACAGGGTTCCCTGTCAAAGCCACACAATATGTGTGTGTGTGTGTACACACACACACACACACACACATATACTCATACACACACAGACATGAATGCGCTTAAACTCAGCCTTCTCTTCAGATTTATATTTTACTATACCATTATTATCATCAATGGCATTATTTATGGAGTCTTAGACATACTGGGATGGGATAATTGTCAATGTATCAATTAGATAAAGATAACTGTTGATTCAACAGTTATCTTTATCTAATTGATACATTGACAATTACCTCCAACAGTTATCTTTATTTAATTGATACATTGGCAATTATCCCATCCCAGTGTGTCTAAGATACGTAGGTATCTATAGCTTAACCCTGTATATAATTATTATTTATGGAGTGACATCAACCTGCATGGCACTTTACAAGTAAAGTAACCCAAAAGAACAGGGTTTCTTGTCAAAGCCACACAATGTTTACACACACACACACACACACACACACACACACACACACACATACACACACAGACATGAATGTGCTTAAACTCAAACCTTCCCATCGGATTTATATCTTACTTTTACTATACCATTATTATCATCAATGGCATTATTTATGGAGTGACATCAACCTGCATGACACTTTACAAGTAAAGTAACCCAAAACAACAAACAGGGTTCCCTGTCAAAGCCATACAATGTGTATGTGTGTGTATATATATACTGTATACACACACATATACACACCCAGACATGAGTGCGCTTAAACTCAGCCTTCCCTTCGGATTTATATTTTACTATACCATTATTATAATCAGGTTTATGGAATGACATCAATCTGCATAGCACTTTACAAGTAAAGTAACCCAAAACAACAGTCAAAGCCACACAATGTTTATACACACACACACATACACACACACACAGACATGAATGCGCTTAAACTCAACCATCCCATCGGATTTATATCTTACTTTTACTATACCATTATTATAATCAATGGCATTTATGGAGTGACATCAACCTGCATGACACTTTGCAAATAAAGTAACCCAAAACAACTTCAGTTTCCTATACCATCTTCACCATTATTATTATCATGGGCATTTATTTATGGAGTGCCATAAATATGTGTATATATATGTTTATGTGTATAATATATATATCTGATATATATTAGAGATTAATGCACTTAAACTCAACCTTCCCGTTGGATTTATATCTTACTTTTACTATACCATTATTATCATCAATGGAATTATTTATGGAGTGACATCAACCTGTATGGCACTTTACAAGTAGAGAAGAAGAACAAAACTGAGGACTATAAGTACAAAGACTAACAAAAGGCAAAGAGAAGCCTCACAACGCTATATAAGATAATATAAGTTATGACTGGCGTATTTCTATGGGCATTGTACCATTTATTTGCTATATTGCTTTGAAATAATATCTTATATAGCGTTGTGAGGCTTCTCTTTGCCTTTTGTTAATCTTTGTGCTTTACAAGTAGAGCCACCCAAAACAACTGGGTTCACAGTCAAAGCCATGCAATATAATATCTATATATGTATCTCTCTCATATATATGTATTATTTATTTATTATTTATTTATGTCATTTATATTTACGTCATTATATTAGAAATGAATGCGCTTAAACTTTCCCATTAGATTTATATTTTACTTTGGTTTTCTATGTCATTATCATCAATGGCATTTATTTATGGAGTGCCATCAACCTGCAGTAAAGTAACCAAAAACAACAGGGTTTCCTTCCAAAGCCATGCAATGTAGTGTGTGTGTGTGTGTGTGTGTGTATGTATCTAATATGTATTAGAGATGACTATGCTTAAACTCACCTTTCCCATTGGATTTATATCTTATTTTGGTTTTCTATACCATCATCACCATTTATTATCATCATGGGCATTTATTTATGGAGCGCCATCAACCTAGAGGTAAAGTTGCCCAAAACAACAGGGTGCCCTGCCAAAGCTATTTAAAGTAAATAAAAGTTGTGCATTTGATTAGACAATTCGCTAGATAACTGGCCTTAACTATGACCTAAGTCTTGTCCTTGCACCTTACTACTATTCTACTCAAACTTTTAATTATCCAGTTAAAACTGCTCTTATCCTTTTGCTGCTTTATCATCTACGCACTTTACTCATTAGACCTACCTTTACATTGCTGTGTACCAGATCGTCCTCCTACAATGAGACTTGAATTATCAGTTTTTGTTTCTGATGCTTGTTTTATTGTTGTTATAATGTTGCTTATGTTGTTTTATATTGATTATTGCTTTTTGTACATGTTTACGTTTTAACTGTCAATTGGGCTTGGCCCCATGTAAGCTGCCCCGAGTCCCTTTGGGGAGATGGAGGCGGAGTATACAAAAAAAGTTATTATTATTACTATTATTACTAAGTAATATAAATATATATGTATTTATGTATCTAATACATATTAGAGCTGAATGCGCTTAAACTCATCCTTCTCATCAGATATATATCTTACCTCGGTTTTCTATACCATCATCATCATTTCCATCATTGGCAATTATTTATGGAATGACACCAACCCAAAACAACAGTGGGCCCTATTAAATGCATATGGTATAATGCATATCTTTTAAGGAATACATGGATAGGGAGAGCACTCTTTCTCTCTCTCTCTCTCTCTCTCTCTCTCTCTCTCTCTCTCTCTCTCTCTCTCTAGCTTTTGGTCGACCTCAGTGGCCCACATCCTCTTTCCACTCTTGCAGTTCTACAGATGAACTCAGTCACCTTTCTCATTGGATATGTATCTTTCTTCAGTTTTTCATCACCATAATCTTCATCATTAACGTTTCTTCATGAGGTGACGTCAACCACTTTGCCAAAGCCATACTATCTAATATATATATCTCATAAATAATCTGTGGATAGGGAGAGTTGATTCTGTATGTCTGCACATGTGTATATTAGTATAAATATGTACTCTAACTCAACCTTCCCATTAGATATTTATCTTCAGTTTTCTGTTGCAAATGTTACCACCAACATGATTCTGCATGGCACTTTAGACGTACAACTTAAACCAACAGTGAGTCCTGCCAAAATCATGTGATCTAATAGCTATCTTAAACAGAATCCACAGATCTGAAGGGTGGACTGTAAGCATGTATTTATGTTTATAGTGAATCTGTAGGTACAGAAGGTTGACTATATGTGTATATATATAGGGGTGTGTGGGATATTTTGGTATATGAATGCACATTAAAATCTTTTAATAGGTCTCCTGTTTTATGTGAATGTGGAATACATTTCTTGTGTAACTGTTGTAGACAGTTATGTTTACAACATACTGAGACACTTGGTCACTGTTTTACTGTAAAATAATATATGTTGCATTTAGAAATATTTAGTGAATGAGTATGGGGGGTTACCTTGTGCAATACTAGTATTGCTGGTTCTTCTGCCTGCTATAGACAGTCCAAGAATCCTTCTAATTTCTCTAAGTGAATAGTGAAATTTTGGCTTTGCCTTACTAAACTGGGATGGGGAAAAGCTGGTATAAATTACTGAAGCCTGGCAGCCCAAATCATAGCCAGGGCTGTTACTTTTCTCTCAAGAGCAGGCATGTTTGGACTTCAACTCTCATAAATCCCAGCCAGTTTACCGCCTGAGGAATTGTGGGAGTTGATGTCCAAAACACCCGGAGGGCCAAAGTTTGTCCATGCCTGTTCAAGAGACTAATATATACTTCATATACTAGAGTATAAGCCTAGGCTTATACTCTAGTATAGCCTAGGCCCCCTTTTTAGGCTGAAAAAGCCCCCCTCAATTTATACTCAGGTGAGGGCCCTGGCAAGAAGGCGTGAGGATGAAAGAAGGGCTTCTTTTAGCCCCATGCCTTCCTGCCGGAACCCTCATCTCTCCACACAGCATTCCAGTTCTCCTTCCTCTCCTCTTTCACGCAGTGCGCACCTTCCTCTCCTCCTCTCTTGGCGCTAGTCTTCCCCACTTTTCCTTATTCATATACACACAGCATTTTCCCCAAAATGTATAGTTAAAATAAACAATGGTGATTATTGGAAAGATACGTAAGCACATTTACATTGAAGAAGGTTAGAATAATTATTTTAATCAGAGTTGGACAGTCTTACCTTAAATTACAGTTTTATGTAAATATTCCAAAACATTTAACTTGCTGATGCCTCAATTAATGTAATTTTATTGGTATCTATTTTCATTTTGAAATTTACCAGTAGCTGCTGTATTTTCCGTCCTTGGCTTATACTCGGGTCAGTAAGTTTTCCCAATTTTTTGTGGTAAAATTAGATGCCTTGGCTTATATTTGGATCGGCTTGTACTTGGGTATATACAGTTCTCAGCAGCAAACAAAAGCAAACAGTATGGTTTTCTAAGCAGACAGAAAATAAAAATGTATAACCACTCCAAACTGTAATTTGTTTGAACAATTAGATGCGCCAACCATGGTTTAGGCTCTCATCCATTTTTGTGTTTGACTTTTTAAATTAAATCATTGGCTTCAGAAGAAACAGGAATTCAGCTGTGAAGGTGCTGTTCAGCAGATCTGTACAGTTTTTACCAGTAAAATTTATAATACTAAAAGGCAGCACACAGATGAGATCATGCAGTTAACGCCTGCGTTAATAACTGTTTATGTGTGGAAGTTGGGGCTGCACCCAATATGCATGATTTCAGTTTATTCATTTGGCTAACAATTCTGAGTTAACTTCATGTTTAGGGTTAAGGTACAGACTAATAAACAACATATTTTGACCTGAATTGTTAGTCACATCTAGAACTGATTGGCTGAATCAAATGGAGCAAAGTCCAAAATTATGCAAGCTGCATTTATTCAATGTGTCTATACATCAGACTATATACCATAATTTTACATAACAAGAAGCATAGCAAAAGAAGCAAGATTTGCTGTCTATCTGAGCAAATTATTTTCCTGAAAAACTGATTATTGATTTTACATAGTGCTTTTGTGACAATGAAAAAATGCAGAATCCACTATGTCGCAGAACTTCTTTGGCAAGTATAAAAGCACACTGGTAGTTTCAAACTGAAAAAAACATTTAAGGTATTTAAACCATGTGTTATATTTAATGAAGACAATGTGATTACTCCTAATCCAATCTGGCAGTTAGGAAGGGCAAAGAATTAATAGGATCTACCAGTCTCATAATCTGATTGGCACAGTAGGTGGGAATTAATTTGAACCAATGTCCTTTCAAGATTTGCAAAGTGTAAGTGTTTTTATGAGACTTTGAGATTCCCGGTCGAAACACACTAAATGCCCCAGGTCCCATCTGATCTTGGAAGCTGATCAGGGTCAGCTCTGGTTAATATTTGGATGGGAGATTGTCAGTGAATACCAGGTGTTGGAAGCTATATTTCATAACAAAAACACTTCTGAATATACCTTGCCAAAGAAAAACCTATGAAATTCATGGGGTCACCATAAATTGCCACATACACACACTCACACATACAGGACTCCCTGTTCAGATGATTTTGGTGTCACTGATTCCTGATTAACTACGTATCTGCATTTACTTAATAGTCTAACAATATGGTGTGTGTGTGTGTGGTTTTTTTTAAATAAAAAGAACAACCCTAAAAATGTAATGTGACATTTGCAGAACAGAGAACAGGTTTTTAAAGTGGTTTTGCAAGTTCTCATCAATCCATTGATCAAGCAGAATGTAAAGACATGTAGATTCTGAGGATATAACACTTCAGTAATGTGAAGAGATATTATTCTTTCTTGGCTTTTCTTTGTGAACGAAGATTCAGGAAGGACTCATCCCACGCTTTCTACAAGTGCTTGTAGAAATGCAAATGTGTCCTTCGAGCCTGTGCAATGGATTTGTCTGGTGAAGTGCAGCGTGCACAGAACTGGCCTAACCCTTTAAACCAAAGGTTCGTCTGCCGGGGCCTAGCAAATGGTGGCAGCGAGGTGGCAGCGAGGTCCTCAGGTCGTAGGTTTGATTAGAGTTTCCTTCTCTTAGATGGTTGACCTTACAGGGTTAGACAAGCGAGCACCATCTGCCCGGGTTTGAAATCCGAGTTTTCCTTCTCTTAGGATGGTTGCCAAAAGGCTAGAGAGCCCATCCTGCCCATTGACGCTCTTTGTCAGACCCTTTGGTTGTGACCTGTCTGGCATGGGAGGCCCTACCGGTGACTATTATGTCACCACCAGCATAGCTCACAATTTCATTAGAGTACGCACGCCTCTCCCCCATGACAAGGGTGCGCCAATGGAGAAGCTTGCGTAATAATAGAGATATTATTAACATTTCGATTATAGGCATCCATTCTTCCACAAAGAAGTACTGTATATACTTGTGTATAAATCAACCTCATGTATAAGTTGAGAATCGACTTTGAGCAAATCAATATGTTTATCCTATGTTACTGTTTGGTATCTGGGGAATTATATAATGCTTTGTACACTTATGGGATCTCATAACCCATTCTGGCAGTGGTAGCTTGTCAGTCAACAGGTTGGTTGTCCATTCCATGGATCTGGACTTTTTCTTGAACTTATCATTGTTTCTGACTGGAGATGACCTATTATGAAGGACCCAAGGATGGTCCACTTTCTGGTCTCCTGCCAACATTGAAAAAGACATTTGATATTTAACAGGTTATGGAGAAATGTCTTCTAGTGGGACATATACTAAGCTCTTTTATCCTTGCTATTAATTTTAAAATTATGTCACAATTAAAAAAATTATTGATGTTTATTTTATTTATTTACTAGCTTGGGGACCCGGCGGTGCCCGGGTCATTTGAGAAGTGCAGCAGGATGTAGAGTGGGTCATGGGGGCTCTGTGTCCCAAGTTTGGTCTTGATCCATCATTATTGGGAGTTGCAGTGGTATCATGAAATTACTGAAGTTAGTGCAAGTCCCATCATCTCTGGTCCACATCTACAGTAGGATGTACTGTAGATTGGGTCATGGGGGCTCTCTGTGCTAAGTTTGGTCTGTATTGGTGAATGGATGAGGGTTGCATTGTTTTTAGGAAGTGAGTGAAGGTACTTCAAGTCCCATCATCCGTGGTCCATCTCACACAAAACCGCACCAGGATGTAGAGTGGGTCATGAGGGCTCTGTGTGGCAGGTTTGGTGTTGATCAGTCATTGGATTAGGTTTGTAGCAGTCTTGGAAAGTGAGGGAAGGTACTGCAAGTCCCATCATCCATGTTCTGGCCCCCTCCAAACTTCAGTAGGATGTAGAGTGGGTCACTGGGGCTCTGTGTGCCAAGTGTGGTATTTCTCGATGTTTGTTGGGGGCCGCAGTTGTCTGAGGGAACAGAGGGGTGTGAAAGTACTACAAATCCCATCATCCATTGTCAGTCCTCCCCCGAACCTCACCAGGACGTGAAGGCATTCATGGGGGTTATGTGTGCCAAGTGTGGTCTCGATCAGTAATTGGATGAGGGTCGCAGCGGACTTGGGAAGTGAGTAGAGGTACTTCAAGTCCCATCATCCATGGTCCACCCTCCTCCGATGGGCACCAGGATGTAGAGTGGATCATGAGGGCTCTGTGTGGCAGGTTTGGTGTTGATCAGTCATTGGATTAGGTTTGTAGCAGTCTTGGAAAGTGAGGGAAGGTGCTGCAAGTCCCATCATCCATGGTCTGTCCCCCTCCAAACTTCAGTAGGATGTAGAGTGGGTCACTGGGGCTCTGTGTGCCAAGTGTGGTCTTTATCAGTGTTTGTTGGGGGCCACAATAGTCTGTGGGAACAGAGGGGTGTGAAAGTACTACAAATCCCATCATCCATTGTCAGTCCTCCCCCAAACCTCACCAGGACGTGAAGGCAGTCATAGGGGTTATGTATGCCAAGTTTGGTCTCGATCAGTGATTGGATGAGGGTTGCAGCGGACTTGGGAAGTGAGTAGAGGTACTTCAAGTCCCATCATCCATGGTCCACCCTCCTCCAAACTGCACCAGGACGTAGAGTGGGTCATGGGAGCTGTGTGTGCTAAGTGTGGTCTGTATTGGTCCTTTTTGGTGGCCTCAGTGGTCTGTGGGAACCAAAGTGTTTGAAAGTACTACAAATCCCATAATCCGTGGGTCATGTCCCCCGAACCGCACCAGGACGTAAAGGGGGTTAGGGGGGTTATGTGTACCAAGTTTGGTGCAGGTCCATCACCCGCGCTGGTCTCTGTGGCCTGTGAAAGTGGCTGCCACATATCCGCCCTTCCGCCCTCCCGCCCTTCCGCCCTCCGCACACATACATACATACAAACATTCCGCTTTATAAAGGTATACAGATTTTATTTACTCTATTTATACCCCACCTTTCTCTACCCTGAAGGGGACTCAAGGTGGTTTACATATGGCAATTATTCAATGCCTTGCAACACATACAGACATTAAAAACTTAAAATCAGTTGAGTTAAAATTAATGCAAGTTAAGCATTTAAACACGTTTTATTATAACAGAGAATTTAATAAGTTTAAAAATGTTTTGACATTGGGTCCTATGATGAAAAAAGTGAGCTAAAATGAAATAAAATGAATCTCTTCCCTCTGCTGAACCAGTGCACGCCACCTGCAGCTAGCAAAGTTGTGACCATTTCTCCACCATTGTGTTTGTGTAGGAAACATCTTTTCACCCTTGAAATCCACGTCCCTTTGTTATTAGGCCACATAAGAAGAACATTGTCACTCTCCCCACAGACATACATGCAGACACACTTTAAATCACTTGTGACCACTTTTCTACATACTTTAACAGAACTGTGGGCTGCACCATGTTTAACACAGAAAAGCAAATAGGGTAGCAAACATATCACACAAAATTAGAAAAATAATTCATTTAGTAACTTCATCCAATTCAGGAGCAATATACACTGAAATAGTGGCAGTATGCAAATATATGTTTTACAAACATCAATATCAAAATCAGTATCAAACTTGAATATCATATCATGACTATCATACACAGAGCATAAACGTGTTCTTTCCCAGTAGATATAACAGAGATAACGGAGCACCACTCGCATTAACAAATAATCAATAAGAAAGGCTCATGGCTATATAAATAACCTTTTGTACATTAGAGTGGGGGTTGGAGACTTGCTCACGAAGATGTAGGGTAGGGGTTGCTTAGATTGCAATCTGGGTCCGGGAGGGAAGAACAATAGGAAGCTCGAATAGGAGCAGGTAGCACAGGGAAGTCCCGCTAGAAGCGCCAGGAAGCGCTGATAGTCCTAACACCAAGCTCCGCCCAGTGGCGTATCGCTAAGGGTTCTGGTAGTTGTAGTCGCTGGTGTGGGCAAATGCCCGCGGGATTCCAAGCTGGAAACAAGGTGGGACTGTGTTACTGCGAACACGGTCCCCTCGAACGGGGCCCTTGTAGGGGCGTTCCGTGCGATTAGCCTAATCTACAGTGGCGTATCGCTAAGGGTTCTGGTAGTTGTAGTTGTAGATTAGGCTAATAGCACGGAACGCCCCAACAAGGGCCCCGTTCGAGGGGACCGTGTTCGCAGTAACGAACTTTCCAGCTTGTTTCCAGCTTGGAATCCAGCGGGCATTTGCCCACACCAGCGACTACAACTACCAGAACCCTTAGCGATACGCCACTGTGCGGAGCTTGGTGTTAGGACTATCAGCGCTTCCTGGCGCTCTAGCGGGACTTCCCTGTGCTACCTGCTCCTATTCGAGCTTCCTATTGTTCTTCTCTCCCGGACCCAGATTGCAATCTAAGCAACCCCTACCCTACATCTTCGTGAGCAAGTCTCCAACCCCCACTCTAATGTACAAAAGGTTATTTATTAGCCATGAGCCTTTCTTATTGATTATTTGTTAATGCGAGTGGTGCTCCGTTATCTCTGTTATATCTACTGGGAAAGAACACATTTATGCTCTGTGTATGATAGTCATGATATGACATTCAAGTTTGATACTGATTTTGATATTGATGTTTGTAAAACATATATTTGCATACTGCCACTATTTCAGTGTATATTGCTCCTGAATTGGATGAAGTTACTAAATGAATTATTTTTCTAATTTTGTGTGATATGTTTGCTACCCTATTCACTTTTCTACATAGCCAATATACAGAAAGTATTTAAAACAAGTGACAATGGCATCAATACCATGATAATATTTCAGCCAATCCATGCCCTCTTCCATACACAAAATATTAACATGTGGCGAGAAAGTATTCAGAATTTATCTTCCAAATGCTAGAATGCAGTGAGTTACACAGGGAACATTTGTACATAAGAGGAAGGACCAGAAGGCTTTCTTACACTGCAAATGGAAGTATAGATAGTTTCAGAACAAATACTTTGTCAGAGGAAAATTTGATGGAAATTGCCTAGACATTGGAGTTCAGTGCATCCCTTTTTAAAAATGTCTGGACTGTCTGTTTCCCAACTGGGTTTTTAAAATTCTATTTGTATTGTGATTGATGACAGAATTAATCATACCTTATATTGCAGGGAGAGGGAGAAGCAAGTTATTTTGCTGTCTGAACTCTGCAAGGGATATAAAGCCAGTGTAAAGATACAATTTTGCATTGTTGTATATAAATAAAAAACTTTACAAAGACAAAAACATTTAGAAGCAGAAGTAAACATGTTTATAATTCTCTTTTTCAGACCCAAACTTTGTTGCTGGATTATTCAAGACCAAAGGCTAGTGAAAAGAAAACTTTCTACATAACAGTTTAGAAAAGTGACCAGTTGCATCAGATTGAAGAATTTCCCCTGAAACTGTTTGTAAAGTAACTTCATTTGGACCTTCAGTGATCATTAGAACAATATTTCTGAAACAGCATGACTAATTGTAAAGGAAGATCTGTCAGCAAGAAAATAAATGAGAAAGCCTATCAGGGAGAAGGATTTGTAAATTGGACAATAAATCTAAGTACAATTCAGTCTGACAAGTTCTTGAACCTACTGATGAGCATGGTTCCAATTGTTTACCACAAAAACCAGGAAGAGAGACATAAAAAAGTGAATGGTGTCTGGCAAGATGGATTACAGCCAACAGGACACGGTTTCAGCGTTAGGACTGATCAACACATGGATTATCATCACTTTTCAGAATCAAATTTTCATCATGGTAGTAATGGACATAATTCATCAAGCTGTAGTCCAAAGTATGATAACTTTGCAAGCTATAATTATTCAGATGGAATTGACTTATCAGAAACAGATGCTATGCTGCAGGACAACAGTGCATCTAGTGATGTTGATGAAGATACCATTGTGGAAGGAAGCAGAAAACAGCCAAAAGAATCTAGTAGCATTATGGCATTGCAGATACTAGTTCCATTTCTGCTCGCAGGATTTGGAACAGTATCAGCTGGGATGGTTCTGGATATAGTTCAGGTTGGTGTTTACCTACTAAAGTATTTCCTATACACATTCTGGTTCTTTCAATCTTCTGCTTGAGATCTGAATGTATGCTTCTGTTTTATTTTTACATTTCTTGTGGAGTGTGCCTAAAGCTATTTACCTTGCATACCTTTGTTCAGGAAGACACATTCTTTTCTTTGAGGAACTTTTTATCCCATTTCTTCTTTTTCATTTTTACAAAGAACTTTAGCTCCATGAAAGACTTTTACTTTCTCTCCCATGCTTTTGACAGTTTGGGGTTTTTGTTATTTGCAATGCCTCTAATTAAATCTTCACTGAGGCTCCTTCCACTTAGCTGAATAAAATCCCACATTTTCCACTTTGAACGGGAATATATGGCAGTATGGACTCCAAATAAGATATTGTGGGATTATCTGCCTTGATATTCTGGGTTATATGGCTGTGTGGAAGGGCCCTGGGTACCTTTTGACAGGTGATTTAAAAGCTTTTAAAATGCCTCATTCAATTTTTTGTTATTGTTGGAATCAGGAGAGTGAAATGATGATTGTAAAATGCAGTACAAAACCAAGTTTCCATTATTGTTAGGGTGGTCACACAATAAATATTCTTCAGAATTATCTTTGGATGGAAATGAAAAGTAACAGGTTTGTGCAAACAACATTCAATGCGAAAGCTTGTGTGGGTGTCAAAAAGAGATACCTGATGCTACATAATACCATCTCAGTAGCTTGCCATTGCGCTTAGTATAACATTTGCAAAGTGGTTTCCTTCTCAGAGAAGCAGAAGCTTGGCTGAGTAAGAAAGTGCTGAAGGAAAGGTTTGAAAAAGTTATTCCCATTCTTCTTATGGTTGCTATGGGTTGTGTAATGCTTATTTGCTCAGAGGAGTAGTTCTTCTGATTTTTTTAAACTAAAGATTTCAAATACTACTAGTAGAAACCTAAATCAGTGGAGAACTTATGTTATTATGTGATAGAATATGATGTAGGGTTACATTTAGGGGTGTAGTTAAGGGAAGAAAAATGAGGGCATTGTTCCCCTGGGCCTTTAGTCCAGCTTCTGCCTACCTAGCAGTTCAAAAACAAATGTGAGTAGATAAATAGGTACTGCTTTAAAAACGTGGAGGCATTTAAAGCACCCATAAGGAAATGCCAGAAAAAATGCCAGTGATTTGATCAAGGAGGAAGTTTATGAACAAAGCTTTTTGGCAGGGAAGATGGAGCGACAGCATCCACCCCCCATGGCCAGAACCAAGCACAGCCTCCAAGATGCTCAAGATGGGAAAGCCTATGTATACCTCTAACTCCATAAGTTGTCAGTCTTGTCAGTATATAACAGCATTGAATGTTTGCCATATACATATCTGTTCTGTGATGCGCTCTGAGTCCCCTTTGGGGTGAATATAAATGCTGTAAATAAATAAATAAATAAGAACACTGATCCAATGTTTCTCTCTCCAAATTTCAGCATTCAGAATTGGAATTTAGGCCTCCAAAGAAAGGAGGAGGAAAAGCTACTAATGGAATGTGAATACAGCAAATTCAAGAGTACTTCAATCATTCAATTGATTGATTGATTGATTGATTGAAGAGTACTTGGTGTAGAATATTTTCAGAGATAGAAATTAAGGACGAGAAAAAGAAAGTGCATTGACCTAAAGAAGAGTTGGATGTTGTGTGATCCCCTCTATATATTATTGGACTGGAGCTCTTAGGATAGTCATCATTGACTATAATAATAATAATAATAATTTATTTATATTCCGCTTTTCTCATTCTGCCTTTAGCTATCTATCAAAATGCTCTGAAATCTTTGTATCTATACATTTCAAAGTTTGAAAGACCATGGTAAATGAACTTTATACTATAGTTGTCTAATAAAAACACTTCATTGAGCCCAGATTTCCATTTTTTGAAGCTGCTTGGTTCTCTTTAGTTTTTAAATGCTGAGCTCAAATATAACCCGCCTTTTGTAATGATGGATCAGATAATCCATGAATAGCAAGAAAAGCCATGGTAGTTCTGTATTGCAAGTCTTACTTGTATTATCAAGCAACAGCAACTGGATGACATTAACAGTTTGAGGACTTAGGCAGTACCCATTGAGTAAAAATAGCAAAAGAAACATTTTTTATTATTCAGTGATAATCTGTTATGACTATTTCTGCAATACTGGACTGTGATACCTTCTATTCTTGAATATATAAAAATATTTTATTTCATTTTAAAATATTTTATGTATTTTTTAAAATAGCATTGGGAAGTGTTCAAAAATATAACTGAAGTTTTCATCTTGGTTCCTGCACTACTTGGTTTGAAAGGTAACCTGGAAATGACTTTGGCTTCCCGACTGTCAACAGCTGTAAGTATTAGCAGCGTTTTGAGGTTGGGGCATTTGATAGTATTAATTACATACTACACTTATTGAGTTTGAAGGAAATTATTCCATTTGTCTTTTAGGAGAATTAGTTGTAATAGCTGGAAACTGGCTTGAGTGCTGGACTATAACTCTGGAAAATGGCCTTCCAATCCATGCTAAACCATGGAAACCCACAGAGCAACCCTGGGCAAGTCACACTCTCTCAGCTTCAGAGGAAAGCAAAGACAAAACCTCTCTGAACTAATCATGTCACAGGTTCAACTTGGCCAACAGTCGGAGATTCTGGGAACTGAAGTTTAAAACATCTGGATGTTCAAAGTTAGGGAACCACTCCTGTTCAATGACTCACAGATAGCATGCAATTATTTTCCACATCTTAAGCCATTGTGGAAATTGGCCACATGCTTCCATTTCCCAGGACAGATGTCATATAAATGTACTTACACAAATTTGATGACATAAGCATGACACATTCATTGTCTGGGATCATTTATCAGCTCTCCTTACTAGTACCAAAGCAATATATTTTGAGGTTACAAGTGCATTATTTGTTTTTTAGGTAAATATTGGGAAAATGGATTCACCAATTGAAAAGTGGAATCTAATAATTGGCAATTTGGCCTTAAAACAGGTAAGGATTCAAAGAGCACCAAAAAACACCACTGTAAATCAGTACATTCTTACTACAGAAACATATGCACAAATCCTTTGTATTTGGAAACATTATATAATGAAATTATTTTATAGTTTTAAAAAAAGTTTATGTAAATGGGAATTGGAAATATCGTTAGGCTTGACAGCGTCTCTGTGGAATCATGAAATATGCTGCAGGACAATCTTGTAGATTTATTTTTAGGGAATATTTTTCAGGTTGTGCTATTCTTAAAATGCAGACTTGGGACTGTTACAATATGTTTTTATCTACTGTATTTCCTGGCATATAAGATTACTTTTTAACCCAGGAAAATCTTCTCTAAAGTTGGGGGTCGTCTTATACATCGGGCGTTGTCTTATAGAGTGGGTGCTGAAACTTCCAAGCTGGACTGGACAATCTGCGGTCACTGCATATGGTGAGAGGAGCTAAAAAATGGCTGCGGCCGCATCCCCTCCGTATACAGTAACCACATGAAAGCAGCAAGGGCGGTGCTGTACAAGTATGGTAGAAGAAAATCCACTTACCAGGATTTGTGGAAAGAGGTGACTTAATGCGGTCCTGATGACGAGGTGAGGGGTGGCTCACCGGGAAGGTGTAAGTGAAGGGTGAAGCAAGCTGCAGGCATCCGGGACGCCCCAGGGTATGGGAAAAAAGAGATAGAGCACTGCTGTGCCCAGACGTCTTTTACCCGTATGGCCCGCCCTTATTACCATACCTCCTCCTCTGCCTCTCAGATCTCACTCCTGAGGACTGCAGTGAAGTGGCGCAGGTGCGCATGTAAGATCTGAGAGGCAGAGAAGGAGGTACGGTAATAGGAAAATTACCATATTGAAATCAAATCTATTGTTTTTTTAAAAAAATATTTGGTGTGCGTTGGAAGAGGGGTAGTCTTATACGGCGAGTATATCACAAATTCTATATTTTAACTGGAATCCTTGAGGGTCATCTTATACACCCAGTTGTCTTTTACGCCGGAAAATACAGTACTTAGCCGTTGGCTGTTTCTTTTTATGGTTATTATTTGTTGTTAATGCTTTAAGCAGGCTGAAGTCCTAAGAAAGTAAACTCCATTTTAAGTAAGTAAAATGTATTGAAAAAGAGTCTTTCTACGTGAGTTTAATCTCCTTGGAAAATATGCAATTTGGACTGTTCTCTTCCCTAACACACCATTTGGAATCTTTACAGTGTTGCAGCCTATGCTTACATTAAAACCTTATCACAATTATCAACAAACTTTTATTTGCCACTGCACACCCAGTACCACCCAATACTGTCCCCTTCCCTAGTTTGGAATACACATACACAGATTCCCCCGCCCCAAGATATACATTTAAAAGGCTCCTCTCTTTTTTGCATTTTGGCCTTTGTTGGAGATCGTTTCTTATACGGACAGAACATTCCTCAGTCTAGAACAGTAGATGGGCTTTTGTAGTGCCTGTTTGGAAAAAAAATACAGTAGCAGTAGCTCTTTGGTGCTTTCTCACCATGGTGGAGCGAGCAGAGGAGGTTGGTGCTTCTTTTTGTTTTCTGGCATGAATTAAGCTCTTTCCCTTCTGGGTGGCTCAGAGCAGGGAGGTGAGAGCTTACTCATGAGTAAGCAAATAGAAGTCCAACCTTCCCACACTCCATGCCAATGTTCATTCATTGCTGCTATTAAAGCCACTACCCTGTGCTCACACTTCTATTTTGGCTCTTTTATGCTGGCAGTAATGGTACACTCCTTTCTTCCTGCTCCTGGGATACCAGTGATGCCATAAGGCTGAACTGGAGCCAAAGTCAGACTTTGGATCTGTCATGGATATCCTGTTCTCCAGCAGCTTGTTATCCAGCATTCAGTTGTCCACCAGCTGAGCATGCCACCGTCACCAGAACTGGAGAAGGAGCTGTAACAGGAACATTACTGTCTGTTTACTAGCAAAAGGCACAGAGTGACAAAAAAGGGGGGTGTTTATTTTCCACTTGATTACTCATGAGTAAACTATCTCCACCCCTCTATGAGTGGCCCAGAAGGGAAGAATCACCCAGTCACAGAGTTGGAAGAGACCACATGGGCCATCAAGTTCAAACCCCTGCCATACAGGAAAAACACAACCAAGTACCCCTGACAGATGGCCATTCAAGCCATTAATGGGGAAGCTAAGCCTGTCCTAGGAGAAAAACAGCAGCAAATATGTGAGTAACGCAACAGATATAATAAATATCTAGCATCATACCAGACCTTTCTGAATTCTTGTGCAGTGGTGGCCACAGATGGCTTATACATGATGTGCTACTGCACTTTTCTCCTTCAACGGATTGGCTTCCTTGATTTATCCACAATCACATCAAATTCCATAATTTTGGCACCAAGAACTGCCCTTGGTTTATACATGAAGTTGATTTATACACAAATGTTTACAGCATTCTTTTAAAGTTATTGTAAGCTGCCCTAAATCCTGTTTTAGGATAAAGACAGAATATAAATTTAATTAATAGGAACCATTTGATTGCAACTTGAAAGTATTCTATTTTATGCTCTGTAATAGTAAAAATAACAACAAAGTAATTAGCTATGAACCCTTTAACACTCAGAGCTCATTGGAAAAACTGGAAAGTAGATAGCTCAAACAAATGCCTTGCCTGTGAATGTGAAGGAAAGGGCACTGAGTGTTCTACCATAACCTTGATAATTTCTTATATTTTCCACCCACTAATATACATTTGGTACATCAGAGTATTTGTACAGAAGCAAATCTTTTTGATATTTAATGTTTTTTATATTTATAGGTACAAGCAACAGTCGTTGGGTTTTTGGCAGCTGTGGCAGCAGTTATATTAGGCTGGATTCCTGAGGGCAAATACCACCTTGATCACTCAGTCCTTTTGTGTTCTAGCAGTGTAGCAACAGCCTTCATAGCATCTCTTTTACAGGGTAAAAATTACATTATAAATCTTCCTCAAATGCAAAGTCCATTAATATTTTGAAACTTAAATACAGCAGGTTTCTAGATCCACAGTCAAGTTTTATTCTATACATGTTCTGGGTGGCAAAGATATATACAAAAATATGAAGATATTTTCCAACTAGAGTTTGATATTACGTTAAATAAAAAATCCTTTTTCAAAATAATTATAATGGCATAAGCTTCTATCTTGCCATTTGTAAGTGTTTCATGCTCTGCATACAGTATCAGATTTTACATTAAAGTTTTTTCATGCGATGGCATGAAAAATAACAGGCCTTAGAAGACTTAGAAGGAATGTGCCATTCATTTTGATTTAAATAATTAGTAATTAATTGTATGAAATAGACATAAAAGATGTTATTTTTAAAATGTTTGAAAAAAATCACATGGCTCATAAGCTTTAAAAATGATTTCACTTGTAAATAAAAATTCAAATAATATCAGCATAATACTAAAATAATCCAAGTATATTTGCACAAATGAGATTTTGAATTTCAGCATATAGAACACAATCTAAATCAAATTGTACACTAGTAGCACTTTTTCTTCCTTGCAGCAACCTTCCTCCCAACCAAAAACCCTGTTCCAGGGGTTTTACAGCTTCCCAGAGCTCATTTTAGGGACTATATACAGAAGGCTGCAGTAAAGCTGGAGGCATTATCTCCCCCCTTCTCCCAAATGCCTTGGTTCCTCTGGAATCAGCTTTCCTACTAGCTAAAATCTGTTCGAAATGTTTTAAATTGGATTGCTGTGGGTTTTTCGGGCTGTATGGCTATGTTCCAGTAGCATTCTCGATGTTTCACCTGTATCTATGGCAGGCATCCTAAGATGTTTGTTTGAGGTCTGTTGCAAATGAGGCAAATAGGGCGTCTATATATCTGTGGATATATACACACCCCACTTGCCTCATTTTCAACAGACCTCTGAACAAACCTCTGAGGATGCCTGCATAGATGCAGGCAAAACATCAGGGGTGAATGCTACTGGAACATGACCATACAGCCCAACAAACTCACAGCAACCCCAGTGATTATGACAATGAAAGCCATAATGCATGTTTTAAATTATTTTTGATCAGTTCAAAATTATTTTGCTGCTTCTACAATCCACAACTTGCTGATCAAAGACTTAACATCTTGACATTTGTATAAGCCATGGATTAAGTTTAATTCAACAGTAATAAATGGAAGTACAGTTAAACTGGATCTGTATATAATAATATATATGTAATAAGTAATTCAAATTTTGCTAAGAGGACTTTCTGGGTTTTATTGCATTTAGTTTAAACTTCTTGTAAACTGAAGTTATTTTGAGGGATTGCTTTGTATTAACTGCTTTAATCAGCAAAGTTGCTTTTAATGAGGAAGATGCCAATTAACTGAAAACACAGCCCTGAGAGGATGGGCAAGGGGGAGACTATCTGAGTTTTTCTAAATCTTCTTTATTTGAAACTGCAGCATGAGATTGACATTTCCTTTCTGATCACGACTATAGGAATCATAATGGTTGGAGTTATTGTTGGGTCTAAGAAGACAGGCATAAATCCTGACAATGTTGCAACACCTATTGCAGCAAGTTTTGGAGACCTTATCACTCTTGCCATACTTGCTTGGATAAGTCAGGGTCTTTATGATTGCCTCGGTGAGTATTCTTTCTTTTACAGGTTTTGTGGTGAATTATTTGTTGAATTTGCAATCTGATTTGTCTCGAATGCATAGAAAAGCACAATGCAACATAGAATATTTATTTTTCCAAGAAAAATAATTCAGTAAAAAGTGTATTTGTACCTGCACCTAACATTTCTAAATTTGGTTTGAAAGCGAAACCCTCAGAAATAGCTGCAAAAGTGTTATGATGGTCTAAAGAAATTGTCTGTATGTTTGCCATATTCCTTAGTTGCAACATCTGGTTCCTTTGGTACCATTTGTTTTTGCAAAGAGTTGTTTGGTTTCCAGTATTCTCCTGTGTGATTAAGATTACTTGTTGAATGACAAGTTTCCTTTTTGATCGGCAAAATGTCAGACTCTTTAAAGATTGTAAGTTGATGGTAACTAGTGTTTTGTGACTATTTATGTAAATGATGTGTCTGCTTTTCTTTCTATGTTTTCATTTTTTCTTCCAGTATCTGTTCATTTTGTTTCTATAGTCAGTTTTATTCAGCATGTTCTGAAATGACCATGGACTTGTTATTAGCACATCACCACATATCAAATTATATTTTGGCATATAGCCTATTACAAAGGCTGGTCTCTATGCTACAGTATGTTTACATTCTGTTTTATTAAAGGGTTTCTTAAAATATATTGATACACATTTATTCAGAGTGTAAGCTGACAATATGGGGATTGCCCATTGTTTACTCTGATGTTGCTGTTTGCAGTAAAATATTACTGTAAATCAGAAAAGGGCAAATGGGAGAAAAACAATTCTACACATCAGGTTTTGCATTATGTTTTAATGGCCACAGTTATTCTTTTCTCCAATGCATAGATATTTACATGAGGATCAGGTATAAGAAAGCAATCATACAGAAGAATTTGACACCTGTTAGTAACTAGATAAGGAACCTGTTCTAGCTACCTTGCTCCTCCTTCAGTTCTCTTCTTTGCCTCTCCCCTATTATATACTTTCACCCATTTTCCCTACACTTTAACCCAGTGTTCAGTACAGTGGACATTTTGGAGTTAGATATGCAAATTATTCATTAAAATTGGTACAATTTATCAAGTATAAGCTGGCCTTATTTTACAAAAACCTGCCCTTCTACCTCTCAAAGTCCTGTCCTAATGCATTGAGATAAAGGACAAAAGAAAAGTAGATGTGGTAGATTAAAAACTGCAGCTACTGCAAAGCAAATAAGTTGTAAAAATGTATTCAGGAATGCACAAAGTGCAAAGTATTTGTTGAGCTGCATTATTTGCCTATAGGATACTAGGTTTCATTCCCCTCCAATATTGTACTTGTTTATGCCGGTTAAGACTTTATTTAGACTTGAGATATAAAACAAACAGGCCTTCAAATTAATGATCAGATTTAGAAAGAAGCCTTTAAGGCAAGCAGGTAATAACTAGGCAAACAGTTGGGAATCTGGGAGGCACTTCACTGTGTATAGAAGCCTAAATTGCACAAGAATGACACTGTGGACAAAGCTTAATATATATCCCATCCCATGACAGTATTCTCAGGGCAACTAATAATAGTAAGCAATCAAATTTAAAATTTGTAAAAAAAATAAACAAAGTTTATTTATTAGACCATAGCAACAGTAAAAGACAAAAACAAAAAAGTACACAAATAGACACCAATCGCTATCCTAAAACTCCTTGTAAAAAAATTATAAAATTATAAGGAGATTTAAAAATTCAGGTGGATTCCGAACAGCTCTAAGGGAGTTTTCTGTTGTCTTGGCAGGTGATCCCATTAAAGCCCTGGCTGATCTCTGTAAAGCAGTGGCTCCCCAATTTTTGGTCCTCCAGGTGTTTTGGACTTCAGCTCCCACAAATCCTAACAGCTGGCAAGATGACTGGGATTTCTAGAAGTTGGAAGTAAAAAAACCAAACAACCCCCCCCCCCCTAAAAACTGGACAAAATTGCCCCTAATTATCCCCTCCCATGGTATGGAGCTAAGTGGTTCACTAGAGATCTGGCAGTGATGAGATGAGTGGAACAGGGACGAGAACATCAAAGACAGAAAACTCAGAGCAAATCTGACTGATCACAGGTCAGGGCCCATTGGAAAGCCTATGCTATGACTGTGGTGGCAGAAAATAAACAATTCTTTCCTGCTTGCATTTGTACTGTGTAGCCCAGCAGTTTCCTTGAGTGATCAGGACCTTCTACACAGTGTAGACTACTCAACAGCCCACTATGAAGAATTTGCTCATTCCTTTACAGTTTAAATAATTTTGATCCTCTTTAGATGCTGTGGTTCATTCATACAGGTTCAGTGGATGTAATCTTGATTCTAGCTTGTCTCATCTTATTGGATACATTTTGGTTTCTGTACCCTGTTATGTTATTTAGAAGAGGTGAACCCTCTTGAAATAGTCCTTCTGAATAACTACCAACTAGTCTTCAATATCCCTTTTTGGCCAGTGTTCTGGATCATAAAGTAACCTTCTAGAGTTGCTGGACAAAATGGATTATTTAGACCAGGGCTGTCCAACATCTTCGGCCCCAAGGGCCGTAATGCAGGTGACGGATAACCTTGGGGGCCGGAGCGGAGGCGTGGCCGCTCGCAGGGGGTGTGGCCGCAGTGGGGGCGTGGCTGCTCATGGGGGCGGGGCCGCTTCCGCCCTGGTGCGCATGCCCAGCGTCCTGCGCGGCCCGCCCCTTTTCGGTGGGGTGACGTCAGGCGCCGAAAAGGGGCGGGTCACGCAAGATGCCGGGCATGCGCGCCAGGGCGGGAGGCGGGCCGTGGGATCGGCGAGCTGCCCTCTGCCGTCTCCCTAGCTCTTGCAGCAGCCGCACCTGAAGGAAGGTAAGCCCGGGAGCTTACCTTCCTTCAGGCGCGGCCGCTGCAAGAGTCAAGGACACGGCGGAGGGTGGCTCGCCAATCCCGTCCTGGCGCGCAAGCCCGCAAGCGGCCCTGCACGAGCGAGGAAGAGGCGGGGGGAAGTCCCGCCCCTAGGGCACCTGACGTGGCTTCCCTCCGACTCCTCCTCACTTGCGTCGCCCCCCTCCTCGCGCCGCCCCCCAAGATCGAAATTTTTCAAATTTTTTTTCAATTTTTTTTAAAAAAACTGATGTCTTGCAGGGGGTTAGGGGGCCGTGGGGAAGGGGCTTGGGGGCCGTGTACGGCCCCAGGACCGCCAGTTGGACAGCCCTGATTTAGACCCATTCCAGCATGGCTTCAAGCCTGACTGCCTTTGGAAACTGTTCAGCATGGTTAGTTACAAGGAATACATGCCTCCCTTGTTGAAACAGCTTCATCATTTCCTGGCAGAATTTAAAGTCCTGTTTCTGGTCTTTAAAGCCTTATATGGCATGGGTTCAGATTATATAAAGGCAGTATCTCCCTATTTAATCCTACCTACATTTCAAGATATTTGGGGAAAGCTTTCTCTTGCTGCCATTACCATCATTAACACATTTGGTGAGGCCATATCAGAGAGCCTTCACAGTAGAATTCCCTCCCATGAGAGAGGTGGTTGGTGCACCTGTTTCCTTTTTGGCACCAGGTAAACACCTTTTGATTTTATCAGGTCTTTGACCTGTAATTCATATATACACGCACACAAATAGGGCATTCCATAACTTAAGCACCACCACTGGAAAACCTTCCCACCTTATTTAGTAAAACCACTCTGATGGAACCCCAGATATTATGCTTTTCTAGACATCTCTCGCAGTGGTGGGAAGTCCAGCAAAATCAGTCCAACTACTATTGTAGCTCAGAAAGTATAGAGGAAGAGTCTTCAATCAAGTTAGTTGACCACATTCATGTATTTTATGGCTAGCATTTGGAAAACAAACAGTAAGAATGTAAATGTTCCTGCGTGAAAAGTGATTTTAAAAACGTTATTGTGTGTTCATGTTAAGCATTATTTTCAGTAATAAAATACACACTTCGGAACACTAGAGGGCTCTGCTGGGCTGTCATTTGAGTAACTTTTGAACCGAGTACTATATATATATATATATATTCAAAGACTGCCAAATTTTTAATATTATGCAAGGAACAAGTCAGTTGTGTTTGAGGAATGAATATGAATACATGGATGAGAAAAATAGGTACAGGGAAACCTGAAGTGTATTCAACTCAAATACATTTCATTGGTTTTATTTGGAAAAATACTTTGTTTAGTCCATCTAAAAATAATATCTTTAATTAACACACAAACCTCTGAATTATGTTAGCAAATTATATTGACTGCCTGTATCAAAATGTAGTTTGTTTATATTGTTATATAATGATTCAGGCTTGTTGACTATAAACATTTCACAATTCTT
The DNA here is from genome assembly GCA_030556195.1 of Anolis apletophallus. Taxonomy (NCBI): domain Eukaryota; kingdom Metazoa; phylum Chordata; class Lepidosauria; order Squamata; family Anolidae; genus Anolis; species Anolis apletophallus. The sequence continues at coordinate 107,539,746 of JARBWK010000009.1, forward strand.
GTCTTCCTTTCTACCTAATCTGAGACATTTTATCAAGATCTTCCCAGCCTATGAGTTTGTATATTTATTAACTAGCTGTATGGACTTATTTGGGATTATAGTTATTTTAAAATTAGATGATAGGGAATACAACAACAACAACAAACTTTATTTATATACCGCTCCATCTCCCCATGGGGACTCAAGGCAGCTTACAACATAAAAAGGCCTACATTCAATGCTGCACAGAGAAGCTGGAATAGAAGCTGTCCTGTGCTATGTGATAAAAATGTAAGGGTACTTTTGTGTGATTTCAAGGATTGGCATGTGAAAATGTCCAGGCTTCTGAAAGGTTGGTTGAAGGAAATGTGTAGCTCACTTGTTGAAACAGCCTCACCGGCTGCTGTTCTGTTTTCAGGCAGAGTTCAAAATGCTGAATATGACCCTTAAAACTATATATGGCTTGGACTCAGAATGCTGATTCTTTACTTCCTTCAGTCTGTAATATTCTTCGAATGTATTGTGCACTTACATGTATTGCTAATTTAGTACGCAAACGTATGCCTTAGTTTACTGATATGGCATGTAGGGAGAGAGGAGAAGAAGGAGGAAGGGGGAGATCTGGGGGGAAAAACCTGAACGAAAGAGAAGTTTATGTCTTCATTGCAAGCAATACAAACAGTAAACTTAATCTCATGTAGACATGCCCACCCTTTGCTACAAGTTATATATTTTTCTCTTTCTAAAGAATTAGCAGGAAATTTTAATGTTGAGGTGGGTGATCGGAAAAATAGTATGAAATGTTGGTCTGTGCATAGGTTAGCATGGGGCTCCTATGCTTGTGGGGCCGATTGGCAACTGGCCAATGTGCCCATGCATTAAAACAGCATTGCTTCCTTTCCTTCCACAATCATGTTGAGATTGCAAAACTACTTTGCTACAATGCTCAACCTTTTCACTTTACGCTGGAAATAGAAGACATTGCCATAGGCATCCCTGCAGGCTTTGCTGTCAATGCATTCATTCAGATTCCCTATGGACCAGCCTGTGGTTTCCCCCCCCCCCCCCCTGTATCATATCCCATTGCTACTACTTTATTCTACAAAGAAAACTTGCTTAATTATGAACAGACCCATTTGAGTAACATAATTCACTAGGGCATTGTTACAGCATATTAATTAAACAGTTACATAAATAGACCTCACTGTGGATCAAAGGACACATGTTGATGAAGAGAAGTAAACCGAGCAATCACAATTTGTGAGTTCTCTTTCTTCCATAGTTATATAAAAAGGAAAAATGGAAAGTGGACAGATTAAAAGCAAAGCACATATTATTCTTAAGACTTCTAAAAATAGAGAAACAATTATGTAATGTTTTCTTCTCACTGAAACAATTAGTTTAGCTGTCTTAGTGAACAGATGACAATGGATTCATGCAAAGTAATCAGATAATCCATAAAATAATCCATTGATCTTCTTTATACTGAAATGCTTTCAGAATTATCCTTGTTATTACGAGAACTAATCCCATTTTAGCATTGCTGGAACTAACAGAGATACAAGAACAATGGTGTCAATAAAATAGTCAAATATGGAACAAGAAGTCTAGGAAACAGTATCATTTCATTTTTTTATGGTATATCTCCTAGAGATATTCAGATAAAAAACAGAATATGAATATTTTATATTCCTTGAATTTTTAAAAATTATAAATAATTTCAAAAACGCTATAGTCTCAGATCAGTTGTGAAACCTAGTAATTCTGAAAGGCAATAATAAATACAATGATATTTATTTACTAATGCATCATGTTGGACTAATGCTGTCTTCATCTATTAGAAAGGAATAAGAATTCTAATTAAACTCATTAAGCAAAAGGCCTATAATTATTGAAGAAAATAATATCATTGAGATGAAAATATCCTTAACTTTATTTTTTGGAGATTACATCTTGGAGCTGATTATTGGCAGTGAGAATTACCGTATTTTTCGCACCATAAGACGCAGTTTTTTCCCTCCCAAAGTAGGAAGAAAAATGAGCCGCGTCTTATGGAGCGACTATGCAGGCGGGGGGGGAGCGCTGGAGCAGAGGGGGCAGCGATATACTCATGCTATATTCGCGTCCCCCCCGGCTCCGGCTGCGCCACGCATGGCCAGACTCCGCTGCCGTGTCGCCGCAGCCAGTCGGCGCGGCGAGGAACGGGGGCGGAAGAGGGACTCACGGGGCGGGAGGGAGGGAGGGAAGGAGGAAGAGGCAGCGCCTCCGCAGGGCTCCCTCCCTCCGGCGAGGCCTTCCTCCTCGGCAGAGGCGCGACTAAGTGATGTCACGAAGATGCACCTCTGTCTTCGGGCCCTTCCGGGGGCGCTGCTGCTGCTACCGCTGCGTCTCCGGAAGGGCCCGAAGACAGAGGCGCATCTTCGTGACATCACTTCGTCGCGCCTCTGCCGAGGAGGAAGAGGAGGAAGGCCTCGCCGGAGGGAGGGAGCCCTGCGGAGGCGCTGCGGCCTCTTCCTCCTTCCTCCCTCCCTCCCTCCCGCCCCGTGAGTCCCTCTTCCGCCCCTCGTCCTCCGCGCCACCGACTGGCTGCGGCGACACGGCAGCGGGAGTCTGGCCATGCGCAGGCGCAGCCGGGAGCCGCCGGGAGCCGCCGGGGGGGGGGGACGGACGCGAATATAGCATGAGTATATCGCCACCCCCCCTCTGCTCCAGTGCCTCCCCCCCTCCATATTAGTGTCCCATATAGTAGACAGCCCCCATTTTCCCCCATTTTCCATCTCTAAAATCTAGGTGCGTCTTATCAGCAGGTGCGCCTTATGGTGCGAAAAATACGGTACTTCAAAGAAATTAGTTTAGAATAAAAAGTAGATCAAGAAAAATGTGCAGTAAAACAAGAAATTTTGAAAATAATTTGGTAAATTATTTACCTAAATGTAATATTTATAGAATGTTATACAATATCAATAATAAATAACAGTTAGAATGTTGTTATTTTTTGCAGAGAAATATTATTATATATCTCCTTTAGTTGGTGCCTTTTTCTTGGCTCTGACTCCTATGTGGATTGTAATTGCTGCTAAACATCCAGCTACAAGAACTGTTCTCTATTCAGGCTGGGAACCTGTTATAACTGCTATGGTCATAAGCAGGTAAGTAGTTACATCATAGTGTCATAGAGAAAAAGTAGTTTAAAAAAGGGCACCACACAACTGTATGTGTGCCATAGATACCATTGCAGTTGGCAAATTGATTAAGACATTTTCTAAGAATATGCATGCATTTATCTATGTAGAACGAAACATATATGCAAGTCCACTGTTTGAACAAAGTATATTTTTTATTTATCCTGGTATTATCTTTGTTTATTAAAAATATTTCAAAACTACCCTTCATCCAAAGGGATGTTAGGATTATGTACAAAGACATTAAACGGACCATTCTATGTTTTGATAATATAAATACAGTTAAACATTACTAATAATTAAAACAAAGAAGAATCAGATCAAACTATAAAAAGAACAAAGCATGAAGAAGGAATGCTATTGATTAAAATGGGTTGAGTTTTTTTTTAAGCCTTAACGTGGCACTGAAAATATTGTAATCCCAAGTTCCATATGTAATTATTTGGGGTTCAGAAATCATGACAGAAATGCATATAATATAAAGGGGCCACTGTAGAAAATCCTAAGGCACAGAAAGGCTGTTTTCAGAAAAGGTGCTTTCTGATATATGTAGATTCCAAGCTGCTTAGACCTTGTCCATCGAAATACATTAAATGGGCTTAATTTAGGTGCCTCTGTGTTTATTCGTCATACCAGTAATATTTACTAACTTCCTCTACTATAATTGGACAGTGAACTTGACTTTGCTGAATTTTAGGATATCATGTAGAAAAATGTAGCAGTTATGATTATTATGTGAGCGTGATTGTTCAAACAGATCTCTTGAAGATTCTTTTCTTCGGGTCAGGAGCGACTTGAGAAACTGCAAGTCACTTCTGGTGTGAGAGAATTGGCTGCCTGCAAGGACTTTGTGCAGGGGACGCCCGGTTGTTTTTGATGTTTTACCAACCTTATGGGCAGCTTCTCTCATATCCCCGCAGGGGGAGCCGGAGTTGACAGAGGGAGCTCATCCGCACTCTCCCCGGATTCGAACCTGCAACCTGTCGGTCTTCAGTCCTGCTGGCACAAGGGTTTAACACATTGCGTTACTGGGGGCTCCTAATTTAATGCTAAGAATATTACCTATTTTTGTTACATTCATTCTGAAAAGAATACATATATAACACAATCAGCATATAAGGTGGAAATGTCCATTAGAAAGTAGAATTAATTTTTTTTCTCAGAAATGTTCTTTCTTTTCATAGAATCTGAATACTTTCCCATTTCTTCTGACTGTATTTGAAAACTTGGATTGTTTTTCAGTATTGGTGGCCTTATTCTGGACACGACAGTATCGGATCCTAATTTAGTTGGGATTGTTGTTTACACTCCGGTAATAAACGGTAAGGAAAGCTTAGAATTTCTCAAAACTGCTGTAGTTCAATATATGCTGATTAGATACAGTATTATTCCAGACAAAACTAAAACAAAAGTGGATGGGTACATATGATTGTCATGCCACACTATAATTTTAGAGTATAAACAGTTCCTGGATTTGTGTTATGACTGTGGGGAAAAAATAAACGTACTTTCAGGGCATGAACACAAATGAAGAAAACATATTTTTAGATCTGTCATTTAGATCTGTACAGATCCTTGAAATAGATTTTAAAATGTTCTCTTCAAAATATGTACTTATATCCACTTAAAGATGTATGTAAGCAGAAATGGGGTACAATACTGTTGCAGTGTCTCAGTTTCTTAAACATAATCATAGTCCTATTCTACAATAGTATAGTGTAGTGAATTGTTTATTTGGATGGGATCATATTTAATTTCCAGTTACATTCCATGCACATTTTATTAGCTAACAGCATGGGAGGACACAGTGGTGTATTTGCTGCAGATTTGCAAATATAGGTGATGGGTGAATACAGCTGTTTTTCCGCAGCTATACATAGCCTTGCATGCATTCATTTGAATGCTTTTTGGCTGACAATACTACAAACTTTACCAATATTAAATTCTGAAAAGATTGCTGCTGAATGAATTCCGTAAGCCTACTAGTAGTAATTGATTGGTGCTCTAATATTATAATATTAGAGATGCAATTTGTGAAGTCAACATTTGTTAATCATTGGTTTCCAACTTGATGTAGAATTGTTGTAATTGATTGTATTCAATCCTTTTTTGAAGAATACTGTAATTCTTCTGCATCCTCTAGAATCCTAGTATTTGTAGTTTATGGGAGATTATTTAAAATTCTCAGACAGGAAGATCCAGCATCTCCCCAAATAACATGCCATGCCAGTTAAAAAATAAATTATATCTCTTTAACTGTAGGAATGAGTAGTTTCGCAATAGTTGTTCTTATTGTTAGTCGAAGTAGGTGTGTTTGTATTGTCCTGTTAGTACATTATATTATCCTGTGCTATTAGCATAACAAAGCACATAATTTCTTGAGTAGGTTTTTTGCAATCTAGACATCTTGTGTCCAACATTTATCTACTTAAATTGTAGTACAACTGATTTTGTGTCTTGACATTATTATGCTGTGCTTTGTCCCACCACTCCATGTAAATGGCTGGGAAATGTTTAATTTAATAATGCCAGTTCATGAGATAAAAGATGTGATATTTCGGAAGGGAACACAGGAGTTGTCAACAAAAACTCTGGTTTTCTTGCGGTTAGTCCTGGCCCATTTTACTAAGAGTTTTATTATACCATCTTGTCAGTCAGGTTCTGATCCAGTCAAGCATAGTTTAGGAGTTATTTCTAATCTACTGCTTCTTCACTTTCTCCTTTTGATTTTTCAGTTGTTTTGGGCTACATATTTGACCCACATACAGTTTTCTATTATCAACACCCACAACAACAGAAACATTTTTAATTCCAGATTTGGAGATCATAACTTTTTAGAAGTGTTTTGGGTGCCCAAAAATCTATACTCTCCCATAAAACAACTTCTTTTATATCATGAACTCAAGAAACAAAAATGAAGTAGACGTCAATGAAATGACATATTTGATTTACACACAACCTTCATGTGTTCAGCATACAAAGGTACAAAACTTATCAGTCCAGTTTCATATATGTTTGAGGTGGTCCCTTGTGACAGCCGGCCAGGGCATATCTCTTGTAACAAAACAGTTCACATAGTCAAAAGGAGAAAGAGAGAGAAGAACATGTGGCCTGCAGCCCCTTTTGTAACTTCTCAGGAACCATAAAGTAAGCTGTATACCAGAACATACATACAGGGAACAGTAAGCAACAGGCTCGTAGATCAACATTACTAGAGAAGGCTTGAAGAAAGTTATAATTTCCAACATTTTATTGCTGTCCTTATTTTGAGTACTTAGGGGCTGTGTTTCTAAGCTGTCATCTTCAATAGTAAATGTAGCACATTTAAATAAAGTTGTGTTACTTGATTATGTACACAGCTCAGGAACTGTGGTTTTAAGAGAAATGCCAGAAAGCTGAAGTCTCCCACACAAAATTCACACATTTGGCAACAGTGACTTTTCCTACAGTAGCCTTTTAAAAGAGCTTCTCTCTCAGACAGAAATAAAGGTCTACAGTGTTGGAGTTCAGAATGGTATGGCCTACTTTAGATCCTTTGTCATGACATATTTTATGGTAGCAAACAAAAGCAAGACTAGCAAAGATTGTTATTTGCTTTTTGTCAAAAGTAAGATCTAGGTCATAAATATATTTTTCACACCACATAAATAGGATATTTTGATATAACTTTAATTGCAGCAGCTTCATTGGTGGACCACTGTGTGATACAACTGGTGGGCCACTGTGTGATACAGAATGCTGGACTAGATGGGCTGAGGTCCGATTCAGCATGGCTCTTCTTATGTTCTTATGTTTAGAATCCTGGGATCTATAGTTTTGTGAAGTATTTAGAATTCTCCTCCATGCTAACCCAACTAACGAATCCCAGACGTGCACGGGATGCAACAAAGCCAGTTAAAGCAGTAGCAGATTGCTCTCATTATGCAGTGTGGAATGCGCCAAGAATAATGTCACAGAATGTGATTTCTTCAGCACTGTACCAGTCATATTAATAATGACCACGAAATAGAGATAGGGAACATGAGCTTTCCAGACTTTTCATGTAGGTGACACACTTTTTAGATATGCATCCTTTCACAACACAATAATTCTGTTACTGGCAAACTGGAGGTTAAACCAACCCCTTATAACAATTTCATACTATATAATATATACATTAAATAATGTTTCATGTACTGTATAAACAAGGTTTGGATTTTTCCCCCTTTACACTTACATGCTACAGTTGATTCTTGTGTTGTTTCCTCTGTAGCCACTCCATGTGGTTCATCACAAATGCCACTGTCAACAAATTTTCTTTTCTTAATTGGAAACTTCTCCAGTTTAGTGGAAATTACTGCAGCTCAATCAATAAATTGTGCATATTATTGAAATTATAATAGTGGCTACACTTGAACAGCACCAGCCTTTGTGGGCAGGGGAGCATTTTTCATGCGACACACCTAGGGACTATAGGTGACACACAATTTGGAAAGCTCTGCTCTAGATCTTATGAATCTTCCTATCTCCCATGAGCTTGGCTATTAGTCAGAGACAATGGGAGTAGTCATTCAGCAAACATCAGGGAGAGCATGTCCTCCAGCCAATGTAAGGAAACTAAAACTCAACACAATAATTTCTACACAGAAATAAGCCCCATTAACTAGTGGGACTTACTGTGTTCGCAGAATTCCAAATTAAACTATAAGCCTTTATACAGTGTTTGTGGTGCACCTCAATAGAAAGGATAGAGTGGCAAGGATCTGTAATTCAATACATGTAAAAGTTGTCAATTTCATTCCTGCATTTCCACATTTTCCGCTTGAAATGGTGGAAAGCCATTTCTGACTTGGTGGAAGGCAGTTTTCTTATCGGCAAGAACTAATCTATGTTTTCGTATCCTTTGCTTTTGGCTTTGAGGTCTGTGAAAACAGTTCAAGCCTTTAAGGCCTAAATCCCATGTAATGTTAGCAGAGGAAAACTGAGAACAAGCAGGGTTCCAATTGTTTATCCACTTGTGGAATAGCACTACACTTGTTTTTGTAGTTTGAAGTTACAGGAGAGAGATTTAACTGAACATTAGAAAAAGGTTTTTGATAAGTAAGAGCAGTGTGACAGTGGAAGCAATTGTCTAGAAAGATGGCAAGGTCTCTTTTCCTGGGCATCTTCAAAAAGAGGCTGGTCATTATTGACCTGGAGATTCTGCATGTCAAGGAGTTGGATTTATTGACTCATGAAGCCCCTTCCAACTCGATGATTCTGTGATTGTGTGGCCCCTAGACATGCAGTTGCTTGTATTTGCAGACATCACTGGGTTCTCCTTTGACCTTACTCTGGAGCTAGGTGTCTGCGATTGAAGAGCGTGTCATGCTAACACAGACATGGAAGAAAGGGCCCAACTCCTCCTTTACAACCCTTCAAGTCCCCATGGACATATCAGAAGCTTCTGTACTCCCCATGTCTGCTCTCAAAGGTTTCCAAATTAACCTTTAAACCTGGAAATTGAAAATGGAAGTGAATAGAAAAATGGATAATTTGTGGATAATTTGGGAATACAGAGTGAATTTGGCTCCTTGTGTACTTGATACATTGCATATTAAGTGCAATTTACAAAAAAAACCAATAAAAGTTTTTTTTAAAAAAAAAACCTAGTCAATCATTGCTACATTTTAAAACATTTGGATGTTTAGAGACAGCAATACTACAAAGAAAGAAATAAACATTAAGACCTGAGTGCCTGCCCAAAGAGGAAAGGTTTCCCTTGAAGTTCCTAATAATTTGAAGGATGATAACCAGTACAATATAGTTGTTTGAGTGCTGGACTAGAACTCTGGAATACCAGGATTTGAATCCCTACTCAGACGTGGAAACTTGTTGGTTGGCCTTGGGCAAGTCACACTCTCTCTGCCCCAAAGGAGGATGACCCCCCCCCAAAGAAATCTTGCTGAGAAAATGTCTGTGTTACTAAGGCCACTTGGGCCTCAGGATACAAAGCTGAGTCAATGAGCATTTCCAGCTATGAACCTGCTTCTTGCAATGGAAGTCCATATAGGAGAAGATAGCACCAGTTTGCTGGGCATATCAATCACAAATAGCTTCTCCATCTTATTAGGAATTGGTCTCAATTTCTTGAGCTTCATCCAGTATCAAGACAATACACCAATTCAGGATAGCCACAGTCTATCTATGTATATAATTGTGTGTGTGTACACATTATATCTGTGTAACATGGTGAGCATCTAATCATTTCACAGTGGAAGAGTTTAAAGATGTAATTCAGTTTTAAAAAATGTGCACACATGATTTGCTATATTGAAGACCTGTTGTGTTCACCAACTAATCTCTACCACATGTACCTTGTAATAGCCTTTTTACTACTATTGGTGAAATAATTAGTCTCTAGCACAACACTGGTAATTCAACAGGCATGTTAGCATAGAAGCTATTAGAAAAAACAAATTTTCAATTACTTAAAGAATAAACAGTGCTACTTATTGAAGGCATATGCCCCAGAATCAAAACACGACACATACGAAATAAGGGCTATCCTGATTTCTTCATAACTACCAAACTACACCCCATTGTACAACTACTCTAATGTTTAGTAGGCAGGTACAAACAAAGTTATCTGAAATCAATTTTTCATGCAAGGATTTCTATGCCAAAGCAAACTTTGCAGTGTATCGCAATGACGATAAGCATAGGAAAGCCTAAGGATCAGTACAGGGTGACATGGAAATAAAAACACAATGATGAATGGTACAATAGTTACTGCATGGGAGAGTGCTCATAAAGTAGCAAGAACGGTGCCTCACATCAGAGCCCTACACAACACTCACTAAAGATGTGACAACTTCATAGGTAAATCTAAAGGTTTTCCCCTGACATTAAGTCTAGTCGTGTCCGACTCTGGGGGTTGGTGCTCATCTCCATTTCTAAGCCGAAGAGCCATTATCCATAGATACTTCTGAGATCATGTGGCAAGCATGATGGCATGGAACACTGTTATTTTGTTCCATGCATTATTCCTGCTTTGCAAAATCCAAAAATTATGTGCCTCAGAGACAAATAGTCATAATTAATCAACAAAGTCTAACTGTCCTGCTTTGATGTATCTCATTATTACATTATATAAAGGAAGCACCTTACAAACCTTGTATAAGCCAAAACATTTGTTCTTATGTTCTTTTCATATGTTTTTCTTTGCTATATAAGTTGCAGTATCTTTTTTGTAGTCGTTCAAATGTTCTAACAATGGTTTGTGTTTTATTATACGTAGGGGAAAGAAGGGATGCACTACTTGCCACAGATGCATTCATTCACCCATAGCATACTTACTAAAATGTCCTGGGCCTAATAGTACACCCCTGATTTTTATTGTGTGTCTGAAAAGCCTAAAATAGTCAGCCTCTGGTATTAGAAAGAGAAAAAAATACAGCAGAATAAAGCCTGCACATTTTAAGTATTTAAGTGCTCTACATTCTTTTTCTTAAGAAATCCATGCCTTAAATTTAGCCATTCTTTTTGTTGTTTTGAAAATGTATTAGGGGAGGATCGATTTTATCAATGTACTAAGATGTTAAGGAGACTAGCAATTACATCCATTTTATATAGGCTAACAAACATGAGCTGAGATGATGCAGTGTGTGTGTTTGTTTTCCTATGTGTAACAGACATAAAACAGTATGCAAGCTTACTGTGATAGATATGAATAATGTAATTGTTAGTATGTTGTTACTATGTTGTTTGCTATTGTATGAATACACAGGTTAAGATTGTTACTAAATAGTTACTTTTCTCCCACACATTATTGTATAGGTATTGGTGGCAATCTTGTAGCAATTCAAGCAAGCAGAATTTCTACATACTTACATTTACATAGTGTTCCTGGAGAATTACCAGAGGAAGCAAAAGGGTGCTATTACCCTTGCAGGACATACTGTGGCACAGGTGTGTATAATATTCATTCTATCATTTTTCTCTGCATATTTTGACTTCCAGTATTAAGTATCTTTTTTTATCCCTAAAGAAAACATTATTATTATTATTATTGTTCAATGTTGCTGTGCTGACTTAACTGAGCTTTTTGAGGTTTCACATAGTGCAGGTTAGAATCAACCAGAAACCACCAAGAGATGTTTTGTAATACTTTAGATATTTTGTAACAACAGAACCTGTTTTACCGTCCCTCCCTTGAGTTTCCTCTCCCAGAGGACATTCATTTGTATTGCAGTGGTTGCATTTAGTTAGCTCAGCAAAATAAAGATAATTATATGATTGATGATCTGCCAAATTAAGAAATGCTATAGTCTAATAGTACCTGCATGTTGTGTAAAATTTTAAAATTCCACTTTCTGGAACATGCTCAGATTTTGTGTCTCTTAAGAACTAACATTCTGTCCCCAAGTCCAGCTTACCTAAGGTAGCCAGAGTTCCCTCCTCCTTCATGTCCTACGGTGTTTATTTGGTTAGTAAAGCCATTAGTGTGACATATCAGAATCTAAGGAAGGGGCATGCTCTGGAGCTAAGAGTGCCCAAGTGGCCCAATTTTGGCTCCTGGAGTTCCGCAGGACCATACTGGGACTGAAAGTGTTGTCATGTTACTCCTAGTTGTCTTCCCTCCCCTCCCCTGGTGTTGGGTAAATGGCTCTGCAAAGCAGCATTTTACTGACCCTAGAATGTGTTTAGGGTGTTGATGTTTTTGGCTGAACATTTGGGATTGGCTGAAATTTATGGAAAGGCAGTATGAGGGCTGCGGATATGCCACTGGGAGTCCAACAAATCATTTGCAACCTGTGAGCTGCCCAGTTCCCACCCAGAAACATAAACATACAGAATCATCAGTTATCAAATGCTTTGGCCTTGGTGTTTTATAAACATTCAGTAATTTGTGTTTTGAGTTGCATTTTAAGACTCTGATATTTGTTAGAATGAGATCAATAATGCATAGGCAAAACTTTATTTAACACATATTGATTTTTAAAATGACATTTTAATGTGTGTTCAGGTTGCCTTTCCAAATCATATAGACATGAATGAGGCAATAGTCAGAATTAATTCATTATATTTAAGAGGCCCCAAGTACCAAAAGAATGCATCAGCATTACTTTTGTTGTTCACAGAAAATATGAAGTTGACTGTGTTGTTATTTATCTTTATTTACAGGAGTAAACAATAAATCAGCACAAGTTCTTCTACTTCTAGTGATTCCTGGACATTTAATTTTCTTGTACACTATTCATTTAATGAAAAGTGGACATACTTCTTTGACTCCAATCTTCATAGTTGTATATTTGTTTACAGCTCTCCTTCAGGTAAGAATGAAAAGATTTGCAAGGTTTATACTCATTTCTACATAATCTGCTTAGAATTTGTTTGTAAAGATTTAAAATAGAGCAAGTGTTCTTTTCATGAATTTCTGTTGTTTTGCATCTTTTGTTTCAAGGTATTATAGTTTGTAAGTGCTGAAGTATTTCTTTCTTCTCTCTTCCAACTGCCTTCCCTTTTTGTGGATGACCACTTAGGGCCATTTAGTACAAAACTATTTTATCAATTTATTTCATTCCATTCCTTAGATGTCTGTTGTTATAGTTTTATTTGATATACTAGCATTCATAATGTTTCTTATCAAAGAATCATAACATCATAAGCAGTGCATAGCACTGCTTTTTAAAGCTTTCCATCTTTAGCTTTGCATATGTTGTTCTGCAGCATCTGTGTCAGCATCTTATACTGACAGACGGTGGCATTTATGAGGATACGCTTGATGCTGACACTTCAGTCCTTCCTTTCATCATTCATTTAGTAAGATGCTGCGCATAGTTCAGTATCAACTTGCATTCCAGTCTCTGTGTGTGTGTTTGTGTGGGTGTGTGCATGGCTGAAAATCTATCTGAATAACTGAAGTAGTTTCTAGGTTTGACACATAACTTCATACTGAACAGAAAGAACAGGACTGTGCTGTAATTCTTGCCATAATATTGTACCAATTAAGGCAAGACATAGAACACAATCCTATTCATATTTATTCATCAGTAAATCTCAAATGAATTTATGGAACTTACCCAGTGTAAGTTTGACTTAAGTGGGGGGGGACTCTTAAATATTTTAAGCTCCTTTTTGGGCTCTCTGTGTCTTGTTTTTTCTTCTGGTTTCTTTGCTATATCTCTTAGTTTTCTACGTAGTGAAACCAGAAAACCAAAAAACATAATAGCTAGTAATAGCCTAAGGCCCATGATGGGGAAATTAATGTCATAAGCTCGAAAACATTTATGCCCCCCCCCCCAACCAAAGGTACCAAAATCAAGGAAGGAAAGAAGGAAGGAAGGAAGGAGTTATAGCTGTCAGCACATTGTTGGTTAGGAGTGCAATATTATGCACGGGTCAAACCTCTCAAATGGAGTTTTGCATTTTATAGCAAAAGAATGCACATCCTCATCAATTTTTTATTTCTGTAAAATTTGTTAAGTTGAATTTGGTACTTTTGGGGATGGGGGATCCAGATTTAGTGGTTTAAATATCCTGTAAGCACTTTGGCATTGCTAAAATATAATTTCTTTAAGATGCACTATGATCAGACTCAAACAGTTTGGAATTTCACAATTCTGCAAATACATTATTTCTTTTTATTTTCTTTTGAAAATTATTGGTCTCACATCGTCTAAACACCCTGACAATCACTCATAAGTAGTTCTGAAGTTAGTAAGTGGCTTAAATAGCCAAATCTTCTATACCTTTTGATAGCATTATTTCTTATACTATTTCTGTCATTTAAATTATCAACCAAATTCATTAGATTATCGTCTTCTTTAGTTATACAAGATAGCTCCATTGGTACTGATTCATTTCTGTTTCTTTTAACCATGCTGAGGCCATAACCTTTTATCTTACACTACCTGCGTTGTAATAAATGAGCTTAATTATACAGTGTTTAAAGTAGAAATTAACATCTCTAGAAAGCCAAGATGAAAAATGACCCAAAGCTACATTAATCTGTGAACTTTCCCAAATGTGAGTTGATTTGCTGCAGCATTGCCTTGCCCTATCTAATTCATCATTCATTGAATTGATTTTAGTTCAAAATGCTGCAGGTCTCTCTGCATTCTAGGTCTCTTATGATTATGGTTGTTTATTGTGTTAGATCAAAATTAAGTCAATAAAACAAACATATGACTTTTTAGACTGGGAAAAATGCTATCCTCTTTTGCAGACATAACCAGCTTTCCAATCACACTGGCAGTTGCTCCTATCATAAAAGAAGCTAGATAGAGAGAAGTAGGAAATATCTTCAGCATGGATAACTTTCACAATTCCTGTTGTCTGACACATAGCACTATATATGAATCTTAAATATCCTTGACATCACTAGATTAAAGCAATTATTTTGTATTTTCAGCGTTTGTTTGTCATTGAAATTAACACTTTAATTCTAATATATGGGGAAGGGAAAGAAAAAGAGAGAAAGGGCGTAGGTGTATAACAGCTTAAAATATAAAACGGCCAATGAGAAGTATAGTATAATCCCTTATTTAAATTTATGACTTTAAGTCGGAGATGTCAAATTTCTGGCTATTTCAGGTTTATAGGATGACATATCTCATAAAATAAAATTTCTTCTTCTTTTTAAAAAAGTGACAAAATAAAATGAGCTCTAGCCCAGAGGAACTGATCAAATTAATGGGATTAATATTTAACAAATTTTCATAAATTTGAAGGAACTGACTTTCTCTTAAATAAGAACCTGTGCATGTTCATGCATTTTAAATAGCTGGCATGATATCCAAAATATTACAGCAGATTTTTCAAAATAGTGTAGTTACACCAGCTTTTAAGCACAACTTCAGACATCCCTTTAAAATGCCCATAGATTAAGTATTCATGTGTAGCTGCTATTTCCATGCATTTATAAAAATTTCTCCCTGGCTATATAGTCTTTCTTTGTTGATAATCACTTAATGTACTGACCTGTCTATAGTTCAGGAATACAAACCATGCACTGGAAATGATTCAAATTCAAGCAACTTGTGCATTTTTGTAGGAAGATAATCTTGCTCTGAGACAGCTATGCGTGTGTGATTGAATGATTCTAGTTAAAATAATAAAGTACAGCCTGCATGAACAATATTCATCTGGGTATAAGAAAAAAGACTTCATTTTCAGACTTGTCAGCCATCATCAGACTGGAGGCCAGACTCCAGTAAACAAGCCGTCATTTTTGCGATTCAGTGTTTGTGACTTTCAAAGGTGCCCTCTGTACTCGGGGTCCCTGCTGAGCCAGTAAAGAGCCCTCTGGAAATTTCACACCTCCGAGGCAAATCTCTGAACACAGTTGTGTTAAGGGCCCTGGGAATAAACAAGTAATGGGAAACTCTAGACGTTATTGCCCAATAAATTTGTGGAGGTAAAATAAAATTGATTGTATCCACTAAAAATCAGAATTGTTGTTCTGCAAAATATCACATTCCCCGTTTTTCTGCTTGTGGAAGCTAGACTTCATTATATTAATTGCTGACCCTTCCCTTATAAAAACAACGCTCTGGCCTCCAGGCAGTTAATTATCATTTGAGAACATTTATCCCTTAATATTAGGCGAATGAAATTGCCTTAACGCAAAAACACAGTGATAAATGTTCATTGTTTTTGAGAAGAAAAATTAATAAAAACACAATTAAGAGCATATTTGTGCTGGCCATCTATGTTCTAACAATATAAGCATAGTTTACCTTTAACTACGCTGTTGAAACTTTTTTTGGATTACACATTTTCCACCATAAGTGTGATGGACATGTTCTCAGTTACAATCTGCACATATTTACTCTTTTGGTTAATGCAGAGGAACTGTTTCTTAAATTCTGTATGTGAAAATGTGGAATATGTAACCCAATATTTGAAACAGTCTAAGGTACAACTGCAATATATTCTTGAGCCGAATATCAGTGTTAGATGAGACAAGTCATAAAACATTACAGGTTATTTTTTTACCTCAATGTATATTTTTGAAGAAAAAACCCCCTCGATTGGAAAGATGCAGTTTCATGGGTTGGAAAGGCATATTTACCATACTTATTTATTTTACACACACACATGTCATATGCCATTTTATTTATGGTAGAGGCCAGAAGTATGTGCAGCATGTTAAGCAGCTGCACACCTATTTTTAGAGGCCGTTAAGATGTTATGTGAGATAACAAATTGACGTTTTATAATTCAGAAAGACAAAGAACATAAGAGAGATTAGAAGAAGGCAGGGTTCCAGTGGGTTTCTGTTGATGACTGTGCCAGTTCCTTGTTTGTTTGTTGTTGTTTTTTACTTAATGATGTAAAAAGTATGCTTGATTTCAGATCAGTGAAAAATGTTTGGCTGGAAGGGTCAGGAGGAGGCCAAAGTTTCTTGTGCCAGCTGAAATGGCCTTTTGCTAACTAAACTCCCTTTATGCCAATACAATGGCTTTTCTGCTGGCTCAGAAAGCAAGAGGCAGAGCATGGGAAGGATCAAGTTATGCCAGTTCTAAATTTCCCTCAGCTCAAATCAACAATTATTATGTCCGGAAATGTTAGGCCAAGCCCAGGATTGTTCTAAATCATTTCCAGAATCCCAAGGCTGAAACTACCAGCACAGCTGGCCCTTGGCTATCTTACTGAGTTAGGAGCATGCTCTGTATTACAAATGGTGGCTTAAGGCAAGGTGACAGTGGGAACGACCTGTGTAGATTCACTGCACTCTGTTTTGGGCTTGAGAAATGTAATAAACAGCTATTTTGGCTTTACATGTGACACGCTGCTAGAAAACCTTTAGGGTTTTCTTATTCAGGCCACAAGGCATTTGACCCACAAGGAAAACAGGCAAAGAAAGAGAGTCACTGCCATGCATTTCTTTTTAGAAAACCACGGTTGAGCTTCATGTGGGCAGTAATTTACTTCCACAGTCCCACTTTAAATGCCTGGAAGCAGGCTCTGTAACAGCAGTAGAATAGATGGCATGGCAGGAGGCAACTGCTGACTGCCACAGATGAATTGACTATCATACAGTGATTTCATTTCAGCACTTGCAGAAACATAAACTCTCTTCAGCTTCTTGAGTTTACTTACATATACAGATGGCTGTTCCCAGTACTTTCCTGGGGTTTTCACATTTTTCTTTCATAATGTGTACATTGGGAATCTAAAGATGCAAAGACAAAATTGGAATAGTGTGGAAATCAATGTTTCTCTTGGCCTCTCCAAGACAAATATTATCCACCAGCTCAAATATTCTTTTTTTTGTGACAAGGCTTTATGAACACAGACCTGCAATTTTTAAAAAACCCTTTTCGCAATATTATGGTCATTTTTCATGTATTTCAGAGCGATAAACCTGAAATACACAGTAATAATTTATCATACACAGTTATATCACAAATTTCATTACTAATTTCATTCATTCACATCTTACAACATAGCAAATTATTACACAATGGAACAAATTTGAGGTTATTTTTGGATTGAGAATGCCAAATTCCTATAAAAATGGCATACGTTTTTTTTAAAAAATGGTTATGACCCTCAATTTTGAGGAAGCCAGTCTGTTTGACAGAGATCTAAAGCTCATATTTTTATTCAGGTTTTCTGGGGAGATGAAGAAAATTAAGTGGCAAAAGTTTTCTGCTTAGGTGCTACAGATTGATAATATAACTCTTTGTCAGCAAGGGTTTGGTGAAGTGTAAAACTACTTCCTGTATCAGGCAAACTTCGGCCCTCTGGCTGTTTTGGACTTCAATTCCCATAACTCCTAACAACTGGTAGACTGTTAATGGATTGTTGGAGTTGAAGTCCGAAACACCTGGAGAGCCGGAGTTTGCCCATGTCTGTTGTATCTTCTATTCTGACTGGTTCTCATATCTGTATCTTTTTCTACCTTGAACTTTTATCAACCATGATTTTATGTCATATCCAAAAGGGGAAAAATACTCTCTTTTCAATCAAAACCTTTTCAGTATCTTCTTTTGAAGCAACGTCGGTATCTTTTTTCATACCTCCCCAAATGACATATCACTACCACCAACAGAAAAAAGTACTGCGATTCTACACCTACATTTTTTGAGATGTTTACGTGGACAGGCATGTAGCCAGGGGGGGGGGCTAAGGGGGCTTCAGCCCCCGAAATTCTCAGGGTGGTCATTATTTAAACTGTTATGTTTATTCATATCATGATCTGATCACCATGCTCATTATATCCCACATTAATGGGGTTATTGGGATAACAATACAAAAGGTTTGCTAGGGTAGACCCTCTTCCACCCAGTCTCAGCCCCCCGATCAAAATCCTGGCTACGGCCCTGCGTGGGGAAAAAGTGTGTCTTAGAATTGATGAAATACAGTATTTTAGTTAGCTTAGAATCCATTTGGTGTAGAAAGCATTTCTGTTTATTTCTCCCCTATGGTAATACAAAGCCACACAGTCATTTCATGTTCTTTCATACCTATCACATCTGATTACTGATATCTATGCATCTGCAGGCCCCTTCCCACTGAGAGATGGGAATATCTGGTAGTTTGCAGCATGCACAATTTCTGTCTTGGATAACATATGTGAGAGGAAAGTTGACAGGATGATGAAGCAGTTCTCTCAGGACTGGGAATAGGGAGAGATTTGTCTTTGAGCATCATGCTGTGGTCTTGGGCAACTGATATAAGAGAACTATATAATAACTCCGCATGCGATGTGGAGTGCCAGGAGACTGGCCATGTATCGCTGTTGTGGAGAATGTTGTTGTTTATTTGGAAGCTCTAAAAGTTGACAGATTCTGCATGGGGATTTTATTGGGCATCACCGCTGTGTATAGACATGGACAAAGAGGAACTGTCTTGAAAAATCTGACAGGTTCCTCCAAAGAAAACATGTCTTTTCAAATGTATGTGTTTGGACTGCAGAGGAGTGGACCTAGCACTTGCATAATTAGTTTCAACTACAGAGTTGCTTTTTCAGCAGGGATATTTATCTAAATATCTTATGCGTGTTCCATAATGGAAAAGGAGGGAAGAAATTGGCTTATTTGAGAACCATATGATTACGTTTTAAATATTCCTTTGTAGTAAGAAATCAAAGGTAGGGATCCTCTTAGAAGTATTAAATTATTTCATTGTGCTTAATGCTGTAACATCATTTTAACTTTCATTTTGGGTACTAAAATAATCTTTGTGGAAATGTGAATGTTCAAAATGGTCTTTGAAATACTAAAGCAAGATTCTCAATACACATAATGCGCAGTATCGATGCACATTTTTCATGATTACTTGCTTCAAGAAACCTTTTCAGTTAAATCCAGTTGTTAATACTGACTAGAATAGATCGATTGAATCAATGAAAATGTCCTAAGTCCACACTCATGTAAATCCCATTGATCCATTGAGTTTACTTTACTTTAGATTAACAAATGATTTAGTTCTTTGAGTTTTGATATAACAATGCTTAAATTTAAAGGTGTTCTTGTTGCTGTTGTTTTCCCATAGGTGTTTATCTTGTTATGGATTGCTGATTGGATGGTGCACCACTTTTGGAAGAAAGGAAAAGATCCAGATAGCTTTTCTATCCCTTATCTCACTGCACTTGGAGATCTTCTTGGAACTGCCTTACTTGCAATGAGTTTTCATTTTCTGTGGCTCATTGGTGACAGAGATGGGGATGTAGGAGACTAATACACCAGATGCTCACATTAGCTGATCCTGCTAGATGAAGTCGAGAAACAGGAGACAACCACTTAATATATTATTTCCTCTGAAGGATTTGAAGACATTTTGTTGAATTTGATCATGGTGCAGTCCTACACACATCTACTGAACAATAAGTTTGACTGATTTCAGTGGAATTTATTCTCGGGTAAAAGTGTTTAGGATTCTAGCCTCATTGTGTTATCACTGGTACTAAATTGCCTTAACATTTTGAAATTATGAAACGTAACTGGACAAAATGTTCAAATATTTTTTACACTATACAGGAGTGTAGTTGTTGCTATCTCACTCCATCCAACCACAGAAGGGGGAAGATTGGTCAGTATTGTACCAAGAAACAAAGCCCAGGTATGTAGTTGAGGAGCAGTGAATAACAAAGTGATATGATTTTATCATGTCTTTATCTGTCTATCACAGATCACTGTATGTTTTTGCAGGCAGCTTGGCTGTATTTCAACTCACACAATGTAATGGGTTCACAAAAATCAAATGTTTCTATTTTATAGTTAAGTTTTCTGAATTTGGGAATGTTTTCCTTAATTGTAGCCAAAGCTTTCTGCATGTAAATGTTTTTTTCCTCAAAAAGAGACATTCCATAGGGATATTCTATTCAGTACTTCCTTTTAGTTGCTGCAGAAACACCATAAAGCAGTGGTTCTCAATCTGTGGTTCCCAGGTGTTTTGGCCTACAACTCCCAGAATTACTAGGCAGTTTACCAGCTGTTAGGATTTCTGGGAGTTGGAGGCCAAAACATCTGGGAACCCACAGGTTGAGAGCCACAGCCATAAAAGAACTCCTGTTCTCCACAAAAAATCGAAGGACGTTTATAATAGAGATAATACAGCTTGACGATGCATGGACTTTAAAGAAGTTGTATTAATAATTACATTTCAAAAGGCATAGTAACACTTTTTAAATGTTCAGTTATGTACTTTGCAATTTATTGTAAAGAGAAGTGTAAGTTCTACAGGGAATGAAGGCTACCTAGAATACACAGGGGATGAGTGTTGGGAACTCGATTTTGATATGTAGTTATGAGAAAGCTACTATGTGTATCTTAAAGACAAAACTGATAGAGATGGCAATATGTTATATTTTTAAGAAATACTGTTGAAGACAAGGAGGAGCCATTATAATCAGTAACAATGCTGCACGGATATATATCCAAATAGTGGTTATTACTACTGTGTAGGTGCAACCCTGCAGCAGTTGGGTATTTAAGGGCTTTTCCAAATTCAATTTATTGTGAAATAACAATGTTGTTTCTACTCTAGTGTTCTGGAAGATTCTGGCATCTTTTCAGATATAACACTGCTGTTGTAAGGAAATCACATTTTCTCGGTGCTTGAACCAGAAAATATCCTGCTAATAAAACATAATTTCCCAGGACCAGTGTGCAAAAGTTTGTAACCTATGTGGTTTGTGGGATGGGTTTGTGCGGTACAGATATCCTATAAGTTCATGTGGAACTCTCATTAGCAATAAAGCTTGCATAACATCTGCATCATTTCTTTTTTATATATTTTAAAAGATTTACAAAGAACATGTGTTTCCCTTTGTAGAACTTCAAATGTGGGAAATCCCTTGCACCTACTGAGTTAACAATCTTTATTTCTTAGCCCAGAGCTGCATAATACATTCAGAATATGGAATTCGAATTTGAAGGAAGATCATAAAAATGTTTGCATACCAGTTGTTTCACTTTATGGTTTTCAGTTGTGCAGTGTCTTGAGTGTTGTCTAAATAAAAATTTCAAATCATGACAGCACAGTTCCCCACCTTTAGAAACCACCAGGAAGGTTATGCAAATTGAATGGTGAAGCATGAGCATTTTGAATCAATACCTATGAAATTTATGTGTATTGATTCCCATTTTATATATCCAGATGATATGCATTGGTCAAGACTAGGGTTTCTCTACCAAAGTTTCCTAGAACCATGAGATTTCACAAGAGGTTTCTATGAATTATGTGGGAGATTGTGATTGGGGGAGCTGTAGATATAATAATTTGATGTAAGGGTTCTGTGAGACCCAAACATTCTTTTAATTATTCATTCAGAACAAAAAGATTTAAAAGGCCAGATGATTTGTTTTAAATATACAAAACAAAGCAACAAGATCTATTTATAGAAATCCACATGCTAAGTCTTATTAATATAGTAGAAGCATTTATTTTGCTCTTGGTATCTGCTGGAGTTTGGTTTCCCAGACAACTCACGGATAACAAAATCCAGAGATGCTCAAATCCTGTTATTTACAATGGCATAGTAAAATGGTGTTCCTTTTATGAAACAACAAAACTAAGGTTTGCTTTTTGGATTTTTAAATATAATTTCAAGTTGCAGATGGTTGAATCTGTAAATACAAAATCTAGGGATGCAGAGTCCTGTTATTTACCGTGGCATAGTAAAATTGTGTCTTTTTAATGAAATGACAAAATTCAGGTTTGCTTTTTGGATTTAAAAATATTTTCAAGCTGTGGATGTTGAATCTTTAAATACATAATCTATGGATACTTGCTTGCTAAATGCTCCCCTTTTCAAGAAAACCAAGAAGCTAGCAGTTGTTTAGCTTCCTAGTGAAAACTTTCCATTAATAACTTTCACCAAAGAATAAAATATGTTTGAATATGCATTTATAGTTAAGTCTATAATTGGATATTCTTGAAATGAGATTAAAGCAGGGACATCACTCTTTTCCCAACTTGATCATTGAAACAACCCAATGAAGTGGGTCAAACTTAGGGCCAACGACTCACGAAAGGATATGGAATTGTATTCTGCGTCTTCCACGTCCCAGTCTACTATACTTTACTATTAAAACTACTATACTACAGTAACTCATAATTATTGAATGCCCAACACGGACAATAATATTTCATAGTGAGAATAGAAAATATGATTGTCACCCCAAGCCCCCTTATTCTCCTGAGAGCATATTGACATTTTTAATGGTACCTTATGTATATTATCTGTGGATCCAGTACCAAGTCATTTTGTTTTCAGGAGAGATTGAAAAGTACTCAACTTACTAATGTTTGGGGATATAGCTCTAGATACCATTATGTTTTCCATTCTAGTTGAGATACATTTGTGTTGGAATTGTCAAATGGAAAACAATTTAAAATTCGAAGGTACAATGACATTTTAAAGTTCTTGGAAAGCAAATGAAATAAATAAAATGTCTTCTGTTTTTAATATTGTACTGTTTATTTATTATATGTTTATTATCTTAATTTGCTTATGCTATAAGTTTGCATGTGCCTGCAGCTAAGATACCTAAAATATGCTTAATACTTCGAAGAAGAGATTAACTCAACTATCAGTACTTTGCAGTTTAAGAATAGATTATCTATTCTTAAAAAGAGAAAGTTGTAATTAAATGTCATTTTAAGAGGTCACTCTGAGGTAGGACTTCAGTGAAAGAATACTTTTAACAGCCTTGATTTACTATCTGTCATTTATTTTTCAAGACTGATATATTTTAGAACCTTAGAGTGGTTTGGGTTTTCTTATTTTTCAACTCCCTGGTCTTCCCAATGTAACTTATCTGGAAAAGGACAGATATACGTGCTGGGATTGTACTTCTGCTATCACCCTTTCCCAAATGGACCTAAGTTTGGCTCCGGTATTATGACAACAGTAGCTTCAGGCCTCCTGCTTCTATTAATGAACACTTAAATCTTGTTGAAAGTAGTCCCTGAGAAGGGAGACATTGTGTGGCAGCAGTGATAGAGGGTTCCTGAACAATTTTAGGAAAGCAACCTGTGCAAAATAATTTATTTTCTGCTGCTTTCATCTGGAGAGATTTGGTCTTTGACTGATGATATCTTAGTGGTGATGTTAGTTATATGATAGCATTCTGACTAATGCTATCATACGAACATTTTAGAATCGCAAGACATATTGGGTGTTTTGTTGATGAATGATCATACTCAGTCGCATTCTCCTAAGTCCTGGGAATGATCTCTGATTTAGTACTTTAGCTGCCCAACCTTAGCTTGCTCAAGGCTTTGTGACCACTCACATTCAGATGGATTGTTTCTGTCATACCATTACCTAAAAGGCAGTTTAAAGGCTGCCTTTTAGAGGAAAACATCCTATGGCAGTATACATAATTAAAACCATAGAACATATAAACAAATGATAAAAATATCAAGGGAGAATAAATAACAAAACTGAACCAGGAAAAGCCACCAGCACCAATTCCATAGGTGCACTCACTAAATTAGCTCATTTGTAGACCAAGCTAAAGAGGTAGGTCTTGATGACATCCCTGAAGGTTTGCAATGATTGAATCTGGCAGACAGCAATTTAAACAGAATTCTTTTATTGGACATACACTATTATGAGGTTTTACTCTAGCATGGACACATGAATGTGTCCATTAAATATGTGTCTTGGCTCTAAAATGTCTGCATTTGGATTTCCTGTACCTAAAGATGGACAGGAGAGGCTCTCCTTTCGGTTCCAGCATCTTCACAGATATTGCATCTATACCCCACCTTTCTCCCAGAACAATATTTTTATTATCTTTATTTATGAGATTCAAGTTGACTATAAAATCGCATCCTCCTTACTATCCTGGTAACAGCAGAAGATTTTAAAAAATGTGGACAGACTTTTAACAAAGGGTTAGAAGCACTGTATTGTGGGACATTGGTATATTGTAACTTTTGAATTCTTTTAGAATATATGTTTTAATGTGGCTATAGCTTAATTTTGGTTTTAATATAGACGTTTGTATGGTTTTTAAAAAAATGTGTAAGTTGCCCTGAATCCCAGTTTTGGGATAAAGTTGGTGTATAAATTAAAGAGGAGGAGGAGGATCGATAAAATTGCAATAGCCATGAAAATATTAGTTGCAAGTATCCATTTCACCATAGCTAAGATTATCTAATATTAGCATAAGTATCATCCTGTAGAATTATGCTTTCCTATCCCTATGCTGTTATTATATTGAATACCACAGTTGTCCAACATACAGTAACTGTGCATAGCTACCACCTCACTGTATAATGCACAGCCCAAAGGGGTACACTATTGTACATCTACTATTGTACATGAGGAACTCCACTCCAGCTGGCATCAATTGACATGTCCATTCCTCATTGTCCACAAAAGTCACTCTGTGTCTCCCTGTGTAGTGCAACATATACATGCATCTGGATGTATTCCATTTGGATATCTCTATCCAAGACGTAGTTAAAACAAGTGGAAGCTTTGACGTTTTCCAGCAAAATATTCAACATGCAGAACCCAGCCCATAATGGTAAGTTTGGCTGATTGGTATGAAAATTGTATTTTAAATCTTTACATATCTTTATAAATATTTTAAAGCCTTTTCAAACAATGAGATTATTACATTGCATTAATGTTTCATAGGCTACAACACAGTTGGAACACGCATTGTCACAATTAATATGTACCTTTCGGAAATGTTAGGTCTCCTGGAATGGAAATAGAACTGAGTTGTAGATCATAGCTTTTATGACTTCCTTAGAGGAAGTGGAACATTGCCTCAGTGTCACTGCAAGACATGTTTAATACTACCTATTAATTTCTTGCAAACCCTGCGGTAAAAAGTTAGCTAATTTGACTGGAGAGAACAGGGAAATAGTTCTGCCAGTCCGCAATCTCATCCTACCTAATATTAATGCTCATAACATTACAACATTGTGGCTGTTGGAATAATCAAGTATATGAATAATGCAAGAACATAAATCTGAAGCCTCCAGGTAACACATTGATTGAAACCCCTCCACAGATGTATATTTGGAAACCTTGTAGTTGCTGGGCTTCTATCCACTATGAGACGTAGCATCAATCCAAGAAAAAAAAAACCATCCGATTATCAGACCCAACTTTCTCTGAAATAATCCACACTCACAATGTAATGCTAGCACGATGGAAGGAATGTTTCATTGCTTTTCAAGTAAAAACAAATACACATTTTATTTAAATAATCAATTTATAGCAAGTGTACATGACATTACATTTTTAAAAAGCAACAGCCAGAAAAACTAGACAATATGTCTAGATACAAAAAGAAAATTTAAAAAAGAAAGAAATGACAGAATCTATTCCATTGATCCAAAAGTCAAGAAAGGAACATCATTTCAAAGGTGGACGTGATGAATAGAACCAGAGTTGTTATTGACATGAGCAATAAATTGAGACCAAACACTGTAAAAGCTTTCAGTCTTTTGTATACCATTCTAAAGTGTTGTCTTTTTCCTGATGTGTCAGGAGTGGAAGCAAAAAAGATTTTTCAGAATACAGACTATTTTATTTGAATGTGATTTTGAGGGGAAAAAATCAATGAGAAAATGAACTTTCATCGCTAAGGAACATGTTTCTTGAGAAGCTGGTTGAGCTAGAAAATGATGCTTGATTTCCTGTCCAATTTTGTGATTCTGTTATCAGGTCTCTGTGTGAAGTTCATAGGTAAGAAAATTTAACCAGAGCTGATATACCGAACACAACATGTCTGTGATTCCCCATCTCTGATTACATTTGATTTCCTCCTTAGAAGTCATTGAGTTTTCATTTCCTGAGCAAAAAATATCTGATCAGCACAGTTCCTGTTATTTCATTTTCCAAACCGCAAAGCTAAACTTTATTTCTAAAATCACCTTCTGTGATACAAATTGCACATAAATGCTTACTGCATTCACTGTAATAATGTTTTTATACCAGAGCAATAATGCACATTTAATATAAGATGGCCAAGCTGTTATGCAGTTCCATTTGACTGAAGACAAATGTAGTAATAACTCAAGCATGGCAGGAACATTTATAAATTACCATTTTCACTCATCAAGATAAATATGAACAGACCACTGAAATAATCCAGCCATTCTAAATGTCTTGTATTTCCTTCAAAACATGAAATATGGATTGTAAAAGAAAAATGTGTGGGCTACTAGGACAATTTAAATGTCAGTCTAAAAGTTATCACGTTGCTGGCATAGGAATGGCCACCATGAAGCTAAGCATCTTAAGACTAGATGAACGCATGTATATTACACACAGAAAAACATTTCTTTAAATGCAAATACACAGACAACTAGAAATGCATACATCATTACAAACCATGGTTTGCAGTGACAAGAGTTCTCTTAGGGGAGCATAAACGTTTGGTTTATCTAAATGGATGGGAACTATGTGGCTTTTCAACTGCTGTTAGACTACAGTTCCTAGTAGCTTTAGTCACCATGGTCAATGTTAAATAATGCTGAGAGTTTGCAGTTCAAATGGATCCTTTTGCTTTTGAATTTTTCTGCCTCATTGGTAGCATTGCTCTCATCATGTCTTCAAAGGATCTCTCAGATTATGAAGTTTTCCCCACATTTGTCTTCACATGGACTTTGACTTATGATAAACCCAGGAATGAGAGACCTCCAAAATTCCTGGTGATCAGCAGCCCTTCTTATATCTTGCAAATCCAAGGCCATGGTTTCTTGAGTCAATCCACCCATAATATGGTTGTCTTCTTTTCCTGCTGCCTTCCACTTTTGAGCTATAATTTACCAAGAATTTAGCACTGAACTATACTACAAATACGACAGTACCATTTTCTGTTTTGTAGGAAACTGGAAATATGACAGGTTATGTTTTGTCATTGGATCCAATTTTGTTATGTTAAATGAACAGTGATTTTGGGATATGCAGAATAATTAATTGTACAGTTGCTGATAGCTGTGTGAATGTGCATTAAATGGGAAAGTGTTTCCAACAAAGATGAAATGGCTTTATAGGAGATGGGGATATGCTGAGTAATTGGCCAAGTATGTAGACAGCAAGACAATAATTTCACAGAGAACATGTCTTAATTGACATTTATAGGACTGATGAGGTTTGAGATAATATTGATCCATATATAGTGTTTAGTTTGATATATCCTATTTGGAAAAATGGGTAAAGTGTGTTTGCCTGGTTGCATAGCAACTACAAGCATTTCTTTAAAATATAAAAAGAAAAGGGTGGGGGAGGCAGGACCTGCCATAGTACAGCCTCTTGAATTTATCTATAAAAGGAACATAAGCATTTTCAGATTCAGCCAAGCAGTTGTCTTAATGTTGACACCTTCTGTCATCTATTTGCCTTTATCCATCTGCAACAACTAGGTCATTATCACCTCTTCTTAGACCTCTTCAATTGCTCTCCTGCAGAAAAGACAGTCTTTAATGAAGTCAGGCAGAGGTGATTAATTGAAATCATTTGCTTGTACAGACAGAGCCCCAGTTGGAATTAACATTTCAATATGGCTGCACCTGAAAATTAAGAGCAAATGGCACCGCTGATTGTAACAATTATGTGTACCCAATAAGATGATTGGTCACCTGCAGTCCTGAAGGTCCTGGATTTATAGAGTTGAACCCTATCATTTGGGATCAGCCGAAGGGAGGGAGTGGGACTAACCTTACCTTCCATGTGACAGCCCTTCAGAAATGTGAAGTTAAGTTGTCACATCACCTCTCAAGGTGAAACACATCAATTTCCTTCAATCATTCCTCACAAATCTTTTACCATCATAATCACCACCTCTGGGGTGCGTTTCTACTCACTGGTATGTATCCTTCTTCAACTGTGGTGCTCAAACCAAGACAGCTCCCAAAGCAGAACAGAGTAGTGAGATTAATTTCCTTTCCCTTGGGAAAGAAAAGGAAGGTTGACAGAATCGATGGCGACTAGTTATGATGGCTATGTATTATCATCAGTGTGCTGTCTTTTTGTCTCAGTACCATTTGTTAGCAAACATGAACAGGAAGCTGTTATTGCACTAACGTTTTGCAAGTGTGTTTCCCAGAAGCAGCAATTTAAACTTTATGGAAAATGAGGGTGAATCCTCTGATTGTTACAGAGGATGGTCGTGAACACCCCAACACTAGGTATATGTAAGTGTAATGTAGACTTATTCTTAAGATGTTACTGAACAATTGATTTTAAAGTGGAGTTAACTGTGTTTAGTGTTTTTGTATATGTATAGTTTATTTTATGCTCCGGCATTGAATGTTTGCCGTATATATGTTGTGCTCCTCCCTGAGTCCCCTTTGGGGTAAGAAGGGCAGAATATAAATGCTTTAAATAATACATAAATAAATAGTAGGCACAGGTTTAGAAATAAATATACTGCTCAGACTTCACATCATTTATAAGTGGAAAATTTTTCAAGTTCATAGGACTTACCACCCATAAAGAGTACCAATATGCTAGTCTTCTTCCTCTTGCTAATTTTTTAAGTACATCACATCCTCTTCTCTGGCTTGCCTAGCTTTTTCATTTTGTCACTTTGCTTTTGAAAGCAAAAGATATGCCCATCAAACCCAATAAAAACGCAACTAAATTTTTATTTATTTTCTTCAATTTAATTGAAGTTACTTAGAAAAATAATCAGGCTTGAATGGCTTTTTAAAAAGAATTCATGAGCAGTTAACATTTGTGATGGCATTGTATAACTTAGTTTCTTTTTATTAACAGTATATTCAGATATGAAGAGATACTTTTCCTACAACAAGCCTTCTACTGCATACAAATAGGTAAAAAAAAGAGTCAGAACCACATAGATGTTAAATTATATGTACATGTTTTGTTTTGTTCATGCATGTAAGAAAATAACACTCTCTGTAACAAGAGTAATATTAAGGACATCCTCTTTTGTACCTGAAAACAGCGCAGCTTTTTTATATAATTCACTGTAAAAGGCCAAGAATCAACTGGCTTTGCAGAAGCTCTCAAACTATCTGTGCATTGCCTTGCATGCCTGTTGCAATAGATAACATTTGGTAAAAACCTTTGAAAGGTTTGGGAAAAAACATTGCCTTTTGCTTCATTTATCAGTGTGCTGAAACGCATGGCAGAAATATTTGTTAAAGGAAATATCATCCAGGCTAATGTGTACCAGAATTACGCACAAGTGATGGCATCTCTGCCAAACATTCTCCCAGTGCTGTGTTTTTTGGGGGTTTCCTTCTATTTTGGGGTTCATGAGAGGCACAGTTCAATCAAGTAAGAGAGATGGCAGCCAGAAAAGAATAGTTGCAGATGTATAAATGTTGGTAGGATGGTGAAGCAGCCTTATCCACACACCGATATACAGAATGCCTCCTAATGAAATTGAGCCTTGGGTCTATAAATATGGGGAAGCTCGATGTGGGTATCAGGCCAACCAAAACTGTGGTCAGTGTTGATGTGATAGCAGTAAATTAGGTTTTGTAAACTTCCTCAACATATGAGAAATGTTCAAATGAAAACCCTGAAGTGAAGTCATTTTCAGTGAGTTTGAAGTCTTCAATATATTTGCCCTTGTGAACCACATATCTTACTATTTGGGAAAGGATACATCAGCTTCATCATTATGTTTTCACCATGATATGACAGCAAACACAACTATTGCACCTCCTGAGATGTGAGATGAAATACAGGCAATACCTTAAAGATATAGTCTTTTGATTTGTTTTAGGAAAATGTTATATCTATCTGATATTACAGCCCAAACAGACATTCAGAGTTTATTATATTAGTAGTGATGAAAGACATGGTATTGAATAGCTACCCATGATACTTGTTTAAATGACATTAACACACAGTATTCACTATATTCAGCCAATACTCTGAGGCAGAGAATGAGATGACATACAGGTTTCTAGCTAAAAGTTTTGAACTTGAGCTGTTGAGGAAAAATAATATTTGAATCCCCTATCACAAACGGGCAGCTACATTTTTACATTACATAGACAGAAACAATCATCTAAGTCTGGGAACAACTCTGATCAATACAGACTACCAACAATTTGACCCCTTTCTTGCAACTTTGAGTAGACAGTGGAGCAACATCTTAGTACATCATTGTACATATCGGAGGTTTGCTGTAGATAGAAAGTAGGGATTGCCTATTCACAAATTTTTGGGGAAGCAGGGGTTCACATTACATAATTATAGCACTATTTAGGGAGGTGTCGTTAGATTACAAACTAAAAATGTCAGTTCTATAGGATGTTGCCATAAGAGTTGAAATTCTGTAGTATGATATGGCTCTGGCTAGAGTACTGGCATACTCTGTGAGTAGTATAGGTATGATTTGAGAGAGGAAATTGTGCAAGCATCCATTCAGTAGACTAATTTGCAAGGCTGCCCTTAAAAGGCAGTCTGCAAGTAATTAATGAGAGAAGGGCTAAGGAACATTTAGTCCTCCCGATGCTTTGGACTTCAACTCTCGAAAGGCCCAGCTAGCACAGCTGATGGTCAGGGCTAGTGAAAGCTGGCAGTGGACCCAGAGCTGTGCTTCCCTCCTTGAATAGAAAAAAATTACATTATACAGTAATTGAGGTTTCCATGTGAAAAACAGGATGAAACTCCTATTCCTTGAATGTCTGCTTGGAAGGACTTTCGAGCAGGTGATGTTTGTGTGACAAGCAGCACCTGCCGAAATTCCTTCCTCTAAACATCTATTGAAAGTATAGGAGTCCTATCCTGCCTTTCATCTAAGAATCCTACTAGTTATGCATTGTTTTTCTGCTACTACCCCATTCTCCAGAGACCTGGAGATTTTGTGCACACACGCACAAACACACACACACACCCGGCAAGAAGGTTAAGGGAGAGGCATTCCAAAAACTCCAAGAACACCACCTTCCTTTCTTTTTGGAAGGGAAAACCTTCCAGAAGATGGTGGGTAAGAATATGTGTTCACTCAGGATGAAGCAAAGCAAGTGAGTGGCCTTAAAATTTTGATTGGTAAGCACACATATCTATTTTGAAATTGTGTTAAATGGACCGTTTTCTTGTTTGCAGCAAAAGGTTCTCTTTTGAATGATTTGCAGTTATCTTAAAGTAAAATAAAATAAATAGTTATGATACAGTGGTAAGCATTTTAAGCTTTTCTCTGCATCACACCTATTCTTAGTTCCATCAGTACTAAGCCTTGAATAATTTGCAGTTATCTTAAACAAAAATAAAATGGGCATAATACTGTGAAAAGCACTTTAGACAACAATCTCATTCATACCCAGAAAATCACTGAAACTTATTTTTCAGCAGACAAGTAATTCTACATTTCTCATCTATTTCAATGACACTACAAATACATCTTTCAGTCTCCTCCACTGAAATAAACAAGATTGCTTAATTTAGCCTGGGCCACATCCATTGCTTTGCTTTTGGTGATTTAGAGGAAACTAAAAATATAGATACAAGTACATTGGTGATAGCAATGGACACAAATATAGCAGAGGTGAATGGGGGAAAACATACATACCTGCTCTAACAATCTGCTTATAGAAGTATTTTATTCCTCAAGGCTGTAGTTCTGTGCATGTTTACATGAGAAGAGGCCCTAATGAATTCAAGACTTGCATCAGTAAATATGCATTGGACTGCACAGTTGGGACTGTCCCTTTTAAATCTGTTGCTTTTTGCCTTCCTCCCTTTGATCAAGAGCGAGGACTTTTATCTCATCAGATGTTGATGAACTACAATTTCTATCTTTCAGTGCACATCACAAATGTCTAATTAGTGCTCTCAATGAACCAGAAGCACCTGATGCTCCTCATGGGTGTCCAATGAGCACCAGCAGCACCTGATACTGTTCTCAGAATTGATTAGATGCCTACAGATGCTGCTTATAAAAACTGATTTCAATCAGTGGATTTTCATTGGACATTTAAAAAGAAATTAGTTGTCTATAACAGTCTTGCCCAACCTATTATCAAGATGCATTGCATTACAATTCCCAAATCTGTATACTGGGAATAAGAGTCAACATCTCAAAAATTTGAAATGCCTACATTGATTGATTCAGTGGGAAGGCGCCTTCAGTATAATTCCATGAATTTATATAACCATAAAATGAGTATGTTGCCTCCATATAAGAGAAAGGATAGGCTATATCTATTTTAAACAATAATTTGCCTGTCAATCAATCATCATTATCAATAGTCATTCTATGTGATAGTAGTATGGCCCTGCAGGGGCCTTTCGTGCTGCAGTTATAGCACTGTGATTCCACTTTTAACAGTAGCGTTTAATAGAATACTGGAATTTGTAGTTTGATAAGGCAATGCAACCTTCAAGCTAAGAATTCTAAACAACCTTCTGTAAACTGCAAATCCCAGGATGGCTTAGGATGAAACCTTGGCAACTAAATTGGGAGCTTAGTGCTATAGTAGTTTGATGATTTCCGGATGTTGTTGAATTGAAGAGAGATATTGACAAGCTGGAATGTGTCCAGAGGCGACTAAAATGATCAATGGTCTGGAGAACAAGCCCTATGAGGAGCAGCTTAAAGACCTGGGCATGTTTAGCCTGAAGAAGAGAAGGCTGAGAGGAGACATGATAGCCATGTATAAATATGTGAGGGGAAGTCATAGGGAGGAGGGAACAAGCTTGCTTTCTGCTGCCCTGGAGAGTAGGACGTGGAACAATGGCTTCAAACTACAAGAAAGGAGGTTCCATCTGAACACTAGGAAGAACTTCCCAACTGTGAGAGCTGTTCAGCAGTGGAACTCTCTGCCCCGAAGTGTGGTGGAGGCTCCTTCTTTGGAGACTTTTAAACAGAGGCTGGATGGCCATCTCTCAGGGGTGCTTTGAATGCTTCTTGGCAGGGGGTTGGACTGGATGACCCATGCGGTCTCTTCCAACTCTATGATTCTATGAATAACTCCTGCAATCCTTCACTGCTGGCTAAGCACCACCAAATCTTGAAGAAACAAGTATTCCCCATCCCTTCAGTAGGGAAACAGAACACATATTTGTCCATTTGCTGAGCCATATCAGAGGGCAATAATCACAGCCATTGAGGATAGCATATGCTTTGTAGGCAGTGTCTACACCTGTCTCTAGCATCTTAATGTAGAAAGGTCAGGCACCAGGCTACAAGAAATATCTTTACCTGAAATCACGATGGTTTCTGCCAGTTTGAATAGACAGTCCTAGAGTAGATTAATAAATAAGCTCATGTGGTGCGTATAATGCAGTTTGCCAATCCAGTGGAAATTCAATCCAAGTTTCAAGAAATTTAATTTTTGTGTTGTCTCCACTGGATCGATACATCTACAAATAAGGAACTTATGCACTTGGCATATTTCACATTTCAATGATTTATTACGGTCTATGACCAGCACATGAAATGGGGCACAGATGCCCCACATGGCATATTATTCAAACATCTAATCTTTCTGCATTCTAAAGTGGCACAGCCCTGATTGAGCTACAGCAAATCGTGTTATTCGAATAGGTTAAATCGGGCTACAAATCATGTCTCTGATTTCAATTTCCACCAGCTCTAGCAGGCAGAAGAAGGAATGTTGGGAGCTGAGGTCCAACAGACCACGTGATGCAATTGCTAGACCCAACTATAGTAGACTCGTTGAAATCATTTGGGAAATCTGAATGGGACATGAACACTTGTGTAAATCCCATTGCTTCAATGGGTGATTGGACATGAAATTGGTCAAAGTTGGGAATTGTTCAATCCTCCAGATGTCGGAGAGTTGACTGAGGGTCACCCTTAGGGCCCAGCTGAGTTTTCCATGTGACCTGCAAGCAAGCTGCACTATAAGAACATTAAGACCCCTGAATCCTCAGCCCATCTATGTTCTGTCCCACTTGTACAAAGTAGGCCCTCAAAACCCTCACTATGTTATGTCTTGTGTAAAGTAGGCCCTCCTACGTTACTGTGAACAGTACAGTACTGTGAACAAGGAACAGTAATGTCAGTTGAAACTATGACATTCATGAAACTGTGAAATGGTTCTTTTCATTTGCTTTTATTATAAAACATTTTCTCCCACATCTTTCTATAATACTTGCTCTTTTTCTTTGCATATTGCCTTAATATGCACATATCTCCTTTAAGTATGCATTTTAAATGTTTCTGGCCCAAAAAAGCTGTACTGCAGAACTGAAGGAGGGTGTGAATTCCAAAGAACAACTGAATTTACATATTGATTTGGATGCATAGAGCCATTTTAGTACATTTGTATCAATTTGAAAATTGAATGAAATTCTTCCTATGTAAAGATAAAGTTCTGATGCTTTTGTAGAAGATTTCATTTAGGCAATATACAGTTGTAAACAAGTCCGTCCACTGAATGCAAGAACAACAGCATTATTTTTTTTGCAAAAATTTAAGGACAATCTTTCATACAAAGCTCCTCTTCCCCATCCTCCTTCCAATGGGAATCTTGCACTGCACTGACAGGCAAAAGTGCTTGATCAACACCCTCTTGCTCACAAATGGAATTCTATTCCCCTTTCCAGTCACAGTAAATAAGACAGATGAGAACTATAAAGAAAAGAATTCAATTTATTCTTCCCTTGGTATATTCTCCTCCCCTCCATTGAAACAGCTTTATAGATAAAAATCACGGGATTGCATCATAAATAGCCCTCTGGTTTCCTATTCGGTTGCACCTCCCATAAGTAAAAAAAATAAGCCAAAGAATGACATGACGCCATAAATCATAAGTCCTGCAATGCTGTTCGTTGAACCAGCTAAGCCTGTGATGTCAAAAACATGGTTTCCCTCTTGTTTATAGTGAATCAATTGTTCATAGTTATCTGCTTAAAACAATTTCTAGGTAAAAATTCTTTGTCTCAGACAAAGTACACAAAGCAGCTGCAACCAGAATATCGCTTTACTTAAAAGCGCTTTAACATTTAATGCTTAAATGTGTTATTAATGTGATTTAAAGCAACCTTAAATATCCACAAGCTAAAGTTTTGATGGAATGGGTAGTAAACAGTAAGCGGCATTCCGCTTCCGAAATGCAACACAATATTCTGATTTGAAGATAGACTGAGAAAAGAATTTCTTTGTATAGCACATTGTGTATCTATCTATGGAATTTGCTGCCACAAGAGGATAGTGATGGAGAACAATTTGAATGGCTATAAAGGAGGATTAGAAAAGAAACCCTTCTAGCATATAGTTATTTATAGCTACTAACAGTCATAGTGATATATCAGCTCAAGGATAGTGGCAGTGGCTAGGGAAGAACAGTGGGAAGGGATTCTTGCCTTCATGTTATTCGGTGGGCCGTATTTGGTGGTTGTCACCAGCCACTGCAGACAACAGAATGCTAGGTTGCTAGATCAACCTTTGGTCTAACTCATTACTACTCTGAGGACTCTTCCACACAGCCATATAACCCAGAATATCAAGACAGAAAATCCTGCATTATCTGCTTTTAAATGGAATATATGGCAGTGTGGACTCAAATAACCCAGTTCAAAGCAGATATTGTGGGATTTTCTGCCTTGATATTTGGGATTATATGGCTGTGTGGAAGGGCCCCCGAATATGTCCTTAGATCAGTGGTTCTCACTCTGTGGATTTTGGCTTACAACTCCCAGAAATCCTGGCTAGTTTGCCAGCTGAAGACCAAAACATCTGGTGACCCACTGCCTTAGATGTTCTTGCAATTAATATTTCAAATCAGTAAGTGATCAGTGATTTTCAAAAACTACAGAGGAAACTCCCAAGAGATGTTGTTTCCAGAGAACTGTAAAATCTGCCACTAGAAGTAAAATTTAGTGTAGGAAATATTATTACTCTGCTTTTAAGTTGCAATTGCAAGAGACATTTGGAGCATACCAGCCTCGCTAGAACTGGGGTGGTAAAAGATGGATCAAAGGTAACTTTGCCTGGGTGATATGCAAGCCATGACTCTTTCATATGGCTATAGCATTGTCTTTGGAAACATGGCTGTTTTATTGAATGATCTGGTGGACTCATAGCAATATGGGCAGGAATAAAATGCCATAAATATTCATGTATAAGTTGACCTCATGTATGAATTAAGAGAAAGTTTGGAGGCCAAAGCTATGGATTTTTGGTATGATCTGTGGATAAATTGAGGATCATTCTGTGAAGCAAGGAAAGTACCAATGCCAATGTTGCCAACATTTCCCTGCCCAGCATTCAAAAAAGGCCAGAAGCAGCACACTGGCAGATAGAGTAAAGGGGGCAATTGCTTCTTTTTTGGTTAAGGTACAGTATTACATAACCATGGATATGTTGACTCAATTTTTTTGAGTTGCCTTTTGGACTAAAATTTCAGGACTTATACATCAGTATATGGGGGTAAATGCTTTAAGTTTGTGGGATGAGGGAAAACCAGAGGAAGTGAAAGCATTCAGCACATCCAATGTGGAAAAGATATGGAGTCTCAGAATATGTAAAATAATATTTTATTTCTTAAATTAGTTTCAATGCTTTTTAGACAGGAAATAATTATACAGCCTTCTGTAGGGGTTGTCAAAAGGAATGTGCATGTGATAAGTATATACTACTATATGTATATAGTAATAGGTGCTGCGTACCATCTTGCATAACACCTAATAAAGCATTTATGCTGTGATACTGAAGATTGCCCCATGTTCTTGCTTGGAATGCAGAAATATTGGCCTGTTTCTAAACTTTCTGTGGTCATCACTGAGACACTTGACATGAAAGCTCTGAAAAATTAAGAAGCAACACTATTTCAAGATTATATGTTTGGGTGGGCCAGGACAGTATTGGCATCGGCATAATGTGGTTGGTATGATGACTCACAGAGAAGTGTTGTCCAGTTTCTCCAGTTGTACTCTCACTGAACACACCACTTGGATGCTGGATTTCCTCTCCTGTTCATAATGCGCTTAAAGCAAGACATTGTTATTGATTCAAGAATGTCCCTCCTAGAAGTGCTGGGACAACCCACTATAGTTTTCAATTGACAGTGTGGACACTTCTGAAGCATTATCTTCTTTAGTAGAGGGATGAAGCATTTCCTAGGTTTAATGGTTAGCTTGGATAACTCTGCTTCTTGAACAAAGTCACTTGTGAAAGCAGTGCTGGCTTTAATCCTGGGCTTATATACAATCAGCCCTCCACATTCACCATGGTTACGGGTGCAGAACCCCTGCAAAAGTGAGAATACTGCAAATAAAAGCTGCTTTTCAAACCTGAGAGACCATCTGTCTAGGAATCTCTAGGTTTTCCAGTTCAATTCTGAAGTTCACTCCCACTATAAATTTATAATAAAGTTGGTGCTGGAAGAGATTCCTAGAGAGGTGTTTCCTTTAGCAGTCCTTATGTCTTTCTGACAACTCCACAGAGTTACACTAGAGAGGGGCTGTAGATTCCTAAAGGCTATATTGGTCAAATCTGTGAAAATTCATATTGGCAAAAGTTACATCCACAAATGGAGAGGGGGTCCTGTATATCTGGGAGATGGTATTAGCCCATCACCTAGACCACAGAGAAATCTGAATATTTCACATTATGCATTTGTAGTGCATAATGTGAACTTCAACTGTAGTTGCATCCCATGAGCTGTTGTTTGGTGAGAACTAGAGCTCCCTTGCTCAGATGTCTAAGTACTTGTTTCCAAAATGCACAGTCCAAGATTTGATAGGCTGCCATTAATGGCATTTAAAGTAGAATCATAGCTCTCTCTGTGTCGTACAAAAAGGACTCCAGGTCTTGTCGTCCTAGAACAACAAACGTTCTGTGTGTTTCTTACAGATGATAAATCTTCTGCCAAATCATAACTGAATCAAGTGCGAATCGTTTGCTGTACACATCTCTGAATCCTGGTCAGATATGATTTTATCTGACTGAAAACATTCTTCTGACCTGATCTTCAACGGCTCAATGAAATGCATTAATGCCTCTGTGCTTTGGATCAGGCTCTTTGTCTGGAAACTTCATCACTAATCACTTTGAACACGATGCCTTCTTATAATGATAATAAGCATTATTGTCATTCAGTTTAGTAAATTAATATTTGATATGATTTTAATTGATCAACTGATTAAATCTGCATATTTGCATATTAACTAAAGAAGTGTTCTGAAGACGAGCCAAATATTTTGAGTCCAATATGCAGCTTGCCTATTGGGCTGCTTGCCTCCAGCCAATGAGGGGAAACCATTGAGGAAGGCCTCTACTCCACATTACAGATTGGAGTAAAGATTAATCTTGCTGCTCAAATATAGCCGGATCAGGATTACCATGATTTGAAGAAAGAGAAATAATGTATGCTACCATATTATAACAAGGCCATGTGTAATTGAGAATCTAAAATGTACAAATCATTCAACTCCTTCAAGGGGTTGCACCCCCTTGGCTTTCAGGTCAAACTATATGCCATATTTAAAGCACAACATGGAAAGAAAGATCCTTTAAAAACATTTGAAGTTAGAAAATATCAGGATGACTGACAAGTGGGGCTGAATGTAAACCTCCTTAGGATCCTGTTCTTATTTGAATTATTCCTTCCCCATCACTACAACATGGGAGATATTAAATCAACAACAAAACATATTGGTGCTAGGCATGGTTAGGTCCAGTCAGAATCTTCATAATTTGGATTAAATTCAGATCAAATTATTTTTTGAAGCGATTTCGAAGCGATTTGGGAACCCGGAAGTATCCTTGTCATTTCAAAGCCACTGTCACCATCTTTGTTCTGACTCAGGAAGTGAATTGGAAAAGACCCTGCGTTTGGAGGCAGGCAGCAGCTTGCATATTGGGATGCTTGCCTCCAGCCAATGAAGGGGAAACCATGTGGAGAGGGGCGGGGTTTCGGCATAGCAACCATTGCTCTTTAAAAAGGCCCGCACATGCCTCATGGGCTCATTGCGAGCTGGGGATGCGAATGGGAAGGGACTAGGCAGCTTGGGTGGCAAAGGTGCCACGCCACTGCTTTGAAAGGGAACAACAGGGTTGGGAACAAATTGGGGAAACCGGCTGGAAGCAGGCCACTTGCCTGCGAGGCTTCCTTGTGTGTGGGGAGGGAAGAAGGGCGAGGCAGCTGGGAGAAGTGTTCTTCTCTTGCCTGCCACTGAGAATTTTCCTTTTTGAAGCAGTGATTTTAACTTTCAACAGACGTCAATCTCCTTTGGGTTACACTTTCGATGTTGGGATTCCAGAAAGTCCCTTTGGAACCACACCATACCACTTTGGCGCCCCCTTTATCTGCTTTGGATTTCATGTTGTACTTTTGGAAACTAGAAATCTCCTAATCTAATAATTTCCTTGGGGAACCACATCATACAACTTTGGAGCCCCCTTTCTCTGCTTGGGGTTACATGTTGTACATTTGGAAACAAGAAATCTTCTATAATCTGCTAATAATTTCCACCACTGTGGCAAGTTTTGTCAGTAGCGGTCTAAAAATGAGGGAAAGGGGATCCCCCAAGTTTTGCCTGTCCCATTTGCAGTTTTTCACACATTGCGCAATCGTGCCCACCATTAACGAAGCAATTTGGAAATTTCGGAAATG
The DNA here is from genome assembly GCA_030556195.1 of Anolis apletophallus. Lineage (NCBI taxonomy): Eukaryota > Metazoa > Chordata > Lepidosauria > Squamata > Anolidae > Anolis > Anolis apletophallus. The sequence continues at coordinate 107,579,867 of JARBWK010000009.1, forward strand.
TCAGAAAATTCTGACTTTTTGGGGAAAATTTCAAAAATCACTTTGGAATTGAATCGCCAGCACCCCGTACATCCAAAATGAATTTTGAACCATTTTTTCCTTGATCAAACAAGCCTAATTGGTGCCAATGGTATTGTTTACTTTCTTTAACCCTTCCACATCATGTCTTCAACTTTTAGCTAAAGATTGAAAGAGGACTTTAAACTGCCCATACTAATGTTGACCTGAATCCAGATCAGGGCTGTGGATGCTAATTTTAGATTCTGAAATGACCAATCTTTGGTGTTTAGTATGTTTGGTCTCCATATTTGTGAGTTTAACTTTCACAGATTTAATACATTCTCTTTAGGAATGTCTAAGTCCTGCAGTAAAACTCTGTGGCCAACATCCACCAGATTTTTGTTGATTATGAGAGTCATGCTGGAGAACTTAGATTCCTAGAGAGATGTTTTCTTGGATAAAATTAAAAATGTGGTATTTCCACTTTTGCATGTCTCATACACCCTGATCACTGTAAAAGTGGAGGGCCTGTTTTAATTCTCTTTCCTTAAATGATGATTGCCCCCTCTAAAATTTGCCAAAATAATTTAAAATTTTTAAACATTTTAATTCTAACAATTCTTTAAAAGTCTGTTTCCCAATGCACTAGGGCATCCCTTTCAATTAATTCATTCAAAATATTTTGATTTGCCTTACTGATCAATCAATTCACACACTGCATAACAATACTTCTGGCTGCTGCTGCTTATAATGGCAATGCATCCATTGTCACATGGTCACCTTGGTGTCAAAGAAGGAAATTCCAAGAGCAAAGATTTCAAAAAGTTATAAACAACACATTCAAGAAAGAGTTTTAAAGATGTTTCTCATTGCAATATACATTCATGTTTCTTTCCTTCCCAGAGTTTAGACAATATGTGCGAACTTTTGCATTCCAAGGCTGGAAGGACAACAGTACAAGAAAATTCTTTTTCAGAGTGATTGCTATCAGCATTGGAAATACAGGTGCTTCACTGCAGGCTATTCTATTTTATAGAAATCTTCCAAAGCACATGGCTCCCACCGATTAATCTTCCAAATGTTTTTGACTTCAGCCTCCAAAACCTCTAATGTTTGGCCACTTCTGGGTGCTGAAGTTCAAAACATATGCTGCAGATCAAGGACTGAGAATCACTGTTTCAGAACCCGGAGAGCCACCTAAATTGGAGAACCTGTTGTACGCTTAGTATCAAATTCTTTGCAATCCAATTCCTTTGAAATTTTCTGCAGCTCATGATGCTTTTGCTCAATGATGGCCTCACAGGAAAGCAATTCCCAGCTCCAGACTGTGTGGGTTTTTGTTTTGTTTCGTTATGAAGCAAATTTCATAATGGCAAGTCAAGGGTATTCACTGAGCAACTTTAACTTAGCCCTCTATATGTGTATCATTTATCACTTGAGAAATATCCAGTCATGAATAGACATTAGGAAGAGAAGCAAATTCTAGCAAGGAGAGCACAAAAAACTTCATCTGTGTCCACACAGTGTCATATTTCAGCTTCTAGCAAGAAATCTAACGTGTCCTTAAATAAGCATAAATAACATAAAGGCTAGGACTGATGAAGCAATGCAAAATGAAAGGAATTTATCGGGACATTAAGAACAAATACCCCCCGACAGTGTAGCACTTCTAGTCGCTGCAATTTTCTTACCCTGCAAACAGAGCTGTCCTTTCTTACTGACAATTTAAATAATAAATTTCCAACTATGCTGCTCGCAGCATCATTCAAAAAGAAAAATATTAACTTACAAAATAACCCATTCTTCGTAAGTAATCGTGACAAATAAAAATCTTAAATAAAACAGGTTTCATTATTCCTCTTTCATTCTGGCTCTCCGCACACCTCATTCCAACTTCACATAGCTAGGCATGGAGTAATTGAACATTAAAAAATCAAGTTTGTAGACTTCATACAGCTGTGTTTGGTGTTCCGAGCTGATGTTCTGGAAGAACTCTGTGGTCATTTCATCAGTAGTTCTTGTAGATTTTGCATAGGTGGGAAACTTGAGAAAGTTTCCTACTCCTGCAAGTTGAAGGATGTAGTTGGAATCCTCTTCGAGTGTCTCATATTTCCCTATAAGGTCGTAATGGATGTGGCAAGGATGACACAGAGAGTAGACCGTTTGCCAGTGTTCGTTGAATGGCTCTTCCCTTTGGGTGTGTGGGTCTATGAGATAAGCCACAAACTCCTCAAATTTCACATCATCACCTTTATGAAGGGCCTCTTGGGTTGCATTTTTCCTTTGGCGTTTGATGATTTTGGTACCGTATCTCTTGTGAAAGGAAGTGTTGTATTTCTGGGTGAATTTGTTTCGATAGGCTGACACCAATCTCTCAAAAGGCTCGCGGACAAAGAGAAATTTCATGTAGTTTTTCAAGCGGTGGTTGATCTCTGGGATGCTGTATTGGTTGAGTGTCTTCAGGTTTGAAGAGACATGGGCTTCGTTAGCCGGTATCTCCATTGGATCGCTGTATTTACCCCTCCCAGTCAAGACCATCATAACTCTCTTCCAATTGGTACAGGCCACTTTGGGTACATAGCAATATATCAATTCATGATCCTCATCAACCACCAAATGTTTGAGATCATTGGGTGTCAGGACACGGCGCTTCCTGCTGGACATGCTATTGGCTCGGCATGTGTCTGTGACTTGATCCCTCCGAATCTGATGAAGGATTGCGGTGCTGGATAATTCCAACTGTGTAAAGAAAGCATAAATATGAATAAGTTAGGACAGTTTGGAATAAGCTGCAGACATCTTAGATAGAAATTCAGCACCTACTTCTAATTCTTCTCTGCATTACAATTCTCTTGAAAATGCATATGTCATTTTATTAGAGAACTAGTAATTTACATATAATCAGCTATCAGGTGGGAACCTATGTCCCTCAAACTGCTACATTAAAATTGTAAGATTTATAGAGATTTAAAGAATTATTTTTTTAGTTATAGGCTGCACTTCCCAGGTTACAACACTAGTTTTGCAATTTTACTTAGGAAAAAGAGAGTTACCTCTTGTCACCTCTGAAATGGGAAAGTGAGATCTAATTTTACGTTTCAAACCACAATTTCATTTCAGGTTGTAATTGAAAATTAAATTATAGTTTCCCAATTCAAAGGTAACTGGAAACTGATTTGACAAAACTGGGAAGTACTGGATTCTTATCTTTTTCAGTAATATGAATGTTCCGGTGCTCAAAACATGCCCAAACATTCAGCATGTTGTAACAACATTTTTTTGGGTGAGTTCAAATGCCATTATTATCCAGTATTTCCCAAGTGGGTAACTAGATGCTTTAGGATATCTCACCAATATATTGTGATGGAGAAAGAAAACCCCTGTTTTAGTTTCCAGTCCCAATTCATAGTGCAGGTTATTACCTACAAAGCCCTAAACTGTTATCTTGCTTATCTTTGTGACTGTATCTCCCTCTACGAACTGGTGTGGGCTCTAAGATTTACCAAGGAAGGCCTTCTCTTGCTCCCACCTGTCACAAGCATGGTCGGTGGGGATGAGAGGGCCTTCTCAGTGGTGACCCAGCTCTGGAACTCTCTCCCCAGGGAGATTGCATTAGCCCCCACCCTGTCCACTTTCTGAAAAGACTTGAAGACTTGGATGTTCCAATGTACCTTTGAATAATGGTTTAGCTGTTGATTAAGTCTGCCTAGAACCTAAGTTGGCTCTCCAGCACTTTATTCCAAGCCTCAGCCCTACAGTTTACATTTGCACAGGCCCTTGTCCTGTCCTATTAGTCTCTGCACATGCCCACTTCTCTTGGCTACTGGTTGTTTGATGTTTGCTTCATGTTTTATGATGCTTTATATTTTATTAGGTTTATTGTTTTAATATATCTTATTGTTATATGCTTTTACTTGTGTTACTTTGTAACCTTTGTTTATATTGGGCTTGGTTTCCATGTAAGCTGTCCCGAGTCCCTTCGGGGAGATGGAGGTGGGATATAAGAATAAAGTTGTTGTTGTTGTTGTTATTAGAAACAACAAAGGCAATAATAATTGTTATTTGATACACAACAGGATTAGTACACAGCAAACAAGATCACCTTGCTGGCTTTTGTATTGGATCAAACATTGAACACTTGAACAAGTGTTTAGGGCTGTGTGATGTATTGGTGAATAATGAGTGCAAATCCAAGTAAGGAGGCCTTTTGCAGCTGACAGATGGTAGTTTTGTCAGCACTGATTGTGTTTAAGTGCAGGCCAAGATCTTTAGGCACTGCATTCAGTGTTCCGATCACCACTTGAGCCACCTTTACTGGCTTGTGCCAGAGGATGATGATGACTATTATTATTATTATTATTATTATTATTGGAGATACATTGCTTGTGAAGCTGGAGTTTTGGTATTAATGACTATTATTAGTAGTATTAACTGATCTGCCAGTAAGACTGAAAGATTAAGCTGCAGGGAAAAATTCCTTACCATTCCCTTTCCACCAAAACATTTCAGAACAATCTGGGACAAAATGTATTTTCATTGCACGTTGTCTGAAACACTGCAAATCCCTTCATTATATAAAAGGAACTTTTTGCTGCTCATGCTAAGGAAACACCAAACTCGCGCTGACCTTTGCTGCTGGGACGCAGCAGGAGGGCATAAGTTTCCAAAAGGCTTTGGAAATGAACACAGTATGTGCTCTTGCTGCTGATGTCTGTCTCACTCAAGGATGAATCATCTTGTCATCCTCATTGACTGTGACCTTGGCAAGGGAAATAAAATGTGTGGACATTCTTGCTATTCTCAAAGGAGGGCAGGCACGCCAAAATGATGCCTTGAAGGGATTTTGAGTAACCTACGCTGGCTTTTGATGCCATTCAAATCAATAAGAGGCCAAGAGCACACCACCTTTAGCTAAGCTGTTTCTGTGGTTCAACATATAACAAAATGTTCACTTGCATTACTACCGTCTTTTTATTGAGAATTCAGTAGCGCAAATGGTTTGGGTATCTGCTTTTGCAGAGTGAACACAATAACAGGATGGGGAGGATTAACTTATAGGGACTCAAAAAAACCCCTCAGAAACAAAACACCAATGGGATTTTCCTTCATATCAGGCCCGGATCAGGCCCTTTTGCCGCCCAAGGCCAAAAGGTCTGACTCCGCCCCTCCCCGCCCCTGCCCTGCCCCGCCCCGCCCCTGGCTCCACCCTCCCCGCCCCCGCCTCCTCATCGGCGCGAGGAGGAGGAGGAAGGAAAGCCCCACCCCCGGAGCCGATGCGGGACCTCCCCACGGCCGCTCCTCCTTCCCTCCCTCCCTCAGCCACCATGCCGGCCTGAGAAGCGGCCGAAATCGCCCTTTTCAGGCCGGCTTTAAAAGGGAGGATCGGCTCCGCGCCGGCGAGGAGGCGGGGGCAAAGCCGGGGGTGGAGCCGGAGGCGAGGAGGGGCAGAGTCAGGGGCGGAGCCGATCCTCCCTCCCTCCTAAAGCAGAGCCAAGGGGAGCAGAGCAAAGGGAGGGGACAACCACGCACGCACCCTTTTTTTGGAATTTTTTTGGGGATTTTTTTAATGGGGGGTCCGGATCTGCTGCCCCCCCAAAAGTGCAGCCCGAGGCCATAGCCTCGGATGGCCTCATGGGTAATCTGGGCCTGCTTCATATTTTCACTTAGTAAATAGGGGCAAAAAACAATTAAGCTGGCAAAGAAAACATTAAACTAAGCTTCCATTTGCTGTGATGTGGATTTCCCTTTCCAAAAATCAAACCCTCAGAACGAATGTAGAGTAAAATAGATTTGACACAAGAAGTAACATGGCTCGGTATTTCACGAGGCTTTTTAATTGACATTTTAATGTGGTTGTCAGGGACCCTAACCCTAACTGTAATGACTCTCCAACCTCGGTAAGGAAACACGCGTAGGTAGTAGCCCGGTCCAACACGATTTTATTGCAGGTACAAAACTTGTGAAGCTAAAGCAAAGTCCCGCCACCCAAACACACCTTTTATACCCCAACCCCCCCCTTTGCCCACGCAATGTCCAAGGAGGGTTGCACCATATCCGGGTGAGTCAGCAGTTCCCATAGTACAGGGGATATGACCAAACAGTCTCTGAGTCCGCATATTTAGGACAGTGTCCAATGTCCATGTCCAGAGGAGGTTACCTCACTTCCCCCATGACTCAGCAGGCATCTGAAAGTTGCATCACTTCCAGACTGACACAGCACAGCTTCTCAGGAACTGGAGCAAAGGTCAGCACAGCTCCCACAGAACTGGGACAAAGGTCAATACCCCCTCAAGGCAGACTGGGAATCTGAACTTCTTCAAAGCTCAGGTTTCCCAGCTCTGACACCTAACCATAACCCTAACCCTTTCCCATTCACATTATATCATTGTGGCTCCATTTAAACTGCCATAGCTGCAACTATGGAATTCTGGGTTCTGTAGTTTGGTGAGGAACTAGAGCTTTCCCTTGAACTGCAAACCCTATCATTCCATGCAATGGAACCATAGCAGATTAGCAGTTAAAGTAGAATTATATCACTATAACTGTGTATATCACTATAACATCCCTCCATATTTGTGGGTTAAAAAATTGCAGATTTGATTATTCACGACTGCTGTATTTACTGCTACCTCTACTGCTGCCCTATGTACACCTTCAAAAATTGTTCTCTAGGCATTTTAAGGTCATGCAGTGCGTCTCTATTGTCATCTACCAGTCAACCATTGAATTGCACTAGCAATGCTTAGAGAAGTGTTTTCTCTAGGCATTGTTAGGTCCTACAGTGACCCTAAGCCCCACAAATGTGGAAGAACTACTAGTGTAAAACAGCCTGGAATTTCACATTATTTTTTCTCTTTTTATCAGTTGCCCCAAGACTGTGGAATGTCCTGCCAGAAAAGCTAAATCAACTGTCAGAATTTAAGACACACCTTATGACCTAGCTCTCCTGACAGGCCTACCCCATAAATTTTAACTTGTGAATTTTAATCTGCATTTCATCAGTGGATTTAACATGTATTTTAACTCTGTGCATCTTGTTGTATGTGTTTTAATGGTGTTTTATCTCTTACTTGAATGATGTACCCCACCTGGAACAACTCTGAAAGGCGGATACGAGGATTTAAAGATCGCACTGCAAAGACTCTGGCACGAGCCAGTAAAGGTGGTCCCAGTGGTGATCGGCACACTGAGTGCAGTGCCAGTGCCTAAAGATCTTGGCCAGCACTTAAAAACAATTGATGCTGACAAAATCACCATCTGTCAGTTCCAAGAGGCCGCCCTACTCGGATCTGCACACACTATTCGCCAATACATCACACAGTCCTAGACACTTGGGAAGTGCCTGAGGTATGATCCAATACAAAAGCCAGCAAGGTGATCTTGTTTGCTGTGTACTAATCCTGTTGTGTATCACATAACAGCAGCAACAACAATCCCTTTGTTGTTTTCACAATGTCAAAGCATCAATAAACATTGACTACCAAGAACCTGACAGATTAAAAAGGACTGATTTTAGAATACTTTGCAAACATTGAAAAATCTGCATAGGAAGAGAATCCATGAGACAGTTGTCACAGCTGGTCCAACACACTTTGCTGCCTGAGGCAAAGCTGCAAATGATGTCCACCCAAGTCAAAGTGCATGGTATCCTAGGCTAATAAACAGATTTGGATCTCAATGGAAGAAAATCTCTAAAGAACATCTTTCTTCTAGATTGAATGGTTCCTAAAAGTAATCTTCACTATAGGTTTTTTCCTAGGCCAAGGAGAGAAAGAGCAGGCAACATTTGAAGACTAGCCTAATATATGGATTTAATAAGATTCAAATGATGGTGTAACTTCAATACCAGTGGTGCTGGTATTGACCATTCAATATTGTCACATGTATGGAAAATATGCTGCTGTTTTTGCACTCTGCTGTGGAAATAGAAGCTAGCAACGTTTCCGACATTTAAGTCAATAACCGTGTAATCATTCCTGCCCTGAAGGTAAACTTTCAGGGAAAGGTGTGAAAAGTAAATTAATTTAATATAGCTTTTAATTTTATGGTGGTGGCTGCACACTGAGTACAAATCAGATGTTGTATTAACGTAAAAAATAGCAGCAAAACATTATTTGCCAGGAGATAACCAATAATGTTATCTAAATACTTCAATATATCTTGGATGAAAAGGGGAGAAAATGTGGCACTTTCTCGATTTGTTTTGCTATTCAAAATCTTTAACGTGTTGTCTGAAAGGGTAGAGAATTTGGGATATCATATCATAGAATCCCTGAGTTGGAAGAGACCCCGTGGACCATCCAGTACAACCCCCTGCCAAGAAGCAGGAAAATCGCATTCAATGTACCCTATCTATCTTCTGGCTCAATGTAGGACCAATAATGCATGGCAGATAGTCAGTCCAGCTTCAATTTATAGCCAATGAAGGAGACTCACTCACTTCACAAGACTGTGTGTTTCACTGCTATCAAACAACTCTTACTGTTATAAGCTTTTTCCTAATTTTATCTGAAATCTAATTTCTAGGAATTTATATCAATAACTTTCTAGTCCTGCCCTCTGGAGCAACAAATAACTCATGCACTGTAATCTGAATGATAGTGTTTCAGATATGCTGGGGGTGCATTGAATGCAATTTTCCTGCTTCTTGGCAGAGGGTTGGACTGGATGGTCCACGAGGTCTCTTCCAACTCTATGATTCTATATGTGATGGTAACTATCATGTCTCCATGTATTGTCAAAGGCTTTCGTGGCTGGAATAACTGGGTTGCCTTAAGTTTTTCGGGCTGTATGGCTATGTTCTAGAAGCATTATCTGAGAATGCCTGTCATAGATGCAGGTGAAAAGTTAGGAGAGAATGCTTCTGGAACATGGTCACACAGCCCGAAAACTTACAGCAACCCTATCATGTCTTCCTTTAAGCTTTTCTTCTCCAGAAGATGTTGAATAGACAATAGTGGTGGCAGTATAACAGGCCCTTCTTTTCTGAGATGGGCAGTGAATAAGAGATTTTTTTTGCAGTTCCTTCACCTGAAATATAGCCTACAGCATCTGGGATTCATTGGCAGTCTCCCCTTCAAGTAGTAAATAAGACCGACCTCGCTTAGCTTTCAAGTTCAGACAGCATCTGGTGCCATAGATGTATCAGAGGGAAAATTGTGGTTTGGTCAACAGATGCTTGTTCAACAGATTCTTATTCACAAAGGCCTTAACTGTCCTGACAAACACTCCCACTTTCACAAATACTTACCCTACCACCAGTAAATAAAGACCCGGCTCTAGAAATTCCCACATCATGTCATAGTTTGAGCTAATTTCTCAAAGGATTAGAAGAGCCAGGTGAGCAAAGGAGTAATATGTCCACTCTCCAGAATCCACTTTCCTTCCTATTGCAACCAATTAATGAACACATAGACCAGTGTTTCTCAACCTGGGGGTCAGGGTTGCAAGCGGGTGTCAGAGGGGTCACCAAACACCATTAGCAAAAACAGTATTTTCTATTGGTCATGGGGGTTCTGTGTAGGAAGTTTGGCCCAATTCTATCATTGGTGGGGTTCAGAATGCTCTTTGATTGCAAGTGACTATAAATCCCAGTAACTACAATTCTCAAATGTCAAGTCTATTTTCCTCAAACTCCACCAGGGTTCACATTTGGGCATATTGAGTATTTTTGCCAAGTTTGGTCCAGATTCATCATTGAGCCTACAGTGCTCTCTGGGTGTAAGTGAACTACAACTCCAGAACTCAAGGCCAATGCCCACCAAACCCTTCTAATATTTTATGTTGGTAATGGGAGTTCTGTGCACCAAGTTTGGTTCAATTCCATCATTGGTGGGGTTCAGAATGCGCTTTGATTTTAGGTGAACTATAAATCTCAGCAACTACAACTCCCAAATGATAAAATCAATCCTACCCCCAACCCCACCAGTATTCAAATTTGGGTGTATCGATATTTGTGTCAAATTTAGCCCAGTGAATGAAAATACATCCTGCACAGGGCCGTAGCCAGGATTTTGATTCGGAGGGGCTGAGTTTTGATTTCGGGGGGGGGGGGGATGTGAATCTGAGTGGGAGACGATCTACCCTAGCAAACCTTTTGTATTTTTATCCCAATACCCCATGCATATGGGATAGATTGAGCATGGTGATCAGATCATGATATGAACACACATAATAATGTACCAGTAAGGCCTTATTGAGGACCACCCCAAGCCTCCCCCCGGCTACATGCCTGATCCTGCATATCAGATATTTACATTATGGCTCATAACAGTAGCAAAATTACAGTTATGAAGTAGCAATGAAAATAACACATGAGGAACTGTATTAAGGGGTTGCAGCCTAGGAAGGTTGAGAAACACTGACACAGACAAAAACATAATCATTAATATTAACAAAGTTTTTTTCTTAACCAGAATTTGAAGCTGAGATCTGAATGTCTTTAAAGATACAATTACTATACTTACAAGCTAAACTCAATGATGATCTACTGTTTAATCGAGATCAAAGTCAGAGAGGAAACTGCAGATACGTTTTTAACTATGGTTTGTTTTGGCCCCAGTGTATCGAGGAGTTTCCACATAACAAGTGGGACTAAACTTTAAGCCACACCATAGAGTGTCACAAATACAAAACAGATTTCCATGCAGTTAAAGTAAAATAAAAATCCCATGATATTTTGCATAGGGTCACCATAAGTCATAAATGGAGACAGATGATAAATCTGTGGATTCAATCCTAAGCAAATTGCTGCAGTTTTAAGTGGTTTATGTGGTCTTTTCTTCCTAACTTTGCAAAATGGTATGCAGAATAGAATTATACTTTCTGATCAGTTATGGGTTAATAACATTTGGAAGATTATGTTCAAACTTCCTCAACATGTACAACAAACACGAAATTCCATAAAACATTATGGTGTCTTTGACTCCCTTTGTTTCTTATACGGCAGCCCTTTGAGCTTCTTCTTTTATCCCAGTCAGATACAGATGCATTTATTTTTTCAGAGTATGATTCAGCTACATAATTTACACATCTAAATTTTGTCAAATAATTACCAAGCTTCGGCTTATGCTGGTACACTCTAATTGACTCATAAGCAAATCTGTGATAAACTAAGGGCTGTAATCAGTGAGTTTACTTTTTTGCTTAATTAGTGATCTTGTTGATGCATTGTTACGCACGTTCTTCCTTTTGGTTGTCTGTATTTTTAGAGTTCTTTCAAGAAACGGAAGAAATCTAATTGATATATTCTGTCAGCTCCCAAATGAGAATGTGAATTAATCCCCACAGTTTGCCCTTGAACTTGGGTTCAAGGTCTCTTCTGTCTACATGGTATCGTTTCCATCCCCATTTGTACACTGCCATTCATTAATGTGCATAAGAGGCAATTGACCTAGGATGCCCTTTATTCACAGGCTTAATGGTAGAAGCAGCAGCATCTTGTACTTCCCCAGTGATTCGTCTTTCAAAAATAGACCATTGCCCCTAAATCTCCCATGAAATATTAGTAGTCATAAAAAAAGATAATAACAAATATGATTTGCCAGCAAATCCTTTTTTAGTGCCATTGTATTAAGCGATAAACAAGAAGACTTCAACGGGGTGCTAAGGAAACGTTTTTGTAAACAGCAGAGACCAATCTCCAGAAAATCGGAGCATCTGCAAAAGTTATGGCCCACTGCCACTGTTCGGCACACCAAAAAACACAACCCGAGCAAATGAGATAAAGGCAGATACCTCCCTTCCCTTTTTTTTGGTTAAAATGTACAGCAATGTTATCTTCAAAGTCATTGAAAACTATAGCACAGAAGAGAACCACAAGTTTCTGAGTCAATCTGAAGCACAAATTTATCTAATACCTTTGGTATGATTCACAAAGGTATGAAAGGCATCACAGGGGTGATTTATCATTGGTGGTAGAGTGAGGCAGTTGCCTTGATCAAAAGATCTACAGTTTCTTAAATGAGCTACGATGTGTTACTGAATTTGTAGCTTGTATTTTTCCTGCTTTAGATGGGAAAATATGCTTGTGGGATCTACTCTCTCAAGAAGCAAAATAACTGCATAGCTTTGGATTCTATGCATTTTGGTTTGAGTGAATGGTGATGCCATTGTTTGTTCAGCAGCAAAGTGCCTTGGACTAACTCTGAGTCATCACTATGATACCTCTCTAACATTATGGTGGCCATTATCCACAGAAGCTGAGCTAATATCTGGTAGTTCCTACGTCAGAGGGTCATTCATTTAGTCTGAGCAATCCAAGAATCTGTAACTATTTTGGAGTAGTATACAGAACTTCGGATAGTTCTTTTAAATTTCAGTTCATTGATCCATTGACCCAAGAGACACCTAGTGCTATTGGATGACACTCAAAAATCTGATATTAGTCCTACTTAGAATAGACCAATGGAGGTTTGTTTTTAGTGCCATCCACTACTCTAGGTACAATTAATGATGATGTTAGGCCATTATTACTAACGCTATGTTCTGGAGAGTTTCTAAACACTGGCCAGATGGACTGTTAAAATATTGAGATACGCACAACTTTAGCTAAGCTGTAAGTGTGAGCTCACAGTGCTTTTGCCACATCCCAGCTAAGTTAGAATGGCAATTAATACATAATGCCTTGTCAGTAAGCATTTCAAAGCCAGTCAGGAAAAAAGAGACATCTTCAATTACTTTTTTGAAATAAAGTCTGGGTTCCTTTGCCTTTTTCTGGCATTTTAGGCTGAGCGCTTGACCGTTTAGCCCAGCTTCTGCCCAACTAGCAGATCAAAAACAGAAACGTGAGTAGATAAATGAGTATCATTCAGCAGGGAAATATTTAAAAGGCACCCATAAGAAAATGCCAGAAATGCTGACAATTCAATCAAAGGAAGTCTGCAAACAGGACTCTTTGGCATGGAAGAAAGAGAAACATTGAATTGAGCACAATCTCCAAGATGCTGAAGATGGGAAAGTCTATATAACTCTATGTACTATTGCCTGTCCTGTCAGTGAATGTTCGGTGTATATGTGTTCTGTGATCCACTCTGAGTCCCCTTTGGGGTGAGAAGGGTGGAATATAAATACTGTAGATAAATAAATAAATTTCTTTTTTTCATGTAAATGGATTGCCCATGTGTGGGATGCAAGGCATGCTACAATTTTAGATTTGCCAGCTCAATATGAGCTCTATAACTGATCCGATTAGTGTTGGTTCTGTATTATATTTTGCAATTTGCATTTCTGGGACCAACCTAGATCCAAGTAGAGTAAACTGGACAAATTAACAGAATTTATGTAACTGTTACATTACCAACAGTTGAATGGGTGTACTCTACTTGGAGCGAAACATTTGGTGGAGCTGTTGAGTGAGGAAGTGCTAATGTTCTGTGTTCTTCATTTAAAATAGACAACTCTATCATTTATTAAAAATAAGCCATGTTGGCTGCAATATTTTTTATGTGATGCAGGCCTTAACAACAATTTGAAAAGAAACCAATAACCACTACCCCATGTCTTATATCTGCTCTATATGATTGGACAATGTCTATGTCTACCATAAAAGACATGTTATGTTCAGTCTTTTCCATGTGCTTATTTCCTTCCAAAAGATTCTTGTTAGTTCCTCCCCCACCCCACCCCCCATAAAGGCCTTTGCATTCACTCATTATTCCATATCCAGTTGCAGACAGCCGCTGTCTGCTTTGCATTACAACCCTTTCATCAATTCTGAACTCTTGCCAAGCCCTAATTGTTTCACTCGGTTAATCTGCTCAAAGATGCCAGCTCTGCTTTTTGTTGCTTCTGCACACTTGTCAGGTTTCATGCCCCACCTGGTCACAAAGGTTCCCAACAGGAATGGCAAACAAGAAGTCAACCCCTGGTTCGCTTTGACAGATGTGAACTTGCAATTGTACTTTGTTTTTGTTGAACCAGCATGCAAGTCTTGAAGTACTTTACAAGGAGACAAAGGGTGCATCTATACCAGTGGCTCCCAACCTCTTTTTGACTCAAGGGACCACTTGGATCAGGGAACACTCTCCAACATTAGTACCAAATGGGTTACAAATCAGTTTTTGGTCAGCTTTAGATTTGGTTTGGTTATTTGGAGTGCTGATTCAGAAAATTGCATTGGATAGACCACATCAGCTCTAGTTTCTGATACAGAACATATGCCATCCAGTAGTCGTGATCTGCTTGCTCACAGAAAACCATATTTAATAATCTAGAGCTGTTGTGGTCTATCCAAGGGGTGGGGCTGGTCAGCAACAGGGAAGGAGTGGCAGGTGGCTTGAAAGGAGTGGAAATAAAATAAAGCGGAAGGAGGCTCATGGATGTGATTTTTGTTCTCCCGGCCCACAGGTTAAGAACCACCGATCTACACTGTAGAATTAATGCAGTACACGATCTACACTGTAGAATTAAGCCATGACCACTTACATGGTCATGGCTTAATGCAAAAAACATTTTGGTCATGGGCTCCATCACCATTTTAGGAACTTTGCTACAAGAAAGACTAAATGGGGGTTGGCTAGTCCCAACTAGAGAAGATCTGTGAATTGTTTCCTTGGTGAGTCAACGCAAAGGTAAATCCTATTGGTTGAACAGGTATATTGTAACCAGGACTAACAACAGGATCTGATCTGGGATTGTAAAATCAACTTCCTGGAGTGAGGGCCCTCTCCTATTTTATTTTTGTTTATTAATCCATAGAGAGAGTTAGGAAAGAGATTGAAATCTTCTTCTCTCCCCCCTCTCCACTCCTCTTTTTGTCCTCCTTCTCCTGGGTTTACTTTAAACCTTGTCTTTCCAACAAAGAATTGCTCAAGATGACTTAATAATAAGAATAAAGTACAGATTAAGACTAGGAGTTTGAGTGTTGAACTATAACTCTGGAGGCTAGGGTTCGATTCTCCACTTGGTCATGGAAATTCATTAGGTGACATGGGGCGAGCCATACTCTTTCAATTCCAGAAAACCCTGTGATAAGAGTCACCATTTGTCACTTTGTTGCTTGATGTGATGGCAAATGATTACTCCTCCTTATGATGTGGTGTCTATTGCATAGTTCCCTTTGGCAGAGTTGGGTTCTACAGATGACCTTTCTATGCAGATGAAATTGACAATCTGGAGTCAAAATCTCCCCCCGTGCTGCTTTTCAGTTATTATGACCTCCAAAAGGCACTGCTTTAGGAGGCCCTTCCTCTTGCCTATAATTATACACATATGGAACAGGTTTCCATTCTGCATTTTTTAAATTTTTTACTCTTTTGACTATGTTTTGTTTTTCTCCATGAGAAGGTGCTTATTTTCTCCATTAACTGATAGTATAAAACTGAAATGTGAAATGAAAACCATGTGTTTGCGATAGGTAATGCACGAGCCTTCAAACTCGCAGGAAGCCATATTTCCAGTGGCATGAAAGGCAGAATTGGACAGTCAGCTGTCTCCTGATTAGAGACAGTTGCTTGCATTCCTGCACAAGCCTTTCTCATTAAAGTAACAACTACAAAGGAAATACTCTTGTCAGTTCTGTTTGTCATAATTAAATTGTCATCTTGCTTGCCCCTGCTTGCACTGTCTAGGTTGCTATATAATGATATACAGTCAGCTCTTCATATCCATGGATTTTGAATCCATAGGCCCAATCAGCCATGATATGAACATATTTTTTAAAATCCCAAAAGCAAACCTTGATTTTGCAATTTTATATAATGGACACAGTTTTACTATACCACTGTATATAATGGGACTTCAGCATCCATGGATTATGGTACCCAAATCCCAGTAGATACCAAGGGCCCACTCTATTTGGAAGTAGTATGTTAACTTTTAAAATCACTCTTCAAAAATCAAATAATCTTTAAAATTTATAATTTTATGAAGCTAATCAGAATTACTTCACAAGAAAATGTTGATGTGTTTTATTATTTTTGCAAGACATTCTGCAAGAAGAGGTAATTATGATTATTTTGCAAAACAGTGGGGGAAAGGTTTAACTAATATTCAAAGAGAATTTGACCATATTCTCATTTCCAAAACTACTTGTGTTTTGAGATCTTTTGGGAAGGCACTTCTCTCTATCCCACCACTATCATAGCTACAGATTTTGGGAACATGGGAGAAGGCTTTCTCATTGATGCTTCCAGGTTCTGAAACTCCCTTCCTACACAGGATACATAGGGACCCTCCTTGAGATCTTTCTACAAACAGCTTTCTGCCTTGGTAGGCCTTTAAAGCTTAATTGCTTGGAGAAAATGGGCCTCCCATAGAATAGTTGATTGAAAGAGACCACAAGGACCATGTGGGAACAGACACAAAGCACTCCTGATGGATAGCTGTTCAGCCTCTGTTTAAACACCTCCAGAGAAGGAGACTCCATCACACTCAGAGGCAGCATACTACACCATCAAAGAGGATCCCCACCCCCAGGAGGTTCTTCCTAATGTTTAGGAGCAATCTCTACTGTAGCTTGAATCAATTGCTTTATGTCCGAATCTCCAAAGCAGCAGAAAACAAACAAGCTCCCTCCTCAATATGACATCCTTTCAAATAGTTAAACATGGCTATCAATCTCAACCTTCTCTTCTTCGGGGGAAATGTACCCAGCTCCTTAAGTCGTTCCTCTTGTAGCATGGCTTTCATGCTCTTTACCATTCTGGATGGGCTCATAATGCACAGAATTTTCTACTTGCTTTTAAAAATGGCTTATGCTTTTTTGTTTTGTTTTTTAAACAGGATTCATTTTTTCATTAGCTCAATTACATTTCAAACTTTTGTATGTTGTTAATAGTTGTTAGGCCACCAGGAGTCTTAAAAGGCATAATCATAATCCTCCTCCTCATCATCATCATCTCTATCATCACTGGGTTTTTTTCTGATCTTGATTTAGGCTGATTAAATTGGTTTTATTTAGATGGTCCTTTTATTACAGCTCCAGGTCCAAGGCATTGACACCTCCAGCCCATCCTCTGTTTGGATATCAGCCAGCACGCCAACACCTTAAATCAAGAAACAGCTTCCTAAGTTCTACAGAGACATTCACAGGAACATCTCAGCAAGCAAGAGTCCAAAAGTGGCAGGTTAAAACCCAAAATCTCAATCGGTGGTTGATACTGGATGAGAAACTTCCCCCGGGTACACAGAAGACTGGGCAACTTGGAAGGCGCTGAACAGACTGCACTCTGGTACAACAAGATGCAGAGCTAACCTTAAGAAATGGGACTACAAAGTGGAATCCACAACATGCAAGTGCAGACAAAAGCAAACCACAGACCACTTGCTGCAAGGCAGTCTGAGCTGTGCCACATGCACAATGGAGAACCTTCTTATAGTGACACCAGAGGCACTCCAAGAGTCCAACTTCTGGTCAAAGAAAACTTAGTATAACACCAAGTTTTTAACTTTGTTTGTGGGTTTCCCATAACTATATTCTCAACATGATAAATAAATACTTAGCTGGACCTTTGCTGAAAACATATGCATATGTTCCTACAGTATAGTCTCAAAAAACATTATTCTTTGGAGGAAAATGTGTCTATACCAGAAATGAATATTTTTGTATGTATGGCACTCCCTGATATAAAATATATTCAAGATAGATCTATAACACTAAACTCATTTCCATGTAGATGACCCACTCTTTCGTTTTGCTTCTAAGCTCCAACCTACATCTCCCTCAGGGTTAACATGAACTTGTTCATATCATTTGACTTCCATGAGTTTTCAAGCTGAGATTTTTGAAAGGGGAAGAAAAGAAGCAAACATTTGTATACAGTAGGAGGGCTGAAATGTTAAACAGAAATAATAAGAACTTTGCCCCAGAGCACATATTCTACTCGGAGGATTAAGATAATGTAGCTACCGCAGCCTTGCTTTAAACCTGATGCAAAACATCTGCTCTTGCTTAGGTTTTTAAAAAAATCTTTTCTCTTCTCTTGCCTGAATCTACAATTGATGGAGGGGGTTAGGGAAGGTATGAGTGGATGTAAATGGCAGACAAGATTGTACCATTGCTGGAAGCAGAGAATCTCTGCCATGCTCAGCTGAACATTCGGAAAGGCAGCCAACGGACTGCAAGTTCAGGCGAGGAGAAATGAGATGTTCTTTTCCCACTCTGTATTAACCCTTCACCCAACTATCACTGTATTCAAAGAAATAACAATCCCTATTTTGTAACTTCTTTTCTTCTTTGGGGCTAGATTTGCCTCAATGTATGGGGAAGAAAGGGGGCACTAGAAAAGATGCTGGAAATGTATCAAAGATAGTTAACCACGGGCTACTTCTTTGAATGTTCAGTTCTGGGTAAAACAAGGAAAGGTTGTCATGGCCAGCCTAAACAATATTGCTGACTGAGAGCTGATAGAACTGGAAGTTGAATCTTACTCCAAACTAGGCAAATAATCTCATCTGATCCCCCCAAACACATACTCATCTTCTCCTGTCTCCTTACAAACTCAGCTTTGGACAGATCTTATGTGAAATACTGTTACCAGATTTGGGCACCACAGTTCAAGAAGAACACTGTCATGCTGACAATGGCCTCAGATGACGCCAACCAAGCTGCTGAAATGTCTGGAAACCCCTCTGAGGAATGACTTGGGGAACAAGGTGTGTTTAATTCAGGCCCCTTCCACACAGCTGTATAAAATCCCACATTATCTGCTTTGAACTGGGTTATATGGGAGTGTGGATTCAGATAACCCAGTTCAAAGCAGATATTGTGGATTTAGCAACTGACGACCCAGTCCAAAGCCTGTCATAGTAAAAAAAAATCCAACATTATGATTACCAGGGAGGACCGAGAGCAGGTCCTCCCCGGATGATCTTAAATTACGTTTGGGTGGTTATGAACTGTGCTTTTGGCACTCTGCTATATTTTTGTGGAATCACCCCCAAGTGAGGGTTATTTTTGAGCTTAACAGCTCTGATTACCATCATCCTTCTTAAACAGAGGTTGGATGGGCATCTTTTAGAATGCTTTAGCTGTTTATTTCTGTATGGTAGGGGGTTGTGTGAAATTGCCTTCCCTTCAAACTCTATGAGTCTATGATTTTATCGCATCTGTGTAGGAGTATTTGGATTAGCAGCCAGCACACAAAGTCTGCACCCCCTCCACTATTCTTACAAAAATTAAACTTACATCCTCTGTATGCAGAAGTTACACAGTTGTTGGCAGATACTTTAAAAGCAAATGTCACATTTGTTTATCCTAAAATGAAGATTATGAGTATAACTGAAACACAATTCTGTTGGGTTTTTCAGAGGAGGAGAAAAACACATTGGAGGGTGTATCATAGGTTGCAGAGTGCTGGTGTTCTCTCTCTGGAAAAATACTACAGGAGAAAAGACAAGGAAGGTTTAGTTTCTGTCTCATGGCAGTGCAATGACCAAAGGAATCACAGTTGAGAAATGCTATTAATTAGGGAGTAGATAGTCTTTTAGTGGCTGACCAAGGAATGAGCAACTAACCACCTACATACACATGTCCGTTTTTAACTAATGTAAAGACCAACTCTCTGGTAGGTATTTGAGAACAAAAGAACTTCTGTACAGAATCAAGCCAACAACTCTACTGGCAAACTTTGGGTATCATTTCAGGGTAACATGTTGGCTTGTGTTATCTTTGCTATTTAGTCAAATATCCAAAAGTATGTCCCAATACTTATAGAGAAAATGATGTAAATTACCAATTTATTATTCAGATTAACTAAGTGAGGATACATGTATGACAATTCAGTCCAAACAAGGCATTTAGTGACAAGAACACAAATCATAGAATTTGAAGAGGCCACAAGGGCCATCTGGGCCATCCTCAAGCCATGCAGGAACACATAGTAAAAGCACCTCTGGAAAGAAGTGATGGGTGGAGTGTTGGAGGTTTCCATCCTGGACCCAGTCCTGTTCAACATCTTTATTAATTAGATGAAGGGTTAGAAGGCATGATCATTGAGTTTGCAGAGGACAACAAATTGGGAGGGATAGTCAATACTCCAGAAGATAGGAGAAGAGTTCAAAACAATCTTAACAGGTAAGAGATATGGGCCAAAACTAACAAAATGAAGTTCAACAGAGACAAATGCAAGATACTCCACTTAGGCAGAAAAAATGAAATGCAAAGATACAGAATGGGGGACGTGTGATTCGAGAGCAGTATGAGTGAAAAAGACCTTGTGGACAACAAGTTAAACATGAGCCAACAATGTGATGCGGCTGCTTAAAAAGCCAACAGGATTTTGGCCTGCATCAATAGGAGTCTAGTGTCTATCTAGGGACGTCATGCTACTCCTCTATTCTGCCTTGGTCAGACCACATCTAGAATCACACTGTGTCCAATTCTGGGCACCGCAACTGAAGGCAGATGTTGACAAGCTGGAATGTGCCCAGAGGAGGGTGACTAAAATGATCAAGGGTCTGGAGAACAAGCCCTATGAGGAGCAGTTTAAAGAGCTGGGCATGTTTAGGCTGCAGAAGAGAAGGCTGAGAGGAGATATGATAGCCATGTATAAATATATGAGGAAAAGTCATAGGGAGGAGGGGGCAAGCTTGTTTTTTGCTGCCCTGGAGGCTAGGAAGCAGAACAGTGGCTTTAAACTACAGGAAACAAGATTTTGCCTGAACATTAGGAAGAACTTCCTAACTGTGAGTATGGCAGAGGCTCCTTCTTTAGAGGCTTTTAAACAGATGCTGGATGGCCATCTGTCGGGGGTGCTTTGAATGCGATTTTCCTGCTTCTTGGCAGGGGGTTGGACTGAATGCCCATGAGGACCCTTCCAACTCCATGATTCTCTGACATGAAATGTTTAAGAAATTCAAATGTGAGAGAAAGCAAAACAGATGGATTCATCCAAGCAGAAAGGTCTTTATGTGCTTAGCTGTGAAAAATTTGGTTTTGAATTCCTGCATATTCAATTACCTTTGTGGTGAAGAATTAGCATTTACACCTCAGTTTCATTTTTTTTCTATCTCTTTCTCTCTTTCTTTCAAACAAATTCATCATCTTTAATGCTTGGCAGGCAATATAGTTTTCTTTCTGGAAATAGCTGTAGGAACTGTATCAACCAGTGAAGATAGCTGAAAGTTTTTTCCAGCTTAGTTTTAAGAAGCCAAGTTGACTAATTCAAAATAAGGAATTTGGGGTTTTTTTAAAAAAAAAGTGAATATAAGAAAAAAGCAAAATGATAGATCTGCTCTTTTCTTTTTTGATAGGTTATCTTGAAAAATTATTAAAAGAAGAGTCTGATTTCCTCCCTTTATCTATATGCAAAAAAAGATTTGTTCATTGTCTAAAAGCTAGCATCCTTTTCATTCCTCTCCAGGTACTCTTTGGCCTCCCTAAAATGTAGTGACACAAATTAGACACGTACCACAACACTCTACATGTCTGTTAATGCAACATGTTTAAACACTTCCATCCTGAATTAGTCATGAATTAGCAGGATGTGATCAAGTAGAATATCCTATGTGTTTGTGAAATAATATAATCTGCATACTGTTCCTATTAGCATGGCCAACATAAATGCGCTGCACACTGTTTTGTTAATAAGTTAGCCCCCCACTCTAAAAACTTGGTATATCGATTGAACAATTAGTAGTAGTGGAAAATATACAAGAGTGTACTTTAGAAGAAAGTAGCTTATTTTCCCTTCAGATTTTTTACCAGCACAAGCTAGACTTTTCTCTGAAACCATATAGGAGGAAACTTTTAGTCTATGACATTTTGACATTTATGTGCCATAAATAACCTGACGCCACCAGATCTTGTCTGATCTTGAAAGCTCAGCAGTGTCAACCAAGATTAGAACTTCAATAGGAAACTATCAATGAGTATTTTGGAAAAATTTTCAGAAGAAGGAAGTGGCCAAACCCACCTCTAAAGGTTCCTTACCTAAGAAAATCCTATGAAATTTAAAGAGCTACCATAAGTCAACAGGCAACTAGAAGGCACACGAACACAAGGATGCTATGCCAGAGCCTCCATGTTGTTAAGACCACCAATAATACAGCTCTAAGTAGGACCAACCTTCCATTAGACAAGGCTGCAGGTATCATGAAAGGGTAGTGTTGTTAGATATTAATTTGCTATAGTTGCATGTTTTCCCATCTTGGAAAGTGGAATGTGTATTGTGGGATTTTCATTCTCCTTTAGCAAAATATCTTGGCTACCTTTAAGGCACAATGCAGGTTGGTTGGAGAAGGAGGGAATTTTGCTCTTGAGGCTGTAAAATGTCTTGAGCCTTCTGTTTGGCTTTGTTATTTGACCACAGACCTGTGCACGTTGTTACACCAGATTTTTCTCAGCAGTGTTACAGCTTCAGCCACTTACTCCCCAAGATGCTTAAATATGTGCTTAACCTAAGAGCACAAGTCTCAGTCAGTAACAGCATATGGTAGAACATCTCAGGCTCTTTCTACATTAAAGGCAGTCAGATGAAAAGTGGCAATTTTTCAGTTACAGAAAAAGTAAAAAACTAATAAGTTGACAGAGAGTGTGTTTAATGACAGGTTGGAAAGCATCCTCTGCTGCATTCTGATGCTTGAACATATGTCCAATTTATAAAAACAAAAATAATTTATTGATGCTTGGCAATAATCTTTAAAAGTTGGCTTAGCTACTAATGAAATCCCAGGAGTAGTCTCTAAGACAGTAAGAATATTTAAGGAAAGACTGGTGCATGATAAAATGAACACCAAAGGATCACGATAAGGCGAATATATATTATACAGAAAGTCAAATATTGCAAGCACATCCCAGAATAGTATGTGAGCTTCCAAGTGACATCTGGCATGACCATGGGGAAGGCACAAAGGAAACTTGAAAAGCCTGTAAGGAACATGAGCCACGGAATATTACAGAGGAATATTTGGTTAAATTAAAATGTAAGACATGGAAAATGGAGGGGGAAAAGCAAATCATGATAAAAGTAAAAGATGACACAAAGATGAGACCCACTGCTCACCCTTGCTCTAGTTAGGAAGTAACTCTCTTCTTAAAAGTCTCTCTTCTGAAGAACAGTGTGAAGATACAACATTGAAAAGATAAAATATATACCTGTGGAAATCGGCTGGAAGATTCCTATTGAGTTCTGAGAAGCCCCAGGCAAGCTTTGTTTTTTTACATCAAGAGGAATGTCTACCATCCCCAGGAAGGCTGAACTCCTATGCTCGCTTTCTTTTTTACTCTCAGGAAACTATGACTTAATTCTCAAAACTTAAAAGCCATAAACCTGTGTGAAGATCATATTACTTTTGGCTGCATGTGGAGAATAATGGTAGGTTACATACCTGTGACCATCTTTCTTCGAGTGGAGCTCTGTGAATCCACACTTATGAAGTCTGCGCGCCAAAGCAGGCTTCCAACGGAAACTTCCCCAGTTTGAAAAGTTTTGGCGGTAGCCCCGCCCAGCGGGCCCGGAGGGCATATAAGCTGCTCCATGCGCGCCCACCCCATTTCCTTTGTTTTCCGCCACTTGGGCAACATCGCAACTTTCCTTACTGGTTGTGTGAGCGTAGCATGTCCACAACCAGTTCCAAAAGGTGCCTTACGTGCGGTAGTAAGATCCCGGACTGCAACTGACACTCCTGGTGCCTCCGGTGTCTAGGAGAAGGGCACATCGTTCCTTCCTGTCGACACTGCCAGGCCTTCTCCGTGCAGACCAGGAGAGCCAGAGCCCGGAGGCTTCGGGCCTATCTTCTCGAGCAATCCCTTGCTCCACCTAAGATGGCGGCAGCTGCACCATCTACCTCCTCTGGGGTCGGGGCGGCTGCTCTGGCCTCCTCCGTGTCAACCTCTCTCCCGGCTGGGAAGAAGCGTCCACGGAAGGAGAAGGACCCGAAGTCCACAACATCTAAGACTTCGGTGTCGAAAAAGGCCTGCACGGTGACTACTGAAACCGTCCAGTTGCCTTCCTCCTGACGGACATCGGTGAGCTCTGTGGCATCAGGCCTCTCCCAGAGGTCGGCCATCTCGAGGACTCCCTCCAACAAGGCCATGGAGATCGCCTTCCAGTTAGTAGTCAATTGCATCTATCACAACATTGATTGGGTTGAGCTAAAGTGAATGTAGAAAACATTGGCCTTGACTCCCATTTGGTTTCTAGGATCAGTTCAAGGAGTTGCCACTTATCTTCAGTACAAGTTGAGTATTTCTTATATAAAATTCCAAAATCTGAAATACTCAAAAATTGTCCACGAGTGGTTGAGATATTGGCACTTTTGTTTTCTGATAGTTTAATGTATACAAACTTTTAAATGCAGACAACTTATGTATATAAAATTATCTTCGGGCTTTGTGTAAAGGTTTCTCCCGACATTAAGTCTAGTCATGTCAGACTCTGGAGGTTGGTGCTCATCTCCATTTCTAAGCTGAAGAGCTGGCGTTGTTTGTAGACACCTCCAAGGTCATTTGGCCAGCATGACTAAATGGAGCGCCTCGGACTTTGTGTATAATATGAAACACAAATGAGAAGGAGGGAATTTTGCTCCTGAGGCTCTAGCCCCATATTTATGGTCCCAACTATTGGGGGAAGACAACTTAAGCCACTGGAACCCATTTTTCTTTATCCCTCTGAAGAATATACTGGAGTTGGAAGGAAAAATAATGGTTGCTTAAAAATGTAAAATTAAATGTTAAGGACATGAGGGAAGAGTAGCATTTTTCTATCCCAGAAATGGCCTGAATACCTCTTAAGAAGTAGGGAAAATGGATATTGCACCTAATAATGCTGTTTGTAATTGGTTTTCTGTAAAGTCCATCACTTATGCTAAGCTCCAGATGTGGTTTTCTCTTACTCCTAGTATGATTTATAAAACATGCCACTTCGCAACCAGTTGAAAGAAGTGCTTGGAAGTTTAGTGTATAGTGGCTTTAGTACACTGCATATTCCTGTTAATTGGATCCAGCTGTACATGCAAATCTTACCTATATCCAGGAGCTGCACTACACATGCAATACGGGAGATGATTCTAATAGCACTATCTGGAAATTAGCCATCACAGGACAAATCCACACACACAATACGCACAAACACAAAAAATCTTGTCCCCTTCCCCCCCAATAATATTTAGCGGATTTTTATGGCAGTTTCCTAAGAACATATGGTGGGTAGCATTTTTGCTCCCCCTCAACTGCTATTTCCCCTGCTAATCACATTGGAATTTTCACTCCCTTGCAGGTGGCCACAACATGAGGGACAGAAAAAAGAATAGGAGGGAGAGAGGAGCAGAAGAAGAAAAATCATAATGTGGTGCCCTAGTATGTTTATTAGATCCTTCCTGTGAATTTTATTACACTTGATCAGCTGTTTCCTTCCAAATGCCTTCTTCTAAATGTTGCCATTTCACTCATTGGACTCTTGTTTATTCTTGTTGCCCTACTAGCTCCTTTTATGAGCCAACTAGAGCTTTAAATCTGCTGGGGAGGCCCTGCTCTCAGTCCCATCCCCTTTGCAAATGCAACTGGTGGGGATGAGAGATGGGGCCTTCTCAGTGGTGGCCCCTCGGCTATGGAACTCCCTCCCCAGTAATATTAGACTGGCCCCATCCCTCATGGTCTTCAGGAAAAACCTAAGGTCCTGGCTTTGTACACAGGCATTTGGGGAGTAGGGTAACATATAATTCAACCTCAATCTAGCAGTCTGAATAATGACTGGAAAAACCAAGAAGTGTGGAAATCATGTCTCAGTACTTTGTATGTTTTAAATCTATTTTATTATATTAATATGTTTTAACTGTTCTATAATTTAATATGGTATATTTTTTGTTATGTGCGTGATGAAGCAGTGAATTTTTGCTGTAGTTTGTAAGGCCGCTCTGAGTCCCCTTCGGGGTGAGAAGGGCAGAGTATAAATATAGTAAATAATCAATAATAATAATTTACTCAGTCACCAATCAGCTCTTTCCTTCATAACATCCTGTCCACCCTTCTTTACATTTGAGGAGGCAGCTATACATTGATGGTGAACCCTCTGTCTTTTTTCTGCCTTAAAGTTTGCTGAGGTCATGAAGGTGTAATTTCTCCTTTGTTCACTCAGTCACAAGATGCATCAGTGCTCTATGTATCAACCTATTTATGGGGCTTCTCAAGAATTGCATGGGTAGTAGGGAGGAATATTGCAATTGAGGGTGCTGGTTGTATCAAAATTTGGTGGTACCTTATTATCCCCTCAGTAGTCCATCCCATCCCATTTCCCTTACCTTCCATGCATATGTTGCAGTGCAGATGGGCAATCTGAGATGCTTTGAAGAATGCAGTTCACATGTAGTAGAACCAGTTGATAGTTCTAGATCAAATAGCCAGGACATTTTTCCCAGTCTTTTCATGGTTTTTTTTTTTTGCCAGAGTCTTCTCTTGTACCAGTGCAAACGGGTTATGTTTTAGCTGTGTGAATGAAAGCCATGCTCATGTCATTGGAGAATGCCTGTGATAGTGGTAGGGCACAATGTGTCAATTTATTCCTGATAAGATCCTACCACCACTTACTGGTTGTGTCTGAGCAAGGAGGGTATTGTTATAACTAGGAGAAGATGGTATGAAGGAAGCATTCCTCAAACCTTTGCATAAAAATAAATCATACATTGCTTTAAAACTCCCAGACACACAACACATAGGGAAGGGTGTGTTAACCTGTCAGAATCCAGATGGATCAATAGCATTAGGGTTTTATGGGATCTTTTAAAAGCCTGGCAGCTAAGGACAGACAAGAGAGTGCAAAGTAAGAGAGGCTCAGAACTAATGTTCTGTATGACTACCACCATATGAAACAAAATGGTTTTCTGTTCCTTTTGAGCTAGTACTAAAATTATCCCGAAAGGAATTAGAAGCTCAGAGAATTCACGCTGAGCAATTGGTGGCCATTTTGTCAAAGAGATCTTCTTGAAAAGTTATTTCATTTCTTGAATGTTCTCTTCTCGTTCCTTGTACTCCATGATGCTGCAAACAAAGCCTAAGACTAACATTGCCACAAGTCTTTAACATAACAGAGTGAAGCAATGTTTGGAGGTGTACATAAACTCAGCTGGTTATAGCTGTGATACACAAGTGTAATGGCCACTCTGTTCCTCCAAGATTCAGCAAACAAATGGGAAATTTATGCCACAAACCTGTTCCTAGCTGGAACACGCAAATATAAACACTCAAATATCTGAATAACAGAAGTGTAGACAACAGGAGACACCAACTTTTAAAAATTTTCCAACTGGAAAAGGCATGAGTAATTTTTTGATCCTGATTCTTTTGTGATTTTTTTCCTTATTAAATATGTAAGAATTGCATTTCTGGATTAGCCTGTTATAAGTAAGGAAATGTGAAATATATGTTGCTTCCAAATGCTACCCCCCCCCCAATATCTTGTTTTTTTAAAAGATGTAACCAATCATCTCAAAATAGAAGAAAAATATTGGGAAAATACAGCAGGTTTGTTCTCCAAAACAAAATATCATCGGAAGTATCATGACTGCTACATTGCAATGCACTGGAATTGCCTGCAGTGGATGAGGGGGTTAAATTCCACCCCCCACCCCCAACACAGTTGCACCCCCAACTTACAGCCTTCTCAGAGTTTGAGAGTGTTCCTCCCAGCAATGTCTTCTTTGTTGGAAGTTGTGTAAGACAATTTGTTTCCAGATGTTGGTCAAATAGCTTGTTGGAGGCTTGTTATAAATGTATGCAATGGTTCCTGAAACTCATATTTCTAATGACATGAGCACAGACATCTTTCCTACACCAAAGACAAACAGCAATCTCACCGGAGTCTTGAAAGATCTTGGCTTCTTCCACACAGAAGAACCAACTGAGTGCTCATCACTAAGTTGTACTCCTCATATCTCCAGGGATCTCTTCAACCTGCTCATCTTCATTGTGCACTATTGAGGATATGGTTTGTGTTGTTTTGATGAAATAGAGCGGAGGCCCCAAAGCATAGTTAACTTTCTCGGCCTTGTGTCTCCTGGTTGGACTTTGAATGAACAGTGATTCACAAACACGTGTCCTCCAGGTTTCTTGACTTCAGTTCCCAGAATCCCTGAACATCATCCAACTTGGCTGAGACATCTGGAAGTTGAGGTCTAAAATACCTGGAAGACCAAAGTGTGGGAACCACTGGCTCCTTGTTCAGAAGACATGGATGAATGAGGAAACACCCTATGTACAATACCAATGATCCTTGTTCTCTGCTGTTTTCTCCCATCAATATATTTGTAGGAAGACAAGGAAGGTGTCACAACATCGTTCTGTCCAGTGTCCTTCAATGTTCTGGCACAGCAGCTGGACATCAGAATTCACTACTCAAGATGGCCATTTTACCATGCTTAATCCTATCACCCAGAAACATCAACATGGTACCATCCCTAATATCTTTCAGATCCTAACTTAAATTGTGCCTACCTACTGTTTTCTGAGTTTTCCTTCCTGCACAACCTGTGTCCATATGCTGCCCAATAGGTGGCCCCAGAAGTCCGGAAGCTGAGTTGTAGGGAGGGTTGGCTAGAGAAAACAGACCAGTGAGGCTACATATGCTATGCAGGAAAAATGAGACAATGGAAGATGGCTGATTGATTCTCAGCCAAAGGTAGCACTTGCTGTGTTTAATAAAAAAACAAAGCATTCTTATGAGAAATTTAATCTCCATGTGGAACCAAGAACAAAGGAGAAATCAAGTCTTTTATCGTATGCTTATCCAGACTTCTAGCAGAATGGCAAACTTTATGGTTCCAGATTGGTTGGTTCCACTGTCACTGAACAGAATCAGTCTAGTAAATCAGATCCAGAAACATACAACATCGGCTTTGTGATGCCTCTGTTGTCATAACAATAAAAACCACGTGCAACAATTCAATGTTTGTCATTCAATTCACCATGCACCAACATTCATGCAGCTTCTTGCCAAGAAAAGAATTTCTGTGCATTCTGTTTTTCCCTTTGCATTTTGAATTAAACTAAGTATCTCTCTAGCCAGGTCTCAGACCACTGGATGAATATTCAGTGGATCAAGAGAAACAATAATGAAGCTCCCAGGAAAAGACAACATAGAGGTTAAGATAGTTTACACAGGAAATGTGGTGTTATTCCGTGTGCTTACATTGCAAAGGGGTAATTTGTCTAAGCTGAAAAGCTTCCGACTCAACTTTTTAAAAACAGGAAATGTCAGTGTGTCTTTTATAATTCCTGTGCACCAAACAGTCTCAATGCCAACAATATAAATTGGAAAAAAGAGAGATAATGCCAACTTCTGTTTTAATCTTTAGTATTAGCACAATCCAAGCATGGATGCACAGCAAGGACCATTGTATCAAATTAGTTTGGATACAGTTTTCCCCAATGTAGTCTTTATGGCCATATCTCTGTAGGTAGTATCATATGACTGCACAAAACATACTGGAATTAGAAAGTTTTGGTCAAAAGCACAATTATCCCAATGAGACTTTGCTGATGCATTTGTCAAAGTTATCCCAGTCTTCAGCACCACATACTGCAGTTCCAGCAACATTAGCAATTTCCATAAGATGGTGAGAGAAAATGACCTTTGTCATTAGGTTTTAAATGTTGGTGACAAAATAAAATGACTACTCCTAGTAGTTTTTGATTTCTATCCATCAAGAATACAGGAAGAGCTAAGAATTCTAACAAAATTTGTCACAGAAGCTACTGATACAAGATTTCCCCTGCCCAGAAAGGTGGCATCTTTCCAGTCTTGTCTCATCAAAACCTAAAGCTCTATGGCTAAGTGGAAAATACCCCATGACCTTTAAATGTATGAATATATTTATTTAACTGTGAAAAGTATTGAGATGGACAATGACAAAAAAAGTCAAAGAGAAATTTCGTATACATTATGCTACAGTGGTATTCAGTCCATATGCATAAGGATTATGTAGTGCTAACGTATGGAATATTTGCACCACCCTGAATCAGTGCAGGGAATTGGCCTGTGACCATGAAGCCTTTTCAGAGTTCATATATTACTGGTGGAAAAAAACTGAAGTGGAGGGGTTGGATTTGCTGTTTCAATGGATCATCCAAACTGGTGGAGTTCTTCCAGCCATCACCTTAGGTAGGTCATATTTATGCAAGCCTCTCCCCCACAACAAGGGGTCGCCAATGGAGAGACATTTACTAATACTGGGTATACAAGTAGAGGACACCTCTAATGTATAATCAAAGCTTGGAAATGTTATTGGACTCCAACTTCTAGAAGTCCCCAGGAAGCATAACCACGTCCTTTCCTGTCTGTGAGTGTTGAGAAATTAGTTAAAGAATAATTATTTTCAAGATCTAGTCACAATGACCACTATAGGCTAGATGCAAATTTGTTTAACATCAAAAAGAAAAAGTTACAACATGATATCACTTTAAGATCACATATGGTAAACATGATTGCTTATCTATCCCATAGGGATGTGCTTATTTGAATTATTCCTTCTCACATGGGGGTACCAATAATGCAAACAGTTTTTGCCTTGCTTGATTAATGTCTCTACCTGTATGTAGTTTTTGAAGATGACCTGGACTCACCTATTTTCAGGTCCCCAACATCTAGTGGCTGGCAAAAGTAAGGTGGGAACAGCCATGCAAAAAGGCTTGCCTAGTGCTAGCTATCATAACTACTGTATAAATATGAAATACCACATTGTTCTTCTGACCATGTTGTCTGTGGGAGTTTAGGAGCCATCATCCAAAGAAGTAACTTTACCAAACTCTGCTGCACATCTTTGGGTTTTAAAATCCACCCCAGTTCAGTCACTAGGACAAGCTTTAGTCATTCATCTCCTTCCAGAGGAGCTCCCCAGCACAAAACTTTGTGACTCAAACTATTTGAGATGCCTCATGCAGTTACTTCAGATACTTGCAAGGAACTGACATATCTTGTTACTCAACTGGGCAACCAAGTAAAAAAAAAAACAGTGCTGGATGTCTTGCTGTGAAGCCTGAGGGTTCTACACATGATATAATGATATCTCTTCCCTTGCTGTGTGAGGCGGAGTCCGTGCTTCCGTTTCAGAGCTGTCACAAATCTTTCCAGTGGGACTTTATCAATCTCCGACGGTGACATAACACAGTTCTTGCTCACAGAGCCCTGTCTAATCAAAAGTCTGTTCCCCTCTGCTTCATTTTGTCACAGCCTGAATGCTTCATTGCCTTGTCTTCCTCTAACCAGGCTGGAAGCAACAGCAACGAAGCTAGTCTCTACTCTGAGGATCTTCATGGCTAGCTAGCTCTATGGTTAATGGGTAGGATGGGCAGAGTATTTCTGTTGTGTGTCAAATTTCACAAGTATTCACTTATAGATCTGTTCTGTCACAGTATTGCATCATTTTGTGGGGATGTTTGTAAGTTCACAAAATTCACCCTGAGTTTTATTTTTAAAATAAAATACTAACATTTAAAAGATGGTGCCAAATTTTGTGGGTGCTCAAATCCCATTATATACAATGGTACAGTAAAATATTGTCCTTTATATTAAATGGAAAAGCCAAGGTTTCCTTTTTTGTAAATTTATGAAGGGCAACATTTTTAAGCTAGTTGAAACCTTGGAGGCTACTGCAAATACCGAAGGCCAATTGGATACGGGAGAGTGATTGTACCTGATCTAGCAGATTTATCATAGTTGCATTGAAGTAAAAAGACAAGTCACTTGATACAAAAACTTCAAATCTGGGGGAGAAACCACTGTTGAGGTGTTTTAATGTTTCAGAAGAGCAACAACATGTAAGAGATGCTTCACATTGCTGTTCTTCTGAAAATGCTTCTTTTTGACCAAAGTACCCAGAAACCCCCAGCCAGAAAGTTAAACACAGAATTCTGGAGTGTTCATCTCCCCCCACAATACACCATATTTTTTAAAGTTCAGTTTCATTTTTATTGTATTAGAATTGCATATTGCTTCACTCCTTGTTGCGAGCCAGCCTGAGAATGTTATTACTGAGTGAACTATAAATACATCCAAAAAAAGAGAGAATAAACCCCAGAACAAATGCATAAATCCATCCATAAACACTTCCAGGGCCGTATCTCAATTAAAATGTGAAGTCACTGATATGAATTAGCACCTATGAGCATGCAGAGAATACAAAGCAGTGGTGAGGAACAACCCATCTCCAGCTCGTGAGCCTAATCTGTACTAACAAGAGTGCCCAAGGTAGATTGCAGTACTCTCCAAGGTTACCTCTTCTCTGAACCTCCCATGGAGATTTATAATCTCACAAGGAGAAGAGGTGCAAGGGTGTCTCAGAACTAAAACCAAAGCCTTAAAAATTAAAATGCTGGAAGAAATGGCTATGGATTCAGCTATCCAAGGTGTTGTACCTAACCTTGCACTATAGGAGGCCCACTGACATTGAAGTCAGCAGTTTCCACTGAATTCGGCACATCACTATGCTAAGAATGCATTATTGACTAGTAAAGCTTTCCCCTTGACATTAAGTCAACTCTGGGGGGGGGGGTGCTCATCTCCATTCCTAAGCCAAGGAACTGGTGTTGTCCATAGACACCTCCAAGGTCATGTGGCTGGCATGACTGCATGGAGCATCGTTACCTTCCTGCCGGAGCGGTATCTATTGATTTGGATGTTTTTAACTGCTAGGTTGGCAGAAGCTGGGGCTAACAGCTGGAGCTCACTCCACTCCCTGGATTTGAACTGCTGACCTTTTGGTCAGCAAGTTCAGCAGCTCAGTGGTTTAACCCACTGCACCACCGAGGACTATTTCATTGTAAATCTTAACTGTTTCATTGTATGCAAGATAGACAGATGCACAGCAACATACAGGGGCGGCCCGAGCTCTCCAGGGGGAGTACGCGAACTTTATTTTCGTGCCCCCCCGGCGGCGCCCAGCGGCAGGAGAGACGCCGAAGGGAGGGAGCCCTGCGGAGGCGCGGCGGCCTCTTCTCCTTCCCTCCCTCCCTCCAGCGTCTCTCCTTCCGGGCGTCCTTTGGCGCGGCCGGCGAGGCCTTCTTCCTCTTCCTCCTCGGCAGAGGCGCAACGAAGTGACATCACGAAGATGCGCCTCTGGCTCCGGGCCCTTCCGGGGGCGCTGCTGCTGCTGCGTCTCCGTAGGGGTTGCCCTCGTGGCCTCCCCCCTCCTCCTGCTCCTCCTCGGGTCCGTGAGCCCACCCCGTGAGTCCCCTCTTCCCCCCCCCCGTTCCTCCGCACCACCGGCTGGCTGCGGCGACACGGCGGCGGGGCGGAGCGGCGCCCCTCCCAGGTGGCCACGCCCCTCTCCGGGAACGTCATCCTATGCGACCGCGTAGGTCGCTTAATGAGGAAGGCCGGCCCTGGCAACATATATACGGTCATGTCTACGGTCATGTGGACAGTTGCATTGACTCACACAATGTCCTTTGAGAGAGATTCAAATGGTATTTGGGTGTCCATGTGGAAGATCTTCTTCCAGCAGCTCATGAAGCAAGAACCGTCTCCCTCTGTAAGCTTCTGCACAGCTAAAGCCTAAATATGTAACCGTTGCCAAAACTCCCAGGCTCAGGTAGCTCTTGGGCGTGACCCAACCAATCAGCTTTTTGCTTTGCATTTTCAGTTAACATGCTTAACAACTGATTTTTTTACATGCCCTAACAACATTCTCCCTATATCCAAATAGTGTTCTGGAGAGATTAATCTGTATTTTTAAAAAAGCAATGCAGTTTTGTACAAAATCTTGCTTTTTGCACATAATTTGTGTCTGTGTTTGTGTGAGTGGGAAACTTGTTTTCCGTGCAGATTTCCCTCCACAAAGCCCCTTTTTTATATTGAATGATTCATCCACGATTCTTTAAGAAGTTCAAGTATGGGAAGAAAACTGTGCAAGATTCTCATTTGTCTATTAAACTTCCTGGCTGAAAACCCCTTTTTAAATTTTTTTTAAAAAGACTGGGAACAAATAATGACAAATATCCTTCCCGTCATTACACCACAGTGTAGTCACTCCAGCTTTTTTTCTACACATGAATCCTTGTAAATCGGTGACCACAAAATCCAGTGCTGGCGATGACTCTATATGGAAACTTCTATACTCACACAATACGTTATACATTCAAAAGCAAATGACTAAAGAACTAATCACATAGAAGGAGGGATTGGGATGTATATAATGGAAAACAGTGGGTAGAAGAAACATACATCCCACACTTTCTGTTTATTGTCCACATTTCAGGTAAGCATGGCGTTTATTTTAAAAATAAACCTTAGCTCCCAAGATAGCTACAGCTTTAAAACTGAAGCCTGAAAGTGGGCAGCGTTCTTTTAACTGTAACCAAGGAAGCGCTGCAGAAAGAGATGTTGCCATTTTAAAGGGAAATTACAGTGAAGGTTTTTTAAAAGTCGTTGCTTCCTACACAGCCTTCCTGAGGCTAGAGGTGAGACTTAGAAACTATTCTGCCAATCATAAAAGATCTTTCTCCCATTATTTTTTAAGCACGACACTGCAGTATATATAATTTTTTTCAATGTAAACATATGAAACTGCTCCAGTGTACAAAGATGCTAGTTAAAAAAAGGAACTGTAATGGCAGGCAAAGGTGGCTCCAAAAATATCATTTGAAAAAACATGTTGACCACCATGACTATTTTGAGATCTATGCAACTCTGTGCAAGACACTTTCTGCTGGAGTTCATACAGAAGGCCAAAGTCTGTAAACGGTTTAACAGAATGTCAACACCAACAAGCCCTTCTGTGTATTGCTGCCTCCAACAAAGCCCGGCTCATACTGATGCTGAATGAAACTGATCATTGACCAAAAGGAGCTGCACACATTTAATGGGTCACTTAGCACTTAAGTGGGACCAAAATGGTGTGCATCATTAATGGCAGAACCAGTGGATGATTGTAATTTTTTTACTTGGATTGGAAGACAGAAAATCTTGTTTTCAGAACTTCACTGAGAGAGTTGTTAGTAAAAAAAAAACCTCAGATGAAGACCACTTTTCAATGGACTAGTTATTTTCCCTATTATTTCCATCGATAGGTAAGGTAAAGGTATCCCCTGACATTAAGTCTAGTTGTGTCCGACTCTGAGGGGTGGTGCTCATCTCAATTTCTAAGCCAAAGAGCTGACGTTGTCTGTTGATGCCTCCAATGTCACATGGCCAGCATGACTCCATTGAGTGCCGTTGCCCACAGAAGAGATACCTATTGATCTACTCACATTTGCATGTTTTCGAACTGCTAGGTTGGCAGTCGCTGGGCCTAACAGTGGGAGCTCACTCCACCCCCCAGATTAGAACTGTCAACCTTATGATCAGCACATTCAGCAGCTCAGCGGTTTAACCTACTGCACCACCAGGAGGGGCATCGATAATGTTAAATAAATATGTACACAAACAAACAACAATGACAATAAAAGTAATCTGTGGTGTCAAGCACCTCTGCACTTTCTTTTCATCCATAACTGGATGAAGGTGAACAAACTGAAACTTAATCAAGATAAAACAGAGGACTGTCTTAGTCTAAACCAGTGGTTCTCAATCTGTGGGTCCCCAGGTGTTTTGGTCTACAACTCTCAGAAATCCCAGCCAGTTTACTAGCTGTTATGATTTCTCGGAGATGAAGGCCAAAGAATCCCACAGGTTGAGAACCACTGGTCTAAACCGTTACTGTTCTCTTTGTTCTGACAGACAATCAATGCTCCATGGCCCCCAGAAGAGGTCTAGTGCTCAGCAAAATGACATCTTTGGGCTACAACTCCCAGGATCACTCAGACAGGAAGACCATTGGAGTTTCTGGAGTTGAGAGGCCATGTTCGGCAAAAGTCAACAATTCAGCAGTAACTGTTGAAATGCAGAGTAGTTCACAATAGCTCACATTTGGGGGGGAGATCCATATTAAGCTCAGTTGGTTTAAGACATAATGAAGAACTCCTTAACCCCCATTAGCCTCAACATATGAGCACACCAGATGTTATGGGCACGTTCTTTTTCCCCCAAAGGTACCCTAGAGGTTATCTATGTAATTAAGTCAGAGACATTCATAAACTGGGGACAAAAAGCAACCAAGGTGAGGAATACTCTTAGGTGTCGGCACAGTTTCCCATAACATTTCTTGATCCATTAGAATGAAGTGAGCAACTGTGAGGAGGGAGGAGGCATTTCTACTCCTGTAACCAACAGCAGGGACCACACTAGCATATAATGCTATGCCACATCCAATTTTATTTTCAGCTGATTTTCAGACATGTATTTAAAACTCTATCGGGTAATTCAGTGGGGTAATTCAGTGGGCTGTGGTGGGAAAACTACCATGTTGTCCAGTGATTTTGAGTTGTTTTGAACTATTTTCAGGCTACTTTTTAAAGATTGGGGAAGAAATCTGGATCCAGATGAACTTCAGGATCCACACAATGAGTTCCCAAAATTTTGGCTATGTCTGCACTCGAATACAGTGCAACTCCTATATCAGCAAGAAAGGCATTCCAGGGCTTTGTGGGGATATACAAAATTATAAGTAAGAGCAAACACTACTGAAAGAATGACATTGGGTGGAAGCATATCATAGAGTCACACTGGAGGACCTAGTAAATACCAAGAAAGAATCCCTTTCTGGGCATTGGCAAATCTCCAATGGAAACATAACAAAGAATCACATAGAAGACTTAGAAGACTTAAGACTTAGAATGCCAAAAGAGGATATATTTTGTTAGGCGCAGGTAAATGAAATGACAAGTACATTTGAACAGGTGTGGAAAACATGAAACTCTCAAGAAATATTGGACTTTAGTAGTTGGTAATACTACCATTATGCCTCTGATTAATAGTTACCATCCATGTCCATGTCCTGCTCACCCCACCAGCTCAATAGACATCTTGAGCATGATCAATTTATTTGCCCCAAGGAACTGGGAAATTGTTGTTTCTATTCGATGTTTGATGTTTTGTCTTATGTCTGTTATAACAGGCTGTGTTTTTTATTTAATGTTAGTTGTTAAGTTATAATTTGTGTTTATATGTTGGATTGTTTAAATTTTGTTAATATGGATGTATTGTCGTTGTATTCAGGCATAGACTGTTTGCCTTTTATGTTTGGAATCCGCCATGAGTCCCTCCGGGGAGATAGAGTGGAATATAAATAAAGTTTTATTATTATATTATTATTACTTTAGTTAGCACCATCTGTTACTTTCAGCATCTTCTAAAGGGCTACACATTCTCCACTTCGATATTCCAGGGTCAAGCACAAGTGATGTGTGGTGCAGGCTCGTTCTTTGGAGGCTTTAAAACAGAGGCTGGATGGTCATCTGTCGGGGGTGATTTGAATGCAAATTTTCTGCTTCTTGGCAGGGGGTTGGACTGGATGGCCCATGAGGTCTCTTCTAACTCTATGATTCTATGATGCAGAAAGAGAGAAATGTGTATACCTTTACACCAAGCCCCACAGTGGCTGTGGCTTTTTAATGTCTTAGGAAGAGATTTTTCACTTTGTCCAATACTTGAACCTATTAATTAAAAATGACCCGGGACCTTCTGTATGGACAACATACCTATGATGGCTAAAGCTTACTTCTTCTTTCTGGGATCAAATATAGCTTTGAATTAATTGCTGCAGGAGCAACTGAATTGAATTAATTATTACCTCTATTTCTGCCTTTCAGATGAAGAGAAGGATATCTCCTCCAGCCCAAAAACACTATTTCTAACCCCACTGAGGATAAGAAAGGAATGTGCAAGATTGATGTCTATATGACCACTCTAGTACTAACTATATTTGAAAAGGGGGGCACATTTAGATCAAAGTAACAAGATGTGTGGAAAATTTAACCGTCTCCTCATTACCTACAGGGCTGCTTCTATCAGGAACACTCAGAGCCTCCAGTGGCTGTTTCTACAAAGTAAGAAGCATGATATTGATAATGCCACATCTGCTTTCACCCTCAGAGACTGTGCACGTGTTTCATTCTGCGACACATAGAATTAAACTTGCTAATCTGTGGGTTGTTTCTACAAATCCAAATATATCATGCCAGGGCCCTCACTTCATCCACACCTATGAGGATGAAGTGCTCTTTTGTAAGGTCGGCCTTGGCTACCTCTACCAAAAAAAAGGCTCTCAGAGTTTGCATATGGCTCACAGACTGTCCATCACAGCCTTCACCAACTCTGTATAATGAGCTGCTGTCCAGAAAGATGGCTGTATGTCAGAGACCATCGTTTCGAGAAGCACGAGAGCCAGGTGACTTGTGCTTAAAAGCATAGGATTTTCCAAGAAGGGAGGGATACACATAGAGGCAGGCTTGTTGCATTTAAAATGGCTCTCACCCAAAACCAACATGAAGTGAGTGAAAGACAAGGACTCTATATCCAGCTATAAACTGACCTTAAGTTTGAGGATATATTATCCACCCCTCTCTTTTCACCTTCATGCCATACTGTCTAAACTCTGATAGACAGCCCTTTGGTTTCTCAGAACAAGATGACTTATGTATTCTGTGGCCTGTAGCTGCCAGAATTTCAGTGGCTCATAGAAGCAACCCAGTGGCTCATGGATGGGACCCACATACTAGCCACAGAGCTTGGATGTCACTAATTACAAATAATCATTTCATGTAATTAACTCA
The DNA here is from genome assembly GCA_030556195.1 of Anolis apletophallus. Lineage (NCBI taxonomy): Eukaryota > Metazoa > Chordata > Lepidosauria > Squamata > Anolidae > Anolis > Anolis apletophallus. The sequence goes on from JARBWK010000009.1 coordinate 107,618,385, forward strand.
TCTCCCAATAATGAAGATCTAGCTACATTACAATATAAAAATAGTTTCATTGCACTAAATGTGTAACTGAATTTGCGTTGCATGACACTGAGTGACACTTGGAAGACATCACTCCTAGGAACGTCTTCCCAGTGTCAGGAGTCATAGCAACACACTGTGTTACAGTTTTAATTTCCTTTCCTTTTGCAAAAACATTAACATTTTTGCTATTACGTTAAAAAAACCCTCTAAGACATGTACATCCAAGTTATTTCCCCAATCCGTTTGCAATCCACATCTCTCCCTCTATCCCAGTGTTTCTCAATGTTCTTAATGCCACGACCCCTTAGTATTTATGTTGCTTATGTTGTGGTGACCTTCCAACCTTAACATTATTTTCATTGCTACTTTATAACTGTAATTTTGCTACTGTTATGAATAGTAATTTAAATATCTGATATGCAGGATATATTTTCCTTCACTGGACCAAATTTGGCACAAATACCCTATATGCCCAAATGTGAATACTGGTGGGGTTGTGGGGGATCTATTTTGTCATTTGGGAGTTGTACTTTCTGGAATTTATAGTTCACCTACAATTAAAGAGGATTCTGAACTCCACCAACAATGGAATTGACCCAAACTTGGCACACAGAACTCCCATGAGCAACAGAAAATACTGGAAGGGTTTGATGGGCATTGACCATGAGTTTTAGAGTTGTAGTTCACCTACATCCAGAGAGCACTGTGGACTCAAAAAATGATGGATCTGGACCAAAATTGGTACAAATACTCTATATGTCCCAATGTGAATACTGGTGGAGTTTGGGAAAAATAGACCTTGGCACTTGGGAGTTGTAGTTGCTGGGATTTATAGTCCACCTAAAATCAAAGAGCATTCTCAACCCCACCAATGATAGAATTGGGCCAAACTTCCCACACAGAACTCACATGACCAACAGAAAATACTTTGTTTTCTAATAGTCTTTGGTGACCCTTCTGATACCCGCTCATGACCCCCCAGGCGTTGCCTGAAACCCGCTCATGAAACACTGTTCTATCCAATACCTGTGGTTCTTTCTGCTCCTATTTCCTCATCCAAAACAACATGGCACACTAACCTCTGCTATCCCAGGCATTCAAAAAAAAATTCAATGCCATTCTAACTGGCCAAATCATCTAAAGCTGGTGGCAGTCTCCACGGTTTCATTTTGTTATATATCACCATAGTTTTTTAAAAAACCCTTACCTCTCAGCTTAGTGAAGTTTAAAGCTAAAGTAAAATTGCTTTGATTTAGCCAATATATTCAGCCTGAAGCTGATCTGTCTACAGGAAACATTGATAAAGATCTCAAGAGGTCTACTTTGCTATTATCTATCAGCCCTGGTCCAGCCAAGGGTTTACAGTAGGGTTGGTTTAGAATCCTAAAATCGGGATTCTAAAATCAAATGGGGGGGGATTTTTTTTGATTAGTATATCAAAGACTTACAAAAAATTTTCCAAAAAGTGCTAAAATGTAACTTAAGTACTAACGAAATTCTAAAGTGGTTCTAAAGTAGGAAAAGCAGGGAAACAGTTAAAAATCAAGGGGGGAACATTCCCCTTCACCTCTGCAGTGCAATTAAGTGGAGCTGTAATGTATAACATAAATATAAGAGGTAGTAGCTCCTAGCTACTAGCTCTCAGGACAATTGCGAAAGTGAAGTACAATTCTCCCCCGCCCTTATTATTTCCCCTTTCCTCCTTTCTTCCTTCTCTACCCTCTTCTTTCATTCCTTCCTTTGCTCTTTGGTTCCCCATCCCTTCTTTTCTTCTTCGCCCTCTTCCCCCGCGCTCGCCGGGTGCCTCTCGATCACCCCTTCGCCTCTAGCCTCGATCCATGGATCGAGGCTAGAGAGAAGCAGAGGGGCGCCATGAGGCCCTTTTCCAGCTAAAATATATAAGCCGACCCAAGCCTGGGTCGGCTTATATTTTAGCTGAAAGGCCCCTCGCGCGCCTCTCCGCTCTCTCTAGCCTGGATCCAGGCTAGAGAGAAGCAGAGGGGTGCGGGAGCGCCTTTCCAGCTAAAATATAAGCCGGCCCAAGCCTGGGTCGGCTTATATTTTAGCTGGAAAGGCGCCCGTGCGCCTCTCCGCCTCTCTCTAGCCTGGATCCAGGCTAGAGAGAAGCAGAGGGTGTCGCGGAGCGCTTCCAGCTAAAATATATGCCGACCCAAGCCTGGGTCGGCTTATATTTTAGCTGAAAGTGCCCGCGCCCTCTGCTTCTCTAGCCTGGATCCAGGCTAGAGAGAGGCAGAGAGGCGCGCGGGGCCTTTCTCCTCAGCCAATGACAAAACACGCTTAAAAAGGGCAACGGCCCATACGAATGCTTTACGGCCCAGATACAAAAATGGCGCCGCGAAGTGCCGTAAAGGAAGTCTACTTCCGGGTTCACGACAGCGAGCCGTAAAACAACAAAAGTCCCATTAATTACGAATTTCTAACGAATCAATTAGATTTCCGTTTCAATTTTAGCATGCCTAGTTTACAGCTCTCAGGCCTAAGAGAGCCTGAGAAAATGGTTTTAATGTGAATGCCTTGTAAGATGGGAGTTAACTGGGAAGAAATGATCAATTCATTTTATAGCCTTGCAACTTCACTTGCCCTTCCTGCAGCAAGAAAGTGAGTAACACTTCAGGAAACAAGAGGGAAGAGATATTGTGGCTCCACAAGGCTGAAATTCTAAAAAAATTATTCATCCCCATGGAAGGCATCAGGACAATTCCGCAGAGTGCCAAACATCAACAACCATCTGATTTTAACACCACTGTAACAACGCTATAATGACATTCTCTCTCCCCCTCTTCTTTTAGAAGTACAATTTTAGATGCCTTTATGTTCCTCAAGGCATTTTACCTTCTGGGCTGTAATTTACGAGGCTTGTTCCTTTGTTTAGGGGTGGACTTGATATAGCTACCTTTCTTTAGTCTGGTTTCATGCTTATTGTGTTAATTTCAATCTCTGTCCTTTAATTTTAGAAGGTAGGAAGCATCTTGTCTCAAACACAATAAATATATTTGACAGCAATGAAATAAATTAAAGGAAAATATTTGGTTTCAAGGGGCGGCTCGTGGTTTTTGGCTAACTAAAGAATTACTGTGTTGGTCCTGAAAGTATTTCATTGCTGGTAGCCAGGCTAAAATGACAATATAATGAAACTTGTTTATCACAGGGGGTGGGATGCCCACTTTCCAATCATAACATATTGTATGTAGACAATAATGAATGAGATGAATAATAATAATAATTTTATTTTTGTATCCTGCCTCTACCTTCCCGAAGGGACACAGGGTGGTTTACATGGGGACAAGCCCAATCAACATTTAATATTGTTTTATGATTATGTTTTATGAATTTTATTGTGCTATAGTAAACTATAGCACAATAAAATTCATAAAACATAATCATAAAACAATATTAAATGTTGTTTTAAACTATAGCACAATAAAATTCATAAAACATAATCATAAAACAATATTAAACAAACATCATAACACAGTATAAAAACAACCATCGAGCAAACCACCAGTGGCCTGATATAGTAAATAATTACTGGGCTTGGGCCGGTGGGCTGGTGCAATCAGTTGTGAGGATAGGGCTAATGGATAAAGTGCCAGAGCCAGATGACAGAATTAAAAGTAGAAGGACAAGATGAAGTAGAACACTGTATCTAAGCAGGGAACAGTGGTAAAGTGCAAGGACTAGATCTTGGGTCATAATTGGGTGCCAAAATTATCTGCGGAACTGTCTAATCAAAGGCACAGTGGAATAACCACTTTTAGGTCTTTACAAAAAGTGGACAGAATAGGTGTCAGCCTAATCTCCCTGGGGAGAGAATTCCAGAGACGGGTAGCCACCACCAAGAAGGTAATCTCTTTCATCCCCACCAACCGTGCTTGTGATGGGGGTAGGAGGAGAGGAGAGCTTCCCCAGAAGATCTTAAAGATTGCGCAGGTTCATAAGGGAAGAATGCGGTCATGAAGATAATCAGGTCCTGAGCCATTTAAGGTTTCTATAGGTAATTGGTAGGAAGAATAAGGCCATATTTGACAATGTGTAGGACTGAGTTAGAACTGGTTATTTTCAAAGGCTTGTTGAAACCACCAGGTCTTCAAGCTCTTATAAAAGAGGGGAGGGACAGATTGAGACCAGAAATTTATTGGCAGCCAGTGAAGTTGTTTGAACAGGGGGATGGATTGCTCCATGTAATTCACTCCAATTAACAACCTGGCCACTGACCTTGGCACGAACTGTAGTTTCCGGGCTGTCTTCAGAGGCAGCCCCATGTAGAATGCATTACAGTAGTCCAGTCTCTCCGTTGGCGCCACCTTGTTATAGGGGAGAGGCTTGCATACCCTAAGTTATGAGATATGCTGATGATGGCATAATAGCCACCAGTAGGGCCTCCCATGCCAGACAGGTCACAACTGAAGGGTCTGACAAAGAGTGTCAAAGGGCAGGATGGGCTCTCTAGCCTTTTGGCAACCATTTTAGGAGAAGGAAAACTCTGATTTCAAACCCGGGCAGATGGTGCTCGTTTAACCCTGTAAGGTCAACCATCTAAGAGAAGAAAACTCGAACCAAACCTATCACCTGAGGACCTCGCTGCCACCGTCCCAGCTTGCTAGGCCCTGGCAGATGAACCTTTGGTTTAAAGGGTGAGGCCAGTTCTGTGCATGCTGCACTCCACCAGAAAAATTCATTGCACAGGCTCGAAGGACACATCCAACCTCCAAATCATCAATGCGCTTGTGGAAAGCATGGGATGAGTCCTTCCTGAATCTTCGTTCGCGAAGAAAAGCCAAGAAGTCCAGCCTGGAGGTAACTAAGGCATAGACTACCATGGTCAAGTCAGACTTCTCGAGGTACGGTCACAGCTGGCACACAAGCTTTAATTGCGCAAAGACAAAGAATCAGGATTGCAGCTCTATATAAATCAACCCCATGCCCCTAGAGAATATATTTCCATCTGCACATTCAAAGAATTAAAGAAAGAAATTCTCAGTCCCAAAGGACTCTGACTCAAGTAGGCAAGGCACTCCCAAAGGCACAGAAATCATGGCAATGGCCTACTAGCTATATAAAATGATGGCAAATCGGGGCAGTTGGCATATGTCTTGCTTTTTGCTCAATCTGTCTCCAGCTTCCCACTCTGGTGACTTAGAGAATGGCTTAAGGAAAATCAACAAGGAGTTCTGTCACATAGTAAAGAGGAACATGTCTGAAAGCAAGTCACAAATCAAACAAACCGGACACCATTAAGAAGCTCAAGGCTGCTAGGAAATATTCCGACAATTATTCATCAAGCACTGTTTGTGTATATCTCTTTGCTCTCTTTTCCAGAGGTTAAAAAATTGCTAAGAAGCTAGGGAAGATATGCTCCATGCTCCATTAATCCCACGTAGACTGCTCAAACGTATGTGCCAAAGGAATCACACAGTTAATATTGTTGGCACGCCTCAACCCTCAAGTCATAACATTCCTTCTGCAACTGAGGGGCTTTCTAAAAAGCCTTGACCATGTCATGAAAGATTAGGATTTTAAACTACCTGACCAAGTATCATTCATTCTACCATGCCCTGGGAAGTGTTGTGCAGAATTGGGGGCAAGAACACTCTTCTATTCAGGTAACTGAATAATACGATTGTCCAGATCTGCAGCCTACCTTTGGGCCTGGAGCCACATTCTTGTTTTATTTAATCTGCCCTCTCACCATGTCTCCCTAGACTGCATATTAATTTCACATTTGTGGTAAAAGAAGAACGAGCCTTGCAGCGCAACACTCTTCCTTCTCGGCACTAGCCCTTTAGACTGGATTCACAACTGGGAGAATCATCTGAATTCCATCATGTCACAAAAAGGGCACTCTCAACTCTCTCTGAAATACCTTGAAGTCAAAAAGGTACTTTTCTGTATAAAAAATGTCACACTTGTTGAGATTTTTTATGATGTGTTGACATGTTTTACTTTCATGTTGAGGAGGGAAAAAATATGAGTATTCTCCTATTTATTTATTTATTATTTCAGGATTTTACCCCGCTCTTCTCAACCCCCGAGGGGGGACTCAGAGCGGCTTACAGTACGGCACAATTCGATGCCACATCATACAGTATAAAACCCCAAAACCCCACAACAATTCAAATACATTAAAACACATTAAAATACAGTTCCATCAGCAACATACACAGTCATTCCAAGTTAAAAACAATATTCAATCCATAAAAACATTGACCCTCTTCATCCATTCCATTAAAATCCCCATCTAACATGCTGCTTAGTGCTGGTGTGCAAACGCCTGGTCCCAAAGCCAGGATTTTACCTTTTTCCTGAATGCCAGGAGGGATGAGGTGGACCGTACCTCCATAGGGAGCGCATTCCACAGGTGGGGAGCCACCACTGAGAAGGCCCTGTCCCTCGTCCCCACCAACCGCATTTGAGAAGTCGGCGGAAGCGAGAGCAGGGCCTCCTAGTTCAATGGCACACGAGGAAGAGCTGAAGCTCATTAAAAGAGCATATCCCACATGTACAAGAAGCCCCAGGTTCAACTCCAGTATCTTCATATAAGTCTGAAATAGTCTTTTCTGTAACACAGAAGAGGTGGAACAACTTGCAATAGACAATTCAACCATGCAGCGGTGATCAAAGGGGGATTTTGCACAATCAAAACTTGTTCGCCAGTTACGCCCATGGGAAGTCAGACTTGACCACAGTAGTCCACACTCTGGTTACATCCTGAATAGACTACTGCAATGCACTCTATGTGGGGTTGCCTTTGAAGACTGTTCAGAAGCTTCAAGTGGTCCAACAGGCAGCAGCCAGATTGCTCACCGGAGTGGGGTACAGGGAGTACACAACTCCCCTGTTATGCAGCTCCACTGGCTGACAGTCTGTTACCGAGTACAATTCAAAGTGCTAGCTTTAGCCTATAAAGCCCGAAATGGTTCCAGCCCAGTTTACCTGTCTGAATATATCTCCCCCTATGAACCACCTAGGAGATTAAGATCTTCTGGAGATGCCCTGCTCTCAATCCCACCTTCTTTGCAAGCGTAATTGGTAGGGACGAGAGACAGAGCCTTCTCAGTGGTGGGCCCTCAGCTGTGGAACTCTCTCTCTAGCGACATTAGATTAGCCCACTCCCTCCTAGCCTTCAGAAGAAGCGTAAAAACCCGGCTCTGGGAACAGGCTTTCAGAGAAGCAGTGCAATAATTTAATATAATTGGAATATGTGGAATAACTACGGAACGGCCTCAGGCTAGGATTTTGGGATGGCATAATTTTAATACTGAATGTGATTTTTAAATTTTTAACATGTATTAATTTTAATTCAATGGATTTAAAGCTTAATGTTGTATGTGTTTAATGCATTGAATAATTGCCATATGTAAGCCGCCTTGAGTCCCCCTTGGGGTAGAGAAAGGCAAGGTATAAATAGGGTAAATAAATTCTATAGATACTACAAGATTTAAAGAGCTCTGCTACGTGGTGAGTTTCAGTCCATCTAAAATAAAGGATGTACGTGATGCATTTTTTAACATTTATATTATTTAAAGTACCATCTTAAAAAAACAGGCTATTTTGTCTTACTAACCAACAGATGACAAGATTCAGCATCTATAATACCTAGCTGTTTGGATTGCACTCTTTTCAGTTTTGAACATCCAATGAAAAACTGTTTGCTATATACTAGTTGGAGGGGGAAAACACTGCAATGTGGAATGGAAGAAATTGATGGCCAATTCCTTGTGGAGACATCAAATTACTGATCAAACATGCTTGTGCCTTATGTCCTACTGCTGCTGATGGGTGAAGCAATCTATCCTGCCTTTTTTTAAATGTGTGTGAATAGAAACTTCTTTTCTCATAAACAAGCTTAATCCAGGGTGTTTAAAATGAAATACTGTTTGACAGGCAAGCTTCAACCACATGCCCTCAACTATTTGTACCAATCACCTGGTCAACAGAATAGTTCTTTGTGTCTACTGTGTCCTCCTGCCCCCAGTTCCACCAAAAAAAGGTAATTCATTCTTCTCTCTCTCCCTCATTTGCTTTTCTTACCAGTTTTCCCCCCACTTTTTCACTCGTATGGTTAAAATCGCACACTATTATGAAACACAACTCTCTTTGAAAAACAAAATTTCATTCTTGGATGCTGCATATTTTTAACAAAATGGAGTGATTAGAGACTACAAGAAACTCTAGTATATACACACTTTCTTCAGAAAATAGGGGCTGAAATGAGAAATAATTGGCAACAATCTGTTGCTGAGGAAAAGCTCAGTTTTAGACTGGGAGAGATGTGGTGAGAAAAAGGCAGAAGGGCCTTTGGTAAAGAGCTGGAGAAGGAAATTTGCACAGAGCTTGCCAATACCACGGCTTGCTCTAACATGCTGCTACCCAATGCCTCCTTTCATGAGAACTAAAATCTTCTCCGTAAACAAAAGCAAAGGCAAGCTAAACCCTTCCTGTTGGGGCTATGCATTTGTTTATATGCAAGGGCTTTAGTGAGGGATGTGCTGAACTTGTCCTTTTATGTCCAAAAAGTTTTCTTCCATGCAACCCCCATAAAGTGTGAGATATCCAAGGCAACTCCACAGAGTTTCCAACAGGTTCCAAACAACTCTACCGGGAACTTTGAATAGTCCATCCACTAATAAACACCCCACATGGAAATTAAATTGAAGGAGCAGATGTATAGAATCTCTGCAAAATCTACACAATCTTGTGGCATCATGAATACTAGTAATATTTATTAGAGCATACGGTTTTATGATTCAGAGTCTGTTTCACCAGATGCATCTGGTCGCATCTGTTCAGGTATCAGCCAGCACGCCAATCCCTTAAATCAAGAAATAGTTTTCTGAGATCTACAGAGATACTCGCAAGAACACTTCAGCAAGTGAGACTCCAAAAGTGGCAGGCTAAAACCCGGAACCTCAAGCCATGGCTAATACCGAATGAGAGACTCCCCACTGGGCACAGAGAAAACTGGGTGACTTGGAAGGTGCTGAACAGACTGCGCTCTGGCACCACGAGATGCAGAGCCAACCTTAAGAAATGGGGCCACAAAATGGAGTCCACAACATTTGAGTGTGGAGAAGAGCAAACCACAGACCACCTATTTCAGCGCAGTCTGAGCTCTGCCACAAGCACAAAGGAGGACCTTATAGAGGCACTCCAAGTGGCCAGCTTTTACTATAATGCCAAGTATTTTAAACTTTGTGTTTTTAAAATACATTACAATTCTATCCTTGGTTCACTTCTGATACGATAAATAAATAAACCAGATGCATGAACTGTGATTGATCCCAAGTTAGCTGCTATATATACACATATAGGTATAGAAACTGTAGAGAGAGAAAATGGATGGTAACAATGACAAAAAGCTAAGACAGTTGAGATGTCTGCTTAAAATGCAGGACTCTCTTAGCCAGCATGAAGAAAAATGCAGAAGTTAACACACAGAATTGACTGAGGTGGATAAACGGTAAAGCAAGTCCTTGTAGAATTTGACGTGTCGTTGGCAGGTGTCTCTGGAATGTAAATGTGCAATGGAATTTGGAGTGGTACATATTCCTTTCCTGGTTCATATTCTATCTGTTCATTTATTTATACCTTTGTGGCATGGTGGATCTGGAGCAGGCATGAGCAAACTTTGACCCTCCAGGTATTTTGGATTTCAACTCCCACAATTCCTAATAGCCTCAGGCTGCTTCCTTTTCTACCTCCAAGGTCATGTGGCCGGCATGACCGCATGAAATGCCGTTATCTTCTTGCCAAAGCTGTACCTATCAATCTACTCACATTTGCATGTTTTCGAACTGCTAGGTTGACAGAAGTGGGAATCTCATCCCATCCCATGGATTTGAACCACCAACCTTCCAGTTAGCAAGTTTTGCATTTCAGCAGTTTAACCCGCTGTGCCACTGCAGCCCCTACTGGCCCTAAGATACCATAGAGATGTGCTGGAGGTCCTAAAACTGCTGGAGGTAACATATTTTGTTGGGTGTGGATAAATGAAATGGCAGATACTGATAATGTTGTTTCATGTCTTCAATTTGCTACCTAGAAGCAAATACAGTGGCCCCTCACTTATCGCGGGTGTTACGTTCCTAGACTGCGATCAGTGAAATTCCACGATGTAAGGATGCCCCCTCACCTTTCTCCCTTGCCCTCCTTACCTTCCTCTTCCTTCTCCTCATCGCCGCATGGGGCCCAAGCAGCAGCAAGAGGCCCCAGTTGGCGAAGAGGAGGAGGAAGAGGAAGGTAAGGAGGGTGAAATTCTTTTTTAAATAAAACCGGAGATATAGTGAGTCAGCAATAAGCAGACCGCGAAGGAGCAAGGGACCACTGTATTTGCGAGTTCTCTCTTTATAAATTCTCTTATTAGTGAGGTTCCCTCTCCTCATGTACCATTTGATTTGTGGTTTAATATTGTGTATATTACATTTAAATTACTCTTCTGTTACAAAGCAGGGAAGATAACAATGCTGTTTCCATCATTACCAATGATGGGTGGGAAAAATTAATTAAGGACTCTAGGGGAAACACACATACATACTTTCTTCTACCAAACAGCTGCAAAGTAGAAGTTTCGATGATTTGGATTCATGAAACTATAACACTGGGAATGTGGCGCAGCTGGCTAAGTGTCAGCTGCATAAGGTCTCTCTGACTAGTAGGTCATGAGTTCGAGGCCTGCCCAGGTCAAGGTGGGTGCTCGACCTTAAGTGTAGCCTGCTGTTGACCTTTGCAGCCTGAAAGACAGTTGCATCTGTCAAGTAGGAGATAAAGGTACCACATTAAGTGGGGAGGCAAATTTTGACTGAATTATGAGGCCATTAAAGAACTCCAGGAACGCTGAGGAATGTGGAAGGAACAACAAGGGATGCTGGGAACGCTGAAAGATGAGGAGAGCATCAGCTCTCCTGGTGGCCAGAGTTTGCCTCTGTTCGTCTATTTGTGTGTATGTGCAAAAACGGCAGGAATTGTCTGCTAAGTATGTGTACCTGTAATCCGCTCTGAGTCCCCTTCGGGGTGAGAAGAGCGGAATATAAATAAAGTAAGTAAATAAATGAATAAATAAATAACAATTATGCAGAATATATTCAGTTTCTCCTACATGGATAAGATACGTTAATTGTTGAAACAATCTGATGGAATCAGGAGCAATTAAGAACTTGTAAGTACCTTATCGCCTTCATCTGCCCATCACTAGAATAGTGAGTGAAAGAGACACTTGCCCCTATATGAGTTGTGTTGCACAAACATAAATATTACATTGCAAGATTTTGTGAAATCTTTTAATATCATTGAAGCAGTTGCTTTTCACAACACAGTATGTCAAACGATACTTGGTATTATATAGTTTTGTGACACAAACTAGAGTGGCAAACGTGGAGTCAGTCTAACAGCCTATGCACCAAATGAAAGTTTTTCCCATTTCTTTTAGAGTTATGTATTTTTAGAAGAGTTAGATACAAGGCAGGGAATGAAGGAAAATCCCCCCTTTTCATCGCTCTTCATTACAAGCCTGGAGGGCTGTGAAATCCTAAACCTGTCAAGGGGCCAAGGCTAAACAAATCATGATTAAAAAGGCATTTTTCAGAAGAACGTTTGCTGCAGCACAGCAGGGCAGAGGAAGGGAAGACAAATCCCCAAATATGTGCTGCCAGATCAGCTAATCCATCTAATTGACCAGTAGCCAATTACAGAAAAATCTGAGCACTGAAGGGAATCACTGTGGAGACAACCTGCTACTTTCTTCCAAACACACAACCTAGCCTTTGAGAAACAGCTTCTTTCATGAAATTATGCCTAACTCTTGCTACCTTCTTTTCAAATTACTATGATTTCCTTGGGGCTCCAATGTGGCACTGGAATTACTGGACCGATGGCCATTATAAGCACCTTCCCTCAAACTGCATGCCCCCACTTGAACAGAAACATCTCTTTTTCCTCCATGACAAACCTTAGATTCTACAAAGAGAGATCTGTCTCTGTGTTGTTTGGGGCAAAGTATCCCTACATTGATGTATGCACAAAACAAGGACAAAAGCGAGAAAAGCTTCTTTCTATCCCAGGGAGCCCATAGGTCTCTTTGGCCTAGCATTTAATACTTTGTATTGTTGAAGGCTTTCATGGCCAGAATCACTGGGTTGTTGTGTGTTTTCCGGGCTGTATGGCCATGTTCCAGAAGCATTCTCTCCTGACATTTCACCCACATCTATGGCAGGCATCCTCAGAGGTTGTGAGGTCTGATGGAAACTAGGAAATGGGGTTTATATATCTGTGGAATGCCCAGGGTGGGAGAAAGAACTTTTGTCTGTTTAAGGTAGGTGTGAATGTAGCAATTGGTCACCTTGATTAGCATTGAATGGCCTAGCAGTTTTCACGGTCTGGCTTCTTACTGCCTGGGGGAATTGCACACTTTTTGGCAGACCCCAGGAATATGGAGTGAAAGTTATATTTTACCAATTTAGGCAACTCATGTGTCGCAGGGCTTTATAATTAGTTATTTTTCTTTTACAATGAACAACCAAAAATTCAAACTGTGCTACTTTTCTACCAAGGCGAAACTGTATGCTCCTGGGAGGCCAAAGGTTATGCTGATGGCACAAGTGCCACTGGTGGATCTCCCATATCAAACAGGCTTTTTCTGAGAAATGTGCCAAACAGCTACTGGGCATCAGCAGTAGTAGGGGGCAACACTTACAAAGGATTATTTTATGGACAACACTTCTTAGTGTTGCACAGAAGGAGGCGCAGTAAACCCCTTTTGAGTGTATTTTACCATGAAAATCCTTTGATGAGACAATCCAAAATGAATCAAGATTTTATGCCAGAAAATGAGATTCCCACATTGGATGGCACTCAATGAGCTACCAGATTATAGCAGAGGACAACTATAAGTAGCTCTGTGGCTAATGATGCCATTAGACTGAAGCCGAACAGACATTCAACAGTTGATGTGCTCAAAGATGAAAGTCCAAAGCTGCACAACACACATTTTAGGAATACGCAGGGTGTGAAACCTGGATCAGAGGAAGCTATAAATAGTAAAACAAGAACTGGAAGGTAAAACTGTAATGTTGATGGCAGTTAATAACAATCCATAAGTACTTCCCAACATTCATTATTGAAAAAGAAACTTATTATATTGTTCATTATTTGCTTATAGTTACTTTTGAATAATTGTTTTTGAAGAGTACATTTTAAAATACATAGTTAGCACTGGGAATGTGGCGCAGCTGGCTGGGAGTCAGCTGCATAAGATCTCCACTGACCAGAAGGTCATGACTTCAAGGCCTCCCCGGGTCGGGGTGAGCTCTCGACCAATTGTGTAGCTCGTTGTCTGTCTATATATGTTGTTTGCCTATGGCATTGAATGTTTGCCTGTATATGTGCATTGTGATCCACCCTGAGTCCCCTGCAGGGTGAGAAGGGCGGAATATAAATGATGTAAATAAATAATAATAAATAATAAATTTAAGGTAAAAGTTTCCCCTGACATTAAGTCTAGTCATGTCCAACTCTGGGGGGTGGTGCTCATCTCCATGTGGTCAGCATGCCTGCAAGGAGCACTGTCATCTTCCTGCAGAAGCAGTAACTATTGATCTACTCACATTTGCATGTTTTCTAACTGCTAGGTTGGCAGAAGCTGGACGTAACAGCAGAAGCTCACCCTGCTTCCAGATTCGAACCGCCAACCTTTCAGCCATCAAGTTCAGAAGGTTTAACCCGCTGCACTACCAGGGGATCCCTTTAAAATACACCGGAGGGGGGGGGGGGCTTTAAAATACATATGTGGCTAAAATTATCTCCAAATTATCATTAAAAGCAACGTGTTATAGTAACAAGTAAAAATTGTGCAAAAACTAGCAGTTTGGACCACAGTGTGTGCTACTCCAGTGTTGAAGTAATGTTGGTATACTAAAATAAACAAACAAATTATGTTATTGCATAGTATGGCATTTTGCTCAGGAGTTCTGGTTCCTCTAGCTTAGCATTGTCTTCAGTGATGGGCAATGGCTCTCAGATGTTTTCAACAGAACACTTACTCTGCCATATCCTGGAAATGAATCCAGGGATGAATTCTGGGAAGACAACCTACAAGACAAACATGGGAAAGCCCTAACTAAAATTGGAACCAAAACTGCAACGTTCTGTTGGGAAAACCCTAAATAAGAACCACCACTCCCTCCCCACTAGATGCTATAAAACTATCAGGAAGGAAAGAAGATTGCTCAAAGTCCCTATGAGAGCCTTGGGACTCTGTGGAATGACTTGAAAATCTATCTTTTGGTTTTTGATCTAATAAAATTTAGGAATAAGACAGAAAACAATAAATTATACACTTCTTACCCACTGCACAAGTGTTGATTTTACCAACTTTCAGGGGTAAATGGGCAGAGTACTAACGTCTCAGTGGGTTTTAAAAAGAGGACTAAGTTCTTCAGAGGTGTGTTGTCAAAGGTTTCCATGGCCAGAATCATTGAGCTGCTGTGAGTTTTCTGAGCTGTATAGCCATATTCCAGAAGGATTCTCTCCTGATGCTTCCCCCACATCTATGGCAGGCATCCTCAGAGGTTCTTCAGGGGTCTTTCTCATCATCGCCTCAATTTCTTAGACACATCTGATAAAGATGAGAGGCAGTAGCCAATTGCAGATTCTAAAACTCTCTACAAATGAAGTCTATGTGGTGCGACGGGTTAAACCATTGTGCTGGCAGGACTGCTCACTGATGGGTCAATTATTCGAATCTGGGAAGAGCGGGTTGAGCTCCCTCTGTCAGCTCCAGCTCCCCATGCATGGACATGAGAGAAGCCTCCTAGAAGGATGGTAAAATATAAAATATTTGGGCGTTCCCAGGGCAACGCCCTTGCAGATGGCCAATTCTCTCACACCAGAAGCGACTTGCAGTTTCTCAAGTTGCTCCTGATATGGGAAAAAAGCACCCATAGTTGATATAACCCAAGTGTTGATATAACACTTTTGTGCTATCATCAGGTGATACTTTGTGTTTCCTTTCTTCTCCAAACTATGTAACATCTTAATAAGTCCTCCAAAGAAAACTAGGCAGCTTGCCAGCTCCCTGACTGTACTGTAAGCAGATGGGTTGCATGCTCCGAAGCATTTTGGAATGCCATGACATTTCTCTCTATCAAAAAATTATAGTCCTTACAACTTTCTTAACTCATACTTCAAGCAGGGAAAGTTAATACCTCCCAAAACCTACAACAGAAAATTGTAGAGCTGAAAATTGGGATCAATATTCTGACAAAGAAGAAGAACAGATTGTCAAAGGAAATTGCCGACATTCTTTCGCTATAGGAAAGGAACAGTAAATGATAGGTGAAAATGACTGATGATGCTAACTAGAAGTAACCCCTTCAAAGTATTTGATTCTTAGATTAATTTATAACTCATTCAAAAAAATGTGTGAAATAGTAATGAAAAAGGTGCCTTTCAACGTGTGCAGAGTGGTTGTTTTCTGCAGGAGGAAAGAGCATAATGGCTAGTCCCAGAAGCAGATGAACGGTCCTTCCTTCCCTTCCAGTCCCATAGCATTCTAGTGCCTGTCATGAATTAGTTCCCGCAGCACTGCATGTGCAATGGGATCTATTGCACAATAGCCATGCTTCTGACTCCACAGACATGCTGTTCATCCCACAGCATATACTCCCATCCTGAGAATCTAAACATTACAATTCACTTTTATGATTGAAAATCCATTGATTTACATTAAAAACTTAACAATATGCTAGTCTTTTTATTTAAAGAGAGAGGAGGCCGAGTTGGACTAGGACTAGGTAGTAGGCTTGGTTGATTAAAAAATGGTTCAAAACCCATTTCAGATTTAGGGGACACTGGTGGTTCGATTCAGAATTGAATTCCAATCTCCCCCCCCCCCCCCCAAATCCAAAATTTTCCGAAACTTCAGAATAGCTTCATTAATGGCAGACACACATGCACAGTTGGAAAAAAACAGGGCTGTCACTGGGGAAACTTCAGGGGCTCTTCCACTCCTCACCGAGGGGCTCTTACACTCCAGGCCTGCTTCGGCTGTAAATGCAGAGGAAGAGGCGATCCTCCTCCTGTCACGTAATTCAGATTATCAAAGTAGAGGTAAAGGTTTCCCCTTGACATTCAGTCTAGTCCTGTCAGATTCTGGGGAGTGATGCTCATCTCCATTTCTATGCCAAAGAGACGCGTTGTCCATAGACATCTCTAAGGTCACCAGCATGACTGTATGGAGCACCATTACCTTCCCACCGGCACGTCAAATTGCAAAACCGGATTCAGACTGCAGACTGACTGCATTGTGCATTATGGAGACTCATAGAAGGCAGCTAAACTGCATGATAGAAGCCTACATCACTGAGTATATACATAATGCAGTTTCAAGATGCATAACATGGCAATGTATATGGGGCTTGAGAGCAGATCAGGTATTCCTTCCAGATGTTTTGGACTTCAACTCCCACCATTCCTAACATCCTAAGGCCCTTTCCTTTCCCCCTCAGCTGCTTAAGCAAAGGAAGAGGAGGAAAAAAGTAGGAAGAAGGAGAGGAGAACAGAGAGAAAGAGAAAGGAGGGGGATTCATTCAGGCTGCTTTAACACGGCTTTCCAAGACCCAGGCAGAATTTGACGGAAAGGAAGAGGGAAAATTCATCCAGGCTGCTTTAACATGGCTTCCCAGGCTTAAGCCGAGGCCAGGGAAGAGAAGCGGGGAAACGCTGAATCATTTCTGACTCACTTATTGCTTCGTAACAGAAGTGGCAGAAAAAGCTTCAGAAGTTTTTAAGGAAGGTTTCCTTAAAAACTTTGAAATCACTTCAAAAAGCAAATCTTTCCAAATTTATTCCTAATTACGAAGTTTCTGACCAAATCTAACCATGCCTACTAGGTAGATCTGCGTTCCACTAAGCCCTGAGGGGGACCATACAAGTCATAGTAAGCTCACTAGAGAAAGAAAAACAGTAAATATAATACAATGCAAAACAATACAATACAAATATGTGTGTGTGTGTGTGAATGAATTGTTTATTTTACCAGCCATAGGCCATGACATCACATTTTATTATATTTTATTTTATTTTTTTTCGACTTATATACCACCCTTTCCAAAAAGGCTCAGGGTGGTTCACAGCAATGAACAACAAAACACAACATGCTTGAAAAAATAAGAAAAACAGATTAAGACCAGAGTAGGGGTTACATCTTAGAGATTGAACGCCTGACGGAACAGGTTGTTCTTACAGGCCCTCCGAAAAGCCTGTAGCATGCAACCTTTAAAAGTACAATATAGTAAGTACAATAAGCACTTTCCAATATAAATATTAAAACTTATTCTATATACTGGCTCTTTAAAATAATAGTAGAATGACATAACAATAACGAACGTCTGATTTGTATCATCCCACACTATCTCCATTTCCATTTCTAGCTTCCACTAGGGACTTTCCTAATTTAGCTCGGATTTTTTGGGCTGCGACTGCAAATGTGGCAACCTTGAATGTTATATTTTTGGAACGATCTGCTAACAGGTCACAGATAACGAGTGACCGTTGCCATGCTGCCCTTTCTTCCAAAAGGGCTCCCAGAAGATTGTTTTGAGGGTCATTATATAAAGGGCAATGTAACAGATAGTGTGTTAGATCCTCTCTTTTCCCAAACTCACAAATACAAAGTTGTTGGGTATATATCTTCCCTCTAGCTAGGCTGTAAATGCTTTTCTATGGGCTACAGACGTTAAGTCTTGAAGATATTGTTGACAATATCGGTTATTCTTAAATAGAGAATACCAAGTGGTGAAATCCTGCTGTTTACTAGTCTGCAAGTTGTCAATTGTATCCATCTCAAAGATTGTGTGTGTGGAATCAAAAATTTGAAGAGAGATGATTTACTAGCAAACTTCAAAAAACCAATGCCTTTCAAAAACCAAAGAAATATTTTAAAAAAGAGAGTTTAAGATAAACTGGCCCCTTCTATAACACTAGAAAACTAGATCTAGAGACACTTCCAAAATAATTCCTTAACCTTTCTGAGAAAAGCCTACATAATGCTTCTATATTTTATATGCATCATCGCATTTTGCAGGAAAAAGAAACAGAAAAGAAAAAACATGATGGCTCAGTGCCCAGCTCCATGTAGTACCATGTGGCTTTGGCAGTTCTTCATCGTCTTGAATTATTACACACATGTTGGTCCGCTCCTCACAAGGGGAGCCTGGAGAGCAGAAAACAGCAAACCAAGCCAGATTTATCCATTAGCTCTGTGACAAATGCAATGATGCATGCAAAACAGTGACAAAGCTCAGAGTCCTGAGTAGTATGTGCTAATATTTCAGCTAAACTGCCGGAGGCTAGTGGTTAACAACCTAAGTGTGTGCACTTCCCTACATTTCTGTTTTGCTCAACCATTTAATTAAAATAACCTCTACCAGTTTATTTCCATGTCAGGAGCAACTTGAGAAACTGCAAGTCACTTTTGGTGTGAGAGAACTGGGTGTCTGCAAGGACGTTGCCCAGGGGATGCCCAGATTGTTTTTTACCATCCTTGTGGGAGGCTTCTATCATGTCCCCATGTGGGGAGATGAAACTGATAGAGGGAGCTCTCATATGTGCTCTCTCCGAATTCGAACCTGCGACCTGTTGGTCTTTAGTCCTGCTGGCACAAGGGTTAACCCACTGTGCCACCAAGAGCTCCTACCTCTACCAGCTGAATGATACATCATAAATTAGAATCACTTTTTGCACACATAAAGCATGAGCAGTTTGATATATTGTTTTTTACTTCCTTTTGAGATGTCAAGATCTCTGCCACTGATTCTCGATCTGTACATGCAAAATCACTTTTAAAAGCAATTAGTTACCACTGAAGCCAACAATGAGGAGCAATGGGCAAGATCCTCAAGAATAAAGACATAACATTAAATACCGAAGTCAGAACCATCTGTGCCATCCTATTTTCAATTGCTGTGTCCGACTGTGAAAACCGAAAAAAGGTGACAGGGAAAAAACGAAATCTGGTGCTGGAAGAAAGGTGTGCAGATACCATGGATACCTAAAAGGGAAATGAATTAGTCCAAGAGCAAATCATTCCACTTGAAAGGGACCAAAAGACAAAATATCGAATAGTATATTAGTCCTTGAATTAATAGTCATCGACCAAATAGCATTCAAATTATCAATTCTATATATTAGCATCCAAAACAAGTAGTGTAAACATATACAAACAAGTTGTAACCATATCAATTACACTCAATAGTACTCACGGAAATCCCGAGTCTACAGTGTGGAGGGTGTGAATGGAAACCGAAGTAGTAGCATGAATTATGCCTAAATGCTCCCTAAAAGCCAAAATGGCAAAACTGATATTTTTGCCATATCTTGAGATGACCTGACTCATTAGAAAAGACGATAATGCTTGGCAAAGTATGAAAAGAAGGAGATCACATTAAATATGGATTAATCAAGGAGGCTATGGCCCTGAGTTTGCAAGATGTGTCTAGGGCGGCTGATGGCCAAGGCTCTTGGAAGTCTCTCATTGACAGAGTCATCATAAGTCAAAGTCCATTTGACAGCAACCAGCAACAAGCGTCCAACAGTAGACATCATTATAGCTTAAATGATTAAAAACATTTACCAGTTCTGAAAAGCACTTGGCAGTGCAATCCTAGATGAAAAGAGTATTGACTTTCGATACTCTGGCAATGGGCTGTTCTGACAGCAGAAATACTTATCTGTCCACAAAACCAACTGACAGAATTGTTCTGTAAGAACCTGTTGAGTCTTGCGTTATTAAGTTTCTCCAGGTTGCTGGTAGAAGACTCCCTCCAAAAAAGGGATGCAGAAGAGATTGGAGAAAGGGGAAACAGAAATATTAGAGTGGAGCTAATCTCCTGGTAGATATACTCATGATCTCTCTCTCTCCCTCTCCTCTCTCTCTCCCTCCCCCTCTCTCCCCCTCTCTCTCCCTCCCTCCCTCCCTCCTCCCTCCCTCCCTCCCTCCCTCTCCCTCTCTCTCTCTCCCTCTCTCTCTCTCCCTCCCTCCCTCCCTCCCTCTCTCTCCCTCCCTCCCTCTCTCTCCCTCCCTCCCTCTCTCTCCCTCCCTCCCTCCCTCCCTCCCTCCCTCTCCCTCCCTCCCTCCCTCCCCTCCCTCTCTCCCTCCCCCTCCCTCTCCCTCCCTCCCTCTCCCTCCCTCTCCCTCCCTCCCTCCCTCCCTCTCTCTCCCTCCCCCCCTCTCTCTCTGTGTGTTTAATGGTCCAAACAAGTTTTTCAAGTGTTAAGAAATCCCAACAAGAAATTTCCTGAATGGGTAATAATTTTTGAGACTTATTCTAAGCAAAATTATCATGCAGTTGTTTTGTGTGGGTGTAGCACCCATGGGCCCGTCCGTGCCACGGGGGAGGGGTGACGCACCGGGGGTCCCGTTGGCATTGGGACCCGCACAGGCTGAAAGGGACTCGGAGGATGAGTTGGAAGGCCCAGAGCAAGATTGGTCAGCCGTACCTTTGCCCAGTTCACCTGTAGAGAGTTTAGCCTGGGATCTCGAGTGGGAGCATTCTCCCGGGGACGGAGCGGACCGGGGGGGGAGGGGAGGCAGCGAAGCAGATAGCGGAGATAGTTATGAATTCCCAAATGGCCGAGGTTCCCAAGAGCTGGCCGGGCAGCAGATGGAGGCTAGCGGCTGGGAAACTCCGGGGGAGGCTGCTTCTCAGGAAGATAGCGATACTAGGCTGGAAGAGCGGGGCCGTTCTCACAACAGGCGCAGGGACATAGAGGAGGGCAGGAGGAGCTGGCATCTGTCCCTAGACCGTCACCGTTCGGAAAGTAGAGCCTGGAGACGCGGGCCCTAGATCGTCGGGGTTCCAGGCCGAGGGATTAAGAACGGCCCGTGGGAACTGATCGTCAGTTCTCCGGCCACGTCTTTACTGAATAGGCGCGAGCGGAGTGGGNNCACAAGCCAACAGTGGTCATCAAGCCTTGCCTTGCCTTTGCCTTGTTTCTTGAGCCGCAGTGGTTTGCGGCACCTTGCCCTGTTTCCTGATTCGCATTGGTTTGCGAAACCTTGCCCTGTTTCCTGATTCGCATTGGTTTGCGAAACCTTGCCACGCTTCAAGCTATTTGCTACGTTACTTTGGACTACTTGCTTAACACTTTGAACACTTGCATCTTATTGGACTATTTACTCTTTGGAACTGTTTTTATATACTCAATAAAGTAGTTAGCCTTTGCTACGTCTCCGTGTGTGTGTTAAAGGGGCAGTTCTAAGTCGGCGATGTGACAGTTGGCCGGAGAACTCCTCGAACCCCTTTCGCACCACGGGACGTACCAGGAACCGCCGGCAGCGCACCCAGGCTCCCATCGTCCCCACTGTCGCCATGGCTAACCTGACCGATGCCCAAGTGCAAGAGATGCAACGAGAATGGGTGAGCTGCGGACCCGGCCGGACGGCACCCGGGGTGAGCCCACCTGGCCGCTTCAGTGGCAATCCGGCCCAGGTGGAGGTTATTGTTTGCCAAGTGGACCTTTATTTGAAGCAACGCCCCAACGAGTTCGCCACCGATCGAGCCCGGGTGGTTTTTGTCTTCAACCTGTTGGAAGGGACCGCGGCAACGTGGGCCACCGCGTTGATCCGGGCGCAGTCCCCCCATACCAACACGCTGCGGGCTTTCCTAGATGCAATCAGGGCAACATGGGGGGCTCCTGTCAATGAAGAACTCGCCGAGAGGGATCTGGCCCGGCTGACGAGTAAGGATCTCTCCCTGTCCCAGTACATCTCCCGTTTTCGAGTCCTGGCTTCCCAGACGCAGTGGGGTCTGCCGGCGTTGCGGTATCACTACATTGCGGGGCTGCCTTCGGAACTGCAACAGGAGATGTTAAAACATCCCCGGCCCGCGGATCTGGAGGCCGCCATCACCTTGAGCCTTCGTATGGAAGCAGGACTGCAGACCAGGAGGCGGTGGGACAAGGGCGTGATGGAGAAACCGGTGGCACGGAAGGAAGGGGCTGGACAGTTTCAACCCCGGCAATTGCCAGTGCCGGCCGGCCCGGATGACCCGGAGCCCATGCAGTTGGGAACAGTTCGGCCCAAAGTAGACCAAGCGGAGAAGGCACGGCGTCAGCGCCTCAACTTATGCTGGTACTGCGGGGGGGCTGGGCATTTTTCTAAGGAGTGCCCCCAGAAACCGCGTGGCAAGACTCCTCGGGCCTCTGCCGCCCTCGGAGGGGCCCCAGAGGCCGAAGAAGCCCTTCAGGCGGCGGGGGAAGGGACCGGCCGGGTGTAAGAGGGTTCGCTCACTCGGCCGATGTCGCTAACCCCCCCCCCCTGAACCCAAGACTGGACAATTGTTCCTTGTAATGGTCAGCTTGTGGTCTCCCGAGAAGGGGCCGATGATGGTCCATGCCATGATAGACTCGGGAGCGACCAACAACTTCATCGATGCAGACTATGCCAAGTCCGCTGGATTAAAATTTCTTGATCTCCAAGAGCCCAAGGGTGTCCAGACTATCGATGGGAGAGTTCTGAAAATGGGGGCTGTAACTCAGTATACAGCTCCTACCAGGATGTGGACTAGCTCCCATAAAGAGGACATTTCGTTTCTTGTGACCAAGCTCCCAGATTTCCCCATTGTCCTGGGCATTGTGTGGCTCGCGCTCCACGACCCCCAGATCTCCTGGGCCAAGAGACAGTTAATTTTTTCTTCGGACCATTGCCAGGGCCACTGCATGGCGGCTCGGGCGTGCCTGGCCCAAGAAGTGGAGAATGTGGCCACCCTGCCCAAGAAGTATGCCGGATTTTGGGATGTCTTCAGTGAGAAGGAGGCGGAACGCTTGCCTCCCCACCGGCCCTATGACTGTGCCATTGAACTGCAACCGGGGGCCCCAATCCCGCGGGGGAGACTCTACCCTCTCTCGGAACCAGAGCAACAGGCTCTCCGAGATTTCCTGGATGAGAATCTGCGGAAGGGGTTCATTCGGCCCTCCCAATCCCGGCCGGGCTCCGATTCTTTTCGTCAAGAAGAAATCGGGGGAGTTGCGGCTTTGCAATGACTACAGGGAACTCAACAAGATCACGATCCGGAATCGCTATCCCCTGCCCTTGATCCCCGAGCTCTTGGAGCGGATGCGGGGAGCTAAGGTGTTCACTAAACTGGACCTGAGGGGGGCTTACAACCTTGTCCGGATTCGCCAGGGTGATGAATGGAAGACGGCCTTCCAGACCAAGTGGGGAAGTTTTGAATACCTGGTGATGGGATTCGGTTTGTGCAACGCCCCTGCCTGTTTCCAACATTTCATGAATGACATTTTCCGAGACCTGTTGGACCGCTATCTGGCGGTCTACCTAGACGACCTGCTGATCTTTTCTCCGGATCAGGCGACCCATGATCGCCATGTCAAGGAAGTGCTCCAGAGGCTGAGGGCCCATGGGCTCTATGCTAAGCTGGAGAAATGTGCTTTTGACTTGCGTGAGGTGGACTTTCTGGGCTACCGTATCTCACCTACGGGCATTGCCATGGATGACACCAAGGTCCAAGCCGTGGTCGACTGGGCACCCCTGCTAGCAAAAAGACATTCAAAGATTCCTGGGCTTTGCCAACTACTACAGAAAGTTCATTCCTGACTTTGCCAAGTGGGCTGATCCGATCACCCAGTGTTTGCGGGGAAGGTGCCGTTCCGGTGGACACCGGAGGCGGATGTGGGGTTCCGCAAGTTGAAGCAGCTGTTCACCACTCAGCCGCTTTTGCAGCACCCCAGCCCTTGTACCCCTTTCATCGTCCAGGCCGATGCTTCGGATGTGGCGGTGGGAGCGATCCTGCTACAGCCTCAGGGGACGGACTTGTTGCCCTGTGCCTACTACTCCCGGCAGCTGACGGCTCCGGAAAAGAACTACACCATTTGGGAGAAGGAACTTTTGGCCATCAAGGTGGCGTTTGAAGTCTGGAGACACCTGCTTGAAGGGGCCAAGTTCCCGGTGGAGGTGCACACCGACCACCGGAACTTGGAGCATCTGAAGTCCCAGCGCAAATTGAACCAGAGGCAACAGAGATGGTCCCTGTTCTTTGAGCGATTCAATTTCCGCATTCACTATGTGACCCCCAAGCAGACCAAGCAAGCTGATGCGCTGTCCCGAAAGCCGGAGTATGTTCGTGAGGGCGACGGGCCGTCCGAGGCCCGGTTGCTTAACGCGGAGAACTTTGCGGCTGCTCGGGCGCTTCCTGTCAACCCTCCGGTGGCTCCGCCAGCCCCTGGGGACAAGAGACCCTTGAGTGTGCGTGTCCAGGCTCGCCAGCGGACCGATCCGTGGGTACAGGAGCAACTGACCAAGGGGCCTCAAGCCCCTTTCCAGGTAAAGAACGGGGTGCTTTACCACCGGGACTCTGTCTATGTTTCCCCTGGGCCCGAGCGGGCGGATATTCTCAAGCTTTGCCACGATAGCCGGGCCGCAGGCCATTTTGGACTGTTCAAGACTCTGCAACTGGTCCTACGGGACTTTTGGTGGCTTAAAGTGCGGAGGGATGTGGAGGACTATGTGGGATCCTGCCCTGTGTGTCATCGGGCTAAGAACCAGGGGGGCAAGCCGGCCGGTTTGCTCCAGCCGCTTCCGACCCCCTCTGCCCCTTGGAAGATGATTTCGGCCGATTTCATCACCGACCTCCCCAAGTCCAAGGGCTTCACCACGATCTTGGTCGTGGTGGACTGTTTCACCAAGATGGGACACTTCATTCCCTGTGTGGGGGTGCCCACTGCCAAAGAGACTGCTGATATGTTTGTGCAACATGTGTTTCGGCTGCATGGTCTTCCACAGAGCCTGGTGACTGACCGGGGCACCCAATTCACTTCCCAGTTCTGGAAGGCGGTCCAGAAGCTGCTGGGGATTGATGTGCGGATGTCCACGGCTCATCACCCGCAGACCGATGGCCAGACCGAAAGGGTCAATGCCACCTTGGAACAGTACCTCCGCTGCTATGTCAACTATCAGCAGAACAATTGGGCGTCCTTGTTGTCCCTGGCAGAGTTTGCTTACAACAATGCGACGCAGGAATCCATCAAAGAAACTCCTTTCTTTGCTAACTATGGACACCACCCTCGGTTCTACCCGCCGGTGGACCCGTCCGGAGACGTTTCCGAGGCTAAGGATTGGCTTCGAGAGCTCACTGCACTCCAAGACTTGCTACACACTCAATTGGACCAGGCGAAAGCTGACTACAAGCGGATGGCTGATCGGCGGCGCCAGGAGGGTCCTGACATCCTTGTGGGGGATAAAGTTTGGCTGTCCACCAAGAATTTGCCTACGCAGCGACCCAGCCGCAAGCTGGACGCAAGATTTTTGGGTCCCTACAAGGTTTTGGAGAAGGTGGGGCCTGTGTCCTTCAAACTGCAACTCCCAGCGGACATGAAGCTCCACCCGGTGTTTCATCGTTCGTTGCTCCGCCCGGCGAAGGGGGTGCGGCCTGACGTGACGCAGCCGCCTCCTCCCCCTGTGATGCGGGAGGGCGGAGAGGAGGTCGAGGTGCAGGACATCTTGGATGCCCGCCTCCGTTACAGGAAGTTGGAGTACTTTATTGACTGGAAGGGTTTTGGCCCGGAAGAACGTGCTTGGGTCAAGGCTCGAGATGTTCACGCCCGGAGTTGGTGGCTCGCTTCCACCGCAAGTATCCTGACAAGCCCAAGCCCGGGGGCGCCCAGGGGGCCCTGAGGGGGATAGTGTAGCACCCATGGGCCCGTCCGTGCCACGGGGGAGGGGTGACGCACCAGGGGTCCCGTTGGCATTGGGACCCGCACAGGCTGAAAGGGACTCGGAGGATGAGTTGGAAGGCCCAGAGCAAGATTGGTCAGCCGTACCTTTGCCCAGTTCACCTGTAGAGAGTTTAGCCTGGGATCTCGAGTGGGAGCATTCTCCCGGGAAGGAGCGGACCAGGTGGAGATGGGAGGCAGCCCGAAGCAGATAGCAGGAGATAGTTATGAATTCCCAAATGGCCGAGGTTCCCAAGAGCTGGCCGGGCAGCAGATGGAGGCTAGCGGCTGGGAAACTCCGGGGGAGGCTGCTTCTCAGGAAGATAGCGATACTAGGCTGGAAGAGCGGGGCTGTTCTCACAACAGGCGCAGGGACATAGAGGAGGGCAGGAGGAGCTGGCATCTGTCCCTAGACCGTCACCGTTCGGAAAGTAGAGACTGGAGACACCGGGCCCTAGATCGTCGGGGTTCCAGGCCGAGGGATTAAGAACGGCCCCGTGGGAACTGATCGTCAGTTCTCCGGCCACGTCTTTACTGAATAGGCGCGAAGCGGAGTGGGACCACAAGCCAACAGTGGTCATCAAGCCTTGCCTTGCCTTTGCCTTGTTTCTTGAGCCGCAGTGGTTTGCGGCACCTTGCCCTGTTTCCTGATTCGCATTGGTTTGCGAAACCTTGCCCTGTTTCCTGATTCGCATTGGTTTGCGAAACCTTGCCACGCTTCAAGCTATTTGCTACGTTACTTTGGACTACTTGCTTAACACTTTGAACACTTGCATCTTATTGGACTATTTACTCTTTGGAACTGTTTTTATATACTCAATAAAGTAGTTAGCCTTTGCTACGTCTCCGTGTGTGTGTTAAAGGGGCAGTTCTAAGTCGGCGATTGTGAC
Organism: Anolis apletophallus; assembly: GCA_030556195.1. NCBI lineage: Eukaryota > Metazoa > Chordata > Lepidosauria > Squamata > Anolidae > Anolis > Anolis apletophallus. The sequence continues at coordinate 107,645,036 of JARBWK010000009.1, forward strand.
AGTGGGGGAAAAAAAGAAATGATTATTACCTGTGGAGCAAATGCTAAAACTTCTGTAAAATATTTTGCATGTGGTTGACTTATACAGAAAATGGCAATATTTACACAGGTTTTTTTGCCATAAAATAGTATTTTTATATTAAAAAATATTGTCTTCTGTTCAGAATAAGCTGTTTCCTGCAAATAAAACAACCAGGTGCAAATATTGTACGGAAGTCCTGAATTGCAGATAGCCACAAAACACTGGATTTTGAGTACTTGCAGCAGGAAACAAGTTACTAAACTTACTCATTTCTAGCTTTGACAAGAAAATAGAAAAGAATTGCATCCCCAGTGTTAGCTCAGCTGGCCCTTGACATCGACACCTGTTAGGATTTCATGCCAAAATGATAACAGCATGAGCTGATATTTACACCATGTGGTTTTCTTCCTCCATCATTTAGTGAGACCACACAAAGCTATAACTCCACCGCACAAGGAATGACCTCTCATTAAGTTACAATTACGAAATAATTTTGTTACATTTTTGACAGTGAAGAAGGAACTGATTGCAAATAACTATTTATATTTTATTTATTTATTTACTGCATTTATATACCGCTTTTCTCACCCCCGAGGTGACTCAAAGCAGTTTTTAACATAATAGTGGCAAAATTCAATGCCGTACATATATGGGGAAACCAAAAAAATAATTTCTACATAATAACATATACTATAAATTAAGAACCTCAAGCATATTGTGTATACCACTCCTTCCAAGTCTGAAGACTGATACTCAGAATTTCCTGAGTTTGAAAATAAGCCTTCTGGTTGTTTCCATCTTTTAGATCCAGTCAGATTAAAAGTGAAAATAAGCAAGAAAAAAAGAGAAAAGAAATGTGTCAACAGCTAAGCTTGGAACATTAAACTTGAAAATTAATTTGTGAAGGTCGCCCATTAGAAATAGAAAGATTCATTCATTGCCATTAATGTCAATACCCGACTTTGTTTATTCATTGAATTATTTTAATTGCTCATTACTTAAGGTGTTATTTTTTGGAACAAACCATGGGATTTGTACAAGATGTCTGAGCCCTAATAAAGAAATGAGAGGTTGAAAAGCAGAATTTGACCGAGCGGAAGAGAGGTGAAAGCACGAACCAAAGAGAGGAGGAAACAACTGGGATGGTTAAGGAAAAGGTTTTTACTTAATTATCCAAATGCACATTTATTGTGTCAGCAATAAACACACTACAGGAATATCAAGGGATTTGTTGCAGCTTCAAATGATAATAATTGAGAATAGTAATCCAGATAAAATAAATAAAAACTAGAAGAGGTGAATGGAAAAAGTCCCATCTAGCCCTCCCCCAAAGAAAGACTTCCGCATAGGGCAATAAAATGGGGGAGGGGCAGTAGCTTGATATTATCATAGCTCTGATATTCCGAGAGGGTTTCCTGTCAACCTTCTACCAAGGCAACAAATCAACTCACTTCTTCTTCCATTCCCTTCCTCCATTCAAGGAAAGGGTTCGCTGCTTCTTCTCTGCTCATATGCAATTCATTTTTTGTGTGCGTCAGGAGCCACTTGAGAAACTGCAGGTCGCTTCTGGTGCAAGAGAATTGGGGATGTTTTGATGTTTTTACCATCCTTGTGGGAGGCTTCTCTCATGTCTCCACCTGGGGCGCTGGAACTGATAGAGGGAGCTCATCTGTGCTCTCTCCAGATTCGAACCTCTGACCTGTCAATCAGCAGCCTTGCCAGCACAAGGGTGTAACCCATTGCGCCACCGGGGGCTCTTATCTGCAATCTATAAGGTAGCAGAATGATTGTAAAGAGCTAGAAGAGAACCATGCAATGAAATACCTCTGGTTCTAATTCTCCTTTTTTCCTGGTCTTGTTACAGATGGCAGAAAGAGAGCCAGCCCATTCCCCAATGAATTCGAGCAACCCATAATAAATGTTCTACTTAAAACATAGGAATAACTGAAGTATTATCAGGCAACATATGGAGCTCAACCACATGAGAGAAATTCACAACTAATGATTAATGAATTAATTTAACAACTTTTCTACAAAACTAGGCCAGCAGTGCGAGTATACAATGCAGTGTAATTTTATCTAAATAATTGTCTGTGATTGACATCAAACTATTTTACCTTTGGCAACTGACTGCCTGATGAGAAAGCAGCTAGCTCTTAATATGGTTTTTTTATTCATGTGTTTTAAAATAATTCAGTGACGTCTTTCAGTTATAATGTATTCTTATTGGATTTGTTTATACTTCTTTTTAAAAAATCTTGTGTCAGTCACCTTCGATTCCGGTTTTGGGATAAACAAAATAAATAAATCAAATACACACATAGATAATAAGGCCTGTTTCTTTTCTTTTCAGAATATATACCCAAAGACTTTGTAAGAGGGGAGGGGGTTCCAAATACTAGAATAATTTAAAGTTTGACAAGATTTACCTTTCTCCTGTCACCTCCACAATGAAAATCTTGAGGGTACGAGTCTTAACTGTCTATTTTTGGTATATTGCAGTCATTTCTTTATTCCTACTTAATACTATCAGCTTCTTCAAAAAAGAAGCAGGAATGTATATCATAGAAACCGCTGTCAAAACATGTAACAGCACTTTTATTCCACATAATACTATGAAACACAAGTACCTTTAAAACTGCCTTGTATTAAACTAAAGGGAGCAATTGCTCTAGAAGTAATGCAGCCATTATAATGTGACACCAGAAGTCCGGAAAATGTCCGGAGCGAAATGGCTGGGCAGTAAAATACAAACCTTTTAAGTACCTCTGTCAAAGATAGCTTTCCAACCAACTCCAGAGATGAAGAACTATCAGTCCTTTTTGCCAAATTGAACCTGTGTTCACTTTAATAACGGACCATTAACACACAAAAGGAATCCACTTGCTAAGACCAAATTACAGCTTCATCCAGTTCATCTCTTTCTGATGTGTGCTAGTTGCCCTTTAAAAAAATTTAGTGCAGAATTCATCTCTTATAGTCATTTTATATCATAAATGTAGCCCATTTCTGTGACATTCTTTTAAGAGAAGAAGAAATGTCAACAGCCATTCCTTCTTTTTACCATCCTCCCATTTCCCACTAAACTATTACCAATGGAAGTGTTTTCTAAGTTGTTGGCTCACAATTTGATTCTGTGTATTGTCGAAGGCTTTCATGGATGGAATCACTGGGTTGTTGTAGGGTTTTTGGGCTGTATGGCCATGTTCTAGAAGCATTCTCTCCTGACGTTTCGCCTGCATCTATGGCAAGCATCCTCAGAGGTTGTGAGGTCTAACCCAACTGGACTCTGCTTTATCTACTTTTTAAAGAAAATTCCTTGTTAGAAGTGTGTTCACCTCATCACAAATCACTTCTGCCACACAGTCCTTAGTCCCTCTGACATGATTGTGGTGAACTAACAAGTATCTCTTGGAGCCCTTTCACAATATATAAAAAAAGTGTTATATTTTAACTCTCATGGCAGCCTCCAAAGGAATCTTGGGGTTGTAGTGAGAGTAGAATCTAGACAAGATTTCTAAAGCTTTGGTTTTCTAGATGTCACTCCCATAATCCTCATCACGGACCATTCTGGATGGTGTTTATGAGCACTGCAGTCAAAAGCAGTTGGAGCACCTAGAGTTAGGAACCACTGCTCTAAATTCTCTGACTGAGAATTTTAAATCTCTCTTTCTTAACTCCCTAAACACAATGGTGCAATCGTATACATCTTAATGTAGTGCAGTAAGCGCACACATGGTTGTGTGATATACTACCCCAACTTACTGAACAGCCCCTGCTTCCCCAGTCCATCATTCCTAGCAGGACTGCAGAAGCACTTGCTTACATTCCTAATGGAAACAGTTAGATCAGTGGCTCCCAACCTTTTGTTTTGGACTTCAACTCCCAGAAATCCCAGCCATCTACCAGCTTAGGAATTGTGGAAGATGAAGTGCTAAACACCTGGAGATCCAAAGGTTGGGAACCACTGGATTAGATAGACATTTTGAACTCTGGAAGTTCGTGGCAAATGTGACTCTCTTGTACGTTATTCTCTCTGACTCTGGGAATTAGGCTAACTGCTTTCTATTCTTTTAAACTATTTTGATATTGTTAATAGTTTAATTTAATGTTGCATTTTTATGTTTTTAACTATACTGTAACCATACTAAATTGTAAGATGCTAAAGAGCTCTCAGCTTTGGTGGACAGGATGGGTATAAGACAAAGGAGATGAGAAGGAATAGCTGTAAGACTCAACATCTTCCGGTCCAGTTGTGTAGCCAACTCTGGATTTACATTGTGATATTAAATCCTCCTCCACCACATTTTAGATAAATGGCATATCCATTGCCTCCTAAAAGAATTAGTTAGTGGGACCATTGCCACAGTGACAAACCTTCTCTGCAGATGTTACGTGCCAACTACAGAGCAGTGGGTGTTGGTAGGTTTTATGCCAATGGATGATGAGCATGCTCTGAAAATTAAATGAGGATTCAAGTTGCAGAATCCTGGTCCCATAGAGGTCCAGAACCTTAGAAAATTCCTTAAAAGTGTGGACTGAAATCCAGAATGAATTTATCATCCCAGTGACATCTATAATGGCCAGAAAGCCTTGTGTTCAAATTACGCCCCCCCTCCCTCCCATGCTCCTCACAAGAGCAAGTTATTTTTTCTAACTCAATTTCTTGTATCAACAGAAACCTGACTGGTACATTTACAGGTCCTGTGTGATTTTTTTTTAAATGACAGTTTTTCTGTAAGGCAGACTATTGCCTAAGCCACAAAGAAAACCATTCAGCTACGGAGTCCTCCTCTACATAAAATATCTTGGATAAAGTAAACATCTGTAAGGGTATTCCAGGCTGCACAACTCTGGCTAAGAAAATAAACACACAACTAATAGACATACAATACGAAATGGTGGCATGTAACATTTCCTACTATGAACTTCTCTTCCTTTCTGGCTTAGATTCAACTGGATCCATTCATCATTCCCTTTTATTTTTAATGCTTTGACATAGATGCCATTGCTTATGTAGACAAAGGAGCACCAAGCAAACCCAAAAGTGATATTAGTAGTTTCAAGGGAACATCAAGTGTTGCAAAAACAGGGGAGTAAACTCTCCAGAAAAACACTCTAACATATGCGTGTGAACCAAAACCACCCCAGTGAGTACACAAAATGGTGCCTCAATGTCAAGCAAACAGCACTATACTGTATAACTAGTTCAGAATGGAATGGAGTATGGTAGAGGAGGATATACCTGACTGCCTGGCACAGTAAATGGGAACAATCTATGTTGCAATAGATCCCATTTGTAACTATTTCTTTATTAACATAGCTGCTGTGTACCATTGCACACCCCCTCCAATCACCTTGCACTTCAAAGAACCCTTCAGCTCATATGGATAATTAATTACATTATAAACTAGATTATAAACTGAGTCCCCTTCGGGGTGAGAAGAGTGGAATATATATAAAGTAAATAAATAATTAAGCATATATAGTTTTATTGTAAACCTAATAAAAACATTAAAATCACATGATCTAAGCATTCCAAATGTTAATTGAACATATTCCATAAGACATAAGAACATAAGAAGAGCCATGCTGAATCGGACCTCAGCCCATCTAGTCCAGCATTCTGTATCACACAGTGGCCCACCAGTTGTACACGGGGATCTCGAGCAGAAGGGAGGGCAAAACCCTGACCTGCTCCCGACCCCCCACAACCAGTACCCAGGGAAATCCTGCCTACCTCAACCAACTCCGAGGTGGCACTTGAATGTCCTTTTCAGTAACTACCGATACACTTGGTATCCATGAATCTGTCTAATCCTGCCTTGAAGTTGTCCAGGCTGACAGCTGTCACAACCTCTTCAGGAAGTGAGTTCCATAACCCAATGACCCTCTGGGTGAAGAAATATTTCCCTTTATTAGTCCTAATTTTCCTACCTTGGAGCTTCAGGGAGTGCCCTCTAGTCCTAGTGTTTTGTGACAAAGAAACTAATTTTTCTTTATTCACCTTTTCTATCCCATGCATGATTTTATACACTTCGATCAAGTCACCTCTTAAACGCCGTCTTTCAAGGCTGAAAAGACCAAGGCGTTGCAACCTGGTTTCATAAGGGAGCCGCTCCATCCCTTGGATCATTCTTGTTGCCCTTTTCTGTACCTTTTCCAGTTCCGTTATATCCTTCTTAAGGTGCGGAGACCAGAATTGTACACAGTACTCCAAATGTGGCCTTACCATCGATTTGTAGAGAGGTAATACAACATTTGCTGACCTATTTTCGATTCCCTTTCTGATCATGCCTAGCATAGAATTTGCTTTTTTCACTGCTGCTGCGCACTGGGTTGACATCTTCATTGAGCTGTCCACCAAGACCCCAAGATCCCTTTCCTGGTTTGTCTCGGAAAGCTTTGACCCCATCAATTTGTAGGTGTAGTTGGGGTTCTTTGCCCCGATGTGCATGACTTTACACTTGTTTAGGTTAAAATGCATTTGCCACTTTGTTGCCCATTCACTCAATTTCGAGAGATCTTTCTGGAGCTCTTTACAATCAGTTTCATTTTTAACTACCCTGAACAATTTAGTGTCGTCTGCAAACTTTGCTACCTCAGAATTTACTCCTACGTCCAGATCATTAATGAATAAATTAAAAAGTAACGGACCCAAAACTGAACCTTGGGGTACGCCACTTCTCACCTCTTTCCACCCAGAGAAATGTCCGTTTATTCCATATTTGCTTCTTGTACTTCATCATTACTTTACTAGTTAAAAGCTTGGTTCCATAACCATGTCTTTATTCTGTTTCTAAAAGCCAGGAGGGAGGGTGCTGATCTAATCTCACTGGGGAGAGAGTTCCAGAGCTGAGGAGCCACCACTGAGAAGGCCCTGTCTCTTGTCCCCACCAACCGCACTTGCAAAGCAGGTGGGACCAAGAGCAGGGCCTCCCAAGAAGATCATAACTTCCTTGATGGTTCATAGAGGGAGATACATTTGAAAAGGTAAGCTGGTCCAGAACCGTTTAGGGCTCTATAGGCTAAAGCCAGCACTTTGATTTGTGCTCAGTACCAGATTGGCAGCCAGTGGAGCTGGCGTAACAGGGGAGTTGTGTGCTCCATGTATGCCGTTCTGGTGACACTTGGCTGCAAATGTGAGTAGATCAATAGGTACCACTCTGACGGGAAGGTAATGGCTCTCCATACAGTCATGCTGGCCACATGATCTTGGAGGTGTCTATGGACAAGAGTGGCTCTTTGGCTTAGAAATGGAGATGAGCACCACCCTTCAGAGTCAGTCTCAACTAGACTTAATATCAGGGGAAACCTTTACCTTTACCTTTTAAATAGTTATTTCTGAACCTGGATCCCGATACTGGCACCCCAATTCCCCCTTTTCTCTGCCTTGGAAACTACTTCACTCTACCTATAGAACTGTGGGGAGTATATGCACTGGATGTACAACATGTGCCAGGCCTGAAATGCATTCCAAGCAATGCAAGCAAGAGATCTCTTTAGCCATTGCTCTAAGGCCGGAGGCAAAAGAGGGTATAGGTAACATATTAGAAGCAGGGCTTATGTTCCTGTTCTCTACTCACTGTGTTCTTAGCCTTCATGAATACACATTTTATTTTATTTTATTTTGTCTACATAAATATTTTTTAGCACTAGAATGAGTCCTTTCGGCATTTTTGAAACCAGACATGGAAAGGTTCCTTTTTGGGACAATAGCTCCCAGAGTTCCTGAGCTCTATTACAAGTCTAAGCTTTGCATCTTAATTTGATTCTGCAATTTGATGAATACAGCAATATAGCATAATAAAATGGAAGCCCGTCTGTGTGACCAATTGAGGTATTTTATTGTAGTTAAAAGGGGCGGGGGGCGAGGGGACGGGACGGGACCTCTCTCCTCTTGGAACAGTTGACATTTGTGGCTCTTGACTGAAAGTAGCAGCAGCTTTACAATAAGCACCACATTAAATATGTTAGTGGCTCCTGTGTAGCCTTTCTGGCACCATTTGTGTTTTGCACAATGCCTCCCGTTTTTCTATTTAACTCAATTCATTTATCAATCATTCCCCAGCACCAATAAATCACTGCACCTGGGGACCCTTAAATATAAAAATAAGAAGTTGTTTTTAGAAAAAAAAATTAGCACAGCAATTAAAGAGGGAAGGGGCAATAAACCCAACTCGTGGCATACATTTAGAAAGCTCTCCTGAAATTAAATAAACATTGAGGAGTAAGACTGTGAAAAGAGCTTTCAGAATTTCCAGCAGCTACTATCCTGAGCAAAAATTCATAACAACCATTTTCCTCCCTTAGGCGGTTCAAAATAAAGTTATAATATGAAGACAGACTAGAGCAGATAGATTTTTATATTTGAATTTCTTTCTTCCTCCTTCCAGTGATTACGATATTATTAAATTATTGGAAAACTGTTTGCCATTAACCAAGTGCAACTCTGTAGCATTTAATGTGATTTTAAACAGGGTCTAATATTAACATGCAAAGTTCCTCTCCGATGAACCTTATCTCAAATGTGCCTATCGTTTCTGAGTGGAATTAATAATTAAACAACAAGAACAAGCTCTAGAAGCATGCATGCCTTATTTCAAATGGTGAGAAAGTTTCAATTGAAAACTTTTCCTCCATGATAACTATTTATTTATTTATTTACTTCATTTCTACCCCACCTTTCTCGACCCAAGAGGGGACTCAAGGCAGCTTACAAATCTGGCACAAATTCAATGTCGCACAGGCAAACAATAAGACACGTCTCATAAAAATACAAACAATCGAAGCATATAAGCGATTAAAACTCATATAACAATCAATCAAACAGATTAAAACCACATATAAAAGGCTGAGTCATGATCTCATGCCCAAATAGTTTTCCAAAATCCATAGTCCATTATTCAAACTATTGAAGTCTCATTCCGTAGTTTCCTATTCACCAAATGCCTATGTAAAAAGCCAGGTCTTAAGTTTTTTTCTAATAACAAGGAGGAAAGGGGCCTGCCTGATGTCACTGGAGAGGGAGTTTCACAGCCAAGGGGACACCACTGAGAAAGCCCTGTGTCTCATCCCAACCAATCGCATTTGCGAAGATGTTGGAATGGAGAGCATGGCCTCCCCAGCCAATCTTAAAGCTCTGTAGGCTCATAGAGTAAGATATGTTCGGACAGGTAAGTTGGACCAGAACTGTATAGGGCATTATAGGCCAAGACGAGTACTTTGAATTTGGCTCGGTAGCAGACTGGCAGCCAATGGAGCTGATGCAACAGAGGAGTAGTATGCTCTCTGTATACCGCCCAATTAGAAATTAACTCTTCCAGGAGTGAATTTCCCTTCCTAGGGGTAGATTTCTCTCACTTCCTGTTGTCTCACCCCTGTTCTTAACTATGAGTCATTTGTAAGTCAGATGTTTGTAACTCGGGGCCTGCCTATATATCATTTCCCATGTTAATGTCCAGGCTCGATGTGATTCTGTCTATTTCTTCTAGCCATGAAGACTACAACATGTGAATTGCATGGGGAGGGAGCTTTGCTCAGTGTCATAGTTATTTTTTAAATGGCGGGCAATGGTGAGAAGCAGTGGCCCTATTATCACTAAAGTCATTTATATGCAGCATGAACAATGTGTAACCAAAGGTCACTGAAGGGGGAAATATTTAGAATATCTTTGTAGGTTGTTCATTTGTGGAGATATGATCTGATTCCTCTTACACATTCAGGATATTTTAGGTGGCATAAGTGCCATGCATCCATGTAGAAAACTAGGCAAAGGCCACCATGGAACTGATCACTGACTTTTGGAAGTTGAGGACCTTGGACCTTAACTTCAGCAAAGAAAAGCTTCAAAGGAATGAATCTGGCTAACAAAAGGAACAATTTTAAATGCCACTAAAATTGCCACAATTGATTAAATTACTATCAATTTTTGGGTCGGGACCCAGTGGAAATTTTCCTTGAGCTGTTTACTGTTACACTGTTGGTAGCTTTCCCTCTTCCTACAAAGGGCTCTTTTAAGTTTCAGCAGGATACCAAAATAGAAGAAACCACAGCAGGGTATTTTTCTAACAGCAAAGCTTTGCTGTTAGAACCATTAGGATCATCAAGAGCATCTATTCAGCAAGGTGTTCACCTGTGCCAAACACACAGGTAACATCAACGCTATCACAGCACACGGCTAGCAAACTCTCTGCAATGCAACACAGGAGCAGAAGAAATGCTTGAGTTGAACATTTTAATAGCTGTTTCTGCTTATTGTTTAGTTATCATCAATGTAATGTATAGACAGAGTTACATTTAGAAATATGGATTTTATGATTATATCTGTATTTAAATACATACTGAAATATGGAATTATTTCCTTCTAATATTGTTTCTGGGGGCCCTGGTGGTGCAGCGGGTTAAACCACTGAGCTGCTGAACTTGCTGACTGAAAGATTGGTGGTTCGAATCTGGAGAGCAGGCTGAGCTGCGGCTGTTAGCCCCAGCTTCTGCCAACCTAGCAGTTCAAAAACATGCAAATGTGAGTAGATCAATAGGTACTGCTTCTGCAGAAAGATAATGACACTCCATGCAGTCATGCCAGCCACATGACCTTGGAAGTGTCTACGAACAACACTGGCTCTTCAGCTTAGAAATTGAGATGAACATCACCTCCCACAGTAAGACATAACCAGACTTAATGTCAGGGGAAACAATTTTCCTTTACCGTTTTAATTTTTTTTCTTTCTTTTTCAAAGTGTAGATTAATGAATGAAATCAACATGGACCAGAAATAGATCAATTCATCCATTCCTAATTAGAAACTTTAAAAATGGCAGAACCAGGGCTCTCTATTTTCTGACACTATCCTCTGGGCCAGTGTTTCCCAACTGGTGTGCTGCGGCACACTAGTGTGCCATGAGCGATCATCAAGTGTGCTGTGGGAAATTGGAACCTCCAATACCAGACCTGGGCATTTCGTGGCCTGCTGGCCGATTCTGACCCTCCCGTGAAAGGGCATCGGCAAGCAGGCAAGCAGAGTGGCCAATGGAGGGGAAGGGAGGGGGGAGAAGAGGAGGAGGCCAGGAGCAAGCGCCGCTGCAGAGCATGCCTTTGCTCTCCTCCTCCCTTCCCTTCCGCCTCACGTGCTCCCCCCTCCCTTCTCTTCTGCCTCGCTCTCTCTCACCCCTCCTCTTTTGCCTCACTCTCTCACCCCTCCCTTCTCTTCTGCCTCACTCTCTCTCACTCTCCCTTCTCTTCTGCCTCGCTCTCTCACCCCTCGCTTCTCTTCTGCCTCGCTCTCTCACCCCCCCTCCCTTCTCTTCCAGCAACTACAATTCCCAATTGTCAAGATCTATTTTTCCCAAACTCCACCAGTGTTCACATTTGGGCATATTCAGTATTTGTGCCAAGTTTGGTCCTGATCCAACATTGTTTGAGTCCACAGTGCTCTCTGGATGTTGTTGAACTACAATTCCCCAACTCAAGGTCAATGCCCACCAAACCCTTCTAGTGTTTTCTATTGGTCATGGAGTCCTGTGTGCCACATTTGGTTTAGTTCCATCATTGGTGGAGTTCAGAGTGCTCTTTGATTGCGGGTGATCTATAACTCCCAGCAACTACAACTCCCAAATGACAAAATCAATTTTTTGACTGATGGTTCCTCCTTGGGTTAGTATTAGTATGTTTTGTGGCCAAATCTGGCAGCAATTTGTCCAGTGGTTTTTGAGTTATGTTAATCCCACAAATGGACAACTGCCAGGATATCTATGTTGTGTTCATCGAAACAGGCCCAGGTTTCACACTGAGTGTATAAATACATTTAAAAACATATTAACTATATGTATTACTGTGTTAGAGTGTCATTTTGTGTCATTTTGGTTGGTGATGTGCTTCAGGATTTTGTAAATGTAAAAAATGTGCCTCGGCTCAAAAAAGGTTGAAAAACACTGCTCTGGGCTACATAAGAAGGATATGGATACCATAAATAGCCTTTACCATCTCTAGAGCTGACCAAAACCAGTTTTCCACATCTGCTGGAATTCTGATAGGCAAGCAGCAAGAGCCAAGCACAACAGCTCTTTGCACTGATGGTGTCTAAATCAGCAATGTAGATCAGTTAAGTAAACATAATGTATACGGAAGGTAGAGAAAAGCAAAAAAATCTAGGCATACCTGCTCTTTTACTCGCTTTTTGGAAAAGACCAGAGCAGAGATACAAGCATGCTTAGACATTCCTATTGGTTATTTTTGTATGCACGTACTTATTTTTTTTTAAGGGGGCTTTAAACCCTCCACCACAAATTATACTGGTATTTTTGCTACTGTGGAAAACTACCCAAAAAAGGTAGTCTGGTGACAAGAAACACTGCTGACTTTGTTCCTGACCTACCCCCATCCTGCTATGTTCCAACTCAGACACGAAGGAACTCAAGGAGAAGAATGACTGTTTTGATTCTATCCCAGGCACTCTTGGATGCTGAACATTTTTCAAAATCCAAATCACCTTAAGCCAAATCTGCCATAGATAGCTCATTGAACACAGGTCTCTTGCCCATGCCTTCTAAACTACACTAAGAACCTTCTAAAAACATCCAGGAGGAATGAATGTCTTGGAGAGAAAGAAAGGAGAGCCTAAAACAGCTGCTGAAATATAATAAGTTTGTTCACTTACATGGAACACTGATTAACGGGGTACACTTGAAATTTTTATTTAGTCCTCTTCTTTCATAAAACTCTGCCCTTTGGAGACAGTTATCCCCAATTTAACAAGCGGCAAAATTTAATCTCCATCGTATCTCATGTGCTAATAAGTATCACACCTGGCTGGGAAGCTTGTTAAATGTCAGTGAGGGGTTTAAAATGCCCGTAACATTGCACAGGTTACCGTCTTTAGCCCAGTGAGGATTTCATCTTGCTTTTATTACAATTGGATTACGAACCTCTTTCAGTCTGAAGCATTTAAAAAGGTGAGCCTCTGAGGATCTAGGTGAGCTCATGAATCCCCCCTATACTCCCTTAGAAGCTTTTAAGTCCCCAATTGGTTGCGACATCAGCACTCGGAGCATTAGCTAAAAGGCTCTTTAACTATGTATAGCTTCTAAATCACAGCACCTCCTATATTGGTGCACCTTTTCATTTCTTTCCCTTTCCTGAAAAGATTTATCTCTGCAACTAAATAATTAAGAACAAACCAGAAATGCACACCAGGTGAAAGAGAAGATGCTCCCCGAGGACTGGATTATTTTTCACCCCCAGGGAGGGAGGAAAAAGACTGAGTATGTGCCAAAGATGGTGAACTATATATAGTAATTAATCCTGTCTCTTATTTACTTATCAGATTCAAACCTGCATCATACAACTCAAGAAGCTTGAGAGACTGTGCCATAATGTTTTCCTTTTTTATTTTATGTTTGCAATAAACCTGTGTAAGATACATTGGGCTTGCTGTCTCTACTCCATTGCTTTTGAAGTCTGTTGGACTTCCAGGGCTTATGGAGGCAAATTCCTAGACTCAGAGAATGGAGTCATAAAAGTGGTGAATTGCACCACAAGGTTGGGGTGTAACCACCGCTCCACTGCAAGAAAGCATGACTTGTAAGCCCAGCTAGATACCCTCAAAATGAGAGATCACCCTCAAACTCATCTTGGAACAATTGGCTGGGATGGATAGAGAAAGGGCCTTTCATTTACTTTATTTATTTATTTATTTACAGTATTTATATTCCGCTCTTCTCACCCTGAAGGGGACTCAGAGCAGTTCACAGAACACATATACATTCAGTATCATTATACACTGACAAGACAGACATGCTGATCATATATTGGCCTTCCACTTTTCCTGTGCGGTTCTGGCCACTGGGCTTTGTTCATAAGCTTCCTCCTTGAGTTAATTATCAGCATTTTTCTGCCATTTTCTTATGGGTACCTTAAATACCTCCCTGCTTAAACGGTACCTAGTTATCTACTCACATTGCTGTTTTCAAAACTGCTAGGTAGGGCTGGGTTGGTAGCACAACTGGTTAATCAGCTACAATAAATCACTGCCGACCAAAGGTGGCAAGTTCGAAGCCCGAGTCAGGGTTGAGCGCCCGATTGTTAATAGCTGTTTTTTAAAAAGCTGTTAAAAAAGAAATTGTCCAGCTCACTGTCAACCTAAGCAGTTCGAAAACAGCTGTGAGCTGTGAGTAGAAAAATTAGGGACCGCTTAAAGCAGGGAGGCTAATTTATGACACTATAAAAATGCTGGAGGAAAGGGGCACATACTATCATATGTGGTGGACCTGCAGAGTGACTAAAAATTACTGGGAGGGGATTCATAAAACAATATTAGAAATTATGAAATGTAAGATAGAGAAGCAACCAGAATTATATCTTTTAAATGTTACAGGATGTAAGCTGAGTAAGGAAGCTGAGAAATTGATAACTTTCTTGATAACTGCGGCAAGGATCAGCTTTGCCAGATACTGGAAACTGCCTCAAGTACCCGAGGAAGATGATTGGCTCAGTAAAGTAGTAGAACTGGCAGAAATGGATAAATTAACATGCCTACTACGATATGGGTCACCACGAAGCTTTAATGATACATGGACCCCATTCTTAGAATTTATGAAAGAAAAGAAAAAAGTTTTGCTGAAAGGCTTTAAAATATGTGTTGTGTAAATCTAAAAAAACCATGTAAGTTTCTCTCATAAACTGTCTGGGGCAAGAAATTATGTTTTTCTTAATAATGGTGAAGACGTGGAGTCAATCCCTTTGTTAGTCTGTATGTTCTATAATGTTCTTATTTGTACTCTGCTTCACCCCCTCCCCCTTTCCCCAACCATACCCCTAGCCCTACCCATACCCCCCTGTTCCCACCCCTCCATACCTTTTCTTTCCACTGCCTATCCCTAATACTCTAGTATTTCTTCATGGTGGGAGGTGGCGGGATATCCTAGCAACATGGATATGGGTCAACAGTGGCCAGATACTGGCAGGGCCACCCCAATGTAAGCTTTTAATGTGTTGTGTATATGTTCGTCTCTATGTTTGTGTTTTTCCCTTTTATCAATAAAGCTTTTTTCAAAAAAAAATGCTGGAGAATCAAGGAGAAAATACTAAAAAAAATTAAAAGGCTCGGCGTCATAGTGGATGAAGCGACAGCTCCCCCTGTGGCCAAATTGAGCAACGTCCAGGAGGATTCGAAGTGGAAGAACTGCTGAAATGGCCTCTGTCTATCTGTATGTCTTGTATGTCAAAAACGGCATTGAATGTTTGCCGTGTATATGTGTATTGTGATCCGCCCTGAGTCCCCTTCAGGGTGAGAAGGGCAGAATATAAATACTGTAAATAAAAGAGGCAGAAGCTGGGCTAAAGACCAGGAACTCACCCTGACCCAGGCTTCAAACTATCAACCTTTTGGTTGGCAAGATTTACTGCAGTTGGCTGTTAACCTGAGGTGCAAAACCCAGTCCTTCTTCTTGGCCTTGGCACAATGGAGCTATGCCTGCCTCTTCTCTTCTCCCTCTGATGCTAGGGCAGGTTTGCTCTGTGCTGCATATAGAAAGTCAAATGGCTGACTTTACGCACAAATGGCTGAGTCAACAGAAAAGATAGAAAGTAGTCAAGAGGTAGGACATGGTAGGCCTTCTACAAATTCTCATAAACAGCCAAAGTTGAAAGGGCATCAGAGCAATAAATATAAATGTCTGTACGCAAACGCTAGAAGCCTTCGAACAAAAATAGGGGAGCTGGAATGTTTGGCAAAAGAAAAAAATATTGATATTATTGGCATAACAGAAACCTGGTGGACAGAGGAAAATAATTGGGACACAAAAATTCCAGGTTATAAACTGTATAGGAAAGACAGGAGAGGGAAAAACGGCGGCGGTGTGGCCCTGTACATAAATGAAGAGCTAGAATCTCATGAATTAGAATTTCAAGAAAATTCAAACTCACCTACAGAAACATTGTGGGTAAAAATCCCAGGACAAAAAACTAATCTAGCATTAGGGATCTGCTATCGCCCTCCCAACCAAACTCCAGAGGCAGACTGCTATCTGGAAAATGAAATTAAACAGGCCTCAAAAAGCAATAAATTAGTCATAATGGGGGACTTCAACTATCCCGAATAGATTGGCCAAATTCTTGTTCTACGCATGAAAGAGAGACAAGGTTCCTCGACATGCTAGCCGATTATTCCCTTGAGCAGATGGTCATGGAACCAACCAGGGGAAGGGGATCCTGGACTTGGTGCTAACTAATGAACAAGATCTTGTTCAAGATGTCCTTGTAACTGAGCCCATAGGTACCAGTGACCACAACACAATAACCTTCAACTTAAGTTTGGATAGCAAACTGTCAGTGAAAACTAACACAGAGACCTTAAATTTTCACAAAGGGAATTTCACCAAAATGAGAAAAATAGTAAAGAACAAACTAAAAGGAACAGTAAATAAAATCAAATCCCTCCAGAATGCTTGGAAACTGTTTAAAAATACTTTAAAACAAGCCGAACTAAAATGCATTCCTAAAATAAGAAAGAGGCCGGGAAAGTCCAAGAGGACATCAGTACGGCTTACAAATGAAGTAAAAGATGTGATTGGAAAGAAGAAAAACTCATTTAAGAAATGGAAGGCTCTTCCTACTGAGGAGAACAGAAAGGAACACAAGCTCTGGCAAACTAAATGCAAAGCAACCGTCAGGAAAGCCAAGAGAGATTTTGAGGCACATATAGCTAAGAATATTAAAAAAATAGCAAAAACTTCTTTAAGTACATCAGAAGTAGAAACCCAACTAGAAAAGCAGTTGGGCCACTTGACGAAAATGGTAAGAAAGGGACAATAAGTGAAGACAAGGAGATTGCTGAGCGGCTAAATGACTTCTTTGTCTCCGTTTTCACACAGGAGGACAGACAACATATGCCTGTAGCTGAGTCAGTTTTTTCAGGGAGGGAATTAAATGAATTAAACCAGATAGAGATAAACAAGGAAGATGTTCTCACATGCCTTACTAAACTAAATGTCAATAAATCACCAGGGCCAGATGGCATCCACCCCAGAGTTCTTAAGGAACTCAAGTGTGAAATTGCTGAAATTCTGGCCAAAATATATAACCTTTCTCTAAGATCAGGCACTGTACCCGAGGACTGGAGGGAGGCAAATGTAACTCCGATCTTCAAGAAAGGATCCAGGGGTGATCCAGGAAATTATAGGCCAGTTAGTCTAACCTCAGTTCCAGGCAAAGTGATGGAAACCATTATTAAAGAAAAATTACGAAGCACATAGAAGAACAGGCATTGCTGAAGGAAAATCAACATGGTTTCTGCAAAGGCAAATCATGTCTTACTAACTTGATAGAATTCTTTGAGGGTGTAAATAAACACATAGATAAAGGGGACCCAGTCGATATTGTTTACCTTGACTTTCAAAAGGCTTTTGACAAAGTCCCTCACCAAAGGCTCCTAAATAAGCTCTTCAGCCATGGAATCAGAGGACAGGTCTTGTCCTGGATTGGAACCTGGCTAAACTGTAGGAAACAAAGGGTGGTAATAAACGGACACTTCTCTGGGTGGAAAGAGGTGAAAAGTGGCGTACCCCAAGGTTCAGTTTTGGGTCCGTTACTTTTTAATTTATTCATTAATGACCTGGATGTAGGAGTGAATTCTGAGGTAGCAAAGTTTGCAGACGACACTAAATTGTTCAGGGTAGTTAAAAATGAAACTGATTGTAAAGAGCTCCAGAAAGATCTCTTGAAATTGAGTGAATGGGCAACAAAGTGGCAAATGCATTTTAACCTAAACAAGTGTAAAGTCATGCACATCGGGGCAAAGAACCCCAACTACACCTACAAATTGATGGGGTCAAAGCTTTCCGAGACAAACCAGGAAAGGGATCTTGGGGTTTTGGTGGACAGCTCAATGAAGATGTCAACCCAGTGTGCAGCAGCAGTGAAAAAGCAAATTCTATGCTTGGCATGATCAGGAAGGGAATCGAAAATAGGTCGGCAAATGTTGTATTGCCTCTCTACAAATCTATGGTAAGGCCACATTTGGAGTACTGTGTACAATTCTGGTCTCCGCACCTTAAGAAGGATATAACGGAACTGGAAAAGGTACAAAGAAGGGCAACAAAAATGATCCAAGGGATGGAGCAGCTCCCTTATGAAATCAGGTTGCAATGCCTTGGTCTTTTCAGCCTTGAAAGACGGCGTTTAAGAGGTGACTTGATCGAAGTGTATAAAATCATGCATGGGATAGAAAAGGTGAATAAAGAAAAAATATTTTCTCTGTCACCCAACACTAGGACTAGGGGCACTCCTGAAGCTCCAAGGTAGGACAGTTAGGACTAATAAAGGGAAATATTTCGTCACCCAGAGGGTCATTGGGTTATGGAACTCACTTCCAGAGGAGGTTGTGACAGCGGTCAGCCTGGACAGCTTCAAGGCAGGATTAGACAGATTCATGGATACCAAGGGAATCAGTAGTTACTGAAATGGACATCCAAGTGCCACCTCTGTGTTGATGGAGGCAGGCAGGATTTTCCCGGGTACTGGTTGTGGGGGTCAGGAGCAGGTGAGGGTTTTGCCCTCCTTTCTGCTAGAGATCCCTGTGTACAACTAGTGGGCCACTGTGTGACACAGAATGCTGGACTAGATGGGCTGAGGCCCGATTCAGCATGGCTCTTCTTATGTTCTTATGTTCTTAAAGTCCAGAAACTATACAGGGCTGACACAGAAGACCATGCAGCACACAGTTATAGCACTATGATTCCACTTTTAACTTCCATGGTTCCATCAAACAGTGGCAGTTTAGGGAAGAGCATGGAAAATCCACAGCCACTCAACTACAAACTGCATAATTCCATAAGAGTCATAGTAACTAAGGTAGAACCACAGCTCTATAATTATTTATTATTTATTCATTTAAAACTTTTATACCCCAGCCTTCTCACCTCCGAAGAGCGACTCAGACTGGCAAACAGCAAGTATTCAATGCTAACATTTAAAATCTAAAACATCATAATTTACAATAACATTATCAAATATAAATAGAATAAATACATTTTAAAAGCCTTTCGCCAAAGTAAAATCGAGTCCAACTCAATGCGTATATTCAGTCCGTATCTAGTGGTTAGCGACTTTAGTCGATTCGCGATCTTCATTCTGTGAAGGCCTCATTGCACAGCCCCGTTTTTACCCACTTCCTATAAGTCAGGAAGGAGGGGGCGGATCTAATTTCATTTGGGAGGGAATTCCACAACTGGGGGGGCCACCACAGAAAAGGCCTTGTCCCTCGTCCCCACCAGACGCGCCTGTGAAGGTGGTGGGACTGAGAGCAGGGCCTCTCCAGACGGTTTTAACAATCTTGAAGGTTCATAGGGGAGAATATGTTCGGACAGGTAAACTGGGCCAGAAGAGAATTATGTAGTCTGGAAGGGCCTAGGGCACTGAGGCAACACTGAGACCATTAATTTACTAGATCTCAGTCCCTGGTAGTACAGATGTTACTCAAAACATCTAGCTTTTGCTTTATTTGAGGTTCCACAAATGAATACAAGCAGGGCTAACCTTACCATTAGACAGAGTAAATCAACTGTCTGAGGCAGCACATGCTAGAGCTAGTGGCCAGGCCAGAGTTTCCAATCTCCTGGACATTCTCATCTACTGATAACAGAGTGGCCCAAATGTCCAGCTGCTTGTTCTCCATCCTTTAAATCCACCTGCTGTTTGCTACAGTGGTGGGAGATTCTGTCTGGTCAACAGTAATGATGTAAAATTCAACTGCTGGTCCAGTTCATATCTGTCTTTAACAGGGTGAGATATCACCTTATATTTGGCCTCAGACAGCAAAATGTGTTCCACTGACCATGAATCTAAGTGAGAATGACGACTCAACAATTTTTTTCCAGGATACTTAAGGGCTCTAGATGAATTTGGAAACACCTCTAAGCTGTATAAATTCTACAATACTATTACATGAGATGGCCCAAGGGAAGAGAAGTGGGAGAAATTAAGGCATAATTCACTCAGTGTTTCCCACATCATGTCAGACTGTCATCTTCCTGATGAATCTTCTTCCTGGAAGGCTGAAGCGTTCAACAACTAAACAATTTCCTGCAGTCTCCATTGAGATTAAAAATACACCAGAAGTCTGAACTGGTTTTTTTTCTACCAGCAAATGTACGGTGATAGAAAGTAAGTGATAAATTATTGACATTCGAAAGAAACAAAAACACAGCAGTGCAGTTTGGGCTGTAGGTTTCTTGACTGAATTTTAATTCCAGTGGTTTTGAGGGCTCTTGTTGGCATGGGTAACAAGAGATTGAATGGAAACACTTGGAATGCCAGTTTAAAAGGATAAGTACTTTCTGCATTAAGACACCCTCCTTTGTGCAGGTGACAAAAAAGAAATTATATCCTCCACATAGCAGAGCTTGGAATAATTCTTTGTCATAACAAGTACTATGTACGATCTGTGGACATCTTTTTAGTGGAAAAGCAGCCATAGAATGAAAATGTTTATTGGGTTGTTGTAGGGATTTTTTTTGGCTGTATGGCCATGTTCTAGAAGCATTCCCTCCTGATGTTTCGCCTGCATCTATGGCAGGCATCCTCAAAGGTTGTGAAACATCAGGAGAGAATGCTTCTAGAACATGACCATACATCCTGAAAAACCTACAACAACCCAGTGATACTGGCCATGAAAGCCTTTGACAATGCAATTAACGTTCATATTTCCAAGCACACAGAAAATGGAATAAAGTTTCCCCAAACATTCATACTGGTTTATGAGAGAAAAAGCAACCAACCAACCAAAATGCTATAAGGGTGTACATGTTTTGGGGTTTTCAATAGCTCGCTGAAAGGCTAGTTGGGACAAGTGCTTTTCCAAGACATTTTGCTGCTTGAAGCTAAAGGGAATATGTTTTTCCCTCCACACACACACTTTTCCCTGTCTAGAAGCTGGTCAGAGTAGGAACTGAATAGGGCAACTGGGAAGGAACTAGACAGGATCAGGAAGTGTAAAGATATATAATTATTAGGGCACCAAATGAGAGATTCCCTCCTAGGCACACAGAAGCCTGGGCGACTTGGAAGGTGCTGAACAGGCAGCACTCTGGGACCATGAGATGCAGAGCTAGTCTTAAGAAATGGGATTACAAAGTGGAGTCCACGACATGCAAGTGCGGAGAAGAGCAAACCACAGACCACCTACTACAATGCAACCTGAGCCCTGCCACGTGCATGATGGAGGACCTCCTTACAGTGACACCAGAGGCATTTGAAATGGCCAGCTTCTAGTAAAAGAACATTTAGCAGAATACCATGTTTTTAACTTTGTTTGTGTTTTTTTAAATACATTATAACTGTACCCTCAATTTGCTTCTGACACGATAAATA
The DNA here is from genome assembly GCA_030556195.1 of Anolis apletophallus. Lineage (NCBI taxonomy): Eukaryota > Metazoa > Chordata > Lepidosauria > Squamata > Anolidae > Anolis > Anolis apletophallus. The sequence continues at coordinate 107,666,423 of JARBWK010000009.1, forward strand.
AATAAATAGTTAGGATGGTCCATTCCCCCATTACTATCTATGGTTATGACAGCTGGACACTGAAGAAAGTTGATAGGAAGAAAATCAACTCATTTGAGATACCTTGGAATCTTCTCAACCTTGGACTGCTAAAAAGACAAGTGAATGGGTCTTTGAGCAAACCAGGTTACAACTCTCCCTAGAAGCCAAGTTGGCTAAACTGAGGCTGTCGTAAATTGGCCATATTATGAAAACACAGAACTCAATAGAAAGGCTATAATCCCCGAGCCCTCGGGGAATGGTGGCAGATAAGTATGAATAAATAAATAATATAATGCTTGACAAGGTGGAGGACAGGAAGAAAGGAGGAAGACTATATTCCAGACGGATAGGCTCAATGAAGGAATCAAGGCCCTGAGTCTGCCAGACCTGAATAGGTCTGCTGAATATGATTATTTAGGGCCCTTCCAGACAGCCTCAATATCCCAGGATCTGATCCCAGATTTTCTGCTTTACACTGGATGATATGAGACCACACTGCCAGATAATCTGGGATAAACAGAAAACCTGGGATATAGGGTCTGTCTGGAAGAGCTCTTAGAAATTTCTCATTTCTGGGGTCATTGTTACTTGAAGACAATTATCAGCAATGGAGGACAATGTGCTTGGCAGGCCATGTAGAAAATATATTTCTGTCTTTCAGCTACTTGTGTGCAGTTCCTTCCTCCTAAAATCTGTCACCTGACTTGGTCACTTTATGTCTGCCTAATTGCAAAGCCTATCCTTGAACATTTTAAGCATGAATAGGTTTCTAAAACCATGCATTGTACACAAGTACGTCTCTTAGTGAAACAGGTTTCACTGTAACACTATTCAGCAAGAAGGCACTTTAGGACTCTTGTTAAGAAAAGAAGGAATCAACCCTTGAATGCTTACAAGATGCAGATTTAGTCTAACACCAGCCTTCCACCCCTACATTTCATTCTCCATAAAATGGAAACCTCAGTTATGAAGCAAGGAGGGCAAAGATGAGATTCAATTTACACAGAATTAGGTATTCACATTCATAAAATAGGCAAATATTCAAAATCCGCACATTTTATTCTGATAATCAGAAATCTGCCTGTGAAATACAAGGCAATTAAAAGTTCAAAAAGGAAGCTCAGAAAGACATGAAAGATGCTAGAGATGAGATTCACAGCTGTAAGATTCAATGGACACGGAGGTACTGCAATGACTCCAGTGGGAGTTGGGTTTCACAATTCACTTGTAATAGCTGGAGCTGATCAAATTAATGAGTTTTTAAAACAGAGTTTTGGGCTGAATTCCCTGTAAGCACCTTTAAAAACACAACTCTGTGAATGCCATATTAACTTCACTCTGTCAAATGTGCATATTACATGCATGTATGCGTGTGCATCTTTCAATCTGTCAACTTCCAGTGACCCTGTTAATTTCATGGCAGGAATACCAAATCAAAGCACTCATGATAATGGCCATTAAGCCTCTGTTTAAAAACCTTCAGAGAAAAAGACCCCATTATCCTTCAAGACAACATATTCTACTGTTGACCAGCTCTTACAGTCAGGAAAAAAATTTTCCTAATGTTTAGATGGAATCTGTTTTCCTGCAGTGTGAATCCTCTTCTCCATGTCCTAGTCTTTAGAGCAGCAAAAAGCAAGCTTGTTCCCTCATCTATATACATCCTTTCCAATATTTAAACAAGGCTATTGTGTCCTCTCTTAACTTTCTCCTCTTCAGGTCAAATACAGTGTTCCCTCACTACTTCACGGTTCACGTACTGTGGACTCACTGTTTCGTGGTGTGTGTGTATATATATGTAGTGAGGGAACATTGTACGCTGTGGTGTTCTGGGCCTCTTGCTTGGGCCTCGCGCCGCCTCTGCCGCTGCCTCTATCGTGGCAGCAAGAGGCCCCAGTGGCGACCAAGAGGAAGAGGAAGGTAAAGAGGGCAAGGAGGGTGGAAGAGCCGCCCCCTCGCCCTCTTTACCTTCCTCCTCCTGGTCAAGCAGCAGCAAGAAGCCCCGATGGCAACCATGAGTAGGAAGAGGAAGGTAAAAAGAGCGAGGAGGGAAGAAGACCCACCCCCTTGCCCTCTTTACCTTCCTCTACCAAGAGGCCCCATTGGCAACCAGGAAGAGGAAGGTAAAGAGGGTGAGGGGGTGGCTCTTCCTCCCTCCTCGCCCTCTTTACCTTCCTCCTCTTCATGGTCACCACCAAAGCTTCTTGCTGCCGCTTCGCAGCAAGAGGACCCAGTGGCAACCAGGAGGAGGAAGGTAAAGAGGGTGAGGGAGTAGCTCTTCTTCCCTCCTCACCCTCTTTACCTTCATCTTCCTTCTCATAGTCACCGCTGGGGCTTCTTGCCACTGCTTGCCACTGCTTGGGCCCCGCGACACCTCCGCTGTCTCCTCAATCGCAGGGCCCAAAAGGCGGCAAGAGGCCCAGGCACCGACGAGGAGGAAGATGAAGGTAAAGATGGTGAGGAGGGAAGGGGAGAGGGCATCCCTAGTTCGCAGTTTTTCACTTATCGCTGTGGTCCTGGAACACAAACCCCACGATAAGTGATGGAACAGTGTATATCTAGTTTCCTAAGCTTCTCCTCAAATGGTTTTGCTCCCACGCCTTTTAACATGTTGATTCCCCTTCTATAGACATATTCCAGCATGCCAATATCTTTGTCAATACTGAACAAGAGGCACTAATGGTCTAACTCTGTGTAAGGCAGATTTATAGTTTCCGAATAGCAGACAACCAGCTTTGCACTTTCACTTTTATGCTTTCAGCAGCAAAGGATTAAGGCACAGAAGAATTTGTGGGGAAGTTGGTATATTAACCCTCACCAGTACTTGAGGAGAGAACAAAAGTCCCTTATTACAAAAGACACCCCTGAATCAATTTTCTTCCTGCCACATGCAGAGTAAGAGAAAGATCACAGTGAAACTATCTGCAAACCTGACAAAGGAACAGCCTACTAGAACCCATCTGTCTCCCATTGGTGAGAAAAGGAAGACTTTATTCTATTAGGAGCAGACATTATAAATGATTACACATTATTACAGTGACATTAACTATCTTTTTATTTGCCTTCTGGTAGGAAACTCAGCAAACCTTTCTCTTCTGTGGTGCCAGCAGGCATACTTAGAAGATTAAACTGTTAAAACAGAGCTGTTAGCTCAGTAATAAACTTATTAATTTATGTCACAAAAACCTTTGTGACCTGTAATTTGTATTATGCTGGAAAAAAATTCAGGCATTAGGGGATGTGATTCTAAATTATCCTTGTTCGTTATGGAAACAGTATCAGTTTAAAAATCCTGTTAATAGCTCATTTGCACATTGTCCCCTTAAACTTGCCTTGATAATTATTCTCTTGAACATTTTTGCACATGTGCATGAGGCCACTGCTTTCAAAGATAAAGTGCAAGTGCCAGATGACAAAAGTCAAGGTTAAAGACAATATGAGATGGAGCACTATATCTCTGGGCTGGGGACAGTAGTACAGTGCCGGACCTGGGTTTTGGGTCAAAATCTGGGTAAGAATAGGTAAAGATGAAAGATTCCCCTTGACATTAAGCCCGGTTGTGTCTGACTCTGGGATGTGGTGTTCATCTCCATTTCTAGCCCGAAGAGCCGGCGTTGTCTGTAGACGCCTCCAAGGTCATGTGGGTGACATGACGGCATGGAGCACCATTATCTTCCAGCTGGAGCAGTACCTATTGATCTACTCATGTTTGCATGTTTTCAAACTGCTAGGTTGGGGCTAACAGTGGGGGCTCTCCCCGCTCCACGGATTTGAACCGCCAACCTTTTGGTCAGCAAATTCTGCAGCTCAGCAGTTTAACCTGCGCCACAAGGGGTTAGTGAAGTGAAAAGGCCCTTAAAGATCTCCCTTGGCATAATTTTGGTGCATTAATTCATGTATGTTTACAGCCAATGTCTTCCCAATCCATACTGATTAATCACGAACTTCAATGTAGTATGACTGTACAGGTAACTATGTTTTTTAAAAATATATAACCTGGTACATGACAGTTAGTCTGGGCTACAATCCTCCTCTCCCCTACTTGGCTGGAGAGATTGTACTACAAAATATCTGGACAAAGCTAAATTTGGGGAGCCTGTACTAAACACTTCCAGATCCAAAGCAGCTATCCTAACCTGTACTTTCTGGTTGAGCTAGCCTACAATTCCCCGCAATCCTTGACTTGTATTAGCCCAACCAGAGTATGATGGTGTTATCACCTGAACAATGCCAACTGTGATTTTAATTATTATTTTAATGTTATGTTTTAATTGGTTGGTTTTAATGTTTTTGTTTATTCATTGATGTATATGTGCGGCATTGAATTGTTGCCTTTGTGAGGCTGCCTTGAGTCCCCTTCGGGGTTGAAAAAGGCAGGATACAAGTATGGTAAATAAAAAAAACTTGAATAAAAGTAAACTGAACGCAAACATCAGTGAGGACAAACAAAGCCAACGGTTGCTATCTCATTGAAAGGCCCAGAGCTTCAAATGTTTAGACTACCAGTCCCAGCATCCCACAGCCATAACGGATGGCACATGAGAAATATGCTGGTTGGGAAATTTAGCAGTTCAAAAGAGTAACTTTTAAAACTGATTGTTGTTTCGCTGAAATGAGCCATAGTGATTTTATTGCTGTAGGACCACAACCAACACAGAAAATATCAACTTTGGGTTACTAGGCCAAATTTCTTCCCTATTCTTTGACCCCATTTCTAGCCTGCATACTTTTGCCCCTTGTGGCAAAAAGCCTGGAAAAATGCTTGCGTTTATAGCAGGCCTGGGCAAACTTTGGCCCTCCAGGTGTTTTGGACTCCAACTCCCACAATTCCTAACAGCCTATAGGCTGTTAGGAATTGTGGGAGTTGGAGTCCAAAACACCTGGAGGGCCAAAGTTTGCCCAGGCCTGGTTTAAAGGGTTACAAAAGCTTTCACAAAAAGCATCTCGCTTCACTTCCCTCAACATTGCTGCATAGATAGACTCCACTAGTACCATCTTTATGTCTTAACTAGGGCTACCAGAGTGTAGAGTGGAGATGGCTCTTGTCCCTTTAATTGCTGTACCGAAAAGGGACTTTGTACAGGCTTATGGCCTGTCTGCATGACAAAGAACGCTTGCTGAAATTCCCTCTTCCACACAGTATGAAATGTATAGGAACTGTCTCCCATTTTCATTCTGGCAACCCCAATCTGAGCCTCTTTACAAAATACTGGCAAAAGGTTAAGAAAACAGATTCAAAGGGTAATCGTGAATAATCATTTGAATCAAAATTAGAAAGAAATTCCCAGCAGCGCTATGCAAAGGTCATGCTCTTCAACATTTTCATTAGTAAATTGGATGAAGGAGAGGACATTACATTTGTTCAATTACAGCCAATATAAACCTGAAGGGATTATACAGCAGACTTTCACAAAAACGAGAAAGCCATTACAACAAAATTAAATTCTACAAGGACAAACACAAGGAGTTAGACATAAGAGCAACAAATCGCTACACGATCCTATTTTCTTCTAGCTTGTGATCACATAGGATGTATTTGTGAAAACCAAATTGTCTATTTTCATGGTCTTGCTGCCACTGTTCTAATTTTGATCTAAATTAAAATACAACTGTCCCTCTGCACCCACAGGTTCTGCATCCATGGATTCAGCCATCCATCCAAAAATCAAACCTTGGATTTGCCACTGTATATAAGGGACAATGCCAAATACTATGCCATTTGAGAATCCACAGATGTTGGTATCAACAGGACATCCTGGAAGCAAACCCCAACAGATACCGAGGACCCACTGTAACAAACGCATCACCAAAATAATAGAATCATAGAGTTGGAAGACACCTCGTGGGCCATCCAGTCTAACCCCATTCTGCCAAGAAGAAAGGAAATCGCCTTCAAAGCACCCCTGACAGATGACCATCCAGCTTCTGTTTAAAAGCCTCCAAAGAAGGAGCCTCCACCACACTCCAGAGAGTTCTGCTGCTGAATAACTCTCACAGCTGGGAAGTTCTTCCTAATATCAGGTGGAATCTCCTTTCCTGTAGTTTGAAGCCATTGTTCCACATCCTAGTCTCCAGGGTAGCAGAAAACAAGGCCATCATGTGAAATGGAAAGTAGAGTGAGCAAGGGTTGAGGTGAATATACACACTACAGGGAGTTGTCAGTTCATATAATTATACATCCATAGGAGACATTCCTACATGAAGAAGACAATGTACTGAAAGACTAGAGTTACTTTTGCCCCTCTAGATATTTAGAACTACACCCCCCCCCCCCCCATAATTCCTTGCCACCGGTTTTGCAAACATGAGTTACAATGTGTGTAACAGTTAAGGATCTCAGCTTCTCTTTAAAGTATCTGGGATAACCACCATGCTTCGATTAATGTTTAGATTACTGTTGTTGGTACATTTTGCCTTTGAGAAGCATTTGGAATTTTGGTTGGTACAAAACGTTGCAGCCAGATTGTTAACTAAGGTTAGCGGTAAGAAATTAAGAACCACAAAACTCCCTTGCTACAACTTTTCTATTGGCTGCCAGTCTGTTTCTGGTCACAAGTCTTGGTTATGACCTATGAAACCCTATGTAGTTTGTTGTTGTTGTTGTGTGTTAGGAGCGACTTGAGAAACTACAAGTCATTTTTGGTGTGAGAGAATTGGCTGTCTGCAAGGATGTTGCCCAGGGGGCGCCTGGATGGTTTGATGTTTTACCATCCTTGTGAGAGGCTTCTCTCATGTCCCCACATGGGGAGCTGATAGAGGGCGCTCGTCTCTCATGTCCCCGGATTCGAACCTGCGACCTGGCGGTTTTCAGTCCTGCCAGCACAGGGGTTTAACCCACTGCACCACCAGGGGCTCCTTACCCTTTGTAGGTCACGCAAGTCCTAAGAAATTCAGGAGATGTCTTCTCTCAATTCTATTACCTGGTCGTTAATGAGGTTGTTTGTTGATAGGAGAAACAAACAATAGGCTTTTGAGAACTGAAATCTTATTTTAAAGGCAGGGCTTTAAGTCGGGGCTATATTGTTTTATTGTGTTGTTTCTAAACAGTTTTTCATCATTTTAATTGCATATTTTAAACTGCTTTAAATGTTGCTAATACTTTCAATCCCATTTTAATGTCAGTTGTTTCTATGCTTCCATTGTATGTATTTCAATTTGAAGGCGCTTGTCACATAAAGGGTACTCAGACAACATCCCTGCTGCCAGACCCATTCTCAATGTTCCAAACGTGGCTAGAAAGCAGTTTGAAAATAAAGCCTATTTATGTCTCATGCTATACAATGTTTGGGCTCTCCTTTTAAGCACTACACTGAATGCTTAGATGTCAAAGAGTTGTGTATCTGACATGGGGCTGGTGAATGCGATTGCAATCCACACACTGGCTTTCCATGTACATCTAGCATTCGTTGCTATGCATGTTTCACCTACACTCAAATAGCATTCTGAACCACACCAACGAGAGAATTGGGCCGAACTTCCCACACAGAACCTCCATGACCATCAGAAAATACTGTTTTCTGATGGTCTTTGGCGACTCCTCTGACTCCCCCTTAACCCCCCGAGGTCCCAACCCCCTGGTTGAGAAACACTACCCTAATGCCACAGAATGAAACCATAAAGTTCCATTTAGTCACAGCTCTGGAATAAAAGCTCTCTCTCAGATTATTTGTCCTTGTTGTTATCCTCCTATGCATCTCATGAAGTAGATTGGTTTTATAAAAGTTTGTGCTACAGACTCTTCAGTGTCATATCATCAGTGCTTTCAGATTACCTTTCCCTTCATATGTATTAGGCTGAAACCACTATCTTTCCTAACTATGGTGACTAAGGAAAATGGAAGCTGTTTTCCAACACTTTTGGTGGGTGCCAGTTTCAGGCAAGCCCTTCTAGATGTTCAAACAAGGAAAGGAAAAACTTACCAGCTGCCTAGTGCTTTCGGTGTTAGATCCACTCCACTCAGCTGTTTTAAGAATAGAATAACCGATCTACACATTCTCCCCATACATCATATGGGAGAAACTCAACATTTCATTGGGAATAATCCTTCTTGATTATTATAATTCCAAAAATAAATACTTAGATAACAATGCAGATGAGGTTCTTTTGTTTCTATTTGCATTTCCCACTTCCATTGTCTGATGCTTTATCATTAATACTTGGCAGCCTTGGTTACCTACGCTGATTGCTTTTTGTCTCCCTCTTATTAAGGATTTTTTTAATTTCCAGCTTTATTTACAATCTTTAATTTAGCTTTCCATTGTCTATTTCATGCTTAGTGGCTCATGCATATACATGAATGACGCCTCAGATTTATATCTCACTTACCACGTTGAAATGCCTCCTGCATTTTGGAAGAACTGCTCACTTTACATTGTCCAGTTTCAACAAACACAGCCCTTGCCTAGTTTTCATTTCATGTCAGTGAATAGGAGTTTCAGAAAGGTTTTCCTAATCACCATGAATACACCAGCAAGTAATTATGTAGATTCTTCATCAAGAACAAAGAGCAGAACCCTTACAGTTGGCATCCCTCAAAAGCTTATTAGAGGTTGCTGATGATTCAAGAGCTGTAATGGTGAATAATGGTACCCTAAAAGGACAAATTTGCTGCAATGCTATTAAGCACAGCCAAGTTTTAAGGCCATGGCAACACACTACAGAGTCCTGGGATTTGTGGTTTAGGGAAGCATATTCCAAATTCTCAGCTAGAGAGCACAAGCGCCCAAGCAAACTTTGGATTTCATAATGCTACAAGTGCATAACTTTAAAGCAGTAGTTTCCAACCTGTGGTCCGCAAGAAATCAAATATGGTCTGTGACCTCACCATTACTATACCTTTGCAATGAGAGTGACTGGTCTTGTGAAACCCTCTTACAATGCCGAGGCAATGGGGATGTCAGGAGGGGAGAGGCTGACTACCCACAAAAGGTGCGACAACAAGCCTCCTGACTGCTGCTTCTCTGGAGAGCACTGTGAACCCAAACAATGGTGGATCTGGACCAAACTTGGCACAAATACTTGAAACTGGTGATGGAACTAGTAAACTTACTACACATACCCAACATGCCAAACTTTGACTACTGATGGGGTTTCAAGGGGACTGACCTCAGAGGTTGGGAGTTATAGTTCACCCACATCAACAGAGCAGAGTGCACATCCAAAGAGCACTGAACCCAGCTGACAATGGATCCGGACCAAACTTGGCACATAGACCCAACATAGTCAGCTGTTAATATTGGTGGGATTTGGGGAGAATTGACCCATATTTGGGGAGTTGTAGTTCACCCACATCCTTATGCATTTTCTAATGTGAGCATTAATAAAAAAAACAAAACAAAAGGAAAGACTGTTTTTTTCCCCTAATAAATAGTGTTCCAAATTTCTTCAGCTGCTTCTGCTACTTCTCCTCCTGATGCTGCTAGGCCACTCTCAGTCCCACATTGCGTGGGCGCATTTTCCCCTGCCTTGAAGAGACTCACTGACATGAGCCTCCCTTCAATCTCGAACGCGCTCCCTCGTCCGCACATGCACACCACACTACTATGTGCCGAGCACGCCTGCTCTCGCCTCCCCACTTGGAGTTTCAGAAACAGCCCTCCCCTTGGCTTTGAGGCCAGCTGGCCAATCACAGCAGGAAAGGGGCTTTTGGTGGAAATTTGCCATCTGTTCCCGAAAAGGAAGAGAAGGACAGGCAGGGAGATTGACAGCCTTCTCTGCCAAAGGGGTTCCTAAGACCATCAGAAATATGTTTTTTCTGATGGTCTTTGGCAATCCCTCTGACACCCTGCTCACGATCTCCCCAGGAGTCACAATCCCCAGGTCTGGCATAGATAGACTCTTATCTCTCAATTGTAATACAATCTTTTCATTATTGACCTGTAGACTAAACCTGGCATGGGCAACCTTTGGCACTCCAGGTGTTTTCGACTTCAATTCCCAGATAGCCCAGCCACCTTACTGGCTGTGAAGAATTGTGGGAGTTGAAGTCCAAAACACTTAGAGGGCTGATTTTTGTCCATGCCTAGACTAAACTAATCTCTCCCCAACCCAGCTCCATCACAATGTATTGGACCACAGCTCCTCCTATTATGGACCATACTGTCTGGCGATAATGCGGTTTGTAATTCTGTCCATCTGGGGAGTGTTTGGAGAAAGGATGTAACAAATGAACTCAATTTCCTTTCATCTCCATTTTAACGCCAGGATTATATTCCAAACTGTCTGCCTATTAAGATTTTCAAGCAAGGCTGAGCATGTGCGTAGAATGGTTCCCATGCAACATGATTTCATTCCAGAACTCTGAAAAACAACAGCAACAATTGCTTGAAGTGGGTGACCACATACACACCTGCTTAGCCTCTTGCCCACACGGTTTGAATTTTAAGCACAGTGTCTGCTACCGCCTCCTCTTCTCCAAATCAACAACTATGTTTCCTGGTTGAGTGGTTTTTATTTCATTTTTTTAAAAACCCAAACATATTATTCTTCATTACACTGGCAATGTCAGCCAAGTAGGAATTTAATTTTTTTCCTCTCCCCTTAAGAAGACTGGATTTTTATTTTAAGGAAGACACTAGTAAAAATATGAATCCAAAGAAGCTCCAAGATTATCACATTTTACAGCTTTGGTCATACCTTGCTTCCTTCTTAAGTATTGATATATGCTAAGTATATTCAAGGGCCTCAGAAGGAATGCCTATTGTGGCTTAGAGAAGTGGTTCTCAACTTGAGGGTCCCCAGATGTTTTGGCCTTCAACTTCCAGAAATCCTAACAGCTGGTAAACTGGCTGGGATTTCTGAGAGTTGTAGATTAAAACACCTGGGGACCCACAGATTGAGAACCACTGGTTTAGAGAAAGCATCACTTATACAACCCAAAATCACAAAGGACTACAACTCCCAGAATCCCTCCTCCAGCACAGCAGGTAGGCATATAGATTGGAGATGCTGGTTGTAGTACAAAAAAGGAAGTTCCCAAGTTCTTGAAACAGTAGCTATCCTATAGCAACAAACCACCTTTGCTATGGAACCTTTGCTATGGAACTAAGAACCTTTGCTATGGAACTAATTTCATTGCCAAATATCCCCTCAACTCTGTTTTAACATCATTTTTGCAAGGTTTTGTTATAAAGGTCCTGCCTCAAATATTATATAGCCAGATATTTATAACTTATACCAGGGCGAAAACCACATAATGCTCCAAATGTTTTGCCCTGTGCATATGGGCAGCAAGTGCCAAGAAAGGCAGGTTAGTGTAGGAAGAAATAATAAGAGGTGAGTCAAGGCAATCATAGACAGGTAAGCAAGGATGCTTAGTGAGGGTAAAGAGAGGCATGCTATTTCAGAATCAGTAACAAGAAAACTGATGTCATTCTAAATGAAATCACAGGGAAAAGATAAAAAGATGTACACCATAAGGCAGCCTGCACAGATTTAGGAAGACTTCATTTAGAGCCATAGACCTTTCTAAGGGTGTATCTATGTGGGGTTGCCTTTGAAGACTGTTTGGAAGCTCCAAGCTCTCCAACAGGTGGCAGCCAGGTTTTTAAATAGAGCAATACACAGTGAGCATACAACTCCACTGGCTGCTGGTTTGCTACCAAGCACAATTCAAAGTGCTGGCTTTAGCCTATAAATACCTAAACAGTTCCAGTCCAGCTTACCTATCCAAACATATCTATTTTTAAGAGCCAGTTGTAGCATTAAGATCGGCTGAAGAGGTCCTGCTCTCGGCCCCGCTGCCTGTGCAGGCATGACTGGTAGGGACGAGAGACAGGGCCTTCTTGGTGATGGCCCCTCGGCTATGGAACTACTTCCCCAGCGAAATCAGATCAACCCCCTTCCTATTAACATTTAGGATACTACTCAAAATGTGGCTTTTCAAGTAAGCATTTGGGGAGTGAGATGGAGTATATATCTTTGGGACTGGTGCAATGTCGAATGTCTTATGTTTTATGCTTGTCTATGTCCAATGTTTTATAGTTTATTGGTTTTAATCTACTGTTCTATGTTATTTTAGTTATATAATGCATTTTATACTGTGAGGCACTGAATTTTGCCACTTACTTTGTTGTCAACCGCTTTGAGTCCCCCGCAGGGATTGAGAAAAGTAGTATATAAATGAAACAAATAAATAAATAATGCAGTTTGACATACTGTAAAATTAATGCAGATTGACGCCTTTAATTGAAGTGGCTCAATGCTATGGACTCCTGAGAGGTAAAGTTTTATGAAATATTTAGTCTTCTCTGTCAAAGAGTGCTGCTACCTCACCAAACTACAAAGCCCGGGATTCCATAGCATTGAGGCATGACAGTTAAAGTGTGCCAAAGCGCATTAATTCTACAATGCAGATGCATTCCATGTTTGACTTTTTTGCATCAGATTCCACAGTGAGTGATGACTATTATGAGAAAAATGCTTCTTCTGATCCTCTTTCTCTGCTACAAACATCTACGTCTGATTCACTTATTTTATTCTTTAGATGTTTATACCAAACATACCATGTCCTATTTCAGAGGCAAAGCACGCAATTTCTATTAAGGATATCAAAGTTTAATGGAAAATTTAATGGAGGGCTTTATTTAACGTTACTTTCCCCCAGGTTCTGTCATTTATTTGTTACTTATGCAAACCTGACTACTTTAACCTCAGCCTTCATGCGCTCAAGTCGCTTCCTTCTCCCAAAGTAGCATCTTCTTCAAACAGTGACCACATTTTGCTTCTTTCATCCACTGCCTTCAATATGTGTTTTGTACATTTCTCACTTGCTTCAAATGGCAATATCATCAACCACAGTCATGTATAAAGGTCACAATCTACAGTACTATAATGTTATCAAAACAGAATGGCGAAGACACAAAGAAACCCCTACAGTCTGTTTGTTTTCACAGTAAGCAACCAGAAGTTTCAGTCATAAATGGTGGTTTGTTTATTCGGAACTACATTTATGAGAAGTACATTGAAACAGATGCTAAATGACAAAAATAGAACAGAATGACTGGTCTTCTTTTTTAATATTATCGGTCTTGGATTTGGTTTCAGAAGCCAAGATGACTAACAAGCCATTCAAATTGGCAATTGTGTCTATAGCTACAATTTTCTTTCATCCATATCTAATCAAGGGCATTTTTGCACCACAGTTGTGAGAATGGGTGACCTGCAGTCAGAGCAAATGATCTTTTGTGCATGATTGGTCCTATTTACCAGGTTGCTACATGCTGCCTGAACGATTTTGCGAGTTGTAACATTTTCAAGCTCTCTGGATGTGAGAATTTTAGTACACAAAAGAGATGTTATGCTATTGGCACTGGGGTCTTCACAGAAGAAGAAAAATGCCTCCATTGTCTCTTGATGCTTTCTCCATGCTTCCATTGTGTATATAATGTTGAAGATACTACAAAGGCGACATAATGTAGAAGTCTACTGCTTGGTTTAGCATCTTTCTTTCTCATGTAGTTTTGTGGAGTTTAGTAGTTTCACAATATATTTTTTTCCCATTCACAACTAATGCAGCAATGCCAAACTACAATTCCATGAAAGGTATAGTCCTATTGGACCAGACCATTGGCCTTGATTTTCAGTGGATCTCCTTTTTTGGAGCTTTGACATGTGCGTTGTCTGCGTGACCGAAACATGAACTGGACTTTATCACCTACAGATTTCAATGTAGATGAGTAGGATGAATACTAAGCTATGCACAGATGGTGTGGACTGCACCATATGTCCCTTTGGTTCTTGTATTCTTAGGGAAGAGGGTTGCCAGAGTGAAAGCTGGAGAGGGTTTCTGTACTGTTAGTGGCTGTGAAGAAGATGGCATCCCAGCAGGTGTTGCTCAGTATCTGGTTATGAGGCATAACCTACTAACATTTCATCTCCAACACAACCACTGCCTTTAAAAATAATGGCCTCCCGTCCTTCAGTGCTGCTGCGCAGGAACAACAGAACGCAGTGAAAGAGATTGCCATTTATCTTCCGGGCCCAATTCAAGGTGCAGGTGATCACCTATAAAGCCCTAAACGGTTCAGGACCCACCTACCTTTGTGACCAGATCTTTCTCCATGAACCAGCCCAAACTCTTTGATCTTCGGGAGAGGCCCTCCTTTCGCCCCTACCAGTCCCACAGACTTGTTTGGTGGGCACAAGGGAGAGGGCCTTTTCCTCTGTGGCCCCCCAACTCTGGAATTCCTTGCCCGGAGAGATTAGGAAAGCCCCCACTTTGGAAACCTTTAAAAAGCACCTTAAAACCTGGCTTTTCTGCTGTGCCTTTGGAGAGTAATCATTTAACTTTATACCATTGTTTTCCTTAATGCCCTGTTTTTGGAGTCCACTCTCCCCCATTATATTAAGGCCCCTCACTACCCGTGTTTATATGAGCTCTCCAGCTGTTATCTCAACCTGAGTTTTTTAAAAAACTTTTTAACATTTTAACTTTTTATCTTGTGCATGCGGCCCACCTTGTCATTTGTGATTGGAGATATTTATCCGTATATTGTTTTTACTTATATGTCTGTACTTTTATTATGTTGCTGCTGATGTTTTTGATTTTTATTTATTGTATTTGTTGTTTGGGCCTGGCCTCATGTGAGCCGCCCCGAGTCCCCATCAGGGAGATGGTGGTGGGGTATAAAGTTTATTATTATTTATTACTGCCAATATGGCTGCTTCCTACAAACACGAACAGAAGGGCATCCTGAAGAAAACCAGAGATTCTCATCACTAACTTATAAAATTGAGGACAGCATTTTTTCAGGACAATGATGACCAGGGAGTGAAGAGGCTGAAGAAAAATCAGTTAATATCATTTCACATTGAGGCAGTCTTATCTCCAGAAGAGAGTTTATCTAACATGAAGACAACTAGCTGAATTTTACCAGGTCTCTCTCTCTCTATTTAGAGAGGTGGAAGTCATACACCAAAGCCTCTGCAGAGACCAAGGGGCCAAAATAGATTGATATTTATGAAGAACCGGGAATGCGGCGCAGCTGGCTGGGAGTCAGCTGCATAAGATCTCTACTGACCAGAAGGTCATGAGTTTGAGGCCTGCCAGGGTCAGGGTGAGTTCTCGACCAATTGTGTAGCTTGTTGTCTGTGTATATATGTTGTATGTCTATGGCAGGGCTGTCCAACTGCCAGCCCTGCAGGTGTTTTGGACTTCAACTTCCAGAAATCCTAACAGCTGGTAAACGGGTTAGGATTTCTGGGAGTTGAAGTCCAAAACACCTGCAGGGCCGGCAGTTGGACAGCCCTGGTCTATGGCATTGAATGTTTGCCTGTATATATGCATTGTGATCCACCCTGAGTCCCCTGCGGGGTGAGAAGGGCGGAATATAAATGATATAAATAAATAAATAAAATCTTTAAAAATATATTATTAACATTGAAATGTTAGATTTTGACCTAAGACAGCTGCATAGGCATAGCCTCATTGTATTTCATTCATTAACAGAGAAAGCTCTGTCCAGCTTTTCCTTTGGCAACCCTACCAAAGAAACCACAGAAGGGGTTTCTCTCCTTGTCTAATAACGCTAGATCAATGTGTTGTCGAAGGCTTTCAGGGCTGGAATCACTGGGTTGTTGTAGGTGTTTCAGGCTGTATGGCTATGTTCTAGAAGTCTTCCTTCCTGACATTTCACCTGCATCTATGGCAGGCATCCTCAGAGGTAGTGACCTCTGCCATAGATGCAGCCAAAATGTCAGGAGAGAATACTTCTAGAACATGGCCATACAACCCGAAAAACCTACAACAACCAATGACTACCATACATGATGTCCAAATATTACCTCCAATCTCAAAGAATGGCTATCAATGTTATGTGGTAGAGAATATGAACTGAAAGATATTATGAGGAACATCCTACTTGTGGGCTTCCCATAGGTATCTGACTGGCCACTCTAGGAAGAGAAGAGTGGAATAAGTGGCCCTTTAATTTCACCCAGCAGGGGATCTGCTAATCTTCATGTGGGAGGGAGCTGAGCATTCAGGGGAGCTTTTGCAAGACAGACCCACATTTGCAAGACAGCTTTGCATCTAACAAAAGCACCAGAAAGGGAAAGTTGCACCTGCTTTCAGGCCCACCACTAAGCTATAACTATTTTAATGCTTTCCTTATGTATTTCATGAAAGAAACTTGTAGACAGCCAGACAATATCAACAGTGGGCAATACGACTTGTTGACAGGACAATGACGGATATCTGGAAATAAAGGATTTCTAAAGATGTCAGGCAGCTGACATTTCCACACGCCAGTTCTGGGCAAGTATATATCAAGAAGTCGATCATGCTCCGAATGCATCACCTTGCAAATTGACTGTGGTCAATATCCAAGTCTGCAGTACCACATCTTAAAGAGCAAGACATGAAGGATCTATTATTTTATTGATGTGAACAGCAGGCTGGTGGAAGCGTAGGATGTAATGTGCTCTCCCAGAAGGGCAATACAGAAACAGAAAGCACATGAAAAGGTAAGGAGGAGAAGGGAGCAAAGTACTCTCAAGTGAAACATCTTCCCAAAAAGGGCAAATATCAGCTGAGTCCATCAAGGCACAGCACAACAAAATGGCCCAGATACAAAATATTATAGAAGAGTCTGAGCACATAAAACAAGCAATGACAGACCTCCCTAAACTCATATCAGAATAATGCACACACAAAAAAGGTTAACCTATCACAAGAACCCCAATAAAGAAGCAAAACGTTGTTGTCACTCAATGTAACTCTGCTATTAGTGCATAGCAATTAGCAATATTACACTTGTATGCCGAAGCAACTGTGATGTTATTTGATAAATCCAGGCACAGAGGTTGAAGTCTAAAAGCTCCAGGAAGTCTTAACACTGCGAACAGCAGAATTCACTTCTGTAAATGATTCTCAATATTTATATTCCAAATCCATTCAGAGAGAATGCCAATCAATCAGGTTTCAATCTCTGCCTGTTAGTACTGGAGCCAGCTCCATGTGACATGAAAACTACATATAATGGTGTTCCAACACTGACATTTGGTTCTTGCATTAGTAATGTTAAGTAGCCTTTGGAAATATTTCAGGGGGAGAAGTGGTAGTGGCGGTGACAAAGATGCTCTATTTGCCAGTTGTGCCTTTTAAATCATACCCTCCCTGCTTCCCTAAATGCTGTAAATCTCCACACAAGACCCCCCAGGTCCCCCAATTCCAAGACATGTATGTTTTCAATGTCCTGGGACAGGCATGTAGCCAGGGGGGGGGCTAAGGGGGCTTCAGCCGCCCCCCCCCCCCGAAATTCTCAGGGGGGTCCGCGAAAAGGCCTTACTGGTACATTATTTAAACTGTTATGTTTATTCATATCATGATCTGATCACCATGCTCATTATATCCCACATTAATGGGGTTATTGGGATAACAATACAAAAGGTTTGCTAGGGTAGACCCTCTTCCACCCAGTCTCAGCCCTCCCCCCGAACCAAACTCAGCCCCGAATCAAAATCCTGGCTACGGCCCTGTCCTGGGATAAGGAAGGGAAGGTAACGAAACAGAAGAGATGGAAATGTTTGAGCAACCCATTGTTACACTACTTTTCATTGCTTCTGTCCATTACATATATTTTCACATCACATATATTTAACTTACTGTATATACTCAAGTATAAGCCGACCCAAATATAAACTGAGGCACCTAATTTTACCACAAAAAACTGGGAAAACATATTGACTCAAGTATAAGTTGAGGGTGAGAAATGCAGCTGCTACTGGTAATCATCAGTAGGTTAAATGTTTTTGAGTATTTATATAAAATTGTAATTTAAGATAAGACTGTCCAACTCTGATTAAACCATTACTCTAATCTTCTTCAATGTAAATGTGGTTACGTATCTTCCCAATAATAATAGAGGGTAAAATAATAAATTAATACAAATAATAATAGAATAAATAATGGAAATTTAATAATAAGTAATAATAGAGTAAAATAATAAATTTAATAAAACCAATAATAGAGTAAAATAATAAATGTAATAATAATAATAAAAGTAAAATAAATGCAATAAAAATAATAGTACAGTAAAATAATGTAAAAGTAAAAGTAATAATAATAATAGAGTTAAATAATAAATGTAATAAAAATAATACTAATAACAGAGTAAAATAATAAATAACCTTGACTCGAGTATAAGTTGAGGGGAACTTTTTCAGTCTAAAAAAGGGACTGAAAAACTAGGCTTATACTCAAGTACATACAGTGATCCCAGAAAAAGCTCTGGAGCTCTTTTTCTCTGCTGTGTTTGGTATGTAAATGATATATTAATCTAAGAAGAGCCAATTACAAGCATTTCCCATGGCCAGTCTAACAGCTACAAGTGTGTCATTTACATGCAACACAGCGTTGCAGGGCCAGTCCTACCAATGGGCACCAGTATCAACTCCTCAAGTGTTGTCCCATTTGCCATTCCTCTCTCTTAAAGAAAAAAAGATCTATGTGCACCACAGGCCATTTCTGCTCTTCCTAAACTATCCTGGTATTCTCAGGTCAGATGGAGGATTGTACTCTATTTTCATAGTTGAAGTAAGTTCAACTGCTACTCCAGCCACTTCTGGGAGGGAAGGGATCATTCCCTCTTTTACCTCAGGCAGCAAAATATATTGGGCTGGCTCTGTATAACTGGATGAGGTCCAGGTACTATGAGAAAATGGCTCCATGTGATAATTCAGCAGTCATCAACATCTGTCACTTGGATTAGTAAAAAAAAACCAACAACAACCACAGGTCAAAGTCTCTGGATCATCTCAATTCCCTCACTAGTTGGAGACCAGATGTGTATCAGCCAGACGGCGTGCATGTTCCCTAAATCCTTTCATAGCTACAGGAAGCTAAAACTGTTATTGCAAATTGACTCCTTCCTTCTACCATAAACCGAATTGATTCTTCCCTTCTCAGATTCTGGCTGGATTAAACATCTCATACATTTCAAATCTCATCAAGTAAACGTTAACAGGTTGTGCTCTGCCCCCCTCCCCCCCTCTCTCTACACACACACACACACACACACTTTCATCATCAGAAATGTAGGGATTATTAAATAGCTGGAATTCCTTCAGAAGCTTCATTTTAAGCATCGATTTCACTGCAAGAACCTCAAGGTAGACGTAGACAGGCAGGCAGGCATATGGCAGGCAGGAGTTAGAATGATCAAACTCTGAGTCCAGGATACATTTTTAAAACAGGAATCTATTCATATGTGACTCTGTTACTTTTGGCAGTGACTTGTAGCAACTGCTTGGTAAATTTACATAGGAGAAGATTAACTGCCACTCATGCTTAGCTCAAGTCTTCAGTGGAAGTTGCCATCCTGCCTGCTTACTGTGAAACCGCTGATGGAATTACATACAAAGTGGGAAATGAATGCATGTGCAACATGTTGGTCATCATCTCTTCCATCATCATCGCCATCTCTATTTCTATTTATATCCCATATTGTTCACAGCTCAGAAGTCCTTTTTTGGACTGCAGAATTGTAGTGCTTTGAATTCCACTTTTACCGCCATAGGAATTTCTTATGGAACATTGGGACTTGTCATTCGGGGAGGAACCAGAGCTCTTTCCTAAATTATAGACCCCAGAAGTTCATAGGATGCCACCATGGCAGTTAAACTGGAATCATCGCACTGTAGCTGGGCAGTACTAAAGAACCAGGTCTTAAAAAAATGAAATCAGATCCAGACAAAACCTCTCATCACTCAAAACATATAAAAGGTACAATAAAATTAAACTATCAGTAGCATTAAGAGCAATTGGAAACTTTTTCATTGTTGTGCATCTTCAAGTCAACAATAACTTACAGTAACCCCCATGATTTGTTGTGTACCTTCAAATGATTTCTGATTTATAACAAACATATCATTGGATTGTCCTGGCAATATTTGTTCAGATGAGATTTGTCATGGCCTTCCTTTAAGGCTTAGGGTACATGACTACACAGGCCTTATGAGGAGCAACCTAGGGAGCTGGGTATGATAACCTTGGATAAGGGAAGGTTAAGAGGGTACATTATAGCCATATTTAATTATTTGAAATGGTGTCACACTGAGGAACAAGCAAGCTTGTTTAGTGTTGTTTTAGAGTCTAGGACAGTGGTTCCCAACGTTATTTTGACCAGAGACCATTTGACTAGGGACCACTTGACCAAGAACCACTCTCCATGGGCCACAAGTTGGGAACCACTGGTCTAGGACATGGAACAATGGATTCAATTTGTAGGAAAAATTGTTTTGTATGTGTATTCCTGAATGGCAGAGGGGGTTGGACTGGATGGCCCTTGTGGTTTCTTCCAACTATAAGAGTCTATTATTCTAAGGCCATCCCATGAGTTTCTATCTCCAAGGAGGAATCTGAATATTAGTTTCTTAGACGTCTAGTTCAATGGTTCCCAACTTTTGATATTCCAGGTATCTTGGACTTTAGCTCCCAAAATTCCCTTGAAGTTGGCCAAGATGGCTGGGATGTCTGGGAATTTAAGTCCAAAACACTTGGAGAACCAAGAATTGGGAATGACTGGACTAGTCCAATGCTGAAAGTGTGACTCTGTGATGTATCATTGATACTGCGCATCTTGGGAGATGCAAAAATTGATACTTACACAAGGCTCTGTGACCCAACCAATTTATTTTCTGTTTCTGGCCTAGTAAAGAATAATCTATCCACTGTGCTATGAGAGCTATAATTTGATATTTCTTAAAGCAACAATGTCATGTGTAATAGGCATATAGGACACAGAAAGTCATCATTCTGCAAAGATGTGATATCCCATACTTATAGGATGTAATGAATACATTTTCTAGAGACACTGTTAAACTACAACTTACAATGGCTGTACAGTCTATGTATACTTCATAATATACAAGCATATCTCCAAGCCTTTTAATCTGTTAATATGTACCCAGGCTCTTGAAAGAAAAGTAATTGCAAGTTGTCTTATAAGCAATCATCTCATCAAGAGAGGGGTCAAGTTTTTCTTTTAAAATGTCCAGGAAGAGGAATGCTGTACGCCACCTGCTAGAAATTTAGCCCAATCTCTACAAAATAAATGAACAAGATAGAAAATTACTACATTGCATGATCTGAGCTGTCTTGACATTTGGTGGAAAGACATAACTACAAAGCTTATTTATAACACCAGCTGTCACTGTGAACACTTTTTTCTTTTGCTTTCTCAGTTTTGCTTTTTTTTAAAAAAAAAAGTTTATTAATCACTTTTTTAGCCTTTAGATTTAGCAAGTTTGGGTAGAAAGTGATTTAGGAGGAGTAATTTTATTGCAAATTCTTTAAATTTTGGGATTTAGCACTGCAATCATTACTTAACGCCAGCAGCTGTTTGCAACAATAGCAGAAACAAAATGGCCATTATATTCCCAGGATGCAGAAAGCTGACAGCTTAACTATTTTAGAAGGACTTTAAAAAAAAACCTTCTAAAATCACACTCTACAGTAAATCCTTACTTATCTCATTCTTGCATGGAGAAAATTGAGAAACATTTTCCCCCTCCTTCCTTGTAAAACTGAGAAATTTCATATTGTGGACAATGGGCATTGCAAAAAGAGTGCCACCAAATTGTGACACTGAATTCTGCAAAATAGTTATCTTCTTCATAAGTTACTTTACCTTTTTTTGGAAAATATTTTATTGAATTACTTTCTTTAACCTGATTTTCATTTTTTTCATCAAGCAGTTCTAACTGTCTGACTATCTGTGTGAGTGTATGTAGAATCGCAGAATCATACAGTTAGAAGAGACCTCATGGGCCATCCAATCCAACCCCCTGCCAAGAAGCAGGAAAATCGCATTCAAAGCGCCCCAGACAGATGGCCAACCAGCCTCTGTTTAAAAGCCTCCAAAGAAGGAGCCTCCACTGCACTCCAGGGCAGTTTTCCATTGCTGAACAGTTCTCACAGTTAGGAAGTTCTTCCTCATGTTGAGGTGGAATCTCCTTTCCTGTAGTTTGGAGTCATTGTTCCGCATCTGAGTCTCCAGCAGGAAACAAGCTTGCTCCCTCCTTCCTATGACTTCTCCCCACATATTTATACATGTCAATCATGTGTCCTCTCAGCCTTCTCTTCTGCAGGTTAAACATGCCCAGCTCTTTAAGCCACTCCTCATAGGGCTTGTTCTCCAGACCCTTGATCATTTTAGTCACCCTCCTCTGGACACATTCCAGCTTGTCAACATCTCCCTTCAATTGTGGTGCCCAGAATTGGACACAGTATTCCAGGTATGGTTTCACCAAGACGGAATAGTGGGGTAGCATGACTTTTCTTGATAGACACTATACTCCTATTGATGCAGGACAACATCCCATTGGCTCTTTTAGCCACTGCATCACATTGTTGGCTCATGTTTAACTTGTTGTCCACCACGACTCCAAGATCTTTTTCACACGTACTGCTCTCGAGCCACGCGTCCCCCAGAAGTCCTCCATTCTGTATCTTTGCATTTCATTTTTTCCGCCTAAGTGGAGTATCTTGCATTTGTCTATATTGAACTTCATTTTGTTAGTTTTGGCCCGTCTCTCTAATATGTTAAGATCATTTTGAATTCTGTTCCTGTCTTCTAGGGTAATAGCTATCCCTCCCAATTTGGTGTCGTCTGCAAACTGGATGATCATACCTTCTAACCCTTCATCTAAGTAATTAATAAAGATGTTGAACAGGACCGGGCCCAGAACGGAACCCTGTGGCACTCCACTCATTACTTCTTTCCAGAATGAAGAGGAAGCATTGGGGAGCACCCTTTGGGTTTGTTCGCTTAACCAACTACAGATCCACCTAACCGTAGTTTTGCCTAGTCCACATGTACTGTGTTTCCCATGGGAAAAGGCTGTGCTTTTGAGTGGAAACTCCAGTCCACAACTCAACAGAAAAGCAAAGCATGAGGTTTTATTATTCTCACACTGGAGGTGAATATCCTAATGGACGTAGGAATTTCTTGGTAGGCTGTCTTTTTGTTGTTGTTGAGTATGAGAAATCCAACCAATATTCTTCACATCCTTATCACACATGAGAACACGTATTCAGAGGTATAGCTGTGATTATTCAGGTAGATAGGTTGATTGTTTTTTGCTACATTTACAGTATGGAAAAGGAAATGACAGTTCTGCCTTCAGATGTTCAAGTAACCTGGTGGCCCATGTCAGTGATGGGATTCATCCACTTGGCAGTTCATTGGAATTCGTTTGTTGGGCGTGTTGTTGCTGTGAGCCTTCAAGTCAACTCTTGTCTTATAATGACCTTGTCCTTGCCTAGATGGACTAGAAATCCTGCATGTGATGATTAATGTTCAATGCATTTGAAAACATTTCAACAAAATATGCCGTTTGCCCTGAAGTTTTACATGAAATGCAGACTTTTAGATCTATGGATATCCCTCCCGATACCATCACTTGGCTGCATTGTTCATGGGAAGAGATAGCGGTGGGCAGAACTGGATGGTGGGAGATGACTATTTCTGCCAGGAAGTGGCTCTTTCCCAGGTTGAATTTAAAATGAAATAAAATAAGGCTCACATATCAGTGTTTCAATATTACCACACCTCCACTTAACAGAAAATACAATTCTTTGCAGGCATAATGGTAAAAGTAGAGCATCAAATAGCCACATGGCTGAAAATAATGGGAATAACAAGACAAGTTCAACAGGGGAATGCATGGCCATTTATGGCAATCTCGCTACAACATATAGAATTTGTATGGCAATAACAGGGTCACTGCAAGGCCAATGCAAATGGAGAAAATGCAATGCTGAACAGATTTCTCTTTGTCTCTGTTTGTTGGGTTTTTTTTGCAAGATTAAATGGAGGTTTGCCATTTAATCCTTTCTCCTAAGGCTGCAAGAGCATGATGTGCCCAAGGCTTCCATAGCCAAGTAGGGATTCTAACCCTGTTTTCCTGGAGCCTTGGGACCGACAATCAAAAACACTGCAACACTGACTGTGATAGTACCTTGGGAGTGGTCTATGATGCTTAATCTTACAAATAAGTTTATAAACTTGGGTTGCTCTTCCAATGTTTAGACTAAAACTCTAAACAGGTTAGTCACCCCACTGATATTGAAGCCATGAGTACCACTGCAAATAATTTGGAATTCTGTTGAATACAGCAGGGCTGTATACTATCACCTTACCTATTCAACTTGTATACAGAACACATCATGCAATGTGCAGGACTTGACGAATCCAAGGCTGGAGTTTAAATTGCTGGAAGAAACATTAACAACCTTAGATACGAAGATGATACCACTTTGATGGCTGAAAGCGAGGAGGTGCTGAAGAGCCTTCTAACCAAGATGAAAGAAGAAAGTGCAAACGCTGGGTTGTAGTTAAACATTAAAAAATACCAAGATTATGGCAACCAGACTGATTGATAACTGGCAAATAGAGGGAGAAAACATGGAGGCAGTGACAGACTTTGTATATCTAGGCATGAAGATTACTGCAGGTGCAGACTGCAGCCAGGAAATCAGAAGACATTTACTTCTTGGGAGGAGAGCAAAGACCAATCTTGATAAAATACTTAAGAGACATCACATTAGCAAAGAAAATCCACATAGTTAAAGCAATGGTATTCAAGTGACCTATGGATTTGAGAGCTGGACCATAGGGAAGGCTGAGCGAAGGAAGATAGACGCTTTTGAACTGTGGTGCTGGAGGAAAATTTGAAGTGTGCCTTGGACCGCAAGAAGACCAAACCAGTCCATACTCTGGGAAAGAATGCTCGACTGCTCACTGGAGGGAAGGATATTAGAAGCAAAGATGAAGTATTTGGCCACATAATGAGAAGAAAGGAAAGCTTGGAGAAGACAATGATGCTTGGAAAAATGGAAGGAAAAAGGAAGAGGGGCCAACCAAGGGCAAGATGAAGTGACTGGCTTGACCTTGAAGGAGCTGGGGGTAGCCACGGCCGACAGGGAGCTCTGGCGTGGGCTGGTCCATGAGGTCACAAAAAGTCAGAAGCAACTGAACGAAGAAACAACAACCATGAATCTTGACAAGGTGGGGCCAGCATTTGCTCTTCTGTCCCAGTTTGCAAAATGTCTTGGTCCTACTCTGAAGGGCAGTAGGAAAATTTCTGGTGAAAATGAAGGGATAAAGAGATAAATGGGAGAAGGCTTTAACAAGCTAAAACAGAATACCATACGTGTTTCATGCAGCTGGATAATTCATCAAAAATCTCATTAGGGGCTTTTTCAGCCTGCCTAACCTTTCTAAATTTCCTCAAGTGGAGAGAAAAACCCTCCCATTACAAAGCAGAGGCTGCCCTTACTGTGTTGGGGAGAGGGGAGTGAAGACACAAAGTGAAAAATATAAAAGAGAGTAAGGGAAGGCATAATACAATTAAGAAATATTCCTTCAGAGGGGCAGAGATCATGACCATCAGATGTGTGATAAACAGACCATTTGCAAAAGGATGGCATGGATTTTAGCTTCATATCACTTCCAAGCTCCTTTATTCTGCCAAAAAAGAAAAAAGTCCTACAAAGCAGCAGGAGCCACTCACATATAAAAATTGAATGAAGAATAAAGAATACTTTTTTCATCCTTTTAAAAAAATAATTCTGGATAATCAGTCTGTGGTAGCATATGGCAAAAATGAACTCTGTTTCAAGAGAGATAAGGCTGGTCCCTTCCCTGTTGAACTTTGGTTGTTAGGCAGAGACCTTTTCATTCAAGTGGGCTTTCAGCAACTAATTGCCTGCTGAGAAGGGTTTTTAAAATGTATTGCTGCCTTTTTATTATTTTTTAAAAAAAATGAATGGTGTTTTTATATTATAATGGTGTTTCAGTGTTACAGCTTTTTGTCTATTTTTATCTGTACTGTGGGTCTTTGGTATCTGCTGGGATTTTGTTCAAGGACCCCGGATGGATATCAAAACCCATGACATACAATGACATTGTAAAATGGTGTCCCTTATATAAAATGGAAAAATCAAGATTGCTTTTTGGAATTTTTTTTGGGGGGGGGGGGGTTATTTTCAAGATATGGATAAAAAGGTAAAGGTTTCCCTTGACATTAAATCTAATCATGTCTGACTCTGGGGGATGTTGCTCATCTCCATTTCTAAGCTGAAGAGCCGCCATTGTCCGTAGACACCTCCAAGGTCATGTGGCCTATATGACTGCATAGAGCTCCATTACCTTCCCGCAGAAGTGGTACTTATTGATGTGCTCACATTTGTATGTTTTCTAACTGCTAGTTTGGTAGAAGCTGGGCCTAGCAGCAGGAGCTCACCCCACTCCCCAGATTCGAACCACCAACCTTTCAGTCAGCAAATTCAGCAGCTCAGTGGTTTAACCCACTGTGCCACTGGGGGATTCAACTATCCAATATATGGATAGTTAAATCCAAAACACCATTGTGGACAATATGTGGTCTCTGGGTCACACTTTGTCCATACCTGCTTTACATTGAACTCAACAGGTATGGTAACAACTATAGAGAATGTGTCAAAGTACCTAAGTCAAGAGGGGTAGAAATGATAAGGCATCTACGCAACTACACTACTTGTATGAAGTCACCCTGTGACAAGATGAAGATGAAGGGATCCTCCCTTTCTTTGTACCAGACTTGAATCTTCGAAGCAACTTCTCCTCCAATTTAGCATAATTTTTAGCTCCAACTGTTAATATGCTTACAGGTCTGATATTTTCATTACGGTTACTGCTACTGGTTCTCAGTACTACAGAAAGACAGTTTGCTGGCTATCCCCCATAATTAGGTGATGAAATTGCTTTCCTTGCCATCTGGATTTCAACTACCTTCAGAAATGCCATTAAAAAACCAGGTTGAATTGCTCTGAAATGGAAAATACAAGAATAATGTAATTCACAGGAAAGTCCAGATAACTTCTAACTAGAAGTTAGTTACAACACTATTGTCCATCCAACTGAATAGTCGCTTACACGCAGTTCCAGAGGAAAAAAACATAACACACAAAAAAGAGGTTAAAAAAGAAGAAAAGAATACAAACTTACCTTGCATGAACATCTCCTAAATCGTTGGCACACATTTAGAGATGCACTAACCTAACCCTAGTCCTGCCAATTAAACAGAAAAAAGTCAAGTGTGTCCATGCCATAGCCTTTCCAACTCCTGCATATTGGACAATGAAATAGCTGAAAGGAAAATAAATCATGTAATCTGAAATATATGGGCCTGGAGGAAAGATCCATGGATATGACTGGCTTCCAAAAAGACAAATAAATGGGTAGCAGAGCAAATAGAGTCTGAACTTTCATCTGAAGCTAAAATGACTAAATTATAGCTAATATACTTTGTCATATCATTAGATGACATGTCTAACATAAAATACAATAATACTTAGTAAAATTGAATGGCGTTGGAAAATAGGAATACTGCAAGTCAAAGAAGGCATGGCCTTCAGCTTGCAAGACCTGAGCAGAGTTGTTAACAACATGGTTTCTTAGAAGTCCCTTTCTTTTGGGTCACTGCAAATCGAAGCCAACTGGATGATATCATTATAACAAATGATATCTCACTATAGCGTGAACACTGTGACTCGCCCAATATGCTTGCTTTGTTTGCTATCCACATATTACTTACAGGCACCTTTTCTCGTCCAATAGTTCATCTCTTAACTGGATTGGAGCAGATAGCTCTTCAAACAAAGATCACCTCCAAAAAGGAGGACTGTCCTCTACTAGGACTTCACCATCAACAAAAATTGTAAGACTCTGAAAGTGTGCCCTTGGTTTTATCTAAGGAAAACTGTTACGTAGGCAGAGATTAAAAAGCTACATTTTTGGATTGTAGAATTTCCCAACCATCAAAGTGGTTCTGTTGGCTGAGGGGATTCTGTGACCTGTAGTCCAAAAGAGTAATACTGCCAAACTTTGCACGTGAAAACTATGAGCATTTTTGAACACTAAACAGCAGCATGTGGAGCAGAAGATAAGGCCTACTTACTACAACTATAATAAATAAATACCTGAATTGCAATTGTGATATTCTGCTAGTTCCCAATTATGTTTTTACTTCTATGACTTGTGTGTCAATTGTTGTGTTAGTAATTGTACCTTTTTTCTGGGTCAGGATTTGTTGGATATTTACTGAATTACATTGTTCTTGACCTTTACAATCTGCACAAAAAGAATCTGTTTGATAAGTTGTTTAAATAATAAAGAGATCCAGTAGTCAATAGTATCAAACACATCCCCCAACTCTTACTTTCTATCTGTCTGTCTCTAAACATAGATACAGAAAAATAAATAAAGACAAAATATTTTAAATAATTAGTACCTCATGTTTTTAAAATATAAAATGTCTACATTAAATATGTGGTTCATTTAAATACTTTTTCGGGATCTTTTTCTGCACAACACAGTACTGCATAACACACACACACACGCACATACACAAGCATACATATGTGAATAAAAGGTAAAGGTTTCCCCTTGACATTAAGCCTAGTCGTGTCTGACTCTGGGGGATGGTACTCAAGGCTGTTATATTTTAACCATATTTTAATTGTATCGATTTTAATGTTTTTAACTGTATGTAGTTATTGGGTTTTTTATGTATTCTAAGTGTATATGGAGGGATCAAATCATTGCCAGCTGGAAGCCGCCCTGAGTTTGAGAAAGGGGGGTACAGATATTTGAAATAAAAAAATACTCATCTCCATTTCTAAGCCTAAGAGCCAGTGTTGTCCACAGACACCTCCAAGGTCATGTGGCTGGCATGACTGCATGGAGCACCATTACCTTACCGCCAAAGTGGTACCTGTTGATCTACTCACATTTGCAAGTTTTTAAACTGCTAGGTTGGCAGAAGCTGGGGCTAACATCAGGAGCTTACCCCACTTTCTGGATTTGAACCACTGACATTCCAGTCAACAAGTTCACCACCAGGGGCTCCTATATGTGAATATGTAAATGTAATAATAGTATTACATTTATATATGTGAATATGTAAATGTAATAATATTTTGTTATTGTGTGCCTTCAAGTCATTTCTGAGTTAGATGGACTTCCTACATGGTTTTCTTGGCAGAATTTGCTCAGAGCATTTTTCTCCTTGCCTTCAAACATATATAATATTCTGGCATTTATGTATTCATACATATGCATTCACGTGTGTGTGTGTGCATGTGTGTGTGTGTGTGTATGGATACTTATTCATACATATGAATATATATGTGTGTGTGTATATGTGTGTGTATATATAATATATATATATATATATATATAGAGAGAGAGAGAGAGAGAGAGAGAGAGAGAGAGAGAGGAGTGTACATGAATATATCTCACACTTTCACATATGCCAGGCAACATTTTAATGTACCTTTTTATATGAAAGGATTTCTGCCACTAATGTTACCATTTTACTTTCATTTCGCTTTGATTTTCTCCCTGTGAGTTATGCCATAGACAACAAATGTGTTAGCTTCCTGGAGAATAGCCTGCTATTTAAAGAAGTTGTCATCACATGGAAAAGGAAAGTGCAAAGCCAAAAGAAGCAGGTGAGTCAAGTTAGGAGGCTGAAGCACGTCAGTAACAGCATTCGTCCTAGAATGTACTGTCATAAAAATACATTTTCATGCTCACCAATAACACAGGATTATTGTATATGTAAAACTGAGAGCCAGTGTGGGGTAGTGGTCTGAATGTTGGACTACAACTTTGAAGACTAGGGTTTGAATCCTCCATCAGCCATGAAACTCACTGGGTAATCATGGCCAAGTCACACACTCAGAGGAAAGCAACAGAAACTTCTTCTGAACACATCTTGGCAAGAAATCAAGTGACAGAGTCATCTTTTCATTATAATAGCTTGGAAATTACTTGAAGGACATAACAACCAACAACAGGTACCTAACAAGCTTCAACATGAGCTGCACACAAGTTTATCTAGAAGGGTCCAGGGTGACAAGGGACATCTTTTGACAAGGGACATCACATGGGAACATCACCAAATCAAGTACCGCATATTAGGAAACATCCCAACCCAACCCTCCAACTAAAATGGCTAGTACATACAGACCATGCAATCCTGGGAACTATAATACAAAGATGTGACTTTTCTCTTCTCTGATAGTGATGCAGACTTGTCTTATGCAGCTGGGACCCTTTTACGATGCTGTATTACATTTTTATTGCCATGGCCAAAGCCAACATCCACCCAATCGTACATAAGTAGAGCCCTCATCATTCCCAGCAAGCAGCCATGCCAGTTGGGAATGAGAAAAGGTGTCATCAAAATGCATCTGATGAGGGTGAGGACAGAGAGGCTGAGAGAGACATTATGGTCTAGGTTAGGAGAGAGAAGCTCTTTGATAAACAGCCCACACCATACACACATCTTTGCATTTTTGTTTAATTGCACACCAGTCAGTCATAGAAGAGTAGCCTTGGCCCTTCCAAATGGCACAGCATAAATTAATTAGGGAATTCTAACAGAGTTCCATTACATCCTCATTAACGTCCTTTTAGTTCATCTCCGATTAATGGCCTGGC
This sequence comes from Anolis apletophallus, assembly GCA_030556195.1. Classification (NCBI taxonomy): domain Eukaryota; kingdom Metazoa; phylum Chordata; class Lepidosauria; order Squamata; family Anolidae; genus Anolis; species Anolis apletophallus. The sequence continues at coordinate 107,696,935 of JARBWK010000009.1, forward strand.
ACTTGGTACCCACTGAATAAATGATTGGCCACTTCAGCTTGAGTGCAGGCAGTCGTCCTCCATTGAGAACTAAGTGCTTCTCAAGGTCAAAGCAGGATTGCTTTGCCAGCCAACTGTCCAACCTTCATATTCAGCCACGCACCAACGGACGTGCCGTCTAGCACTACTTGAGCAGCATGTGGCTGTTCCTGTAGCCTCTTGCTTCCATTCAAACAGACAATCTCTTTTCCCCACAAGGCAGCAACTGGTTTGCCAGTATCTACTGACTGATTCTGCCTCCACCATCCTGGATCTTCCCTGCAACCTGTCTCTGTTTGGAGTAGATCTTGCTCAGCCTAACATTTCTATCACCTTTTATTGAATTATGCAGTCTCTGAGAAATTGGTTGATGAGGTTTTATGCAGCTATAGGAAAATATATATGTAACCCAAAGCAGGTGTAGTAATTTTCTCTGAACTAATGGTGTGTGTGTGTGTGTGTGTGTGTGTGTGAGAGAGAGAGAGAGAGAGAGAGAGAGACCTACATTTGACATCTATCAGTGATGCTGTCGATTTCAATGGGAATTGCTAAATTATAGGACCTATGGTTGAATTCCTGGAGCAGTGTGAGATTCTTTGAGCTGAGTGATGTCTAATGAAGCCTTTACCATTTATTCCAGTTTGACACTATTTATTCCAAGCAGGGATACTTCTGAGTGAGAGTGAGTGTACTTCTGAGTAAGTGTGTGCGACCTTATCTAAGGTCACTCAGTCAATTTCCATGACCAAGCAGGGACTCAAATCCTGATACACCTTAGTCTAATACATGAATCACCATGCCATGCTGGTTCCCTTCTGTCAGAGATTTCAATGTCAAAGACACTGAGTAATTAAATAAATGATATAAAAGTGTGGGAAAGTCTTTGACTGGTACCAAGAGAAGATCAAAGAAGGTACTTCTTGGAAACTGAATAACTTATTTATTTATTTATTTATTATTCATTCTTGTATACCACTCCTTCCAGCAGGCTCAGGGCGGTTTACATAAAATCAATTAAAACAACATTACAGGTTTAATAACAACTTAATAACAACAGTATAACACAATATAAAACCAGATGATTTCCATAGGACTCCATGGGTTAACAACTTTATCCAGGGCTATTTAAGTTGAAAGCCTGTAGCTAGGAGATTCATAAAGCCAACCTTGTCCACAGCCACCATCCAGGAAAACTCAGAGTGGGTATCTGGAGATGTTCTCAGTAAGCATATAGATTGATGTGGGGGAACATGTCCATTCAGGTCATCTAAGCCATCTAAGGTATAGGGGCAGCTTGCCAGCTTCCATATATTTTGAGCTGCAATTCATAGGACTCCCAAACCATTGGCTGTGCTATCAAGAGCTTAGGGGATCTGTAGCCCAAAGCATCTAGAGAATATGAGACTGCCACCTCGGGATATGTGTGTATTCAACAACAATTCCAGTGCTTGGTGATGGACTAGGAGCCAGGGAAGTGCAGTATAAATAATATAAATCACAACCCCAGACAGTAATCTAGTTGTTGTATTTGGAAAAAAACATGTTTCTAAAAAATATTCAAAAGTTTCCCTCAGTCCAGCCTAGATGTTACAAGAGCGCATTTAACTATGGCCACTTTACTTCTGTACAGGAATGTCTGCAGATAATTAAAGGTACTCCATACCATTAATACTTCTTGGGCTTCCACTGTCAAAACTGCATCTCTCTGCATCCTCGGTCAAAAAAGAATGAGCAGAACTGGGTTTCTGTGAGTTTTCTGGACTATATGGCCATGTTCCAGAAGCATTCTCTCCTGATGTTTCACTCACATCTATGGCAGGCATCCTCAGAGGTTAAGGAATGTTCTCAGAATGAGGAGAACAATTCCAGCCTAAACAAAGTTATAAGTCATTTCATGCCACTGGACCCTTTGAAATTAGTTTATCAAGTTTAAGGCTTATTCTAAGTTATGAAGAAGAATACATCTTCTTCTTCTTTGAATATACCCTACTGATATAAAGTTTATCATTGTTAGTCACTGTCTGGCCCTATGACTAATTCTCTGCATTCCAGGGGTCTGCTTCAACCATCTGTTTAGGTGATGTGGTTTATTCCCAACAGAGATGACAAATCACTCTGAGGAGCATCCAGATTATTTCAGTTTTGGGTGGGAAACCTTTCCATGCTGGAGTTCCCCAAATCCACATCACAATTCATGCCAGGCTGGCAGGGAGTATTCTGAAAGCAGTCATGCAAAGAAGTAACTTTTACAGGTGCTGGATTATTCACAACACAGTATATAAACAGAGAGATATTCAAAACCTTGGGTGGAGGACATGAAGACATTTCCTCTCTCACCCACTCTCTGGATCATGACTGCAGTAAACTTTACAAGGACAAGTCACTCCATTGATGCACTACATCTTACTTGGAATGACACTGGGTAGTGATAGATCATCATTTAATACTTGTAGAATTCTTGAGGACTGAAATAACGAAGCAGCTATTCATAGCCTCAATGTTTGCTGCCAAGAAAGGGGAAAGTATGACTTTAGGGTGTGAGGAGGCTAAAGTTCTACCAGATGTTATTCCACAAATGAACAGTTGTAGGGACATGGAACCATCTCAAACAAGAACCATTCCAGCCATAGCCTTTCATCCTTCCCCTTTTATATCTCTGTGCTCACATATCTTACTATATTCCCTTGCCTGGTACTCCTAGAAACCCTAAGGTGTTTCCAGTTCTTTGGATTGCTCACTTGAAAAACAGTTTCAGGGTATCAATCCCCAAATCCCTTGTATTAGGAGGACAAGTATGGGGAATATGGTGACATCCATGGTATCCCAGAACTGAAGAATGGGCATCCATTTCATTCCTTAGCATTCCTTGAGGCAAGTAACACATGGCTACCTAGAAGTTCTTCAAGGGAAGGAAAGCTCTCAGCTGCTACTAGTCATGATGGATGTATATCACATCGATTACACTATGTAACATGTTTTTTGTTCCTGGGTTATAAATATCATTTCCTAATTGGTTCTATCATAAACATGTGGAAAAAGTTTATTAAACTGTAAAAAAAACCTTTGTTTTTGCAGGACATCCTGTAGCATATTTTGCTATAGTTTTTCAATGAATATCTGATAGAGTCTTAACCAATTCAACATAGTTTGTGGCAGCCACAGAAAGAAGTTTCTGGAGTATAACTACTTTCAAAGTAAGTACCACACAATTAAACAGGAAATAACACTTTCAAACCAAACAGACATTTTTCCCAACTTTTGTTATGTAGTGATCATAAGCAGTATAGCTCAGAACACCAATTGCAAGGGATAGGAGCCACACAAGCTCTCCCACTTGAAGTAGAATACGTAGTTCTTCATCTTTCCTGTTGCACCCCCTCTGTTTGTTCTCAGGCCAAGCCTCCTTCTTCTGCATCCACTTGTCTCTTTCCCATTGTTGTTCCTTTAAATAAGCTCCAGTCTTGACCTGCAACCAATGCTGTCTTAAAATAGAGTGGGCAGGCAAGCTGGAAAGTAAGCAGCTCTTGACGACAAGGAACTGAAATGCATGCAAATGTGTTACTGGTCCTTCGCATAGTTAGGCAAAAGGGAGTGGGGAGAGTAGACCAGTTTCTTCTTCTCACACATCATAAGAAATATTAAGGTAAAGGGAAATGTTGTGTTTGACTCTGTGGAGTAGTGCTCATCTCCATTTCTAAGATGAAGAGCCGACGTTATTCAGATGCCTCCAAGGTCATGTGGCTGGCATGACTGCATAGAGCTCCATTACCTTCCCACCACATCTACTCACATTTGCATGTTTTCAAACTGCTAGTTTGGCAGAAGCTGGGGCTATCAGCGGGAGCTCACCTCGCTCCCTGGATTTGAACCACCAACCTTTTGGTCAGCAAGTTCAGCAGCTCAGCGGTTTAACCCACTGTGCCACCAGAAATGCTAAGATGCAGTATCAAATCATTGCAATTTCCTTTCCTCCATTATTTCCATAAGAATGAGCATTGCTTGATACTATGGAAGACTAGAGGAGGCAATAATAATAATAACTTCATATTATTATTGTTTTCATGTTGATGTTGATGGTTTCTTCTGTTCGTGCTGCTTCATATTGGGAAAACCAAAGATGCTTATTACTGTTCTGGATCTTGTAGCTCCATTTGGAAGAAAATTAAAAAATAAAATTCAGTTTGCAATTATTTTATGAATAAACTATGGTTTTAATATATAAAATACTCCCTCCCCGAACCTGAGACTGAATGAGTTTCATTCATATGGCCGCCCCAAGACATTTTACTGCCTGAGTCAGACTCAACAGGAAATGACATTCTGCCTACTTCCTCCCCTGCAATTCAAAGTGTGCCTAATGACTCTCATGCTAGGGCATTTGAGAATTCACTCCAGCTTTTAGTGTGAACTTTAGGGAGGTGTTCAGAGTGCAGACTCTGTTTTCAGGATATGGTTCAGCACCTTGGATAGCTGAACCCTATTCAAGTTTGAACTGAAACCTGAAGTGGAACCTCTGCTTTAGTGAAATGGAAGTTAACAGCTGCTTCTGTACAGCATCCAAATACAAGAAAATCTGGTACATGATCCTACAAGCACCTCTCCATATCTATGGCTGTAAAAATGCAGTAAGAAGATAAATAATTCAAAACGTAAATGCTGCTCATTTATGACATCTAAATTCCAATGCCTGAGGCATTTGACTCACTCTGACTAATGGTAGGTACCACTTGGTCTGTTCGATATTGTGTCCCATTTTCCAGGTAGTGGGAGCATGTTGACTATGCATGAAGAACAAATTTCAATGATGGAGAAACAGTTCCCTTAAAAAGATGAGGAACTCAACAAAAGTTCACCCTCTTTCTAAGCATACCATCTGTTCAACTTTTTAAATGTCAGCGTATAGAGCGATATAACAAAAAATTCAAAATCTGAAATGAAAATTTTCATTTTAACTCAGAAGAAAATTTACAGAAATGCTCCTAACCTCCTGATGAAGATGGATAACCCTACTACAATGCTGATACCTGCAGTATTGCAAGTAAGTCTTTTACACACCAAAACATTCCCATTGATATTTATTTACCACTGTGAAAAGTACATCTAATTTCTTGTGGCATTTGGGGAACGGGCAAGGAGTCCTGGGAATTTCGTATCTTTCAGAACAGGATGAGGTACCAGCATGCTATCTCAAAGAAAAACAAAAATATCAAATATCAGCCTTTCGCAGAGCGGAAATGACAAATTCATCATCGCCACTAAGACGGCTGTGCCATTCACTAATCCACTTGCACCAGATTCACAAAGAGGGGCTCTTGAGGTCACAATCACACCGCTTCCTTACAGTTATTTATTTTAAAGAAACAAAATCAAAGGAAATAAACCATCTCTCAAAATAGCAGCCATTGGTGGCTGAGGCACGGGCCATGTTTGATTTGGGGGGAGGGGAAGGATTAAATGACTTCCCAGGGTTAATGGCACTGAACAATTTATTCCTCCAAGGCAGTCATTAATCCCTCTGAAATGTCACACGCCTCCATTTGTTTTTGCATGCAGACTGACATAAACACGGAGCCATGCTTCATATTGAGCGGGGACCCAAATGTATGCAGTAAAGCAGCTTTACCCCAGCTGGCACACTCCAGATGTCAATTCTGTCAGTTATGGGCTGGGAGGATGGGATTTGCAGTCCAACACACCTGGATCGTGCTGATTTTGGGAAGCAGCCAGAACAAGGCATTAACATTTATAAGGAATATATACAGAGACCCAATACATTATTTTTGAGACATGGGGATGTTTTCCTTGAGCTGTTTTAGATTTTTCTTCCTTTAAGAATGCAGAATGAACCAGATTTTCAATGACTTGTTCACTGTAGCCATTTATTTATTCATTGTATCAGAAGTGAACCAAGGGTACAGTTGTAATGTATTTTTTAAAAACCACAAAGTTTAAAAACTTGGCAATTATATTAAATGTCATTTGACCAGTAGCTAGCCATGTGGAGTGGCCCCATTTCTTAAGGTTGGCTCTGCATCACTTGGTGCCAGAGTGTAGTCTGTTCAACACCTTCCAAGTCACCCAGTCTTCCACGTACCCAGGAGGGAGTCTCTCATTTGGTATCAGCCACTGATTGAGGTTCTGGGTTTTAGCCTGCCACTTTTGGACTCTTGCTTGCTGAGAGGTTCCTGGGAGTATCTCTGTAGATCTTAGGAAGTTCTTTCTTGATTTAAAGCATTGGCAAATTGGCTGATATCCAAACAGGGGGTAGGGGCTGGAGATGTCACTACCTTGGTCCTTTGATTATTGGCTGCTACTTCCTGGCTGATGTCAGGTGGTGCAACACTGTAGCCATGTGTGTGCATGCGTGTGTACATACTTTCAAATATCCTGTCAACTTATGGTGAATTTCATGGGGTCCTTTCACATAAGAAACACTCAAAGACGTCTTTGCCAGTTCCTTCCTCTGAAACATAGCCTTCGGCACGTAGTAATTGTTGGTGGTCTCTCATCCAAACACTAATGATAATCCTGCTTAGCTTCTAAGATCAGAGAGAATAGTGTACCTGTAGCCATATTGGCATTTTATTATATAACACCATGGCTGAGATTTAAACAGCAAATGGAAACATTTGATCAGTAGCTATTTGGAAGGATTCGATCTCTCAAGAAGAGATACCTCAGTACACAGACTTAATTACATGAAAAAAAGACCAGGAAGCGTGAGAATCAATTATTTATTGAAGCTGATTAAAGCTCCATTCTTTTTGGCCCATGTATTTTCTTTCAAGATCATTTACACCTTCGCAAATTCTACCTTTAAAAAAACATGCATGGGACATCCTACTTCCTGCTAAAGTGGACTAAAAGAAAGTTAAGCAGACATTGTAAACAAAGAAAACTGAAAAGATCATTTACTATAGGCAAACCCATACAACGAGAAGAACATCACCTAAACTAAGGAGTCATGCTCTTGTTGAATGGTGACAAAACTGGGAGATTTGCACATAGAAGGTTCCATGTTCCATGTTGATATTGCTTAGAAAGGACATGGACAAACTTGGGGCAATCCAGGTGCTTTGGACTTCAACTCCCACAATTCCTTTCTTAAGCGGCTGAGGGGGGAAAGGAAGGGGCCTGAGGCTGTTAGGAATTGTGGGAGTTGAAATCCAAAACACCTGTCCATGCCTGGCTTAGAACTTGAACAGGGAAATTGCTTTCCAAATGATTTGATCCAAAAAAGCAGTTGCACTATAAATTTTTGAAACTAATTGCTTTCATAGTTATCAAAAGTAACTCCACTACAACATCTAATTAATGTAAGTTGCTGAACAGTGGCACAAACCCTACTGTCCTGCCATTCACATTGTCATTGTTGCATTCCTTCTCCTCCATAACTATAACAATAACTAAAAAGCTAAATGACTTCAGAGAATGGGAGGCTTTCTTGCTATGGAGGTTTTCAAGCAGAAGTGGGATTGCCACCTTTCCAGGGTCTTCAGTTATGCATTCCTGAATAATTGGGGGCTGGATTAGAGATGGTTCATCTTTTCTAATTAGGATAACAGCCAGAATACCAATGCCTTAAATCAAGAAATAATTTTCTAAGGTCTACAGAGATACTCGCAGGATCACCTCAGCAAGCGAGAGTCCAAAATTGGCAGGCTAAAACCCGGAACCTCAAGCCATGGCTGATACCGGATAAGAGACTTCCCTTGGGCACACAGAAGACTGGGCAACTTGGAAGGTGCTGAACAGACTGCATTCTTGGAGCATGAGATGCAGAACCAACATTAAGAAATCGGGTCACAAAGTGGACTGTACGACATGCGAGTATGGAGAAGAGCAAACCACAGACCACCTATTAAAATGCAGTCTGAGCTTGCCACATGCACAATGGAAGATCTTCCTATAGCAACACCAGAGCTCTCCAAGTGGCCAGCTATTGGTCAAAATACATTTAGAATAATGCCAAGTTTTTTAAACTTTGTGTTTTTTAAATGCACTACAACTGGTACCCTCGGTTTGCTTCTGATATGATAAATAAATAAATATCTTTTCTAATGTTAAACTTGCCAAAAAAACCCACTCTGCAATGACAAGGAGCCACTTAGATCAGCCATGTTTTGATTCTTATTCTTTAAAGTAAGACAATTGGAGCAACACGCAGGGTTTGTGTTACGTTCTATGCTACAATGCCAACATATTTTGGGGGTTTCCTATATCTCTTGTAAATTGAATGTGTATTCATTGTGTATTATAGTATCGATGACCTGGTATGCATATGTTGTATATTATGAGATATATATTTCTTCCTCTTTGTGCTTTCACACTGGGTTTGTTGTTTTTGGTTGCCAGTAAGCGCATTCCCCACTGTTTTGTGTCTGTAATTGGAGCAACGTAGTCTGTGGAAAGTCACGAATACTATCAGCAGCTGTAACAGCCTGTCTCACCTTCAACATCGGAAACTTTGTTCCATTTATGTCAAAGACATGATGCTTTGGAGCCACTCCAAGGACCTTTACTCCTCATGTACCCATTTGATGCAACATTTTTCAAGCTGCTTTGTTGATTATGAATATTTAATGCATTTAAATGAACTAAAAGCCCTCACTGTGCAGCTGTTCTGATTATCTACCCTCTCCTTCTTCATACATGGGGCCTACATATGAAACTACTGATATCTGAACAGTAACCCACAAAGTGATGTGTCACAAATAAAATACATTGATGACAAGGGCCCTGGCAGCATGGTCCCATGAAGGTGAGAATACATCCTCCAGCTCTGCCAGTAGGCATGCATTTTAACTATTATTGTTAGTCTCCTTTGGCAGGCTGTATCTTTTCTTTTTTTCTTTAAATTGAATTAATACTTATTTTTCCTAATTCTCAGGTGACTGTCCACAGGAGTATTTCACATTTTTGGGAAGACTGGATATAACAATGCAGTTGTCCCTCTATATTTGGATGTTAGTTTTCCGGGCTGTATGGCCACATTTCAGAAGCATTCTCTCTTGACGTTTCTCCCACATCTATGACAGGCATCCTCAGAGGTTGTGAGGTCTGTTGGAAACTAGGCAGGTCTCCCACCCTAGACAGAAAACATATATAAACCCCACTTGCCATACATGCCAAATGGTTTGATGATAATCCTGAAAGTGCGGGGAGGGTTAGGGAGAGAATGGTCCTTAATTTGGGCATCAGAACTATATCATTGGAAATGACTCACTGCAGAAGGTTGCCATGAATTTTCTTAAAGGAGCTGCTGCTACCAATACCTCCACTGCCATATCCCAAATTGTCAACCAGGAACCAGCTGACATGAGCTCTGCAGACAGATGGGTTTTCATGGTAGTGGGTGGTTTCTAACCAAGTTGCACTCAGTTCTTCTCCACTAAGCATGAACAATTCATTTGTGAACCTGCTTTCATTCAGCAACAAAGTTGCCTCATTAAACTCTTAAAATCTATACTTCTGAAACATTCTTAGGTTTTGTACATTCTTCTGAAATATTAGCTTATTTCTAGATTCATAATAATCCTGGAATGTTTTGAATGCTTCTGCAAGGATTTTCAGTGCTCTCACTCTAATGCACAATTCGCCTATCATCCCCAACCTTTTCCCAAATGCTAATTTTTCCCAACTGTACATTTTTATTACCAACTGCATGCTTTAAAAAGACACTCACATACACAGCTGTGGTAGGAGATGCAGTAAGGGATGCATTGAAAGATACAGCACTCTTTTGGGAAGATATGACAGTCATTGCACAATGTATTGTCATTCAAATCACATGCTTTCTAAACAAAATAGTTCAGGCTGACAAGCAACTGTCACAAACACCACAACATTCATCTTCACTCATTAATTAAGGACTGGAAAACTTGACAGCCAATCCAACCTACAACTGAAGACAGGAGTTTCCAGTCACCATCCTTAAAGCAGGGGTGCCCATGCTTCTGTGGCAAGTTGCAATCCTGCCATCTGGGAACCTAGAGAAGATGTTCTGAGAATTGGAAGTAAATGAGTAAAGCAATTTTCTGCAAATGGGAAGGTGTGAAATCAAAGATTAGAAGAAACCAGAAGGGCCATTCAGTCCAACACAATTTTGCCATGCAGGGATGCCCAGTCAAAGCACTCCCGACTCATGGCCATCCCGCCTATCTTCAAAAACTTCTAGAGAAGGTGATTCTATCATGATACAATCAAGACACCAAAACTGCACAATGTGAGATCAATCTTTGGTCACAAATTGACTGAAATATTCTTCTGATTTGAACTTGGGTGTCTGGGGAAGAATGGAGGGGATGGTGAGGATCCACATTTTAGATGTGCATAACATGATACAAAAGCTGAGAAGTCCCAGAAAAATTGTGCTAAGGGGAAAGATAGATGGTCATTTGGGGAAGCACAGAAGAGTTGGACTGGGAACCTGGGAGGGCCAGGTTTCACCTAGGGGTCAGGTGTTTTCTACCCCCAGCTCTCTCTAAAGATGTATAGTTTACTTAAAATATCAGCACTGTTCATTTATTTCATTTAGATCGCACTTTTAGCCCACATTAGGCAACCAATCCTCTCCAAGCCTCAAAGGAACCAAATCATGCCAAGAAAAGCCTCGGATTGGGTCACCATAAGTCAGAATCAACCTGAAGGCAAGTAACAACAACAACAACAAATATACAAACACACTCACAAAGACAAATGTATATCAAATCCAGGAAAAATGTATAGATTATTATGGGTAGCCCTCAATGAAAACTTAATTGATGGGTCATTAAAGTATTAATGAAGGTAATTTAAGCTCTGCATTGCCCACTATATCAAAAGTCACCTCAGATAAAACAGCAAAACGATGTCACTGTAGTTTTCTCAGTAGCTACTCAATTGTTCTTTCGCTGATCGTTCCAGAGTCAAAGAAATGAACAACTCTACAGATAGCAATTAAAATTGGCTGCATTTTCTCCACCCTCAGACCAGACACTTTCAAAAGTTTCCAAAGGATATTTACTGAACTGCTCTGGATATCCAGAAGAAAACTCAGCTCAGACTCAGCTGCCTCTGTTTCTAAGTGATTACTTTTGTGCCGAACTGGCCTGGCTACTTGATCGGATTTTAAAGGTCATTCCTCGGCATTTGAAGTTGCACATTAAACATAGCAGTACTTTTAGAAAATCAATTTGGAAGATCAGCTTTATTATGGACTAGAAATACATTTCAGATTTCTGGTCATACAGGAGATGAATTCAGATAACTGTACACTGTTAAGCAGCAACTTCTGAACAGCTCTTTTTTAAATGTTATATTATCTTATGATGCATTACAAGTGACCAGAGACTAATAATTTACAGCAAGGACTGCTGTTAATGCTGAAGCAATCACATTTTGAAAATCATGTGGCTTACAAATTCATAGTATAGATTAGTACAGACCCACTTCCAATTGTCTTATAATGCAGTAAATACAACTGGCACATGATCACAGACAATACATAAATGTTTACAACAGACCTCACAATGTGTTGCCGAAGGCTTTCATGGCTGGAATCACAGGGTTGTTGTGTGTTTTCCAGGCTCTATGGCCAGGTTCCAGAAGCATTCTGGAACCTGGGGCCGGAGAGATAGCACAGTGGTAAGAACAGCTGTGCTTGCAATCTGAAGGTTGCACGTTCGATTCCTGAGCTGGCTTGGACACCCAGCTGTGAGCCCTGTCCACTGTTCACCCAGCAGTTCGAAAACAGCTATGATTAGATGAACTGGGAACCTGCCAAAAGTGGGGGACGATTCTTTTCAGTAAGGACTTTACAACACCTGAATAAATAAAGATCGGCTGTCAGAAGGTGGAATGCGGAACAGAGGAACAGAGGCCCTCCGTCATGAGGATGAAGCAACAGCACCCCCTTGTGACGTAATGCCGCACCCTGTGACAGCCAGAAGAAATCCTTCAAAAATTGTATGTGTTGTATTGTAACGGTATGTGTTCCGGCAGGGATTGTCTGCCGTATGTGTGATGTAATCCACTCTGAGTCCCCTTCGGGGTGAGAAGAGCGGAATATAAATAAAGTGTATTCTTCTTCTTCCTCTTCCCTCCTGACGTTTCACCTGCATCTATGACAGGCATCCAACATAGGCATACAGCCTGGAAAACACACAACAGTCCAGGCCTCACAACCTCTGAGGATACCTGCCATAGATGCAGGAGAAATGTCAGGAGAGAATGCTTCTGGAACCTGGCCATACAGCCCAGAAGACCCAGAACAACTGAGTGATTCCAGTCATGAAAACCTTCGACAATACATTGATACATAAATAGTGTTTGGATATGACATCTATGGACAATGTACGTATTATTTGTTGTTATATTTACATCCTGATTCCCATTGAATGAGCTCAAGGTCATTTAAGGGTCTCAATAGTCCCAAAAGACCTACAATGGTAGGTCACACAGTATCATGCATGGCTCAGTGGTGGTGACAGATTTCGCAATATACACCAAAGACCTTTTTTCTTTCTTTCTATGGTTCCTTGAAATATGACATAAAGCTTGTTTATAATAAACACAAAAATACATAGAAGTGCTCAATGGCATGCAAGCATATCTGTGTTCTGGGAGTGGTCTTGCTATGGAAAGGAAGGGGTAAAATACAACTCCAGAAGAGAGAGAAAAGGGTCAAAGTTGTTCAACTCTAAAATATTAAAATTTTAATAATATTAATAATTTTATTTCTTACCCGCCTCTCCCTATGACTTGTAGCACTGAAGACAACATCCCATTAGCCCTTCCTCCAGAATGGAGCTTGTCCTTTGGATACATACTAATCTAAGGTGACATATTTTTTTAGTGTAAGAAAGATATGAAGCATAATTCAGTGACTTGGTCACAACAAGTCATAATATATTTGGCTTTATTCTGTCTTCTTCCTTAAGGCTTGAAGGAAATGATATGGCAAATATTTGCATATAGTACCTTATACTCAAAAGTGGTGAACAGTATTATATAATGGATATTGACCATATACCTTAATTACTTGTGGTTTAATAGCACTATTTAATGGTGTGTTGCTTTGGGGTTTTTTTATTTTACCTTTTAACAACATTTTAAATGATTTTAATTTTACAGACTGTTAACTCTTATAAGTATTTTGTTGATGTTTTATACATGTTTTTAATTTGCTCCAGTTTTAGTATTCTATAAGATGAAGGCCCTACCAGTAGGACCACCTTTCTGTGTTGGTGGGATTGCATGCTTCTGTAAGGCAAGAGGCTTTGCTGCTTGTGGGGTTTCTCATATCAGATTGGCACATTCAATTGGGCTCCTTAACAAAAGCCTAACAGCTACAAGCAGCAGCAGCTTAGGAGGCTAATGTTGGCAGAGGATCTTTCAGAGACAAAGCACTGGCACCATAGCTAATGCTTATTAGTACTGCACAGAAGGAGGCACGGTAAACCCCCTTTGTATGTCTTTTACCATGAAAACCCTATGACGAGACAATCCAAACTGAAACAAGAGATAGAACCAGAAGATGAAACTCCCAGGTTGGATGGCCTTCAACAAGCTACTGGGGTATATCAGAGAACAATTGCAAGTAGCTCTCTAATGATGCCACTAGAATCAAGCCAAATATTACACATATTACAGGAATGTGTGAAGCATGAATTAGGAGTCTGCAGGTCTTTCTCAAGATCCCTCCCAAGTTTGTCACACAAATGATCTGCATGCTTCCATAGCTCAATTGAAGAATATGGGTGCATCTACACTGTAAAATTAATGCGGATTGACATTACTTTCATTTGTCGGAAATAGCAACCATCTTCAAACCCCCACTAGTTATTTGTTATGTATTTAAATCAGATTGATTACTGTATTGTATATTTGTATGCAGTTTTCCTTATCTCTATGTTGTCGGAGGGGCTACAGACCACATGACCAGATCTGGGACTATTCAGGACTCAGATTCCATTTTAGAAAGGCAGAAGCCATTAGACTTTCAATGTAGAAACAGTACAGTTTAGAAGTTAATTAAAAACAGTATGCTTTTAAAATACTGTAGAAACAGAATGCTTTAGAGAACTGACTCCATAAGACTCTATTAGACTCTCAGACCAGTTTAGACCAGGGCTGTCCAACTGGTGGCCCGTGGCCCGTATACGGCCCCCAGCCCCTTCCCCACGACCCCCTACCCTCCTGCAAGATATCTGCTTTTTAAAATTAAAAAAAAATTTGGAATATTTTTTTGAATATTTTTTATTTATTTTTTTCACGACGGGGGGGGGGGTGAGGGGCGGGGGGGAGGAGGAGCAGGCTCCCTTCCTCCTCCTACTTCCCTCCCTCCCCCCTCTCTCCCTCCCTCCTTCTCTCTCTCTTTCCCCCTTTCATTCTATCCCCCTTCCACCACCTGATCGAAACAGAGAAGGAGAGAGAGTGCACAGAGCGAGAGGGGGCGTGGCCAGAGTGAAAAAGGGGCAGGGCCGAGTTCGGAGCGTGCTGGGGGGTGCTCATCCATTCCCTTTCTGGCTTCCTCCTCTTCTGAGGATTCCTGCCAAGTTTGGTCCTGATCCATCATCATTTGAGTCCACAGTGCTCTCTGGATGGAGGAGAACTACAACTCCCAAACTCAAGGTTCAGTACTTTCTGTTGCTCTTATGAGAATTTAGGTTTGATTCAACATGGCTGAGGAATGCTTTGATTGTATTTTCCCCTTATGGGAGAAGGAGATTGGACTGGATGGCCCTTGGAGGTCTCCTATTCTAGGAACCCATTGTAATTATTATTATTATTATTAGCATCATCATCATCAGAGGCTGAATGGCCATCTGTGAGGAATGCTTTGATTGTATTTTCCCCTTATGGCAGAAGGAGGTAGGACTGGATGGCCCTTGGAGGTCTCCTAGTCTAGGAACCCATTGTAATTATTATTATTATTATTATTATTATTATCATCATCAGAGGCTGAATGGCCATCTGTGAGGAATGCTTTGATTGTGTTTTCCCCTTATGGCAGAAGGAGATTGGACTGGATGGCCCTTGGAGGTCTCCTATTCTAGGAACCCATTGTAATCATCATCATCATCATCAGAGGCTGAATGGTCATCTGTGAGGAATGCTTTGATTGTATTTTCCCCTTATGGCAGAAGGAGATTGGACTGGATGGCCCTTGGTGGTCTCCTACTCCAGGAACCTGTTGTTGTTATTATTATTATTAGCAGAGGCAGAATGAATATTATGCCTTATCATTCAGGGTTATAGGGCTGTGTGGAAGGGCCCTGGCTTCTTATTTGACTTCCTTTCCACACATCTGAATAAAATCCCATGTTATTTGCTTTAAACCAGATTATATGAGTGTGGACTCCGATAATCCAGTTCAAAACAGGTATTCAGGATTATATGGCTGTGTGGAAGGGCCCTGAGTCCACACTGCAATATAATCCAGTTCAAAGCAGGTTTTGTGGGGTTTCCTGCCTGGATATTCTGAGTTATATGGCTGTGTGAAGGGCCCTGAGTCCACACTGCAATATAATCCAGTTCCAAGCAGGTTTTGTGGGGTTTCCTGCCTGGATATTCTGAGTTATATGGCTGTGTGAAGGGCCCTGAGTCCACACTGCAATATAATCCAGTTCCAAGCAGGGACTGGGATTTTGGTGTTCATCTCTATCTCCAAGTCAAAGCCCCGGTGTCCTCCACAGACACCTCCAAGCCGGGGAGAGGGCGAAGGCGGGGAGGGGGCGGAGCTGGGGAGGGGCAGAGCTGGGGGCAGGGCAGGGGTGGAGCCGGGGAGGGGGCAGAGCCAGGGGCGGAGGCAGACCCTTCGGCCCCCCAGGTCATCAGTAACCGGAATTCCGGCCACAGGTCCGGTAGAAGTTGGACAGCCCTGGTTTAGACTATGGACTGTTGATTGTGAGAAAGATGCCCTGTTTTATCAGCACAGAGAAACTACTTCAAATCCTATATGTAACTGGACTGATAAGCAATGTACCTGTACACTGAATACATGAAGTTTGTGAATAACCCAACTACGTTACTTTTAAAGACGTCTACCTTATTTTTGTCTCTTGAGAGCATGATTTAAAGCCAAGATCTTTTAAGGGGAGGCGATGTTTTTTGGGCAACGGAAAAGAACACTTCTGAAACTCTGCTATACACACACACACACACACACACACACACACACACACACACACACTTTTTTGTGTATTGGCATATCTTTGTCCCTAACAGTTCACAGAGATCTCTAGGTATATCAGTTTAACAGTTGAGAAACCTAATTGCCTTACATGAATGCTAGTGGATATTGACCACTAAGGAGAAGGGTAACTCAAGCGAGTTTTAAATTCTTCTCGGGGAGATTCTTGATTTTCCCAAATGGTAATGAATGCCATTTCCCAAAAGGTTATGGCATCATTTTTCCAAAAAGTTTTGATCTAAAAGTCATGCCTTTCCAAAATCATTGCCATACCCCAATGCTATGGAATTCTGGGAGGTGAAGTTGTACAAGGTCCTTAGCCTTCTCTGACAAAGAGTGCCTCACCAAACTATTGCTCCCATGATTCCATAGCATTGAGCCATGGCAGTTAGTGATGTCAAACTGCATTAATTCTACAGTGTATATGTACTTCATGCAAAAAGCCCTCAGATTCAATCCCTACCATTTCCAGGTTAGACTGTGAAAGACCTCAGTCTTAAATTCTGAGAACCTGCTATCAGACAAAGTCGCTGATCTTGAGCCACATGGACAAATTATTCCAACTACATATGGTCCTATGACTACTAGCATGTGATTCTTCTTTGGGGCACACATAGTCATATAACCCAGAATATTAAGGCAGAAAATCCCACAATATCTGCTTTGAATAGGAAGATATGGCAGTATGGACTCAGATAACCCAGTTCAAAGCAGATATAGTGGGGTTTTCTGCCTTGATATTCTGGGTTATATGGCTGTGTGGAAGGGCCCTTAAGTAGTACACTGGGTTGTTCATGACATTAAGGTCCCTTCCATACTATACAATTATAGTCCTATGATTCTGCTTTAACTGCCATGGCAACTTCCTATGGATTTCTGGGGCTTGTAGTTTAGAGAAGGGCATTTCGAATTAACAGCCAGAATCTCTAATGCTTCACCAAACTACAAATCCCAGGATCCCAGAGGAGGTTACTTTGGCATCTTAAGTGGAATTTTTCAGTGCTATAACTGTGTAGTATGAAAGAGTCCCTGGTTACAGAAACACCTGGCCTTTTGCAATGAGGTTGCTAAACAAATATACTCACTTCCCTTGTCTTACGTTATGTAATTTAAGTGACATGATATATGTATGTGAAGCACAGTTAATTTCCCTTCTGTCTAAAATTTCCCATTTCAGGTATAAACACTAATTAATGACACTATACTGTGACTGGGGTAACATTTCATCACAGGATGACGGCTTTTCCCACCCGCTCCCACTCCAACTCCACATGCATGCATTCCAATCAATAATACGGTCCTGACGGTTTTATGGCAGGAAAAAATGGATTGTTATGCACTTTATTAGAAGGGCCTATAATCCAATAGTCTGGTCTCCTTGCAATGGGTGAAGTATTTCAGGAACAGATAGCATTAAGCAGGGGACAAAGCCGGTTTACTCTGGTACATTGTTGTTGTGCCCCCTTCCAAACCCTGTCAGGATGAGTGAATGAATGAATATTTACTGCCCTATCATGACATCTAAAATGTGCTTAGATAACCACCTCACTCTGGATGAATCTCTACACTATTGAATTAATGCAGTTTGACACCACTTTAATTGTCATGGTTTAATGCTGCGGCATCATGAGAATTATAGCTCTACAAGCTCTTTAGCCTTCTCTGCCAAACGGTGCTGGTACCTCACCAAACTACAACAAGCTCAATACACCATCTGACTGTCTTTTCCTTATAGGAGCATAGGCCTCTCTCCCTTTTCTGGTCTTACCTGATATGGTTTCCCTATCACCATAAGAGAAAAAGCTCTGTGCTTAGAAACCCCACACTAGACCTCCATTTGAGCTCAATTTCCTCTTTCAATGTCCATGGCCTTCTTTAGACAACAGGAGAAAGTCATTAGGAAAGTCATTAGAGGCAATTCTAACTATTGAAGTGGAAGATTTATTTATGATATTTCTATCCCGCCTTTCTCAAGCCCAAAGACAACTCAAGGCGGCTTACAAACTGGCAGCTATTCGATGCCATAACAATCCACAATATACAATTGAAACATTTAAAACAACATGATGAAATTGATACAAAAACCATTAAAACATATAATAACCAATGTCTTCTTGTTGATCCCATTTTGAAGGGCCTAAGCCCTTAAATATCAAAATTATATATATATATATATATATATATATATATATATATATAAAATATAGCACTGTTATAATCCCATCTTCCTTCAGCTGCCACTGGTTGCCATCTTGTTAGCAGAGTAACTGTAGCAACACTATATATATGCTAATAATATAATATATTGTATGTATATATGTATATAATATTTATAATATTACTACTAATAATACAATATTATAATATTATATATATATATATATAATATCACATGTAATATTACTAATGATATTACAATATAATGGTATAGTACAATATAGTAATATATAATACTGATATTATTGAAATAATAATCACTTGATGAACTAACCTGAACACAGCATATTATTTGAGAACACAGAAATGCTGGGCCACTCTAACAACCACCATGTCAGACTACACAGAGAAGCCATTGAAATCCACAAGCATGTGGACAATTTCAACAGAAAGGAGGAAATCATGAAAATGAACAAAATCTGGCTACCAGTATTTTAAAAAACTCCAAAATCAGGACAGTAAATAAAGACCAAATCTCAGAAAACAAGGGAATTCCAGACAGGAAAAAATCCAAGCCAGCTAACACTTCCCAACAAAGAATTCCCCCAGGCAGGAAGCAGCCATGCTTTGAAGCTGCAAGGCCATTCAATGCTAATGTAGGTGGCCAATTGCAACATTCACACTTGTTTCAAACAGATTTTTTCTCCCACCTTGGACATTCCACAGATATATAAACTCCACTTGCCTAGCTCAACAGCCCAGAAAACTCAAAGCTAATATATTTCTCAGCTCAAGTGTCATTGTGTGCTTTACTGCCGATACACTGCGACAATCTGATACTGAAGTCAGTGTTACTCAGTTCCTCCTTCACTACCTTCTCTCTGCCAACACAGGAGAACACTTTTAGCTAAACAGAGAGTGAAGGTGGAACAAAGGTGTGGATTGGCCAAATATAAAAATACTTTGTAAAAAGGAGCTTCTTTTTCAGTGACTTTGTTAACTACTGTATGCATATACATACAAACTAAAATGCTTTAGAGAGGTACCATTTGTGATTTGTATTTTCAAACTAGGAGCTTCTTTATCCGTGGCTTTGTTAACTACTGTATGCATATACATACAAACTAAAATGCTTTAGAGAGGTACCATTTGTGATTTGTATTTTCAAACTCACTCCCTCCATGTGTTAAACCATTGGCTTATAGGTTGCTGTGAGCTTTCCGAGCTGTATGGCCATGTTCTAGAAGCATTCTCACCTGACTTTTGCCCCATCTATGGCAGGGATCCTCAGAGGCTGTGAGGTCTGTTGGAAATGAGGCAAGTGAGGTTTATATATCTGGGGAATGTCCAGGGCTTCCAACAGACCTCACAACCTCTGAGGATGCCTGTCAAAGATGAGGGCGATACGTCAGGACAGAATGCTTCTGGAACATGGCCATGCAGCCTGGAAAACTCACAGCAACTCAGTGATTCCAGTCATGAAAGCCTTTGACAATATATTAGCTTATATTTTGAGGTAGATCTGGTTTCAGAAAAATAACCCCAAAGAAAAACAAAAGAGTCGTTTAAAAAGTGATGTAAGAAATCACTGAAAATGTTTCCTCAAAAGCAACAAGAAATTTGGGGGAAGTACTGCAAATAGTAAAGGTAGGTAAAAGTTTCCCCCTGATATTAAGTCCAGTTGTGTCCAACTCTGGGGGTGATGCTCATCTCCATTTCTAAGCCAAAGAGCCAGGGTTGTCCATAGACACCTCCAAGGCCATGTGGCCGGCATGACAGCATGGAGCACCATTACCTTCCTGCCGGAGCGGTACCTTATTGATCTACTTACACTTGCATGTTTTCAAACTGCTACGTTGGCAGAAGCTGGGGCTAACAGCAGGAGTGCACACTGCTCCCTGGATTCGAACCTGCAACCTTTTGATCAAAAAGTTCAGCAGCTCAGCAGGAGCTCCTTGCCTTTTAACAGCAATGTGTTATGCAGCAACCAGATGTAATACATACAAAATATAGGCCCTGCTGCAAAATCGTTCTGCTCATTGGGGAATAGAGAAATGGGACTCAAACCCCATTCTCTCAACAGCAGTAAAACAGACTGTGTGATATGCCGTTTCTTAGCACAAGACACCCTATACAGGAGAAGACATCTGGATTCCTCACAACTGAGCAACTGTGCATTTATTGCACAATAAAAAGATAGTCTGGAAAATCCCTTAGAGTAATATCAATTAATTATTCTCCTGTTGAACTCCCGCTGGTCTGATAGGCAGTAATTAGACATACTGCTATAATTTTGCAGAACGCCAATGAAATAACCAGGGCTTGACATTCTCCATTAGGCTGCTTCTATTAACTTTCGGTTCTGTTGCTTTGTGCTTGATGAGCTGTTGCACATGAGCAACCAATGCCTTCAAAACTCAACTGATTAAGATGATGAGCTACATGTGTTTACAGCTTTTGGTTTCATGAGGCTTCAGAGACAGGGAACATGTCCGTCCTCTGTTCGTGTCTTTCAAAAATACAGCCACACAAGGCAGCTTTACTTTCATCACTTCTCAGAGATAGAGAGATAATATTTTGTTTTCAAGGTCATCATATATTTGTGCTTCACAAGAGAGTGATAACTGCTAAAGTATATATATGAGCATATGCTCCAGTTTGGTAAGAACAGTTCCAATTAATCCTCTGTTGTCCCATTTTTAAAATGTCTCTCTTTCCTCCTTCCTCCTTCCTCCTTTTTTCTTTTATCCTTATTTCATTGGTGCAAACTGAATTCAAAGAAGTAAAAGAGTTTGCACTCAATTAACTGTAGGAAGAGATGAGAACAGGAGGCTTGCTTTTCCCAGGAAATTCAGGCAAAGGGAAACTACTGCAATCTCTCTTTGCTTGTCTATTCTTTCTCATAACTTTTGTCATCTTGGCCACATTCTGATGTTGCTTGGCCACATATATCCTAATTTTCATCTGTCTGTTGTGAGAAGAGCCATCTACATTGCATCAAGCATTTGGGAGGACAGGTGGGATAGATCATAAATCAAATCAGTATCAATAATTACCGCAGAAGAACCAAGAAGCTACCCGATTATTTCTGGTATTGGAAACTAAGCAGGGTCAACTTTGGTTAGTATTTGGATAGGAGGCAAACTAAATGAATCCCAGGCAATGAATGTAGGCAATGCATTTGTCATGGCCAGCAGCCTGTCTGGCCTGGCTCGATTGCTGCTGAAGGCAGGTTTTCAGCAGAAGAGGACTCTTCCAAGTGTTGCAACAAGCTTGGAATGGGTTATCCTGACCTCCTTCTCATGGAAAGCATCACAGGCTTCTAGGATGATCTATGAGGGCTTGCTGAATTGAGAAGCAGCTGAGATCTCTGAATAAAAGAGACAGCTCTTTGGTAGCAGATAGTGTCGTACTTCAGTACTCCTGTCCTGGATCTTGACTTTACTGCTACTAAGTTTGAATTCTGGACCCTGACCTTGAGCATGTATCACTGTTTTAGACTATGTTGTATCTTGAAACCGTGACTCTGAATTTTGGACTAACTTCCTAGCTTTGATTTATGGACTTGGACATCAGTTTCACCCCTGACTATCTGGCTTGACTTTGAAACTCTCACTTTTGAACTCTTGAACATTATTCTAAGAACCATGACAAGTGATCTGAAATCTGACTATTGGATTACAACTTTGGCTATTGTTTATTCTTGCTCCTGAACTGGCTAAGAAGTACTCTGCTTATCTACATTAATTTGATTTCTGACCTTGGCTTGTGTTCCTCATTTACTCCAGCTGTTTACAGCAATTCTGGTTTGTTGGCCAGACCTACAAAAGACTCAAGGTTTTAGTTTTCCTTATAAGTAAATATGGTCTTGACTCATTTTGTGTTTGTCTGAATAAACCTCAGCCCCTGATAAAGGGAGAGCCCTGGCACATGACAATATCTAAGGACAGAGCTGGCAAAATAATATCTGAGTATTCATTGTCTAAGAAAATCCTATGAAATTCATAAGGCTGCCATAAGTTGACAGGCAACTTTGAGACACATACACAAATAATTACTGCCATGCATTGAAAAGTAATAAAATGGCCAGAGACTGGATCATGAGGCAGACAGCCTATTGCCACTTCAAGTTCTTCTGGCTTTAATTTTTGAAAGTATTCATAATATATCTCCTAACTATTCATAATTTCTGCATTGTAGGGCAGTATTTTTAGTATTGTATACCATTTTGGGGGGTTGGGAAGAATATGGTCTCTGGAAGTGACATGCAGGCTTTTACATCGGTTTTGTTGTTCTTGGTCTCTCCAGACCAGCCATGGGCAAACTTTGGCCCTCAAGGTGTTTTGGACTTTAACTCCCACAATTCCTAACAGCCTAAAGTTTTTGGAATTGGAGTCCAAAACACCTGGAGGGCTGAAGTTTGCCCATGCATTCTCCAGACTATACTTTCAAGGACAAAAAGGGAAAGTGAAGTGCCTCCCTGGGAGTGGAAATTAACCTTTTAAATAGAAATTAGAGGAGAGGAGGCTATGTTGTTTGCCATTTACCCATTTTTCAATTATAAAAATGTATTTGGAAATATTTTTTTCCCAAAATAGAAGTGGCCTTATGGCAATATCTGAGAATTGTTTGGTTTTGTTTCTGAAAATTTTGGCAGTTTGTGCAAACTCCAAATTATCTCAGGAACAGAAAATGAGTCCCTGGACATGCCAAAGTTGTTCTCACTTGTTCTGACATGTTGCATCTAGATGTAACAGCAAAGTAATTGTCAAAGTAACCATCAATTAATGATAGCCTGTAATATTGTTGCCTTCTTAGAGAAGCAAAATGTGTAACATTTACACCACATTCATTTTGAGAGTGTTATTCGGCATAATTTAGGACTGTTTTCTATTTCTAAATATATGTTCATGAAAAAAGAAGAGGCATCTTACAAATGAGTTATAATTCTTTTAAAAAAAATAACTTCTAATAAGACTATGCTACTTTTAGAAAGCAATTTTCTACCCTCTAATATATGCTTTTAGTTGAGCAGAAGGTAACAGAAAACATTGTGATGGGTCACAATAGTATTCCCACAAGTAGGACTTCTGTGACCATACGTAGGTACTGACATATTCAGTTAAAACCCAGTGTTCTAATTTACTGTTCTGAAATGTAAATTATCTCAGTTTAAATACATTATCAGTAATATTCCCTGACGGTAACTGGTTTTGCAAAAGCAGATAGAAGACAAAGATGAAAGTGACTTGCTATTTTTGCTCTCGAGTTTGTACTCAAAGGCCGAAGTTGTTATCGTATTTTGCCACAAAAGGCTAAAATCTCAATTACTCTGCATTTTCTATTGCTATGAAGGACATCTTTTGTGGTTTGCTGATCTCTAGGCAAAGGAAAGCAATAGGAAATTCATGAATAAGACTGGAGTGATAATTTTTTTAAAAAAAAAATTATATTAAGGGAACGGTAAGCCACCAGGAAGAAAGTATTACTTGTTCTTACAAGTTGACTTTGAAGGTAAAGTCTCAGCCTGTACTCATGGCTTAGAGCCCGTGTGTGAATTAGAAATGATTTATCACACCATAACCTTCTTCTGCAAATCTTTTGCTCTTTTTCCCCAAGCAGAAAGAGGGAAGATGGGATGGCGTAAATCACACAGCTTTCATGCTTGAGATCTTGCCACTACAAAGGCAATAGGCATATTTTCTAGGTGTTCTGTACTACAAAAGCAGGAGAAGTCAAACTTTCTTTCCTGAAGTCGAAATCTCTAAGGGTCTGTTGCTTTTCCATGATATACAATACAATCTCTGTAGCTGTGAGATAAGTACCCAGAAGTAACCAAAGTTTGAATGGCCCCCATCTGACAATACAGGAATTTTCTAGATCCTTCCACTGATATATGTCAACTGGCAGTTACAACAGAGTCATCTTGGAGAACCTAGCAAATCCCTAGAGTGGACAAGTCTCTAGTAATTTGCTAGGTTCTCCAGCAAGATTCTATGGTAGTTTCTTGTGGAAGTCATTCATTTCAGTAGGGTTCACAATTATTCATAGTTTCATGTTCCCACTGTAAGTTCAGGAACATATCCCTTTCTAATATAGGGATTGTACTATTCTCCTGCTTCCAGGTAAAACAATCTGAATTAGACTTCAATACGGATGTGCACTGATTCTTTTAGTATGGGATCAAAAATAAGCTTCATTACTTAGGTCTACATTTCTGCTTCAAATATTGGGCAGAAGGTGGACCATGTATGCCATCTTCAATGCTGACAGAAAAAGCAAGATATAAAAGTAAAATATTTACTTAGAGTCATTTGCAGGTGTAACTTTTGCAGATTCAATCATTAATAGAGTTGATTAATACATTCTCTCTCAGAATCTCTAGGTACTTCAACGCAACTTTCCTGGTCAACTTCTTTCAGAAATTAACCATAGAGTTATTCTAGAGGACCCACAGATTGCTAGAAAAAGCACAACTTTAGGAATATCTAGGTCCTCCACTGCCATTCTATGGTCAGCTTCTTAAAGAGGTATTATCCCAGGTTATAAAATAGCTGTTTTTCAAATTCATATTTTTCTACTTTCATTGAGGTTCTATGTCCTAGCACCAATGACAACGAGCTGCGTGGTGTATTTTATTTATTTCACTTATATATCTCCCAGACATTGGATTCACACAGTACAGTAGAACATCTACACAAGAATGTCCCAACATAAGTTATGATTTAACTTACAAATCCTCACAGCCTAGAGTGAAGTTTTGACTTACGCTGTTTTGACCTACGAACAATACAAAATAGGCCTCTTTGCTCCTTAAACCAGTTCTAACAACAAAGCAGAGAGAACCAAAACCTCGGCTGGATTCCTAGCTGGAACAGCTCTGGCTCTTCCTACAAGGCGGGAACTCCAGTTCCATATGATTGGTTTTCTTGAATGTTCTGGGAGGAGTCCACCTGGAGATTTCATTTCAGAGATGGCAGTCTACCCTGGTGCTGCACAGCTTCAGCCTAAACAACAAATACAGGACTTCCAGCAGACCAGAGCAGCGATTGTACCATTGGCTCGGTGCCTCAGCCTGCGTGACTTTACTGAGTACTCTTCTCCACTTTGGGAGATTGTTATCCACTGAGGAAGTTTAGATTAGTTCATTTTGTGTGCTTTTTAATTTCTTGTACTAAATGTTTCACTTCAAGAAAAGGGAGAAGGAGAAGGGGGAGGCTGGAATTACAGTGTGAAAAAAATGATGCTGTTTTGCTTTGCTGTTACACTGGCCAAAACACATTTTGTTGCCTCAAATGTGCTGGATGGAACTGCCTATCTCTGAACATTTTATACATACATTTTCTTATTTTTAAGACATTAAAAACTGGGGTGGTTTCTGAGGGGCCTAAATGTATTAGTAGCATTTCAATGTGAAATTTTGCTTTGAGATAAGAATGTTCTGGCTTAAGAACATGATCATGGAATGAATTAAATTCTTAAGTCAAGGTATCACTGTATCTCAATCTTGCTCTTACATGTTTCACAATTTTTAAACAAGTAGTATGTAGTAAATACAGGCACCACATATCATTTGTATCATGGCTAGCGAAAATAAAAGCGAGCAAGTATAGTACAGTATTTGAATGTTGGACTAGGATGCTGGGAGACCAGGATTTGAATTTCCATTCAGTCACAGATACTTGCTTAGCTTCAGAAAAAGACAATGGCAAACTGTCTCTGAACAAATCTGGGCAAAAAACCCCCAAGATAGGTTTACCTTAGGGTTGCCATAAGTCAGAAATGGTTTAATGGCCCAAAAGGACAAGAAGAGGAACTAAACAAATCCAAAGTTTCCTAGTGTTTGTTGCTCTGTATTTTTAATTCACATATTTTTAAAGGATTTGAAAATTGTTATGCAAAGGAAATGTCTTTAATATCTGATTATGAATTTTTTTCATACACAGACTAACAAGTTCAAGACCTTTCCTGGAGAAGGGTAGTAATTTTCTCTCCTGTTACCCTGCCAAATCTTGTCACTAACTGCTTATGATTTGGGTCTGTTCTCAAAAGGGGGTGAAAAGATCAGTGACACCCACAGATGCACTCAAGCCTCAAATATGTTGTTGGCAAATGTGGAATCTTGCTTGACTTAAGCTCTGCGGGCTGGTGGGTAATTAACTTATTTTTAGACCAGTGCAGTCCCTACAAGGCCACACAAATTACAAGATGCTACAATTCATGTTGCTTTTCTAAGAATACACTTTGCAAACACAAGTCTGCCTATTTAGATTCCAAGGTCTTAAAATACAAACAAGAAACAAGAAGTAAGGTCTTTTTATTCTATTTAATCTGACTTCTAATTGCTATATGTGAAAGTTTACCTATCCATTTCTCCAGACTGTTACAGCCATAGCTATACATAGGTTTTTCTATACACAGAGGGAAGGTGTGGGAGTGCAGCCAGCCTTTACATAAAATGTTAAGATTCTGGGAGCTATATTCTGAGAAAGTTACTTTCATAAAAGTTATGACAGATAGGATCATCCCAGAAACATGAAAATTTGCAAGCATAACACTAATTCACAAAGAAAACACAGATGAGACAGATGTTAAAAACTACAGACCAATTTCCCTGCTCAATTTAGACTATAATTTTTTTTACAGATATTCTTGGTGAAAGATTGAAGTTGTTGTGGTTTTTTTTGAATAATTGGATAGGGGATGATCAAACAGGGTTTTTTACCTGGTAGACATATAAAAGATAATATGAGAAATATCTTAGATATAATTGAATATTACGAGATGCAGCTCCAAAAAAATTGGCCCTAGTGGCGATAGATGCCGAAAAGGTCTTTGATAACTTAAGCTGGGAATTTTTCAAGGCCATATTTAGAGAATTAGATATTGTACATAACTTTTTGAATTCAATTGAAGCAATACCCAAGGAACAAAAAGCGGTGCTATGGATAAATGGACAACTTTCAAAAGAAATCAAAATAGGAAAAGATACCAGACAAGGCTGTCCTCTTTCACCACTTATATTCATTATGGCATTAGAAATCTTGTAAAAAATATCGGGGAAGACAGCAGTCTAACCGGTTTCAAGGTTGGGAAACAAATGTATAAATATAGAGCATTCACGGATGATTTGATCTGTATAATTGCGGAACCAAGAGAAAATATTACAAAATGGCTAGGTAAAATAGAGGAGTTCAGAAACCTGCCATGTTTCAAATTCAACAGGAAAAAGGCATTGATTCTAATGAAGAATATGACCAAATAAAAAACCAAGAAAATTTAAGAGAAAAAACTGGGATGCAAATATCCTCCAAAATAAAATGTTTAGGAATTCAATTAATGTCTAAAAACTCTCAATTGTTACAAAATAATTATGAAGCAAAATGGAATAAGATTTTTAAAAGACTTAAAATTGAAACAACTTAATTTTTTCCATTTTGGGAAGAATAGCCACTGTAAATATGAATGTGATGCCAAAATTTCTTTACCTCTTTCAAATCTTACCAATAATTAGGAATAACAAATTATTTAATGAATGGAACAAGGAAATTTTAAAATTCATTTGGAAAGGGAAGCAGAGAATAAAATATAGATATTTGACCAATTTAAAAAACAAGGGAGGACTTGGCTTACCAGACTTAAAACTTTATTACCATGCAAGTGGCCTAGTCTGGATAAAAGTTTAGATTCTACTAAAAAGAGAAAGAGTATTACCGCTGGAAGGTTTCAACCTAAGAATTGGCTGGCACTCATACCTTTGGTACAACCAAATTTAAAAAGAAAAAAACCCTCTAACAACCACTTTATCAGATCTGCTTTAATGAAAATATGGAACAGATATAAAGTTAAATTATACCCAAAGACTCCCCTATGGGTCTCCCCCATGGAAGCAGGGCAAAGAAGGTTATTGGGATGGTCAAGATGGCCCACTTATAAAGAGATCTTAATGAGAAAATATAATAGACTACAATCGAAAACAAGAGACAAGATAGCTCAACGATTCAATTAGTTTCATGGTTCCAACATTTACAATTAAAAGAATATTACAACAAAGACTAAAAAGAAGGTTTCATGGAAAATGATTATTTTTGGGAACAAATTTTATTGAAAGAAAAGGATCGTATAACCAAGGTTTACAATAAATTGCTTGATTGGGCCATGGAGACAGAAAATGTAATACCGTGTTTCCCCGAAAGTAAGACACCCCCGATTGTAAGACGTATCGGGGGTGTCAGGGGGGTCGGCTAATGTAAGCCGTACCCGAAAATAAGACGTACCCCGGCCGCCGCGTCACTCGGTCCCGCCTCCTCCTCGGTCCCGCCTCCTCCTCCGCCTCCTCCGCCTCCTCCTCCTCCACCGCCTCCGCCCGCCTCCGCCTACCTCCACCTCCGTCGCCGCCCGCCTCCGTCGCAGACCACCGCCGCCCGCCTCCACCTACCTCCGCCTCCACCTACCTCCGCCTCCGTCGCCGCCCGCCACCGCCCGCCTCCACCTACCTCCGCCTCCGCCGCTGCTGCACAGCCGGCCCCACGCCTGTGCCAGGCGCGCCTGCGCCAGGCGCTCGGGACCTACTGCCCATGCGCAAATGTCCGCGCATGGGCAGTAGGTCCCCAGCGCGCAGGCGTGCCTGCGTCAGCGGCCGGCGCGCCTGCGTCAGCGCGCTCGGGACCTACTGCCCATGCGCGGACATTCGTGCATGGACAGTAGGTCAGCGCCCTGGCGCCGGCATGCCCGGTGCAGGCGTGGGGCGGCTGTGCGGCGGCTGCGGTGGCAGCGGTGGCAGCGGAGGCAGGCGGAGGCAGGCAGAGGCGGGCGGCGGTGGCGGTGGTGGCGGAGGCGGCGAACCGAGGAGGAGGCGGGACTGAGGAGGCGGGACCAAGTGACGCGGCAGCCAAGGGGAAGGCTTACTTTTCGAGTGCGGCAGGTACCGCCGGCTAATGTAAGCCGTACCACGAAAGTAAGCCGTAGTGGGGATTTTGGGGGTCAACAGAAAGTAAGACGCTGTCTTACTTTCGTGGAAACACGGTAAATGCATGATTAAATGGGCAGTCAATATAGGAAGACCATTAAAATTCAAAGAATGGGAACAAATATGGTTAAAAATTAAATATATTTACTCCACAGATTTGAAGGAAAATTGGATCAAGATGTTTTACCGGTGGTATATGACACCACAAAAATTAGGTCTAATGTATAAGAATACACAAAACGAATGCTGGAAATGTCAAACGCAGGTTGGAACATTTTACCATGCCTGGTGGACATGTTCCAAAGTAAAATCATATTGGAAAACAATACAGGAGGCATGTGAAAAATACTTAGAACTAACGTTCAGTTGAAACCAAAATACTTCTTGTTGGGACTAAAGGATGAAGAAATTGAGCTTGACCATAATAAGGACATCTTATTCATGTATCTAACTACCACCACCAGAATGGTACATGCAAACAAATAGAAACAAAGCAAACTGGCAACAAACGAAGAATGGCTAAATAAAATTAAGGAAATAAGAAATATGGATAAATTGACTTTTGCTCTGAAAGACTCTTATGGAAGACCGATTAAGAAGACTGACTGGAAATTATTTGATGAATATTTGGTTAAATTGGAGGGATAAAAGAGTTGTAGATTATTTGAAGTAGTCTGAACTTAGGAAATGGCCTAGAAGAGAAGTAAGAAAACACAACAGAATTGGAAGAGGGGAGGAAAAGAAGATCAGAAAGAACAGCAAAGACAAGAATATACACTACTAGAAACCATGGAAGTGAAGTGTAGGTGTGAGCTGGAGTGTCTCCTAGTGTCTTCCTAACTACCCAAAATTGCTCACCTCTGCTTTAGAAAGGGGGACTATTTTTCCTCATATGCACAAGTCTTGTTTAATTTTTTTTCATGTCAGGAGCGACTTCAGAAACTGCAAGACGCTTCTGGTGTGAGAGAATTGGCTGTCTGCAAGGATGTTGCCTTGGAGACACCCAGATTTTTGATGTTTTGCCATCCTTGTAGGAGGCTTCTCTCATGTCCCCGCATGGGGAGCTGGAGCTGACAGAGGGAGCT
Source organism: Anolis apletophallus (assembly GCA_030556195.1). Taxonomy (NCBI): domain Eukaryota; kingdom Metazoa; phylum Chordata; class Lepidosauria; order Squamata; family Anolidae; genus Anolis; species Anolis apletophallus. The sequence goes on from JARBWK010000009.1 coordinate 107,727,338, forward strand.
CAACCTGTTCTCCCCGGATTCAAACTGCTGACCTATCGGGCAGCAGTCCTTCCGGCACAAGGGTTTAACCCATTGCACCACCTGGAGCTTGTTTAATAATACTTAGTATTTGTACAGCAAATTTCCCTCTCTCCTGAAACACATCCCAGCTCTATACTTGCTGTTCTTCAGCTCTTGAATGCACTCACTTTGGAATTGCCAAGACCAGTGTAAGGATACATTCTGAGATGGTCAGAAGGGAAGCAACAGCACAACATCAGCATTCACATCCACCCTAAAATCTGTTTCCTATTGCTGAAGTTTCTTTCTTTCTTTCCTCCTCTCTGCTAGAAATAATAATGAAAGATGAGAGGGTGAGGTGAGGTGAAGGACTGAATTTGCCAAGTCCTTTCCCCAGCCCAGGTGATCAGAGCAGCAATAGCCTGCTAAAAGATACAAGAAGCTGGGTCAAAGAAGATGCCACGGCCAAATAACTGTGCTATTCTAGGCTGCATCAACATGAACACAGTGTCCAGACTTGAGGGAAATAACAGTACAGTTTATTTTGCTTTGGCCAGAGTTCACCTGGAATATTGTGTCCAGTGCTGTGCAACACCTAGGATACTGACAATTTGGAATATGTCCAAATGTGGCCAAGATTATCACAACTTTGGAAAACTAGCTCTATGAGGAAATGTTAAAGTAGCTGGTTATCTTTAGCTTGAAGAAGAGAAGATTGTATTGTGATATGAAGGAATACCATATAGAAGATGGAGCAAACATACTTTCGACTGGTTCAGAAACTAGGACACAAACCAATGGATTCAAGAAAAGTGATTCATCATATTTCTGGAACCACTCCCTGATGATAAATGCTGTTCAACAGTGGCATGGATTATGTCAGAAGGTAGTGGACTACGAAGATGGAGGTCTTCAAGCAAAGGCTGGATAGCCATATTTCAGGAATCTTTAGATGAATATTCCTGCACAGCAGGAGATTGGACTAGATGAGCCTTGTGGTCCCTTTCAACTGTGTGATTCTAAGGTTTGCCCAGTGGCCTCTAATACACACATGTATGATAGTTAACAAGGTTCACCAATTCCCCTGAATGCCATTGGCTAACTTGCACTGCTTTTTCTAAGCTAGTCCATTTCTTAGTTAAGAGTAAAGACATCACACTGACAGGGAAGATCTGCATAATTAAAGCAATGGTATCCCCCACAGTAACCTATAAGGAAGGCTGAGCAAAGGAAGGTAGACGCTTTTGGACTATGGTGTGGAGGAAAATTCTGAGAGTGCCTTGGACCACGAGGAGATCAAACCAGTCCATATTCCAGGAAATAATGCCTGGCTGCTCACTGGAAGGAAGAATATTAGAGGCAAAGATGAAGTACTTTGGCCACATAATGAGAAGTCAGGAAAGCTTGGAGAAGATAATGATGCTGGGGAAAATGGAAGGAAAATGGGCGACCAAGGAAAAGATGTATGTATGGTATCCTTGAAGTTACTGGCTTGACTTTGAAGGAACTTGGGGTAGCCACGGCCAACAGGGAGCTCTGGCGTGCTGGTCCATGAGGTCACAAAGAGTCAGAAGCGACTGAACGAATAAACAACAAACAACAAATCATAAGCAATGCCAACTGGTGGCTCCTGTATGAATTTGGAGGTGAATCTATCCTGGGTTTTAATTCAGAACTTAATGAAATTGTCCAAGGAGTTGAGAACTATTACTGAAATGGGTTCAGCCACTTGGATAGCTCTTTTAAACTTCATACTAAATCCAAAGTGATTCACCACCTCACTGGCAGCAGAGTCACTAGACACTACCAGACAATAGTATTTCTACCATCTTCCCAATTAACTATGGAAAACGGAATTGGCATGTTGTTCTTTCTCAGGAGACAAAGTGGCTTGGGCTGGCACTGGCATTTAATGACAAAGCAGATATTTTTTTTAAAGTAGTATCTAAGGTTTTGTGCCACTCTGTGAATCATGCAATATTGCAATATTAGAACACTCCCCGCCCCAAAAAAAGACAACAGGAAGATTCAGAAAGACAACCTACCATCACCTCACTTCACCTCTCTCCTAGTGCTCAGTATTCCTTTGCTATTTTCACGCCTTTGAAATGAACTGTGAATGTCAACAGTACAGCGTATGCCGGAATACTGCCATGCCATGGCCCTTATACATATACAAATGCCGTCCAAAAGGCAGCCAAATATGAGGCTGAGTCTTTCTTCTCCTCACTCCCTTCCAGCCGCTCCCACTTCTTGCCCTGCCCTTAATGCCTTATGAACAGAAGATGCCAGTGTACGGATGGAGATTCTTTATGTGTGAAAAACGTCATCCGCTTAGCCCAACAGCAGCTGTGAGAAACTCTGGCCTTATTCAAACATTGACTCTACTTGGCTCCTTCCAAGGGGAAGATGTGGAAAGAATCCTAATGCAGAATATTTTGTCAAGACGTATCTAGTAAGGGAAAAGGAGGAGGAGACTGTATAGCGCTGAGTGGAGCTTGTAAGCAGAAGGGCAGAAGCCCCTTACAAACACCAGGATGGCCTTTGTATGTTCTTATCTTACTCCATGACTTATAGAAAGAGGAACAGAAAAGTAGCAAGCACATACTGAACATTTCCAGCAAACCTCATCGGTGGTAAGCCAGAGAGAGCAAAGCTTATTTCTTCAGCAATCATTTTGAGGTTTTATTATTCCCCCCCCCCCCCACTTTTCTGGCAAGCTAACTTTCTTCTCACTGAACATTTTATGCACAATTTCCAGTTAGCAAGACTAACTGGAAACTGTGAAAATGACATTCTTCCAAACCCTTCCTAATTTCCTTAAGTAAAACGGTGGCTTATTTGGTGAGCTCACATTAGCAGTAGAATGCATGGCAAAAGCATCCCAAAAAGCAAGAGCAAAGACATTCCCATACCGAGGTGAATGCACATCTCTCACCTGTCACTGGTCCTTTCTGGGGGGGGGGGATCCCTTGGGGGAACTCAGTTGGCAAGCCTTGGACTGATTCTTTCCATAATCAAGTCAGATTTGTATCATTTAGTGGCTTGTTAAATCTAATGAGTGAGATTTATTACGAGTCACTTCCCTTAATAGCTGACCGAGTTTTACAAAATGTGATTCATTATGGAATAAATATATAACAGGCAGCTGTTAAACCTTAATAAATATGTTTAATGGTTGGGCTGGGTTTTTTTTTCTTTCTCAGTAACAGTACTTCCTCTGCACTGGAAACAGGAAGTGCTGCTATGTCCGGCATGTATACCAACTTTGCCACCAAATAGAAGATCATTGGTGCATTAAGGAAAAGAGATTCAGATGCTGACACTTGGGAACATCCTGACACATGTGGAAGTTGAAGTCCAAAACACATGGAGGGCCGAAGTTTGCTCATGCCTGCTTTAAGCTATCACTGGTCACCACGAAGAAAAGATGGGCAGTAATACATTGACTAGGATCATGGTGGGATCTGTACATCATTGCTATAGTATTCACTATAAACAGTTTGGAAGAGCACCAACACAAAGTAATAGGAAAATGTCATCAATTTGAATAGAGTACTGCCCCATATGTGAGGGAGATATTTTTCTGGACTTCATATGGATAAAGTATACCATGGAATGTATCAAATTAAATTGAAACAAAGAATTTCCAGCCCCAAAATACCATAAAGTTGTGTCTGAGGACCTAGAAATGGACTTGAGAAGACATATTTTGTTCATTAAGGATACACAAAACCATGGATACCAATCCCATGAATATGAGGGGTATATGTGCTTTCTTATTTTCTAACTCAGGGATGGGGAATTTAGTCCTGGTGAGCTACTACTCCCAACATGCCTGTCACTGTTTAGTTTTTCTAGGACTGATGGAAACTGGGGATTCAGCCACATCTATGAAGGGTAGGTTTCCCCTCAGGGAGAGAGGGCAGGTTAAAAATAATTATTATTTTACTGATATGAAAACACAGTATGTCACAGCAAACAAGATATATATGCTGGATTTTGTATCACAAAATCACAAGTTGAACACTTCCCAAGCATCTAGGACTGTATGATGTATTTTCGAATGATGTGCGCAGATCCAAGTAAGGTGGCCTTTAGCAGTTGTTGTTGTTGTTGTTGTTATTATTATTATTATTAGGAAAGAAACCCACTGGAGCATTGCAGCACACCCAAATACCTGGGAGTTACCCTGGACCATGCTCTGACCTACAAGAAGCACTATTTGAAAATCAAGCAAAAAGTGGGCACGAGAAACAATATAATATGAAAGCTGACTGGCACAACCTGGGGATCACAACCAGATACAGTGAAGACATCTGCCCTTACACTTTGCTACTTTGCTGCTGAGTACACATGCCCAGTGTGGAACACATCTCATCATGCTAAAACAGTGAATGTGGGTCTTAATGAGACATGCCGCATTACCACAGGATGTCTGCGCTCTACACCACTAGAATATTTACATTGTTAGCCTGCATTGCACCACCTGACAGCTGCCAGGAAGTAGCAGCCAATAATGAAAGGACCAAGGTAGTGACATCTCTGGCCCACCCCTTGTTCAGATATCAGCCAGCACGCCAATGCCTTGAATCAAGAAATAATTTTCGAAGACCTATAGAGATACTCGCAGGAACACCTCAGCAAGCGAGAGTCCAAAGGTGGCAGGCTAAAACCCAAAACCTCAACCCATGGCTGATACCAAATGAGACACTGAGGCACACAGAAGACTGGGCAACTTTGATGCCACTGATCAGACTGTGCTCTGGCACCAAGAGATGCAGAACCAACCTTAAGAAATAAGGCCACAAAGTGGAGTCCACGACATGTGAGTGTGGAGAAGAGAAAATCACAGATCATCTAATACAATGCAGTCTGATCCCTGCCACATACACAATGGAAGACCTTATAGCAACACCAGAGGCTCTCCAAGTGGCCAGCTACTGGTCAAAGCACATTTAATATCATGCCAAGTTTTTAAACTTTGTGTTTTTCTAAATACATTACAATCAATCAATCAATCAATATTCCTACTAGCCTGATTCTGAACTAGTATCTGTGACTGTTTGATGAATGTTTGAAATAGAATGATGTCTAAACTCTAAATACTCTTTATCACATAGAGTTTGATGTCTAGTCAACTCCAGTCATCATCCATATGCTTTATATGTTAACGAAAATACATGTTTCTCACAATGTCAAATTTGGAATTTTCTATACAACTTGAAGGGGAGGCATGTACTGTATGTCACATACATATTTCTCCTTTAAATATATAACACAAAATAGATGGTTGGTGCACTGCAGAAACCACATTTTCCTTAAATTAAGAAGTGCTTGAATACTAGGTGAACAGGGACGTCCATCCTTTAATCAAAGCTTAACAATGTTACTTTTTCTGGATGACATTTCCCAGAATCACCCATTAACTGCCCTGCTAGTAGGAGGATTCTGGGGAATTACAGTACTTTCCCTAACTCTAGTTACAGTTGGGAGCCATTACGAATTCCCTGGGCTTCTTGCAGTATTTCAGATATCAGCAGGTTGCCTGCAAATAATATCTTGAAAGAAAAATAACATTAAAAGACTAAGATGTGTTATGTGTATATATGTTATCTCTTTAGCATTTCCTTCTCCAAAGAAGATAAGAATTCATTGGAGCTCTCAGATAAGCAACATCATTTTGCAAGGGAAGGGCAAAGACTTTCTGTTGTTTTAATACACTGCATTATGAAGTATAAAATGTTTCAAGAGGGAAAAGGGGGAATGGAGGCGTCTGCGTGAGCTGTGTGTACAATTGTGTGCTGCAGCATTATAAGGCTCACCTGGGTTGGGTTGTAGAGTTCCTGCAGGGGACTTCGTGACCCCTTCCGGCAGCAGATGTCCATCCCAAATGGATTCCTACGTATTACTGACAAGAAATAAAATGAAAAATGAGTGATGGACTCCAAACACTACATTATTTTTAAAGCATCAGCCTTGTCATTAAATAAGTCAAGAATAATGACAGCAGATTTCTTAAACATCTCTCATCTGAAAGAAGAAAAACTGTCAGAAATGATCTGACAGTCTTTGGGTTTCAGCCAACCAAAATGTAATGCCCTCCCCCCATCTTTCTTCTACTTATATTTCACATATGAACTGCCTCACAAATCACACACATCTAGAAAGGTGTCAGAACTGAACAAGATTCCAAATACAATAGCTGAGTAGATATGTATCTTTATGGACCTCAAAATTACATTTAAACAAGAGTCTTAGAGGTTTTGGGTTCTTACTAGTACAGTCTTATGATCTATAATGGCTCTATCATTAGGCAAAATGGGATAGCCACTTATGAAAGAGCAGCATACTGTTCATAATCTTCTGTTCTGGAATAGATTTGTCGACTCTTGCCTTCAGTTGAATGACTGGAGGACCTCATTTTGCTATCCTGAGCAGCGACTTCTTTTGGGGCCACCATACTATAGTGCTCAGATGGTTCCAATAAGTCATTAAACATTTCAGCCCATCTCCTCTGGAGATGGAAAGAGAAGTTTCATACAGAGACTGTCCTTTGGATACCGGCCAATGATTTACTTGAACAACAATTCTCAATCTAGATGTTTAGACATCAAGCTTCCCAAATATCCAGCTTTCCACATAACATGTGGCTGGGATTCTGGAAGCTGAATGTGTGAAGGACAATGTGTGAAATACTATGCTACAAAGCTTGGCCACTTAGAAAGAAATTGTGAGAGTTGAAGTCCAAAACACCCGGAGGACCAAAGTTTGCCCATGCCTGGAGTATAGGGTGGAAGAAAAGTAAGAGTTGCTGAACTTGCTGACCAAAGGGTTGACCATTTGAATCCGGGGAGCAGGGTGAGCTCCCACTATTAGGCCGAGCTTCTGTCAACCTAGCTGTTCATGAGTAGATCAATAGGTGAGTAGATCAATAGGTACCACTTCTGCAGGATGGAAACGGCGCTCCATGCACTCATGCCAGCCACATGACCTAGGAGGCGTCTACAGAAAATGCTGGCTCTTCGGCTTAGAAATGGAGATGAGCACCAATCCCCAGAGTACAACACTATTAGACTTAATGTCAGGAGAAACCTTTACCTTTACCTACTATTGAGAGAAGAACAGCCTTAGGATGCTATGGGGAGCAAAATGTCTCAGGGTGCTGATCTGGGGTGTCTTTGAGGGTGAGCCTAAAATATGTTGCTCAGATGAAATGGTCTTGTAGCATCTAGTGCAGGCATGGGCAAACTTGGGTCTTCCAGGTGTTCTGGACTTCAACTCCCACAATTCCCAACAGCCAGTAGGTCCAAAACACATGGAGGGCCCATGTTTGCCCATGCCTGATCTAGCGCCTTAGATGCTTCACTTTCCATGATGTTTCTCCTCTCTCTTTTTCTTCCTTCTCCTCCTCTCCATCCTCTTTCATCTCCTCCTCTTTCTTTTTAATATCTACTGCTGCTACTACTAAATTACCTGGGACCAGGAGAAGGGATTTTCTGCTCTAGATGCCAAAATAATTTGACCATCTTTATATATATGCATCTTGGCTGAAAGGTCTTGCTCAGAAAGCAAAAGGTCTTGGGACTACCATGATTATGATCATAACAGCTGGACAGTCTTTGGCTGGAGGGAGGGAGGCAGTTAGACCCCAAGCCGTTTAAAGGCTTTAAAGGTTAGTATCAGTGCTCTGAATCATGCTCGGTAAGAGACTGACATAGTATTTAAACAAACTAGGTCATATTTAATACTTATCATAATAAAATCTGTATGAAAACTGCAAAACACCTCTGCAGAAGGGAGATATGATGTGCTGGCTTTTCTTCTTTTTCTTTTGGTCTCAAAACTAAACTAAATGCCTGCCTCTTCATCTAAACTGAAACATTAAAAAAGGTAATTATCTATTGGAGGAACATGCTGCTTTCCCCTCTAAGCAAAGAAAGACACCCCAGCTGGGTGGTATCTTCAGTAGCTCCAATAAACAAACACACACAATGTTTTGATTTTTCTTTCTCTTTGCCATTTCAATTATTGGATATTACCATGGGCTGCATTTTAATTATGTTCTGAAGGCTTTAGCTAAAAAAAACTAACTCAGTGGTGCAAGTGCTTAAAATACTGAATGTTAAACACATGTTCAACAGCAACTCTCAAACCAGGGATCAAATGATTTTGAACTACTTCAGCTGTAACTAGAATAGTTAATGCAAAAGGATGATGGGAGGCATTGTTTAGCATCATTCAGAGAAACACAGTCCCTATCCCTACATTAAATCTTCAACATAGGCCCTGAACGGTCTGGGGCAGGTGTACCCTCTCCCCATATAGTCCTTCAAGACCACTGAGATCTGAGTCTTTGAACCTCCTGGCAGAACCATACAGCCCTCCACTTGACCTCAACACAGAGGAGAGCCTTTAGCGCCATCGCTCCTGTATTGTGGAATGCTCTCCCTCCTACGGTCCGTGTGCTGCCCAATTTACTAGCCTTTCGAAAGGCTTGTAAAACCTTCCTGTTCACACAGACATTTGGTTAGGAACAACTCTGGGCTCCCACTTCATAGTCATGGGCCACTGTTTATGTAGCGAGTGTACGTTACTATATGGTTTTAACCATGAATGCTACTCCTGGCATTCTGCTGTGTTTTAATGTTATCTACTATGTGTTTTGTTGTGTTTTTATTGTGTTTTTAACTATGTGTGAGTTGCCCTGAGCCAATCGAGAGGGGGTGACTAAGAAATAGAAACAATAAATAAATAAATAAATAAACATAGCTAGATACTTTGATTGACAATACAGTTAGTTAACAAAATACTGTAGATGTTTTCTTGGCATTCACGTCTGAACACCAAAGGTGGAAATAACATAGAAATAATAGGGATAGGTTCTTTGTGATGTGCCTTTTAGTCATTTGCAATGTAAGGAGACTCTATGGTGACCCTATTGCATAGTTTTCTTGGCAAGATTTTCAGAGTTGGGTTGCCTTTGTCTTCTTCTGAGTTGGGGTCCTTCCACACAGCCCTATATCCCAGAAAAACGAGGCAGAAAATCCCACAATAGCTGCTTTGAACTGGGCTATCTAAGTCCACACACAGATAATTTGGGATTTTCTGCCTTATATTTCTGAAATATAGGGCTGTGCGGAAGGGCCCCCAGACTCCAACAACAGTTCCCAAGTTATTGTAACCAAAGGTCCTCCCACACAGCCCTATATCCCAGAATATCAAGGCAGAAAATCCCACAATATCTGCTTTGAACTGGGTTATACGAGTCCTTGTAAAACGACAACTGTCTCAAAGCTACAGCATTGAGCCTTGGCAATTAAAGTGGTGTCAAATTATATTAATTCAACAATGTGGATGCAACCTTTGTCTGTTTTAGCAGTCCACCCATATTCAAAGACACCGTGAGTAATGGGGAAGCCAAATCTTATATCCGTTAAGTGGAATATTTGGTGAGTAAAACTGAGAAGTCCAATTACACTAATGAGTCTGTGTTTGCTTATACATACTTAATGAGATATCTTTGAAATGGGATCCAAGACCAAATACAAAATTCAATTACATTTCATTTACACCTTATATACAAATCCTGAAAGTAGTTTATACACAATATTTTAATATTTTTCTGCATAAAACCATCAGAAAGCAAATGGTTCACTATTTCAACTACCTATGTGGACAATTTTGCATTTTGGAGTGTTTTGGATTCCTGGTGATGGGATGCTCGACCTTATATAATTTACATTACTTACATTACACACTAAAATAAGCCAAATTACCTAATACGGCAGCAAAAAAAGTCAATGGGATTTTGGCCTGCATAAATAGGAGTACTGTATAGTGTCTAGATCCAGGGAAGTCATGCTACCCCTCTATTGTGCCTTGGTCAGACCACACCTGGAATCACACTGAGTCCAATTCTGGGCACCACAATTGAAGGGAGATGTTGACAAGCTGGAATGTGTCCAGAGGAAGGTGACTAAAATGATCAAAGGTCTGGAGAACAAGCCTTATAAGGAGCGGCTTCAAGAGCTGGGCATGTTTAGCCTGCAGAAGAGAAGGCTGAGAAGAGACATGATGAGGGCCGTGTAGGTGAGAGGAAGTCATAGGGAGGAGGGAGCAAGCTTGTTTTCTGCTTCCCTGGAGACTAAGACATGGAACAATAGCTTCAAACTACAAAAAAGGAGATTCCACCTCAACATGAGGAAGAATTTCCTCACTGTGAGAGTTGTTCAGCAGTGGAACTCTCTACCCTGGAGTGTGGTAGAGGCTCCTTTTTTGGAGGCTTTTAAGCAGAGGCTGGATGGCCATCTGTCGGGGGTGCTTTGAATGCAATTTTCTTGCTTCTTAGCAGGGGGTTGGATTGGATGGCCCACGAGGTCTCTTCTAACTCAATGATTCTATGATTCTAATATTTTTTAAATATCAGGAAATCTCCCCATTGTTTGACAGAATTCCACTGGGTGACTTTGGGCAAGTGCTACTCTCAGCCTCAGAAGGCAATGGCATACCCACTCTGAACAAAATTGCCATATTTATTTTTCATGTCAAAAGCGAATTGAGACTACGGTTATAATTTACTTTTTTAAAAACACAAAGTTAATCTTGGCATTATACTAAATGTCCTTTGACCAGAAGCTGGCCACTTGGAGTGCCTCTGGTGTCACTATAAGAAAGTCCTCCACTGTGCATGTCACAGGGCTCAGACTGCATTGTAGTAAGTGATCTGTGGTTTACTCCTCTCTGCACTTGCAAAATTGCCATGAAAACCTCCTGATAGGTTTTCCTAAGAGGGCACCATCAATCAAAAATGACTTAAAAGCCCACAACAACAACAAAATATTTTCTAAATGATCTGGCTAAACAAATAAATATATGTATATCACTGTCGTGAAATAACTTTATTTACTTTTCCCTGTATAGCAAAAATGTAAGAGAGTGTGGGAAACTTTAAAAGTCCCTAACTTAGTCAAATCAGATTAATCTCTTTTCAGAAGATTTATATTTTGTTCCACACAAGAGTTGTTTTGAGCAAGACTCTTCATTCTTTTGCACATTATTTTACAAGTGGTAAAAGGTCATATTCAGGCCTATCCTCATTCCTTGAAAAAAAAAATCTGGGAATTTTTTCACAAAAAGCAAACACGGTTACTACACTGTTGTTTGCACATCAGACAAGGATAGATGCTTCGTTTCCCAGATACTTACTCCTTAGCAAAAGCAGCATTTCTTTATATAGGAACCTGACCTGTTTCTAAGTGGTATATGGCACTGCGCTGTTTAAAGTTCGCTTATTTTTCTCACAAAAGCTTTTCAGTGGTTCTGTAACAAAAGGATGGCGGCTTCTGAAAGAAAATCTTGTCCTTTTCATCCGCTTCTAGATAAGTTCACCAGAGTAATTATATCGACAGTCCCATTTACTTGAAGGACCTGGTAGGATCTTTACCAAAAAGAAAGAAAAAAAGACTGAGCTACTCCCAGTACTCATAGGGCTTATCTACCTGTGGCATTAAATCGGCTTTTGTTCAATACAGATGGACAAACCTACCAGTTGTGGTTCTATTCAGGTTCTCTGACCTTAAGTTCATTTCGTGATGCTTTTCACATCCACTTGCAATTTTAAAAAAGATCTTCACACAAAAAGCTTGCACGTCTTTGGAAAAATGGTGCATATTATTTTTCCTGATAAAATGACCCAAAACCAGTTATTACTTCTGGTTAGAGCAGGCTAATAGAATCAGTTGAACTCAAAAAGTCAACACATAGGGAAATTCTATTAATTTAATGGATCTGCTCTACTTGGGACTAATAAATTCAAAGCAATGTGCATTTGTATATTATGATTAACATACAAGTGGATCAGAATGGGCCAATGTGGTGTAGTGGTTTGGTGGACTCTTGAAACCAGGGTATTAATCCCCACTCAGCCATGAAAACCAACTGGGTGAGTTTGCGCAAATAACACTCTCTCAGCCTCAAAAGGCAGCAACAGCAATCTCACTCTGAAGCAATCTTGAAAGAAAATCCTATGACAGGTTTACCTTAGGTAAAGGTAAAGTTTTTTCCCTGACATTAAGTCTAGTCGTGTCCAACTCTGGAGGCTGGTGCTCATCTACATTTCTAAGTCGAAAAGCCAACGTTGTCCATAGGCACCTTCAAGGTCATGTGGTCGGCATGACTGCATGGAGCGCCATTACCTTCCAGCCAGAGAGATACCTATTGATATACTCACAATTGCATGTTTTTGAACTGCTAGGTTAGCAGAAGCTGGGACTAACAGCAGGAGCTCACCCCACTCCCCAGATTCACACTGCTGACCTTTCAGTTAGCAGGTACAGCAGCGCAGCGATTTAACTCACTGCGCCACTGGGGGCTCCAATGTCACTATAAGTTGAAAGTAATCTGAAGGCACACAACAAGAACAACAGCAGCAAGATGATATTCTGGTTTGTGTAGTGGCCTTGGAATCCAAGAGACAAGAGATTGCTCAGCCATAAAACCCCAGGGTGACTTTGAGGTCACAAAATCATTAAAAATCCTGTGTAAAATATTACATTTAAAGCTATGTGTATACGGTATATATGAAACACCAATGGATTTCATTGTGTCCTAGCTCCAAGATATCTCATTAAGTACTCATATACAAATACAAGTATTCCAAAATCCCCCCCAAAAGTCAAAAATCCAAAATATTCTGGTCTCAAATGTTTTTCACTCTTTTACGATTTTTGCATTTTGGTGTGTCCGAGATAACTCTGTTCCTTGCTCAATACTAAGAAAAAAAGATTTAAAAGATACCTTCCACTTCTACTTCATCTGCAGTAAAATATACTGCAGGTGATAGCATATGACACATATATCTCAAAATGGTAATGGACAGCAAAATAGATTTTAAAATGGGCTTAAAGCTAACCTTAAAAATGTGGAATAAATACCGAGAACTGGGAAGCCCTGATCCTTGAGCATTCTCACTAAAGGTCGGCTCTTACCAACAGTGCTGTTGATTCTGAAGAGGAACAAACAGAAGGCAAAATGGAGAAACATGTCAAGAGGAAGGTGCATCAAGCAAACCCTTGTCGGGATCACCTTCCATCTGGAAATGTATGTCCTCATTGCAAAAACTATGCAGATCCAAAATAGGTCTCTACAGTCAATTACAGACCCACCACCAGAACTCTACTTCTGGAAGATAATCATACTTGACCATGAGGGATCGCCTATGATGACGATGATATATATATGGAAGAGCTTATGCTTTTCATAGCAGTGAACTTCCTTTTGGGGGAAGCAAGCCCACTCTGATTGCAACCCTGTTTGGCCAATTTGGCATTTGGTTCAACTAAAGCTCTTTCCTCTGCTATGGGGAAAAGACAGATTTACAAAACAGAAGTGGATTTCTACTTTGTTAAATACTAGATAAGTAGACTTTAAACAATGGGTTTAAAGAAAAGGAATATCTCAAGACAAGACCCCAACCTTTATGCAAAGGAGTGCAAGGCAGTTTTTATCAGGATATGGGAAGAAGAAGCAAGTGTTGACCTTTAGAAAGTGTGTGTAAATAGCAGTGCCGCCAGAATCTCCTTTTCTCCACTCCTTGAAGTCATGTTTTATTTACACTGTTTACACTGCCCCAATTACTCCCTATCTGTATCATAAACATAAACAAATGTTGAGAATTTGCTTAAATTAGTTATATATCCTCTTCCTTTTTTTAAAAAAAAGGCATTAATATTTATGTTTTCATTGCAGTGACACATAGCATGGTGGCAAAAAATATTCTAATAATGCATTGCATAAGGCAAACATACACACATAATTCATTTCTTGACACACCACTGACACAAGTGCCCCCTTTTCATCCTATTTTAGGGGAACACAAGTGGCATTTTCATTCAACATAGCCTTTAGGTATGGGGAAAATATCCAAACCTCAACTAATAAATCTTGTTCATAAATCTTCTCAGCAGGATGCATAATATCTGCAGTCAAAATCTGCCATAGCACATAAAAAGGTGTTTTACCATGTAAAAGCATGGTGACATGGGGCAATCTGGACTATTTCTGGGTCATCATTCAGAATGCAAGCTACTCTTCTAGACAGCTGTTTGGTTATCCTCAAAAGAGAGCTGGTTAACATGGAAAAAATATATAGCCCCATAATTTGCAGACTGTAAACTGGCTTAAGATATAAACAACCCTTTAATGCCATCTTCATGCACTCGTTTCTCCAACACCATTTAAGGAGGCCATGTGCCCATAACTAGCAGATTATTATAATAAAAGGGATGAAAAATAGAATCATAGAGTTGGAAGAGACCTCGTGGGTCATCTAGTCCTTCCTGCCAAGAAGCAGGAAAATTGCATTCAAAGCACCCCCGACAGATGGCCATCCAGCCTCTGTTCAAATCTGGTTCGAATCTGGGGAGAGCAGGTTGAGCTCCCTCTGTCACCTCCAACTCCCCATGCAGGGACATGAGAGAAGCCTCTCAATGATAGTAAAACATCAAACATCCAGGTGTCCTCTTGCAGTCGGCCAATTCTCTCACGCCAGAAGTGACTTGCAATTTCTCAAGTCACTTCTGACACTAAAAAAAACCCCACTTTCTCAATGAAGTTTTGGCTTATAAGATAGCAAATGTGAAATTATTAGCAAACCATAGAGTTGCTACTGTTCCAAGTGTGGTTATTGTCTTTCTTCTTTGGAAAAACATTAACTTGAATTACACTGTCTTCCTGTACAATGCCCAATAACAGAGAATGAGTTCTATCTCTTTGCAAAAAAAGACATACATTTGCATACAATTAATCTACATTTATTGGTGAATGTAAGATCAGTAACAGGAATTTAGATGTTATTGTACTGCAAGCCCAAGCGGCCTTAGACAGGTCTCTCAACAGGGAGAATAATAGAATCCTAGAGTTGGAAGAGACCTCATTAGCCATCCAGTCCAACTCCCTGCCAAGAAGCAGGACAATCACGGTCAAAGCACCCCTGACAGATGGCCCTCCAACCTCTGTTTAAAAGCCTCCATAGAAGGAGCCTCCACCACACTCTGGGGCAGAGAGTTCCACTGCTGCACAGCTCTCACAGTCAGAATGTTCTTCCTCATGTTCAGGTGGAATCTCCTTTCCTGTAGTTTGAAGCCATTGCTCTGCATCCTAGTTTCCAGGGCAGCAGAAACAAGCTTGCTTCCTCCTCCCTATGAAGCTATGGGGTTTCTTGTTAGGTTACTATTGTAATATAATATTCTGCTTTGAGAATCACAGAATTTTAGATTTGGAAAAGGCGACAGGGGCCATCCAGCCCAACTCGTTACCAGTTACTCGTTATGGAACTCGTTACTCGTTATTGGAAAAATACTGCCATTAATTAGAAGTAACTTGTTATTTGTAACTGATACTTTATTGGTGATTCATTTTCTTGGACTGCCTTCTTCTACTTGACTTTCTCCCCAAACTATCTTCCATTCACAAGGGAACATCATTTCCTCCCATGATTCATCTAGCCCTAACATTTTGTGGTCGGTCCAGCTTTAAGGTCTGTTACTTTCTATTTATTCTCTGTCTGGAAATGATGCATGTTAGGAATTTATTATTAAATATTTGTCTAGAGGGTTACATTTTTTTGTTTTCATTTAATTAATCCCACCATTCCTTTTGGTTAAAAAAAGGCCAATGATCTTATTTAGATTTTTAAAAAAGATGCTCCAAAATGCATATATTTTACAGGAGGTATCCTCAGATTATATTAAAAGGAGCATAATTTGTCTTCTGAGCTGCCTATTCAAATTGCTTGTGCCATCTCTGTAGCTGAAAAGGTATGCATACTCTCGATTCCTCTGCAAAAAGCAATGGGGTTAAATAATTCAAGGAGCAGGCAAGGATGGCAATGTTAGAACGGAAGCTTTATGTTGTATGGGCCATAGCAGATAAGCATCTTAAGAGTATCGCAGTGCAATACAGCCAAATAATAACAACGTTCCTACTCTGGTCCAGCATTACAGTTCAGCATTAAAAATGACACATTTTATTCTTTAAAGAATAAAAATGCCATGGTCTTTAAAATTTAAGAGTACATTTACACTTCACAGTTATTGCAGTTTGACAGCCCTTTAACTGGCTTGGTTGTAGATTACAGATTCCTAGCATGTAAAGTATGGTGCTTGAGAATGCTAGAAAGCCAGTGTTCTTTCGCAAAGAGTGATCTACAAATCCCAAGATTGCATTCAATGGTCCTCCTGACAGTTGAACTAGTTTGTGGACGCCAGGGATCCACTATTTCCAAAAGTTCTTTTGCTAGTTCCATGAGCCAATTAGGTTCAAGAAAGGCCATTTCTGAAAACCAAAGCATGGTGAATATGGCCCCTTGCAGCTGAAGGCATTTGGGGCCAAAGTTTTTTTTGCTTCTGTGGGACCAATGTCTTCCAGGAGGCGAATATGGCCACTAGCCTTCCGCAGTTGTCCACCTTTGTGTAGTATATATACACTCTTAAAATCATCTTCAGTGGGCGGCGTCTTGTGCATTTGTACAGAATCACTATCTGTTCCAGTTTGCTTCATTTGTAAGGCCCAGTTTCATTTTCGAGCACTTCTCTCAAAAACTGGCACCTTTCTGAATGAGGTTTTTCATCCAAGGTCTGAAAAAAATAAATATTTTCAGCCCATTGTCGGCAAAATGGCAGCACCTGGCAGGGCCTACAGCCAAGCACTGAGTAAGAGGCACTCAGCGTCAGCTACAGGCCCTGCCAGGGCCTGCCAATGCTTACATCTGAGCACAACTAGAACCGAAGAAGAAGCACTTGGTGCTTAGCTGTAGGTCCGACTGGGGCTTTGTAGGACCTACATCTGAGTACACCGAGCACCTAGCTCCGAATAAGAGGCTCTTAGTGCTCGGCTGTAGGTCCTGCCAGGGCTTGCCATGGTCTACACCTGAGTGTGCTGAGTGCTGAAAATCAGCTGACCAAATTGTTGCCATTCCCACTTTCCTTTCATTTAGGAATCACGGGCTGATCAGACACCTTGCCCCACGCCTAAACCCACTACCAGCAGCCCTGGTTGTTCTCCATAGTAGTGTTGGCTCCAGTTTTTAGGGATTGATTTTGTGGGCTCTTCCATAGGTCTCTCCCCATCAAAACAATGAAAAAAACTATGAAGGCCTCTGTATCTTTTGGACTTCATCTTCCTTTAGATTGAGCCCCCTTGACCAACAATAAGAAATATTGCTAGAATTAAACAAAATCAAAATGCCTCTTTTCCTTTGGTTCCCATTGGAGATAATTCTGTATTCTCGCATTGCCTTTTGTCTGGAGGAAATATTAGACAATGTAAGTTTTATGAAGACTGCTAGTTAAACACATCTGGCCTCTGTTCAAATGAGAATTGGAAGAGGCTGTGGGCCATCTTTTTTCTATGACAAATAATTTATGTCCCATATTGCTATTTATAGTTTTGACTATGTAATGTTAATTTAAATAAAGGATTGTTTTAGTGAATTAATGTACACACACAATATTCCCATCCAAACTCTTTCTTTATACTATGCTGCCTGTTATTTAAGTGAGTTAGTTCTTACTAGCTCTTTATGTCCTAACAAAATTGTCATCTTCATAACCATTTATATACTGCCTACAGTGTCAAGGTGCTACACAAATATGTAGAAATAAAATAGATCAAGCTGCCAGGGTTACAACCTAGAAGGCAGCCAAAATGGCAGAGGGTCAGTTCAACACAGAGCACTTTAACATTGCAACCTCTCAGATGCCACCTGCTTTTTGAGGTTTTCCATTTTGCTGCCCTGAATATAATGGGCAATTGAGCCTTTGTAGTTATAAGCTTTCATTTTTATTTTATTTTAGTTCATTTACATTATTTTTGTGGGTCTCCAAAACAGTTGTCTAAATACAGTGCTAGGCGTTCATTCGCAAAGAGAAAGGAGGGCGGATTTTAAACCAAAGAGCAGTTTTCGTGACCTATAATTTTAAGCACATCAATCCTGAAGTGTGGTTAGAATGCAAAAGATGGCTTTCTGCAGCTGCATCCCAATTCGCTGCACTTCACCATTTCAACAGATGTGAGCCGCCAAAATAAAACAGCGAGTCAATGGTCTTACTAAAAACAGAAATGTAAAAAGCAGAAGGATTTTTTTTTAAAGGAACGAAATGGAGGTGGGGTGGGGAATACACTATAATGGCATTTCTGAAATGCTGCACCCTGTCTATAAATAATGATAATGGAATCTGGATTGTTTTGGATGTGCCAGACAGTTTCCCCAACCTAATACATTTAATGGGCGGGCAGGAGAAAATGGGATATCTTGGACTATACTGGCAAACAGCAAAATGAAGAAAGCTGGTATAGATATATTATGGCATGATCAGGCAACTTTGGCAAGTCCAAGGGCTATGTGCCCTTCCAAAACTGCTTCCCACAATTGCAGCTTCCACACTGCTGATGTTCGGTGGCATATTGCTCAATGCCCTGAAGAACAGGAAAGAAATCCATTGCTTTAAATGCTTTTTTTGCCTTTTGCTAGAGACATTCAGCAGCAAAGCAAAATAAATCCTTTGACACAGACAGGACTTGCTTGTTTAAAAGGATTTTCCCCAGTCGGCTATTGAATTTCAGCAGCACAATTCCCTGCCAAATTTCAACAGCATGGTTTTTGGCACTGGGCAAGGTAGCTGCAGGCACCTCTGTAATAGCAAAGTGTAAGACTGAAAGAACTGCAGTAATCTACAAAGGTATGATGGTGTGCTGCATATATATTCTAGCTGTGTTCTTAGTTATTGTTCTCCAGGTTGAGAGAAAGTGGTGGCGGGCAAAATAAATAATTGCATAAACACACCAAAAGAGTAGCTATAATATCCGTTGCTACATTTAGGAATCACGGACTGATCAGACACCTTGCCCCATGCCTAAACCCACTATCAGCATCCCTGGTTGTCCTCCATAGTAGTGTTGGCTCCAGTTTTTAGGGGTCAATTTTGTGGGCTCCTCCATAGGTCTCTCCCTCATCCCACTTCACAGTACAGTAAAAGGTGCAAATATGTTAACATCTTACTTAAGAAAGTTTCTAAGCAATCCATCAAAAAACCAAGAAAAGCTAATATTAAGCTGCCTACTAATCATTTCTAAAGGAACTATTCATTACATCAAAGAAGACTACAACCATTTTGTCAGGATAACCGGCAGAAAAAGAACTGTCCCCAGAGCTAAAGTTAGAAGTCAGTATACTGATAGCATGCAATGAGAAATAGACCACAATAACCCAAACATTCCCCACCCTTTCAAAAAGCAAATTCTTGAAGACCTTGTGACCTCATCAAGAGTGTTTCTGAATTAGAAAAGTGCCATTGCTGTTGTTGTTGTTAAAAGTAAAGGCTTCCCCTTGGCATTTAAATCTAATTGTGTCCAACTCTGAGGGTGGTGCTCATCTCCATTTCTAAGCCAAAGAGCTGGCATTGTCTATAGACAACTCCTAGGTCATGTGGCCAGCATGACTGCATGGTGCACTGTTACCTTCCCACAGAAACAGTACCTATTGTTCCACACACATTTGCATGGTTTTGAACTGCTAAGTTGGCAGAAGCTGGGGCTAACAATGGGAGCTCACCCCATCAGTGAATTCTAACCACCAATTGTCCTATTAACAAGTTCTGCAGCTTAGCAGTTTAAATTGCATGCCATCATGGCCCCAATTATTGTTGTTATTATTATTATGTTGTTGTTGTTGTATTGTCAAAAGCTTTTATGGCTGGAATCACTGGTTGCTCACAAACTCTGAGGATGCCTGCCAAAGATGCAGATGAAACATCAGGAGAGAATGCTTCTGGAACATGGCCATACAGTCCAAAATACTTACAGTAACCCATTATTATTATTATCTTGCTTTCTCCCCCAAATTGGTACTCATAGCAGCTAAAACTGGAAAATAACAATACAATTAAAACATACAAAAAGTCAATATAAAATTCAACTAAACTACTTAAAATGTTTTAAGTAATTCACAACAAATGGATGGCAGGAAGTCCTCCCTGGGGAAAAAGATCGAGAGTCATGGACCTGCCACCCAAAAGGCCCTTTCTTGTGTGTCCACCAACCAAGCTTATGATAGTGGCAGGACAGAGAAGAGGACATGACCTGATGATTGAGTGTGGCAGTCATTTTTCTCTTTCCACCATCTCTGGGACATATGCAAATTAGTCTAAATGAAAAACAACAAGCATTTGGATAAAAGAAGTTATATTGTGTTCATACAGACATAAATACTATTGGATAGTTCCTGCTAGAGCAGAAAAATGGAATCAATTGTTGAATGATGAGTAAACATGTGGGCAAATGCAACCAATTCAATGAGTTTACTCTAGTTGACATTAACAGAATTTAAATCCATGTGTCTTGTCCAGAGCTTGGAAAGTTTACTGTTTTTAACCACAGCTCCCATACTGATTAGGAGATTCTGAAAACTGTCATCCCCAAAAGTAGTTTTCCTGAGTTTTGGGCTACTCATCTCCCAATGGCTATGCACGAGGGTGGGTCATTAAATCTGTGACTTTTTGAATTTCCTGCCTCTTACCTCAAAGGGCAACACTGCTCCTGTCAACAGGCAGCTGTCAGTTGACTCCTGCCAAAATTTGATCAAGCTGCATCATTTAGTTTGTGTTTGACAGCCATTGATAGCAGACTACCGTGTGATTTGAGGAGAAAATGGAAAAAAGTGAATTTCGTGTGCTCATTAAGCATTTTTTGTGTGCAGAAAAAACATCACTTAAACCAAGGCTAAGCTTGATAAATACCATGGGGACTCTGCACCATCAATTTCAATAGTAAAAAAGTGGTTTACTGAATTTCATTGTGGCCGCACAAGCACGGAAGATGCTGAACGTTCTGGATGCCCAGTTGAGGTCTCTACACCCGAAACAATTGAAAAAATTCAAGATATGATGTTGGCCGATCGGAGATTGAAAGTGTGAGAGATTGTGGAAGCCATAGGCATCTCACATGGCTCAGTGGTTTCAATTTTAAATGATCACTTGGGTATGAGAAAGCTTTCCGCAAGATGGGTGCCGCGTTTGCTCACAATAGACCACAAAGGCAATCGTGTGAAAATTTTGCAGGAGTGTTTGGCGTTGTTCAACCGCAATATGGATGAGTTTTTGTGCCATTTCATAACTGTGGACAAAACGTGGATCCACCACAACACACTAGAGACCACTAGAGGTGAATCGGTGCCAAAGAAGGCCAAGGTGGGTTTGTCAGCCAATAAAGTCATGGCGACCCTTTTTTGTGATGCATGCAGTATAATCCACATTGACTACCTTCAAAAGGGTAAAACAATCAATGGCAAATATTATGTCAACTTATTGGGTCAATTTAATGAGGATTTGGGGGGGGGAGACCCCATTTGGCCAAGAAAAGTTTTTTTGCACCAGGACAATGCAAGGGTGCACACATGTGCAGTTTCCATGGCAACAATCCATGAATTGGGATACGAATTGCTCCCTCATCTGCCCTATTCTCCAGATTTAGCCTCGAGTGACTATTTCTTCTTTCCAAACCTGAAGAAATGGCACAGCGGAAAGAGATTTGACTCCAACAATGAAATCATCTCACAAACAAAGACCTATTTTGATGACCTCGACAAATCTTACTTTTTGGAAGGGATAAACAATTGGAGAAATATTGGACAAAGTTTATAGAGCTCAAAGGAGACTACGTTGAAAAATAAAATGATTTTTTATCCAAAACCCTGTGTTTCAGTCAAAAAGTCACAGACTTATTGACCCGCCCTCGTACCTACATTTTTATGCCGGGCAATCATTCCTTGGAGGAGCGTAAACAACCTTCCGACAGATACCCAATAAAAAGTTTCAAGCAGCAGTTAAAGAGTATCTTCACCAATTATCAAGTAAAAATTGATTTGGTTAGTCTAGTGCTGCTGATTGAATAAAGCTTACGACCTACAGGTTCACAGCGGTAATCATTAAACGATTCTACAATAAATGTGGCCTGGGTTTTGTGTGAAATTACTTGGATAAAAAGGAAAATGATGTTCAAACCATCCTCTGAGATTTTAAGATGAATACCTAGAGTCTATACAATTATAATCAAAGTAGTAGGTAGTAAAATATAACAAATTTTAGATTAGCAAAGTTATTAGTGTAGGGCTTTGATAGAAGTCTTAGCAGAAAGAAACCATGAGAAAACTCTCAAGCCTTTTGAAAATGATTGCCAGCTAACAAAAGCTAATCCTTATCCGTACACGATGCATTACTCCAATATCTATTATTCAAGAACTGAATGATGACTATTGAAACTTTCACCAATGAAAGCATGAATGCTATGTGTAAATCAGAAAGAAGTATTATTTCCATCCAGCCACAATTTGTCTTAACCTTGTGGTAATTACAGGTGAAAATTCAGTTACAGTCTTATTGTAGTCAGCCCTCCATATTTGATGGGTTTAGGCCACAGGATCTCCACAACAATGGACCAACCCAACCCCATTTAAAAACAAAAAAACAAAAAAACTACAAATCTCTCCAGCATGCATTTATGGTCAAAACCCACCCGTTTTTATTATGGCTGGAAAGGAATCATAGAATTGCATGGAAGATGTACAGAGACTGTCTGAATCAAATCTGCAGATAATTAAATTTGCAAAAGTCAAGTCCACAAATGTGGATAGCTAACTGTACATCTTTTCTGGTCACTGCTCTCTGCACATTAAGTAAACAAGCAATATGCATGACAATGAAAATGGTCTTGGTGGAATTCACAAAGTCATCTACTTGCAATGACCACCACCAGTTCAGCATACAGAAGGTCCCAGGCATCTGGTTCAGAGAAGAACTCCATGCAACTGAAAATGCCTGTTCCTGAGATGGTGGAAAGTTTCTCCTAGTCATCATAGACAATACTGATATAGAAAAAAATCAATTGTTTGATTCACAATAAGGCAAATCCTTATGTTCCTATGAAACATTTCATCTAATTTTTATTATGCTGGCCCTCCAAGAAGGTCACGGTCTCAATCATTTTATCTTCACAGCAACCCCATAAAGACAAACAAACTAAGAAAATGATCTCCTAAGTCTCCTCCATTTAGTCAAGCTGGTAAAGAAAGCAGACATGCTGTCCCCCTGTAAAACATTAGAGCAGTGGTCTTCAACCTTCCTAATGGTACGACCCCGTAATACAGTTCCTCATGTGGTGGTTAACCATAACATTATTTTTGTTGCTTCTGCATAACTGTAATTTTGCTACTGCTATGAATCATACTGTTACATATGCAGGATATATTTGCATTCACTGGATAAAGTTTGACATAAATACCCAATACATCCACATTTGAATACTGGTGGGGTTGGGGGCAGATTGGTTTTGTCATTTGGGAGTTGTAGTTGCTGGGGTTTATAGTTAACCTACAATCAAAGAGCATTCTGAACTCCACTAACAATGGAATTGAACCAAACTTGGCACACAGAACTCCCATGACCAACAGAAGATATTGTAAGGGTTTCATGGGCATTGACCTTGAGTATTGGAGTTGTAGTTTACCTTCATCCAGAAAGCACTGTGGACTCAAACAGTGATGGATCTGGACCAAAGTTGGCACAAGTACTCAATATTCCCAAATGTGTACACTGGTAGAGTTTGGGGAAAATAGGCCTTGACATTTGGGAGTTGTAGTTGCTGGAATTTATAGTTCACCTGTAATCAAAGAGCACTTGGAACTCCACCAGTGATGGAATTGAACTACTCTTGGAACTCCTATGACCAACAGAAAAAACTGGAAAGGTTTGGTGGGCATTGACCTCGAGTTTTGGAATGTTAGTTCACCTACATCCAGAGAGAAGCAGAAGGGTTTTTGGTGGGAGGATTTGCTGTCTGTTTCCAAAAAGGAAAAGAAGAACAGGCAGAGAGATCTGATGGTCTTTGGTGACCCCTCTGAAACCCCCTTTCAGATTCCCCCCCCCCTTCCCCGGGGTCCTGAACCCCAAGTTGAGAAACACTGCATTAGAGGATGATGTCTTTTTATTTTTATTCTATTTTATTTTTCGCTCCTGAAAAAAATGGGTCTCAAACATATTTTATTCACCCTAACATAGAAGAGGTCCCCTATGAGTCTCACCATATTTACCTGTTCCAGTCCAATTGGGTCTCCTGTTTTGAAAACATCTATCTCAGACTTTAAAAAGCAAGGGAGGTCCCAGCCTCCCTCCAAATAGTAAAGCAATGAATAGAATTAGGGGTGTGCTATTGCCTATGTTGTTGGTGGGAGAAGTCAAAAACAAGATCTAGAGTATCCCTGGTTCAGAAATTGGCACTCTAGAATAACTGGAAAGGACCAAAACATGTAGACTGAAATTTTCCATTTATACCCCATCGCCACATTAGTAGGTTCTTTTGATATCTGTGAAACCTAGGCAAAGACAACACCAAAAGCAACTACTACTAAGGAAGTTTTTCAGTAGCTTGGGTTCAAAGTTCAATATACAAACAGAAATTACTTGATGGAACATCACTGGTGAGTTGACTCAGAACCAAACTCTGACCTTCCTATTTTTTATCATTCTAAAACCCAGACAATTCTATTGCTCAATTGTTGACAAGCGGGGGGGCACCCAAGTTTAAGTCTGTCTTCAGCAAGGTCAAGCACATGAAAAATGCACCTTCGAATTCACGCTCCTCCCCGCTGGCTTGGGCAGCCATCCAAAGAAGAAAATATTGCAGAGTCAGGGCAGGGTGCAGCCAAAAAAATCTCTGTGCAATTGCTTTTCCTCTTCTCTTTAAAGCCTGAGGAAGCTCACCAAGCTCAGAAACACCTTGCCAGGACTATGCTGAGATAAGCAGTCGGAAAGGCTGAACGATGCACATTTGCTACTAGTAAATGATCTGCCATAGAAGACTGATGGGGTGTTTTGAAGGCCAGAGAGGCTCAGAGTTGGGAACAACTGAAGCTCTACGGAAAGTGCTGAAGTGTGGGATCAAGTGCTGGAACCTTCTACTTGGACATGTGTGCAGCTACTTGGCTGGAAAAGTTACTTCTTTGAACTATGTCTCCCAGAATCCCCTGACCAGCAAGGGACTGTTTCTGGAACTGGCTTGTGAATTCTGAGAGAAACGGAAAATTCCAAAACCCACAAAGCAGCAACACAGTAGGGCCACTTATTATACCAACTCATTAAACATGGCATTAAATGGTTGCCTGTTGTAAGCTGCCCTGAGTCCCCCCTCAGGGATGAGAAGGACAGAATATAAATATACTAAATAAATAAATATTAAGAGCTTTGAGCAGCATATAATTGCTTTGGAGGACCTACTGCAGTTAAAAGGTGTGCTCTAGACCTCCAATATAATTCTATAGTCAATTTGAACTGGAAGTTCAGTAGTATGTTGATCAAAAGATTGCACTGGAGGCCTTGAGAGGACAGTTCTCTAGACATTTTCTAAGTCATCCAGAGCAGGGCTGTCCAACTGGCGGCCTGGGGGCCGTATACGGCCCCCCAGCATCTTCCCTACGGCCCCCTAAGTTTTTTAATAAAAAATAAAAATAGATTTTTTTTTCAAAAAATCCCCCAAAAATCCCACAAAAGTGTGCATGCGTGCAGTTTGCCCACTTTGGGAGGGTGGGGAGCCCCGTGGCTCCTCCCTCTCTCCCAAAGCGTCATGCCAGCTTTGGGTGAGGGGCGAGCCACGGGGAGCCTCTTGCTCGTCTCCCAAAGCGTCACAACAGCTGTTGTGATGCTTTGGGTGGGGCGGAGCCGCGGAAGGCTCCTCGCGGCCGCCCTCTCCCCCAAAGCATCACAACAGCTGTTGTGATGCTTTGGGTGAGGGGGCAAAGCCGTGGAAGGCTCCCCGTGGCTCCTCCTTCTCTCCCAAAGCATCACAACAGCCTCGGAAGCGGGCAAAATCGCCTGCTTCCAAGGCTATTGTGACGCTTTGGGAGAGGGGGCGGAGCCGCATGGCTGGGGGCATGGCCGGGGCCGAGTGGCCCCCAGGTGATCACTCACCAGAAGTCTGGCCCTTGCACTGGCAGAAGTTGGACAGCCCTGATCTAGAGCAATGGTTCTCAAAGTGTGCTCCTGGAGGGAACCACCGTTCCCGCCTCCTCCTCCCCCTCCTCCAAGTTTTCCTCCTCTTTCCTGTGCTTCTCCCTTCTCCCGCCTCCCTTGCCACCAAAACCCTTTTTTCCTCACCTTCCTTTTTTTTTTTTTTTTTTTTGAATAATTTTTATTCAAGGCATTTTTTTCACATATTATACATAAAAAAGAAGACAAACAAGTCACACAATCCCTAACTATTGTATTGGGGTAGGGTATTGGGTATGGGATGTTCCGGGGAGGAAAAGGGGTAATGGTCCTAGGGAGGGTAGACAAGGTAAACACACTAGGGGGTGGGGTTTCTGACTTCAAATCTTCCTTCTTCGATTTCTGTGTTGAATTGTTTCTATAGTTCATTCTTATCTTTGACAACTCCTTTATCCCCTATAACTATTTATGTCTCTTTACTTCTAGTGTTCGGATAATTACTCCTCCATTGTCCCCTCTTGTCTCTTTACTTACTATCTTTAAATATTTCATAAGTTCTCCAGTCCGTTTTTTTGATCGGTCTACCATAAGATATTTTCATAGCATAAGTTAGTTTGTCCATGTCCTTAATCTCATCTACCTTACGTAGCCACTCCTCAGTTGTAGGTATATCTTTTTGTTTCCATTTTTTGGCATAAGTCATTCTAGCTGCTGTACTCAAATAGGTGAACAAAATGTCTTGGTTTGTATCCAAATCTAACTCCCCATCTGTGATCCCCTAACAGAAAATATTCTGGTTTTCTGCTGATCTTCCTTTGTAATATCTTTTCGCAGACTTTTTGAATGTCCTTCCAATATGACACTGCTCTTGGGCATGTCCACCACATGTGGTAGAAAGTGCCCACCTCCTTATTACACTTCCAGCAGTGGCTGTTCGCCGTCTTATACATTAAACCTAATTTCTGTGGTGTAATGTACCACCTATAAAACATTTTAAACCAGTTTTCTTTCAAATCTGTAGCATAGGTATATTTTATTTTTTTCTGCCAAATTTCTTCCCATTCTTTCAATGCAATTGTCCTGCCAATGTTTTGTGCCCATTTGATCATACAGTCTTTTACTAACTCTTTCTCTGTTGCCCATTCTAGTAGTATATTATATAAATTTGTAATATTTTTTTTCTCCTTGTTTATAATTTTCTCAAAAAATTCATCCTTTTCGGCAAAACCCATAACCTTATCTATTTTAAAATGTTCTTTAACTTGTATCAACTGTAGCCAAGAGAATGATTTGAACTTATTTGTAATTTCCTCCTTGGATTTCAGGACCATTTCACCCTTTTCTTTATTTAGTATCTCCCTGTAGGTAGGCCACTGAGACCAACCTAATAGTCTTCTCTGGTCGGCCTCTAGTGGTGATAGCCATAGCGGTGTTTTCCTATAAAACCTGTCTTTGTACTTCTGCCAGGTCTTTAACAAGGCCGATCTAATAAAATGGTTGTTGAAATTTTTCTCCTTCTTTTCTTGACCATACCACAAATAAGCATGCCATCCAATTCTTAGATCCACTCCTTCTAAGGCCAGAATATTTTCTCTTTTGAGTGTAATCCAGTCCTTTATCCAAACGAGGTTTGCTGCCTCATAATAGAGTCTTAGTTCTGGTAACCCGAATCCTCCATTCTTCTTTGCCTCAATTAAATGGTCGTGTTTGATCCTTGGTTTTTTACCCTGCCATATAAATTTTTGTAGAGCTTTGTTCCATTCTTTGAAAAGTTTGTTAGTCCTTAGAATCGGGAGATTTTGGAAAAGAAACAAGAGTTTTGGTAATATGTTCATTTTAATCGTTGCGATTCTCCCCATCAACGACAAGTTCAATTGATTCCATTTTTCCAAATTTTTTGATATCTCTTTCCAAGTTTCTTTATAATTATTTTTCGATCAGTTGGGAGTTCTTTGCTGTTATTTGGATTCCTAAGTATTTGAATTTTTATGATTAGCATTCCTGTCAAATTCTGTAGTTCTAGCTGATTTTTCTTTGTTATATTTTTTGTTAAAATTGCTGTTTTTTCTTTATTTATCCTCAAACCCGCTAGACAACCATATTCTTCTATTTTGTTTATCCAATTTTTTTTTATGTTTGTCCTTGGTTCTTTGACGATGCACACCAGATCGTCGGCGAAGGCTCTGCATTTGAAATCCTGTTTACTCACTCTGGTTGCAGGGAAGTGACTTATCTTCTCGTATGTTTTTCAATAGGATCTCAAGTGCCCTACTATAGATAAGTGGGGACAGGGGACAACCCTGTCTAGTTCCTTTTTCTATTTTGATTGTTTCAGAGGACTGTCCATTTATCCATAGCTTTGCTCTTTGATTGCTGTAAATTGCCTCTATGGCGTTTGTCCATTGAAAACCTATATCTATTTCTTTAAATATCCCTTTGAAAAATTCCCAATTTAGATTATCGAAGGCCTTTTCTGCATCCAGGGCCATCAGTGCCACTTCTGTTTGATGTTGTTGTTCGTACAGTTCGATAATATCCTAGATTCAGCAATGAAATTGGCCTGTAGTTTTTGTCTGTGTGTTATCCGATCCCTCCTTATGAATCAAAATGATATTTGCATCTTTCCAGGTTTCTGGAATATTGCCTTCTTGCATTATTTTATTCAGAAGAGTTTTGAGATGAAGCCCAGATTCTTTCCGCCTTGTCTTCCTTGCTCCCAAAACCCTATTTCCCTACCATCGCTCAGGGGATGCTTTGATTGTCCTTTTCCTGCATGGCAGAAGGGGGTTGAAGTAGATGGCCTCTGGGGTTGCTCCTGTTTACAGATAGATAGAGAGATAGGTAGGCGCTCCCAGTAGTGCAGTGGGTGAAATCGCTGAGCTGCTAAACTTGCTGGCCAAAAGGTCAGCAATTTGAATTCAGGGAGCGGCATGAGCTCCTGCTGTTAGCCCAGCTTCTGCCGAACTAGCAGTTTGAAAACATGCAAACGTGAGTAGATCAGTAGGTACTGCTTAGGTGGGAAGTTAATGGTGCTCCATGCAGTCATGCTGGCCACATGACCTTGGTGACGTCTACGGACAATGATGGCTCTTCAACTTAAAAGTTGAGTTGATCACCACTCCCCAGAGTCAGACATGACTAGACTTAATATCAAGTGGAAACCTTTACCTTTACTTATATAATACATAAACATTCACTGGGGCTACACAAAATACATATATTTCAAAAAGGGCACCACAACCGAAAAAGTTTCAGAACCCCTGCTCTAGAATGGTTCTATAATATGCTTTGGTATGCATTTCAGATAAGAAAAATAAGATCCCAGATTGTGTGAAAATCATATTATGTACACAACTACTTTTTGAGTCAATCAAAAAGCACAAAATACATTCTACAAGCCTTTGACACTGTTGGCTTTATCCAGCAAAGGTGTTATTTTAAGTCAGTTAAAATCGCTTGAAGGGATATGTGGGAACTGGGAAACAAAGAGCTATTAAATTAATACAATTTCAATTCCATTAGCAACAGAAAAAGTAACTCTCCTTATGATCCACGCGGTTTCTATTTTGTGTGGGTCTGCCTGGGAGTTGTAGTTGCTGGGATTTATAGTTCACCTACAATCAAAGCGCATTCTGAACCCCACCAATGATACAATTGGGCCCAACTTCCCACACAGAACCCCCATGACCAACCAAAAATACTGTGTTTTCTGATGGTCTTTGGCGACCCATCTGACACTCCCCCCCCCAACACAACTCTCCCAGGGGTCCCGACCCCCAGGTTCAGAAACACTGCCGTAACAAGATAGGTGGACACAAATTCAGAGTACTGATTTACCCTCGCTTTCTCCCTCACAAATGGAAGTTGAGGGCCACGGATAGAGATATGTTCTTCTCCTGACTTGCTACTTGGGGCGCTTCCAGACAGAGCCTATATCCCAGGATCGGATCCCAGGTTTTCTTTGGAAGTGCGGACTCATATAATCCAGTTTAAAACAGAAAACCTGGGATCAGATTTTGGGATATAGGTCCTGTTTAGAAGGGCCCCTGGTCCTCACTGGTAGGGACTGAACTTTGTACTAAAGCTTCACTCTCACTCACAGCATCAACAACAGTGATACCAGCTGAGTTTTCTTGCAGCTGGATTTTCTTGCAGTTGTAGTCCAAACAGGTAAGATTGTCAAGCTCTGGCTACATATCTCCCTCTCCCTCTCTCTAGCTCAGTGGCATAGCAATCTGTTAATGCACATGTGCAAACTCACCAACTCCATCTGTGCACAGTTTTTAAAAAATATAGGCCCATACTGGCATTCACAGCCGAAGAGATTTTGTCTCAAATGGAAGGCAAACCGTTTTGAATGTTGTTTTCTTATCATATTTGCTTTGACAGACACCTTTCCAGCCCAACTGATTAGCATTTCAAACAGCATGATGGCCATCCTCTTATCTACCTTCTAATACATGAAAGAGAATCTCATTAGTGAGATATCACTGGGTTTACAAACAGCATTAACAGTCCTGTCTACTCATCTCACACCTTCCTTTCAGCATTTCAAGGAGCTTTGATGACAGGTAATTAAGTTACAGAGCACACTCCCAGTGAAAGGGAGAACTCTGATTTTTCTCTTTTTTATATTACTAGGTTGATTAAGGAAAAACAGAGCACCATATGTCAGTACCAGGCTTTCTGTTTATCTGCTTTGCAATAGCAACTCTCACTACCTGATTGCTGTGGGGATACAGAATTAATCCCATGCTGAGACTGTCAGAGCACATTGCCCAGATTCCTGTTGTCTTTTGCTTCAAAATCATGCCTGAGCCTGCCATGTGTTTTCCCTACAAATGACATACTGTATTTTAAAGAACCCTAGGAGCACAGATCCAAATAAAATAACTTTTTTCTAGAATGTCGTCCTGAGGAGTTTTCACATTCAGGTGCCACCACATTTTCCTACATCTTACAACTATGGCTACATCAAAGCAATGCTCCTATACCATCAACTCCACTGGACTGACCACGTTGTCTGAATGCCTGATCACTGTCTCCCAAAGCAGTTACTATACTCCCAACTCAAGAATGGGAAAAGTAATGTTCGTGGACAGGAAGAGAGATTTAAAGATGGGCTTAAACCCATCCTTAAAAACTGGCATAGACACTAAGAACTGGGAAGCCCTGTCCCTTGCATGCTCTAACTGGAGGTCAGCTGTAATCAGCAGTGCTGCGGAATTCGAAGAGGCATGAATGGAGGGCAAAAGGGAGAAATGTGCCAAGAAGAAGGCATGTCAAACCTACCCTGACCAGGACTGCCTTCCACCTTGTAACTGATGTCCTCACTGTGGAAGAACATACCAATCAAGAATAGCGCTCCACAGTCACCTACGAACCTACTGCCAAGACCCTACACTTGGAAGGCCATCCCTGTTTAAGGAACTCCATTGGCTGCCATTGATCTTTCGGTCCCAATTCAAGGTACAGGTTCTTACCTACAATGCCCTGAATGGTTTGGGACCCACCTGCCTTCGTGACCACATTTCTGCCTATGAACCTACATTATCCCTTTGATCTTCTGGAAAAGCCCTTCTCTTGCTCCCACCTCCGTCGCAAGCGTGACTTGTGGGGATGAGGGAGAGGTCCTTCTCTATTGTGGCCCCATGGCTCTGGAGCTCGCTCCCCGGAGAAATTAGGTAAATGCTCACCCTGGCAGTTTTCAGGAAGATCCTAAAAACTTGGCTGTTCCAGTGTACCTTCAATGAATGAACAACAATTCCTGACCTTGACCAAACCCTGCATAAAATGCCCTCGGATGCACTTTATTTTATCCTCTAGTGCAGGGGTGCTCACACTTTTCCAGCATGCGAGCTACTTATAAAACAACCAAGTCCCAAAGATCTCCCTACCCACTACTCAGAGAGCCATAAAAGCAAAATATTAGGAAATTTATTTCAGTGAGAGCCATATAATACATTTTAAGACTGAATTCAACTAAATGTGAGTATAATAAGCCCCTGAGCATTCCTCACAAATGGCATGGGAACCATACACACTGTGCCTGCGATCTGCCTGGGATCTACCAGGATGCCCTTCGAGATCTACCAGGACGCCCTTCAAGATCTACCAGTAGATCGCGATCTACCTAATGAGCACCCCTGCTCTAGTGGAATTAAACCTCATTGTTTTGTCCCATCTGATCCTCCTTCCAGATACACTACATTGCTCATCTCACCCAGTGTTTTAAACTTTTTAATCTTTGCAACTGGCCCTGCCCACTGTGTTCAATTATTGTAATTTTATATTGGACTCTGTGTTTACTTTGTATTGCTTTTTGTATTTTAATGTTCTTTATATTTTATTGCTGTATTTTTATGTTGTATATTTGCATTGTTGTAATTGCTGGGCTAGACCTCATGTAAGCCACCCCGAATCCCCTTGAGGAGATGGTGGTGTGGTATAAATAAAGTTTATTTATTACACTTGGACAACGAGGGATCGCCTGAGGAAATAAGTAAGTAACTATGGCTGCAATCAAACCAAGAAATTGATCAACTTTGGGAAGTTCCAAAAAGGAACCTTTTCAAGATCTCTATGTATCCCAAGTGTGCACAGAATAATAAAATATTAGAATTGGAACACACTGTAAAGCTCATATAGCCCCAACTTTATGGCATGCAGGAAAACACAACTAAAGCTCTCCTGAAAGATATCTGTCCAAGTCCATCATCACCCTTCAGAACAGTCTCTTCCATCATCTGAGGAGATCTATTCCCTGCCATACTGCTCTTGCAATCAATGTTGAGGTAGAATTTTATTTTTGTGATTTGAATTTATCGGTTTGTGTTCGAATACAGAACACAACAGAAAACATACTTGCCCTATCCTCCACTAGTCATCTCTTCAAATATGTAGGCCTCAGTCTTCTCTTCTCCAATCTAAACATACCCAGCTCCCTAACTCCTTTTGTCATCTTTGCCACTCTCTTTTGAATATGTTCCAGATTATCCATATCTTTCCTCTTTTCTCTGGGAGAGAAGTGGAGTATAAATACATATAATACACAATAAGCTTTCTTGAGTTGTGGTGCTCAGCACAGGACAAAGTATTCCAGATGATATCTTACCTGACCAATCATAAGTATGTAGTACTGCTACTTCCCTAGACCCTATACTCCATTTATTGATGCAGCCCAGAATTGCATTGGCTTTTTTGGCCACTGCATCACACAGTTGACTCAAGTTTAACTTTTAATCTACTAAGACCCCTGGATCCTTTCCAAATGTACTACTTTCAGCCAGGTGTCACTTATCCTATGTTAGTGCAGTCCATTTTTCCTATCTAAGTGAGAGGAAACTTTACATTCTCTCAAAATGCAGAAGGATCTGTATGCACTCTGGGAGCTGTAGTCTAAAATTGTAACTTTTCCTAGTTCTGATTATAAATGACTCCCGTAAAAAGCTGAATGGGGAGAAATGGTCTACAAGTTGTTGAGGAATGGAGAATTTTTTAAAAAGAAGCATCTGAAAGAAAGCAGCGAATTTCCCCATTTCTATAACCTTTGAAGAAAGCATATAATGGATCTTGACAAGGGGGAAAAGTCCTAAAATACATTATCACTGTGCAACTCTCAATCACAAATATAGCTCTTCTGTGAAGGGAAACTCATGACAGTGCATAATTTCATGGCTGATTCATGTCTGAAGTGGTTTCCACGTTGGAACAAAATATGCAGAAATGTGTAGGAGAATATAAAAGATGTGTTTTTGATGTGCAACAAGCTAATTAGAAGACAAAAAGAATAACCATTTTGGAAAATGTCATTCTTTATATCCTTTTTCAGGTTATTTCCACATGTCTTAAGAGGAATTGACTGTGAGGGTTCACTTACAACTAATTCTTATGTGTTTTAACATTATTTATTTATTTTAATTTCCATCTTTAATCCCAGTTAAAAGTGAAATGTCGGGTAAAAATAGAGAAGAGTAGACCCCCATCTTTACTTTCCTTCTAAATATGTTGTTAGTTGTCTTAAGTCCCATGATCAGGAAAACGGTGAGGGATAAAAAGGAGGAGGAGGCAGCAGCAAGAGCAGCTACTGCCATGCGTACTCTTGACCATGTCTTGCCTTTAGGGATCCAACCAACTGACCGCCTTTGATTATGTTATCCTTCTCCACCTCCTCTGATCTCTGTTTGCTACTCTCAACCTTGCCTTTGGCCTGATTTCATCTACACACTTGCCTCTGACCCTTCCTGCAGACTTCTTTAATACTGAATTCCCAGTTCAGTCCTGTAAGTCATGCAACTGCAACATTTATTACCTTCCTGTGCAATGATTTTACAAAGGTTGTAAAAGTGCAATGCAGGGACAAAACCGGAGCAGCAACTTTTGAAATCTGTGCAAAAACAGCCATTGGACATTTCCCTTCCTATCTCACTGAAAGAACCCCAGCTTGTGCCACAACTGGCTGTGTTTACACACATTTAATTCTCGAAGAAAGGAAATATTCAGATTAATGACAAATCTTTACCTGATAGCAAGGGGCTGTGGTCCTGTTTTTTTTCCCCCAGAGCTTGGAAAGTTACTTTTTAAAATTAATTCACTTCTATTGCTGAACCCAGAAAAGATAGCCCATAATACTAAAAAACTGAATGACTCCATCGCAGGTCTGGGCCAACTTCAGCCTTCCAGGTGTTTTGGACTTCAACATTTTACTATACCGTTGCATATAATACAACTTTAACATCCACATCCATTTTGGTAGTCATGGGTGACCGGGGGGGGGGGGGGGGTAGGGAGACCTGGAACCAAATCAAGAGAGATACCAAGAGGGCATTGAATGAATTTGCTGCTGCTTCATCAGTCTGAAAAGGAATTAATTATATGTAACTATGATGATCATTACTCTCTCTCAAGTTCTCCTTTTTTACTACATGTAACAGGGGCTGTTTTCCCCATTTCCCCAGCTGCAATAGCAAAACATCTGGAAAGAGTAGCGACAAAACATAACTTTCCAAGATCCACCACTCAGAGATACTTTGAGGTTTCCATGCTGCAGAATGGCCAATCTTTCCCGAGATTTAGTATGTAAGGTTCTAAACATAATTTGGGGATGATGCTCAGCACTCTGGACAGCTCCAATGAAGTTCAGGTTACAATCCATTCCCACTAACATGGAAGCCAAAATGTATTTGGCCAAGGCCTTGCTCTATTTATTTATTTATTTATTTATTATTTGCATTTGTATTCCGCCTCTTCCCGAGGGCTCGTGGCGGGTTACAAGACATACATAGTGATCGGCAGGCAACACTCATGCCGACTCACGAACAAAATAAAACAATGCTATAACCATAAAAATAACAAAAATGATACTAAAAACATCATTAAAACATTGTTAAAATTACACTAAGTGACAAAAAACGGTAAATTCTTAACTCTTCTCTCTAAACTGCAGACTCAGAATTCTACATGATGGTGTTCATGTGAAGGGGCTTTTGGGCTAACCACTTGCCTGGTTCAGCCATACAGCAGTCACCAGAGCTCTCCAGCAATATTGAGGAGCTGCAGGACCATAGCACATAAGAAAACCATGGCACCCTGTTGTTATCCACTAGGCTTGCCAAAGCAACAGTAGGAGTGTGTCTGTGCATGATCTATTTAAACTTCACTCCTTAAGGAGGATACACTACATCACAAGGAGAGACAGGGCTGTTGGAAGATGGTAACAGCTTATTTTCATAAGTATCCCTTGATATACTAAAACATTAGGATACAGTTCTTCCAAAGCTGAGAGGAATTCCCAGTCCATAAATCATCTGATTTGGTTTTTTTTTTAAAAAAAAAATGCTGCTTCAGCCTTGGTGGAAATAAATGTTTAATACCTGAACTCCTGTAACCCAGCAAAGCATTTGTTAAACATACGGTGCTCAGTCAGCCTGATTTGACTTCCCCTTGGGAGAGAGTATGAGAAAAATGGATGTGTCCCAGAGAGGATCAGACAAATCTGTCTGACTCCAACCAGTTTGGGGAGCTATCTGTCCTGCAGTAAATCATCTGCTCATGTAGAGAAAGGGGAGCACACTGGCTTGCTGGGAGGGAGGGAAGGGAGTATACCCCGTCGACTTGCTTGAAGGTCACTTGTGAGAACAGAAGCCAGCTATGAATCAAATCCCTATTACATCACCAACTTCTGTACGTGGAGTTGTATATGTAGGGATGTTCTTCCTTTCTTCTAGATATGTTTGGCTCTGTCACAGTTTTTCATGGTGAAGCAATTACAAGTTTGCTGGAAGGCAGCCAGCCTTCAAAGCAGACATTCCCCAAAGATGCATTCCATCCTTCTTCCTCATGATTCATTCCTGTTCTGCATATACTCCACTAGCAAGCTTCTCTCTACAACCAACCCAAGAGTCAATAGACTAGCCCAAAAGCTATGGTGGGTGAGGATTCCTCCCTGACTCCCCAGTGTGACCTAGGGCAATATCCCACAACTATTATTATTGGGTTGCTGTGAGTTTTCCGGGCTGTATGGCCATGTTCCAGAAGCATTCTCTCCCGATGTTTCACCCACATCTATGGCAAGCATCCTCAGAGGTTGTGAGGTCTATTGGAAACTAGGCAAGTGAAGTTTATATCTGTGGAGTGTCCAGGGTGGGGGAAAGAACTCTTGTCTGTTGGATGCAGGTGTGAATGTTGCAACTGGCTACCTTGATTAGCATTGAATGGCCTTGCAGAGTCAACAGACCTCACAACCTCTGAGGATGCCTGCCATAGATGTGGGCGAACGTCAGGAGAGAATGCTTCTGGAACACGGCCATACAGTCTGGAAAGCTCACAACAACCCAGTGATTTTGGCCATGAAAGCCTTTGACAACACATTATGATTATTATGATTATTTTACTGACACAGAAACACAGTATGACACAGCAAATGAGATATATATGCTGGATTTCATATCCCAAAATCATAAGTTGAACATTTCCCAAGTATTTAGGACTGTGTGACATAATAATAATATATTTATATTTATTCTTATTATCTGACACAAAAACACACTATGTCACAGCAAATGAGATATATATGCTGGATTTCGTATCACAAAATCACAAGTTGAACATTTCCCAAGTATCTAGGACTGTGTGATTATTTTCGAATGATGCATGCAGATCTAAGTAAGGTGGCCTTTTGTAGTTGACAGATCGTGATTTTGTCAATTTATTATTATTATTATTATTATTATTATTAGGGTTCTGCAGTGGGCACACACAGCAATTTTCTCATATAAAGGAACTCTTGGAAAAATAAGGAGCCACTTTGCCAACTTGAAGAGCAAGCAAAAGAAAAAAAAACAAGATAAAGTGTCAACATTAGTAAAACAGATGAAATTATTTTGTCTGCACTACTTCTCCACAACTCACCAATGGCATCATCTTCCACAGGGGTGGGATTGCATGCTCCTGTAACAGAAGCAGTTATGATGATAACAGGTTGCATTTACCACCCTGTTAAACTTGGATACTAAACACATCATACATAAAGCAGGATTAGACTTAGAGGAAGGAGGCATGGAAATTGGAGGAAGGAGAATCAACAATTTAAGTTATGCACTATGTACTAGCAAAAAAAATAGCAAAGTTTTGGCATCCTGATCCAGTTCCGACTTGCTTGAGCAGCAAGGGGGGGGGGGGTTGCACTCAGTTGTATTCATGTACTTCCACATTTTGTCAAGGTGTTCAGTAGAAGGAAAGGCATTTGATTCACTATGCATTTGTCAATCCTATATCCAGTCTTTTTCTAGTTCAACTTTATGCCATATGGCAAGTAGACA
The DNA here is from genome assembly GCA_030556195.1 of Anolis apletophallus. Classification (NCBI taxonomy): domain Eukaryota; kingdom Metazoa; phylum Chordata; class Lepidosauria; order Squamata; family Anolidae; genus Anolis; species Anolis apletophallus. The sequence continues at coordinate 107,765,190 of JARBWK010000009.1, forward strand.
AAACATTCATTACTGAAGCCTTTCGCCAGTGCCAGCAAATACTTCACTTATCTTATCTTGCACCTAAGTTTCTTGGAACAGCCCTAATGGAAGAGCTGAAAGAAGGGGGACATGAAAACCCATGACAAGCACAGAGCTAGCAAGTGTTTTTCCTATCAAGGAGCTGATGTTTCAGGCAGTGTACCAGGAAAAGCAGATAGGCCTCAAGAAAAGAAATAAAGAGGGCCAGGAGCAATAAAAGTCATTTGGTGAAGGCCAGAGGAAAAGCAGTTGATCCAGTCTCATTAAAAGCCAGGCACATTTGAACATGTGCTTTAGCTATGCCAGAGGTTGGGAAAAGTTTTTTTGGGGGGGACGACTACAAATCACAGAATCCCCAGAAAACATGACCCGTAGTCATGCTGGCTCAAAGAATCCAGGGTTTCTAGTACAACAAAAGAAACATTTCCAAGTTCTGCCTCACATTTAAAATTTAAAACTACATAAAAATGGCTGCATGGAAAATTGATGAAAAATATTTTTCAGTTATTGTTATTACTTTTTTCAAAATGTCCGCACTCATCACCCAGTCTTCATTACATTTGACTATTGAACTAAAAGAAACTGACTTCACTGTAATATTGATTATACTGTACTTAATTTCTTTCTCATTAACCCGAGCAGATTAAGAGGACTGGTGTAAAACTTTTTGCAGCAAACTATGTTAATAAAAGGATACCTCTGGGAAATACTTACAAAGGGCAGAGAAAAGGTTTGGGGCACTGCAGGAAGTCTGCATTTTGGCCACCACATTCTCAAAAGGTAGACTTCCTGCAGTGCTCCAACCCCTTTCTCTGCCCTTTGCAAGTATTTCCTAGAGGTATTTATCTACCTTTTGGGCACCACTTTCTCAAGCCCCCCAGTGGTGCAATGGGTTAAACTCTTGTGCTGGCAAGACAACTGACAAACAGGTTAGTGGTTTGAATTTGGGGAGAGTGGGATGAGCTCCCTCTGTCAGCTCCAGCTCCCCATGCAGGGACATGAGAGAAGCCTCTCACAAGGATGGTAAAACATCAAACATCCGGGTGTCCTTGCAGACGGCCAATTCTCTCACACCAGAAATGACTTGCAATCTCTCAAGTCACTTCTGACACTAAAAAAAACAAAACACTTTCTCAATGAAGTTTTGGTTGATAAGATAGCAAATGTGAAATTATTAACAAACCACAGAGTTGTAATGTCCCAAGTGAGGCTATTGTCATTCTTCTTTAGAGAAAAAAATTAACTTGAATCACACTGCCTTCCTGTACAATGCCCAATACAGGTAATGAGTTCTATCTTGTCGCAAAAAAAGAAGACATAAATTTGCATACAATTAATCTCCATTGATTGGTGAATGTAATATCAGTAACAGATATTTAGATGTTATTGTAATGCAAGCCCAAGTGGCCTTAAACAAGTCTCTCATAGAATCATAGAGTTGGAAGAGACCTCATGGGACATCCAGTCCAACCCCCGCCAAGAAACAGGACAATTGAGTTCAAAGCACCCCCAACAGATGGCCATCCAGCCTCTGTTTAAAAGCCTCCAAAGAAGGACCAGGGTGCGCTCCTGGTCTTTAGCCCAGCTTCTGCCTACCTAGCAGTTTCAAAAACAGTAATGTTAGTAGATAAATAGGTACTGCTTAAAGTGGGGAGGTATTTATGGCACCCATAAGGAAATGCCAGGAAATGCTGCTGATTCGATCCAGGGCAGAGAGTTCCACTGGTGAACAGCTCTCACAAGATGTTCTTCCTAATGTTCTGATGGAAATGCCAAAACATTAGGACGTTCTTCCTAATGTTCTGGCATTTCCTTTCTGGCACCCATAAGGAAATGCCAGGAAATGCCGCTGATTCGATCTAGGGCAGAGAGTTTCACTGTTGAACAGCTCTCACAAGACATTCTTCCTAATGTTCTGGTTGAATCTCTTTTCCTGTAGTTTGAAGCCATTGCTCTGCATCCTAGTCTCAGGGCAGCAGGAAACAAGCTTGCTCCCTCCTCCCTATGACTTCCCCTCACATATTTATACATGTCTCCTCTCAGTCTTCTCTTCTGCAGGTTAAACATGCCCTGCTCTTTAAGCCACTCCTCATAGGGCTTGTTCTCCAGACCTTTGATCATTTTAGTTGCCCTCCTCTGGATACATTCCAGCTTATCAAGTTAGGAATTCTGGACCAACAAAATTTGGAAAAAATAAAAGCAGATGTATTTTTAAACAACTCCAAAATACTGTAATCTTATCATAATGGATGGTGGATTCATTTATAAACACTTCAGAAACTGAGGGATGACTCCAAAGCTTTCAGGAATCTCAGGAATAAATCTCACATTCTACTGTCACAGATCAATGGTTGGATGCAGCAGTTCCCTTACAAAGCCAGCCATGCATCATGTGGAGCCTCTATATCAGCGGAGCAGTAAGTCCACATTGTTGTGACCATTTCCTCTTGCTCTACAAATGAAGGCGAATCATGCAACAATTGCCTTTGCTTTCTTCTGCTGCTGCTTCTTCCCCTGCCTTCAACCACTTGGCAGGAAAAATAAATCCTTCTCTTGTAATGCTCTGTTTATTATCTGAAACCAAAAAAGAAGCCTCCCCTTTTCATCCAGGGAGAAATCCTGTGCTCTGATGTTTCCTTTTCTGTGCAGTTGGTGTTCGCTCACTCCATTTAAGCATATGCTCTTCCTATGGATGCAGCGATGAAATTACAAAAGACAAACAGCCAACGAGCTATTGCCTTAGATAGGAAAGACTGAAGGCTAGCGGCTACTGCTTATGCTGCACATTTCTTATAAGGCACAACATGCATTGTGCCCAAGTGGAATTGGTGGGGAAGGAACGTGTTGAATACTAGTTATTTCCTGAGGGTGCCTGACTTGGAAGATTTAACCCTGCAATCTCAATTTCTTGAAATAATTTAGCCTCCAAAGGTTTTTGAAAAGCTAGGTGTGATAATGTTTTACTGTATCCCAACCTAATTATATTGCCAGTTCCAGAAATAAGTCCCCCAGCAACCTTCGTTTTACCAAATTTAGCATAAAAACAGCCTACTGTGCAAATATAGGTAACAAGGGTTTATTAGAGTTGCTTTAATGAGAAGAACATGTAATGACAAAACAGCAAATACTTCCCTAGACCTTTTAGAAATGCAGAATCCAGATTTACTTTCAAATGGATGTGCCTCATATTCCTGAACTGTAGTGCAAATATCCAAAGCAAGGATGGGCAGAATTGGACTACAATTCCTCTCAGCCCAAATTAATGCTGAAGAATGCTAGAAGCTGCAGTTAAACAAGATATGGAGGGTTGTACTGTAGAACATCAGGTTAACCACCAGCTGCAGTAAATCTTGCCAGCCAAAAGGTTGACGGTTCAAAGCCCGGGTCAGGGTGAGCCCAGCTTCTGCCTACCTAGCAGTTTCAAAAACAGCAATGTTAGTAGATAATGGCATCCAGTACAGAAAATGCCGCTAAAGTGGGCAGGTATTTATGGCACCCATAACCCATCCCGAACCAATCACCAGAAAATGGGCAAGACTATATATTCAATCTATGTACAGAGCAAGAACTGAATGTTTGCCCTAACAAAAGCTCTTTGGCAGGGAAAGAGGACCAATTAGACAAAGCCTTATCTTAGACCCCCACCCTGGTGGCTGGAACCAATCACCTGAGCCTCCAAGATACCCTGGCAAGATTGGCAAGACTATATATCCACTGGACATTGTCTATGTACAGTTGTCAATCTTGTCAGTGTAGAATTGGTCTTTGGGATGACTGAATGTGATTGTTTATATGTGTTCTGTGATCCACTCCGAGTCTCCTTTGTGGTGAGAAAGGCAGAATATAAATACTGTAAATAAATAAATAAATAAGCAAATACTTTCCTCATCCAAATGAAATAATTCAAGATGCTAGACATGGTAATATAAATGTTTGGTTTTTGGCCAGTGAATTAAGTCTGCACTGTTTCCTTTATTATAACTCAGCTTCCATAATACCCCCCCCCCCCCTCCTATCCCATGGTCTGGGAGAAACCTTGTGGCAGATCTGTATTCTTTATTCTAGCCTCATATAACCACATCTATCAAGATCAACAATAGACTCTCTCAAGAACCTCCCATTTATTTTTGCCTCTGGTATCTTTCCCATCTCTACTGTTGATTTACTGCTGTGCAGGTGAACAGAAATCTTTGCTATTCTATATCCCAGTTTCACAAATCTATTGTGAAACACAAGGGAGCCATAATTCTTGGCCCATCTACTGCAAATCACCCAGAGGCCTACCAACAGATCAGGGGCTGCCTTCTGCTCACCACTAATTTGGATAATTAAGTGGCAAAGGCAATATATTGTGCAGGCATAGAGAAGAGCTGCATTGTTTTTCCTTGGCTACAATGCTATATCCACTTACCTGAGAATCAGCCTAATTCAAATCAGTGTGGCTTGCTTCTGAGCAAACTTGTTCAGGATTGTAATATTCTTCTATCAACTCATATGTATGTCAGGAGTGGCAATCAGGTGGTTTTCTCCAAATGTTGTTGGACTGTAAATTGCATCATTTGCTTTATTTTCTACATTGACTACAGCCATTGGGATTCAAAGCCCAACCATAGTTGGAGCACCACAGATGACTTTCTGTGCCATATTTCCTACAATGCCACCAACTGTGTTAGATTCAGAACTTGACTGGCCTTCTATATTTACAGGTTTGACTTTTGCTGTTTTTATTATTGGCAGATTTGATTTTTATGTTCTCTCTAGGAATCTTTAAGTCTTCTAGCATGGTTCTATGGTCAACTTCAACTACATATTGATCATAGAGCTGTGGTGGAGGACCCAGAGATTCCTGGAGAGAACATCTGTAGGCCCTCTAGTGTGATTGTGTAGTCATTTTATGGTGGAAGTTGATCACAGAAGAGTGTTGGAGGACCTACAGTTCTTAAAGAGGTTTTTTCTCAGGTAAAAGAGTAAGTTTGTATTTGTGATTTTTCCCACCTTTAAAGGGTCCTATACCTCTAACAACTGTGAAAGTGGAGATCCTACTGTAATCACAAATCAGCTCTTTCCTTGTTGTAATTCCTTTTTGTAATAAAACTCAACAATGTCACCTTACAATTATAACTTATTTCATGTGCTGTGTTATAGTTCAGGGATTATTCACCACACCTACCTGAACACAGGAACTGAGGAGCACATAGACCTGCCCACTAATATTTTTCTCTTGCAAAGCAACACGTTTGAAAAGGAGGAGATTGTGGAAGGTTCTTCAAACAAATAAGAACTTGGAGATCTGGCTCACATACAGAGATGGCACTTTCCTCCTCAGATGCATGGGAAGAAGAAGGGGACAATAGAACCATAGCATAGGGAGTTGAAGACATTGTTTCCTTCCAATTTGCCTTCACTCCCAAAATGTCTAGCTTTCCACCCTGTACACTCCACAGATATATAAACCCCACTTGCCTAATTTCCAACAGATCTCACAACCTCTGAGGATATCTGCCATACATGTGGGTGAAATGTCAGGAGAGAATGCTTCTGGAACATGGTCATACAGCCCAGAAAACTCACAGCAACCCAGTGATTCCGGCTTTGACAACACAACCAACAGAACAGCTCTAGGTGTGAGCAATTTTCAACACTGAATTGAAAAATTCAATGCTGAAGAAAAATTGAATTTTGGGGGACAGAAGTTCATGTGAATGGGTCATGCCCTTATTTGGCCCTTTTCATTTTCAATCCCAGAATGAAATGGGGCAAAACTAGGTGTGCCAGTATTCAAGAAAACATTGTGAAAAACACCAGAATAGAGCTTAGACACCCATGGACCTATGAGATAGAATGAAAAATCTCCATTTTGACACAGAGCCCATTAAGACACCAAGAAATGCAAAGCCTGTTCAGAGAGCTGTCTCTCTCGTTGTGCTTCAAACACACTTCCACGGTCCAAGGGCACATCAGCTGTATAAATCATACCTTTTTATTAGAACTAGTCAAAGTGTTCGTACAAAGGAAGAATCGAAAAGAGTGAAAACAAATTTTCCTCTTGGGCTACATGCAAGGCTTTCCATTAAGATCACCAAGGTTGCATGTGCATAATAGAGGGTGAAATAAAATACCACTTCAAATGATCCAAAGTAGAATTAAAAAGCTGCCTTTCCTCTGAGAAGCAAATGGGCTCCTCTCTCAAATCTGACATGCAATACATGAAGTGATTCTGTGCCAATATAACAGAGGAGACAGAACAGCAGACGGCGTCAGGATAAAGCCCGAGTTCAAATCTCCAATCAACCATTAAATTCAGCAGGAAACTCTGGATCACTTGGTATTTCTCAGCCTTTTCTGCCTTGCAAAATTTTTTAGAGCATACAATGGTGTGTATGGCAACTTAAAGGAAGGGTTGTATTAATCTCCTAAACTGCCCGAGGATGCTGGAAGATTTCACCCCAAGCATCATTTTTCCATGCACTGATGCAGAGAGTAAACATTGCAGAATAAATAATTGTAGCTATTCAATAAAGAGTGCAACTATAGTTATTGTAAGATTCAACTTTTTACTTATTTGCTTTATATCCCACCTTTCACCTGGCATCAGGCATGTAGCCGGGGGCTAAGGTAACCCCCCCGAATTCTCAGTGTGGTCAAAAAGGCCTTACTGGTACATTATTTAAACTGTTATGCTTATTCATATCATGATCTGATCACCATGCTCATTATATCCCACATTAATGGGGTTATTGGGATAACAATACAAAAGGTTTGCTATAACCCTCTTCCACCCAGTCTCAGCCCCCCCGAACCAAACTCAGCCCCCCTAAACAAAATCCTGGCTACAGCCCTGCCTGGCATGATAAAAAAGTTAAAAACTGCATTAAATAAATCACCATATTTAAACAGCAGTACAATATGACTCCCATATCCATGGAGATACATTCCAAGACCTCCCATGGATGCCAGAGACCATTAATAATAGTGAGCCCTATAGTTTGGTTATACTTGATTCAGAACCATACCGCAGAAGCTAAATCCAGACAAGACAGAGATACTTTTGGTCAGTTGAAAGACAGAGCAAGGTGTGGGATTTCAACCTGTGTCACATTCACTCTGACGACACAGGTTCGCAGTCTGGGGGTGATCCTGGACTCATTGCTGACCCTAGAACCCCAGGTGTTGGCAGTGGCCAGGAGCGCCTTCACACAGTAAAAACTTGTGTTCCAGCTGCCCCTGTACCTTGAGATGCCAGACTTGGCCATGGTAGTCCACACCTTAGTCACATCCTGTTTGGACTACTGCAATGCTCTCTGCGTGGGGCTGCCTTTGAGGATAGTTCAGAAGCTGCAATTAGTGCAGAAATCAGCAGTTAGATTCCTAACTGGAGCACTGTATTGTGAGTTGTGAGAGGAAACTCCCATGCTGCAGAAACTCCACCGGTTGCTGGTCCACTTCCGGACTAAATACAAAGTGCTGGTCGTTACCTACAAAGCCCTAAATGATTCAGGTTTGTCTATTTGTCTAATTGCATCTCGCTATACAAACCATTCTATGTACTATGGTCAATGGAGGAGGCCCTCCTCTCGGTCCCACCCTCATCACAAGCTTGGTTAGTGGGAACAAAAGAGGAGGCCTTCTCCGTGATCACTCCCCACCTTTGGCACTCCCTCCCTAAAGAAACAAAAATGGCCCCCACCCTTCTCTCCTTTTAGAAACTTCTGTAAACACACCTATGCACTTTGGCGTATGGAGGAGGAGGACTAGGACATGTTAACCCATTGGAACACTGGCTAATTCCACCTGTATTATATGCTGCTACGATATATCTTAAATGAACACTGATGTTAGCTATTTTGAATGTAATTGTTTTTAAATTGCTTTTAGTAATGTAATATTTTCTCATATTTTAGTTTATTATGTTTTATTGGATTGCTTCTGTTTTATTTTTCATTCCAATGCTTAATTCTTTGTTGGAAGTTCACTGTTTTTACTGTACTTCATCCTGTATTATTTTTTATGGGTTTGTACGTATTTGAGGCATTGGATGTTTGCCTTGTGTGTGTATAAACTGCCCTGAGTCCCTTTGGGGAGAGAGGGCACTCTAGAAATAAAGATGATTGATGATGATGATAGAATGAAATAATAGTAGCCACTATGGATCATTGCACTAGACATAAAAAGTCTGCTTAGACTTTTCAAAGGAGGTTGAGTAATTAACTAAATTGATTGATTTATTTACAGTATTTATATTCTGCCCTTCTGACCCCACAGAGGACTTAGGGTAGATTACAATGCACATATACATGGCAAAAATTCAATGCCATTATACATACAACATCTATAGACAGACACAGAGGCAATTTAACATTCCAGCTTTTTCCGGCTTCATGAGGATATGCTCGATTCTGGCCACAGGGGGAGCTGCTGCTTCATCGTCCACTTGCGACACCAAGTCCTTGATGGAGTACTTCCTCAATCTTCCCACATTGGTGGAAAGTTTGATGGCATTGTAAATTAGTTACCATATTTTTCGCACCATAAGACGCAGTTTTTTTCCTCCCAAAGTAGGAAGAAAAATCAGCTGCGTCTTATGGAGCGAAGATGCAGGCGGGGGGGAGGCGCTGGAGCAGAGGGGGGGGCGCGATGTACTCACGCTATATTCGCCCCCGGCGGCTCCCGGGCGGTTCCTGCGCATGCCCAGACTCTCGCCGCTGTGTCGCCGCAGCCAGCCGGCGGCACGGAGGAACGGGGGCGGAAGAGGGGACTCGTGGGGTGGGCTCGCCGCTCACGGACCTGAGGAGGAGGGGGGAGGCCAGGAGGGCGGGCCCCACGGTGACGCAGCGGCAGCCGTAGCAGCAGCCGCAGCAGCAGCAGCGGAAGGGCCCGAAGCCAGAGTGATTTAATGCAGCTGGTTACTAACTAGCTGCGCCACAGCTAGTTAGTGGCTGATTTGGCTTCTAATGACCCTTTAAACTTCACTCCCAATGACCTTGCCCAAAAAGGAAGGTAAGTGTTAAAGGCACAGGAGCTTTCCCCTAACTGTTGGAAATTACACACATTTTGAAGGAAAGTTTTCAAGTGTGTTCTAGAGCACGGCAGGAAATGATCACGGGTGTGAAAAGTGAAGAGATAAAAGATTAAACAGACTAATCAGCGAGAACACACACTGGCCTATAAAAAGAAAATAAGCATTTCTGCAGCTAGGTGAGAAAGTTAAGTAGCAGAGAAAATAAATATCAGTGGAGACTGTAGTTTTTAAACAGCAGGCTCCCTGGCCATGAAACATAGAGATTAAAAGCAGAGGCTTTCAAACTCTCTGAATCATAAGGGAACACAGCTAACAATTTGCAGGGGAATAAAGACCACAGAGAAAAGAGGTCCATTCATTATTTTAGAATTTCACAACATGATGGCAAAGCCGCCCTGAGTCGCCTTCGGGCTGATATGGGTGGGATAGAAATGCTGTAAATAAGCATTAGATCAAGGAAGCAGAAATGCAGCATATTGATGAAAAGGGGGCTGAAAACAGATGGGTGCAAACAAAGAAAGATAAATGGCCCATATACTGGCTCAAAGCCTCCACAATCAAGAGAAACTGATATATGAGGCAAAAAAGAAGAAGAGATGAAAAAACAGGACTTTGGGGATCCCACAGCACTCTGGTCTTCTAAATGGCACCTTCTGATGATAAACCCTGCCTTTTTACAGATTCAATAAAAATTGAAGCCAGCTACATAAATCGCATATTAGAAGTTATTGGCTATCTCCACAATGGAAAATGCTCCATGATACCGTCAAAGGGAAGAGAGGTTACCCAATTAGCTACTGAGCAAGCTGTGCCGAATGCCATCTCTCGCTCTTAAATTATGAGAACAAATGTAACTCCTCTTTTCTCATGCATTCCCAAACTGATGGATTTTTTAAAAAACCTGCATTGAATGATATTTTTAATGGAAAATGCTAGCGTATTTAGATCCATAGAATCATTGAGTTGGAAGAGACGAGACCTCATGGGCCATCCAGTACAACCTATTGCCAAGAAGCAGGAAAGTCACATTCAAATCACCCCAGACAGATGGCCATCCAGCCTCTGTTTCAAAGCCTCCAAAGAAGGAGCCTCCACCACACTCTGGGGCAGAGAGTTCCACTGCTGAACAGCTCTCACAGTGGAACAGGTGGAATCTCCTTTCCTGTGGAATTTTCTTTCTTGTAGTTTGAAGCCATTGTTCCACGTCCTAGTTATTTATTTACTTTATTTATATTCCGCTCTTCTCACCCCGAAGGGGACTCAGAGCGGATTACAAGTGCACATACAGCAGACAATTCCTGCTGTTTTTCACATACACAACACATAGACGAACAGAGGCAAACTCTGGCCACCAGGGGGAGCTGACGCACTCCTCATCTCTCAGCGTCCCTTGTTGTTCCTTCCGCATTCCTGGAGTTCTTTTAATGGCCTCATAATTCAGTCAAAATTTGCCTCCCCACTTCATGTGGTACCTTAGCGTTTGCACACTAGCACAAGGCAGCAATTTTTTTTAACTTAAATGAATGTGTATGATATGTTGATGTAATTGTATGTGTAATGTTTTGGGGGGGTTTTATACTGTGTTTTATGTGTTTTACTGTGTTGGCATCAAATTGTGCCTTTTTGGAAGCCGCTCTGAGTCCCCCCTCGGGGGTTGAGAAGAGCGGGGTAAAATGCTGGAAATAAATAATAATAATAATAATAATAATAAATCTCCTACTTGACAGATGCAACTGTCTTTTGGGCTGCAAAAGGTTGACAGCAGGCTAAACTTAAAGGTCAAACACCCACCTCAACCCGGGCAGGCCTCAAACTCATGACCTACTGGTCAGAGAGATCTTATGCAGCTGACACTTAGCCAGCTGCGCCACATTCCCGGTTTCCAGGGCGGCAGAAAACAAGCTTGCTCCCACCTCCTGATGACTTCCCCTCACATACTGATACATGGCCATAATGCCTCCTCTCAGCCTTCTCTTCTGCAGGCTAAACATGCCCAGCTCTTTAAGCCACTCCTTTGTTCTCCAGACCCATGATCATTTTAGTTGCCCTCCTCTGGACATATTCCAGCTTGTCAACATCTCCCTTCAATTGCCATGCCCAGGATTAGATACAGTATTCCTGGTGTGGTCTGACCGAGGCAGAATAGAGGGGTGGCATGACTTCCCTGGATCTAGACACTATACTCCTATTTATGCAGGGCAACATCCCACTGGCTTTTTTTTGTGGCCGCATAAGATGTTGGCTTATGTTTACCTTGTTGTTCATGAGGACTCCAAGATCTTTTTCACGCATACTGCTATATATAACTCTACTGAAGAAACCTCTACAAGTCTGCACTGAATCTGAAGAGATGGATTTATATCCACTAATGCAGTGTTTCCCAACCAGTGTGCCGGGGCACACTAGTGTGCCATGAGCGATCATCAGGTGTGCCGTGGGGCATTGGAACCTCCAGGAAGGGGGGGGGGAGTCTAGTGTGTTGAAGTACAAAAACCGTAAGAAACCTACCTCGATTAAGGCACAAAATTACAAACATCCCCCCCCCCCTCTCACCCGTTGTCTACTTGGTCTCTCCCTCTCCATGCATTGGGAAGGCCCGCCTCCCTTTCCCCAAGTAGAGACCTCCTCTTGCCTCCTGGGGGTTCTGTGTGGGAAGTTTGGCCCAGTTCTATCATTGGTGGGGTTCAGAATGCTCTTCGATTGTAGGGGAACTATAAATCCCAGCAACTACAACTCCCAAATGTCAAGGTCTATTTCCCTAGAACTCCATCTGTGTTCATATTTGGGCATATTGAGTATTCATGCCAAGTTTGGTCCTGATCCAACACTGTTTGAGTCCTCAGTGCTCTCTGGATATAGGTGAACTACAACTCCAAAACTCAAGGTCAATGCCCACCAAACTCTTATAGCATTTTCTCTTGGTTATGGGAGTTCTGTGTGGGATTCCTGCCAGTTTGTGTCTTTCTGCCATTCCTGCCAGGATATCTATGCTGTGTGTTCATTGAAACAGGTCCAGGTTTCACACTGAGTGTATAAATACACTTAAAAACATATTAACTATATGTATTACTGTGTTAGAGTGTCATTTTGTGTCATTTTGGTTGGTGGTGTGCCCCGGGATTTTGCAAATGTAAAAAGTGTGCCGCAGCTCAAAAAAGGTTGGGAAACACTGCACTAATGTTCATGCTAAAATAAAAACCAGCTAGTCTTAAAGGTATTTCCATATCCATATTTTTCTGCGGTTCCTTTTTTCTTTTCTTTTTTTTAAGCAACAAGATACTAAGAGGGCTATTTCTTTGAAAACTATTAAAATGGAAATCCCCCAAGTCTTCATCCGCCATCCTTTCTGTCTCTTGCATCTTCCTCAATTAAAAAAGGAGCAGATAAATTGTTGAAGAAAACAGGAAATAATGATCTCGACACCAAACAATATTGATGGCAGTAATAAACAAAAATAATCATCTGGAAAAATTATTCAGAAACACCATGCCAAGCTCTTTAAGCCACTCCTCAGAGGACTTGTTCTCCAAACCCTTGATCATTTTAGCAGCCCTCCTCTGGGCACATTCCAGCTTGTCAGTATCTCCCTTCATTGAGAATTAAGTTACTGAGGTTTGATGAAAAGACACCATAATCTTCATAATTAAGATATTTTCAAAAATTTCATTAAATCAGAGGTAGGTATCATGAAAGGCACAAAAGGTTTTTGACTGTAGCTGCCAGCATTCCTTGGCATTACCTAGAAGGGCTGCAGGGACTGCAGAATTCCTACCCTTGTTTTCTATAATTTTTGATGCTACCCAGGCTTCAGGTAGCTGAAAATCCCCATCAGAATCTTGAATATGGAATCCTATGATGCAAACAAGAAACTTGGCTTTCTTTCCTTCTCAGATCTAAGGAAAGTTGCTGTTGGGACTCCAGCATCCAAAGCCTTACAGGCATTGACCATGGTGTCTAAGGACACTAAGAGCTGCAGTCTGAAGAATAACTATCCCAACCCTCTTGAGAAACTTTTAACTTTTTGAAGAGTTAAAAAGCCATTGATCATCTGAGGGGAAAAAAACATTGAAGTTAGTCTCAAAATGCCTTTTTAGAGAGCATTCAATCTCTCCCTGCTTGGGAAGAAGAAAGACGTAGCAGAGTGGGATTAAATTTCTCAAAGAGATTTTCTTCCAGCTTTATACGTACTTCTGCAAATCAATTCCAACCATCTGGCTCAAGCAGATTTCACTGCTTTAACATTTACAGTTGGGAGAACTTGGGGGGGGGGGGGTTAAATTGAGATTCCTGCATATCTAACACTAGAAAAAAAGGGGGGGATAACTGCAGATATCATTAACACTTTTAAAACATTTAAATATTCCATGTTTATTTCAGGATGGAGATGACTTTGGAAAAAAAGAAATTTACATTTGCAAATTCCTATAAAGCCCTAAATGGTTTTGGCCCAACTGACCTGCCCAAGTGTATCTCCCTCTATGAACCATCTTGGAGATTAAGATTATCCGGGGAGGCCCTGCTCTTGGTCCCACCTTCTTTGCAGGTGCGACTGGTGGGGACGACAGGCAGGGCCTTCTCAGTGGTGGCTCCCTGGTTATGGAACTCTTTCCCCAGCAAAATTAGATCAGTGCCCTCCTTCCTGGCCTTCAGAAAAAAGTAAAAACCTGGCTATGGGACCAAGCCTTTGAGCAGTAAGCAATACAAGGAATTATCAGTTATATGTTGTGTATGTGAAAAACGGCAGGAATTGTCTACTAGTATGTGTACCTGTAATCCGCTCTGAGTCCCCTTGGGGTTGAGAAGGGCAGAATATAAATAAAGTAAATAAATAAAATCAGGATCATGTTCAATAGATATTGATATATGGAATGGCCCTGGACTAGGATTGTTGGATTGTGCAATTTTAACATTTATATTAATATGTTTTTGACTCCATGTTTTAATGTCATTGCATTTTTATGATTTAGTTGATAGCTGTATGTTATTATTGTTAGGTTTTTATGTATGTGAGGCATTGATTTTTGCTGTATATATATGTTGGAAACTGTATATATGTTAAATATATGGTAATTTTGCTTTATATATGTGAAAAAGGAGCCCCCGGTGGCACAGTGGGTTAAAGAACTGAGCAGCTGAGCTTGTTGACCGAAAGGTCACAGGTTTGAATCCAGGGAGCAGCATGAACTTCCGCTGTTAGCCCCAGCTTCTGCCAACCTAGCAGTTCAATAGGTACCGCACCGGCTGGAAGGTAACGGCGCTCCATGCAATCATGCTGGCCACATGACCTTGGAGGTGTCTAAGGACAATGCTGGCTCTTCGGCTTAGGAATGGAGATAAGCACCACACCCCAGAGTCGGACACGACTAGACTTCATGTCAGGGGAAAACCTTTACCTTTACTATGTTAGAAAATGCTTTGCAACCCCACCCCCAGCCCAGGTGAGAAAAGCGGTATACAAATGAAGCAAATAAATAATGTGTATATGTAGATTTAGCTTCAAGTCATATATCAACTTATGGCAACCCTATGGATTTCATAGAGGTTTTCTAAAGCTAGGAATAGTCAGGTGGGTTTTTTTCCAATTCCTTCATCTACAGCACCTATTTATTTATTTATTTATTTGTCACATTTCTATACCGCCCCTCTCAGCCCGAAGGCGACTCGGGACGATTTACACAGGCAGTCTCTGCCCTCAATACAACACAGCAACAAGGCAACCCCCCAGAGAAAAACATATAATAACAATTTAACAATTAAAAACATACAATTGCAGCCTCAGCGTCATGTTGAAATCAGTTTCCATCACATCGTCGTCATTCCTTATATCCAATTAAGCCTTATATTTCATCAACAAATGCCTGCTCAAATAACCAGGTTTTGACTTTCTTGTGAAACGTCAGGAGGGAGGGGGCCGATCTGATGTCTTTAGGGAGGGTGTTCCAAAGCTGAGGAGCCACCACTGAAAAGGCCCTGTCTCTCGTCCCCGCCAGTCGTGCCTGCGAAGAAGGCGGGACCGAGAGCAGGGCTTCTCCAGATGATCTTAAACATCTCGATGGTTCATAGGGAGAGATGCGTTCGGACAGGTAAGTTGGACCCGAACCATTTAGGGCTTTAAAGGCTAAAGCCAGCACTTTGAATTGTGCCCGGTAGCAAACTGGCAGCCAGTGGAGCTGGCACAACAGAGGAGTTGTACGCTCTCTGAATGGCGCTCCTGTTATCAACCTGGCTGCTGTCCATTGGACTAGTTGCAGCTTCCGAACAGTCTTCAAAGGCAACCCCACGTAGAGAGCATTGCAGTAATCTATACGGGATGTAACCAGAGCATGGACCATCTTCTGTGGTGATTTCCATCGTAGTACTAACCAAAGCTGAGACTGCTTAGCTGCCAGGATCAGATGGAATCTGGAGACTTTACAATATCATAAATGATTTGGAAAGCAAACTTCCAAAGAGTTATCATGGGGAAAAGGTGTCTCCAGTAAAATTTTATCACCAATCCTTGTTTCAAAATCCAATTATCACAGGGACAGAAAGCGAGATGAAATTGTATTGTCAAAGGCTTTCATGGCCAGAATCGCTGGGTTGCTGTGAGTTTTCCGGGCTGTATGGTCATGTTCCAAAAGGATTCTGGAACATGGCCATTCAGCCTGGAAAACTCACAGCAACCCTGAGATGAAATTTTCTTCCCTTCCCTATGCTATAGAAAAATGTGTGTATGTGTGTGTGTGTGTGTTACACTTAAAATGTATTTGTTCTGACTTACATATACATACAACTTAAGAACAAAGCCTATCTTGTTTGGCCCAGCTTACCTGTCTGAACTTGGGGACTGCCTGTATTAGATCTAATTACAGGAATAGTTTCTAAAAATTAGAGTCACCATTAGTTATGTTTTAAAGGGCAAGTTTTTACTTCCCATGTTTCTTTAAAGTAGCCAGTCACTTTTAGCTAATTATTTAAAGATTACAATGACATGACACAGCATGGGCCAATATTTGAATGCCAAATTCTTGAGATTAGGCAGATTCACTGTGCTGAGTGTGGCTGCCATTCACTAAAGATTTATTGGTTTACCCCAGGTATTTTTCTGATTTATTTCTCTGACTTTGGCCATTGCCCCGGAAATAAGCAAAGAGTAAGCATCCTGAATCCTTCATTCCACCCAACACAAATGTCCTGAGGCGACTGCCTCAACTTGCCCAGTACTAGGGCCAGGTCTTGCAATGTTTTCCTGTCTTGTCTTCCGACTTCTTTCTTATTAGAAGAAATCTACTGACAGGAAATCCATTGTGCATGGTCTTTGATTGGTAGTGCCAAGAGCCATTCAGATGGAAATTCCACAGCATTACTTTTATGCACACTTTCACATGAAACGGAGAAAGCGGCACGCCTCTCTGAAGAAATCTTTTGAATAATTTTCAAAAGTATAGGTCTTCACAGCTACAAGGTAGTAAGGCTAAGAATCCCAAATACAGTATTACCCAGATAACTCAGCAAAACTTCTTCTGTCCTTGTCTTCAACAATTTTTGTCTGCAGTCCCAGCAGGCACTAAAATCTGGTGACATTTCCTGTAATGGTTTCACTGCTGTTTTTATGATCGGTTAGAATAAGCTTCCCATGGCCTTAGAGCAGGGGTGGGCAACTATTTTTTCCAAGGGGCCACACGAGAGCCAAAAAATATTATGGAGGGCCGCACCTAAAGGCGGAACTACATGCTAATCTACATAATTTATTTACTTATTCACTTACTATATTTACTATATATTACACATCATTAATATTAACATATTAATATATCAAGAAATATTCATATATTATTAGTATTAATATCATAATTATTATATTATAGTATATATATAAACATAATATATTGAAATTATAATATATCATATAACATTATATTATATTATTTATTATATTATTTTATTATTGTTATAAAATTATTATACAATAATAATAAAAACCACTAAAATAAAATAATGCTTCCTTATAGTCCCCTTCTCTGGAGATTTTTATGCAGAGGCCAGGCAGGGGAGGCAAGCCAGAGGCCCTTAGGCGGGCCGGATAGAATCAGCCAAAGGGCCACATCCGGCCCCCGGGCCGCAGTTTGCCCACCCCTGCCTTAGAGTATAAGTGATACATCATTCTTAATAATAAACCAGGTGCTCAAATGATGCAGTTGTCAAGAGATCAGGAAAAAATCAAGCTGTGTTTGTTTCATAAGGTTTTCAAAAATACTTTTAATATTTTATACCCCAAACTGAAAATATACAATTCTAGAGCTAATGAGATGTAGTGGCTGGAGTTTTGGATCATGACTCTAGCAATCAGGGTCTCACTTGTGAAAGGTAACTCACTAAGTGACCTTAGGCAAGTCACACTTGGGTTGTAACAAGGAGTCGGTAGCCGCCACGATTGGTCTTCCAGGGATCGGGGTTATTTTTGTGTGTGTTTTTGGCAATAAATAAAATTTTGCTATAGAAGGGTGAAAATTAATTAATGTACTTGCCAATTTTGATGAGATGTAACCCTTGTCCACTCCGGTTTGTATTGTATCCTTGATGACGCTCAAATATCTGGTTGTTGGGTCCATAGGAAGGAGTTAATAGAAGATGGTATTGGATAATTGTCTCATAGCCTCCTCCATGTAATCGCTCCTATTCATAATAACCAATGCTCTATCTTTGTCAGCTGGTTTAATAATCACATTCGGATGATTTCCCAATTCTTTAAGCCTGTTGATGTCTTTATTCGTTAAGTTGGATTTCCTTCTATCATGTCGGTGATTAATAGAGTCTACCTTCTTTAACACTGTTGCCTCAAAGATTTTTAATTTGTCGGAAATAATGGGTGGTACAAATGTATTTTTCCCTTTTAATCTGGGTGGGACGTCATCAGGTCTCGATACGGGTTGATTTTGGAAATATTATTTTAACCGCATTTGCCGAAATAATGTTGCCATATCCTGTCGAATGTTCAAATTCGAGCAATGCGGTGTGGGGACAAATGAAATTCCTTTATTTAATATCCTGATGTCCTCCTCAGATAAAGAGAGATCCGACAAGTTTATGATTAAGTCTCCGGTTTTTTGGTTTTGGCCTTGCGAAAATAAGCCGTTCTCTTAGGGGGTCCCTTGTTTTTGGATTTACTGGTGTTAGATTGAGCTCCTGCACCTGGTCCGGTGGAATCCTCCGACAGCGCACCTGCCTCATCAGAGCTGTGGGAGATCACTGATCTTTTATTGCTTGGAACAGAAACACACCCCACCATTATTTGCTAGTTCAGGAATACTCCGCTCGGAGAACCCAAGAGTATGGCAGAAGCTACCTTTTTTGATACGTTTAATTTGGAGCAGGAAGAAGAACTGACGAAACAGTACTCCCTATTCTTTGATAATACTGAAGACGCACCCCCAGGAATACACTCGAGGATAAATGAAATAAACACCCTTACGAACAAGGAACTCCGCAAAATCAGAGTACAACTAAACATAGCTACACTCTCTGACTATGTAAGAAGGAAGATTACACCCAGAGGCCTACGTGTCCATGTTCCGCCAGGAATCTACGAGTCAGATCCCAATTTCATCCAAAGTTGGAAAAACATAGTCCACCGTTGCTCAAAAGATTTGATGTTACTAGTAATTCAAAAGGCACGGCGGAAATGACCCTTTGAATTAAGAAATAGATAATATCAAAGCTACAATTGATCCACCGGTAGGAACTGTGGACCTGGACAAGATACAAACGGAGTGCGACAAACTCTACCAAGAGCTGAAAGAAGAAAAATTAAAGAAGATCAAGCGGGATGAAAATGATTTTGCAAACAATAAAATCTATCGGTGGCAATATCGACCTTTTAGAAGATCTAATTACCGGAGAGTGCAATTTCCTGGAGAATCGGGCCCATCGGGAGGCAGCTCTGATGAGGCAGGTGCGCTGTCGGAGGATTCCACCGGACCAGGTGCAGGAGCTCAATCTAACACCAGTAAATCCAGAAACAAGGGACCCCCTAAGAGAACGGCTTATTTTCACAAGGCCAAAACCAAAAAACCGGAGACTTAATCATAAACTTGTCGGATCTCTCTTTATCTGAGGACGACATCAGAATATTAAATAAAGGAATTTCATTTGTCCCCACACCGCATTGCTCGAATTTGAACATTCGACAGGATATGGCAACATTATTTCGGCAAATGCGGTTAAAGGAATATTTCCAAAATCAACCCGTATCGAGACCTGATGACGTCCCACCCAGATTAAAAGGGAAAAATATGTTTGTACCACCCATTATTTCCGACAAATTAAAAATCTTTGAGGCAACAGTGTTAAAGGAGGTAGACTCTATTAATCACTGACATGATAGAAGGAAATCCAACTTAACGAATAAAGACATCAACAGGCTTAAAGAATTGGGGAATCATCCGAATGTGATTATTAAACCAGCTGACAAAGATAGAGCATTGGTTATTATGAATAGGAGCGATTACATGGAGGAGGCTATGAGACAATTATCCAATACCACCTTCTATCAACCCCTTCCTATGGACCCAACAACCAGATATTTGAGCGTCATCAAGGATACAATACAAACCGGAGTGGACAAGGGTTACATCTCATCAAAATTGGCAAGTACATTAATTAATTTTCACCCTTCTATAGCAAAATTTTATTTATTGCCAAAAACACAAAAAAATAACCCCGATCCCTGGAAGACCAATCGTGGCGGCTACCGACTCCTTGTTACAACCCCTGGCGATATTTGTCGACACCTTTCTGCAACCGTTTGTGATACAAGCCCCCGCCTTCATTAAAGACACAGGAGATTTTATCTCCAAAATTGATGGGATTTCCATAAAAGACACAGATGTACTAATAACTGCAGATATTGTATCCCTATATACAAATATTGATTTGAGATTGGCCAGGACTGTAATACAGGGTTTATTGGAGTTACGTCCACCCCCTAGAGACCCCCCCACATCCTTTTTGATGGAAATAATCGATATAGTCTTTGATTACAACTATTTTATGTTTGATGGGGTATTCTATGAGCAACGGGGCGGCATTTCCATGGGACTCTCATTCGCCCCCTCCGTAGCAAATATTTACATGAACGATCTAGAAATGCAATTTTTGTACCCTGATATCGATGTTGTGCAGCCCATTAGGCAATACTACCATTTTATAGATGATGTATTTTTTATTCTATCAGAGGGAGGGAATTTAGAATTGATTATACAACATTTCAACTCATGGAACCCCTCCATTAACTTTACTTTTGAAAAAAATGATCAAAGTATTACATTTTTAGATGTTACGGTATACAAACATCAAAATACCCTAAGGGTAAAAAACTTTGTCAAACCCACAAGCAGAAATTCATACCTTCATTATCACTCCTATCACCCCCACTCTCTTAAAGACAACCTACCTTTTTCCCAGCTAACCCGTCTCAAACGAAACTCTTCCCTTTCATCTGATTTTGAGGATTCGGCCTCTCTACTAAACAAACAACTTAGACAAAGGGGATACCCCAAACAGGTCCTAAATAAAGCTCTAGACAAAACGAGAAATATTTCTAGGACGGAACTTTTTACCAAAAAGGAAAAACCTCCTATAGATCGCATTATTTGGCCACTAACCCATACACCCCATTCTAAAAGGATTCAAGGGATCGTACGCAAATATTGGCCTCTAGTGAATTCGATACCTGGGCTAGAACAAACCCCCATGATTGCAAATAAAAGGACTACCAATATTAAACAACTACTAGTCCATGTTGATCATACCATTCGCACCAAACCCCCACATTCCAACAGAAATACAATGGCATGTTACCATTGCTCTATTTGTAAACATATATCTACTATTAACACGATACAAGACCTTGAGGGGGGAAAACATATAAACTTCACTGCCAGGCCACATGCGGATCCAGAAATGTAATATATTGTATTTTATGCAAATGCTCAAAATATTACGTAGGGGAAACTGGGCGTGACCTGAGGGTAAGGATCCAGGAACATCGTTCGAGATTTAGAACTAAAAATGAATCTTCTGTACTGTATACACACTTTAAAGAAAATCATTCATATGACGACTTTAAAGTTGTGGTTCTCGAACAGGTTAAAGTTAAGATGCATCAGGACATTAAATTAGCCCTAAGGAGAAGAGAATGCTTCTGGATAACCTCCTAAAATGCGAAAAGCCCCCAGGGCTTAAACGACCGTTTATCCATAGGAGAAATCTTGATATAATTTGCACCTGGCGCCAGGTGCGGAGGGAGTCCCCTTAAGCCGCGGCTTTTCTCAGTAGCATTGTCCAACCGAATGGAAAGTGGCTGCGTCCACATACATATATGCTATGACTGAATATTTTGGGTATGTATTGATTGTGCTATATGTATGTAATACCTTTGGAAATGTATTGATGTATATTGCCTCTTGCCTACTGTTTTGGGGAATGTGTTTTCTTATGTGGGATCACACCTATATGTATAGGTTACATATATATATATATATATATATATATATATATATATATATATAAAACAGGAATATGGGATTATATATTGAAAACTATTTATGTTTAATCTAATAGATATTGGACCAGTGGATTGGACAGTAGATAGTATGTGGCAGGTCCCGAAGAAGCCGGAAACGGCGAAACGGATGGCTTGATACCGTCGACCCGACATTGAGTGTAATCCGAATTATATTTGATGACATGTTATCGTATGGATTATAATTTTGTAAAGGAAAACACCAATGTTTTGATGCCATATGGATCTGCAATCCACCATCCACGCATTACTGAAAAAGAATGAGGATGAAGTAAATTGAAAAAATATCGTGAAAGTGATCTCCCACATTGATCTTTTATTGCTTGGTGCAGTGGGTTAAAGCACTGAGCTGCTGAACTTGCTGACCGAAAGGTTACAGGTTAAAATCCAGGGAACTTCTGCTATTAGCCTCAGCTTCTGCCAACCTAGCAGTTTGAAAACATGCAAATGTGAGTAGATCAATACGTACTGCTCTGGTGGGAAGGTAACATCGCTCCATGCAGTCATTCTGGCAACATGACCTTGGAGGTGTCTATGAACAACGCAGGCTCTTGAGCTTAGAAATGGAGATGAGCACCACCCCCGAGTCAGACACGACTAGACTTAATGTCAAGGGGAAACCTTTACCTTTACTATGATGGATCTATGGCAGTGTTTGAAGACCAGTTGTTGAAGGAGAAAACTTCTGATTTTATGTCTAGCTTTATGTCTTTCCAGAAACACCTGGACTGCACATTGTGAGGAGTGCAGCTGCTGTTTGGATGGACCATTCATCTGATTCAGGATGGTGGCTCCTATTAGGCATGGGCAATCTATGGTTCTAAATGGTTCTATAACCAAACTACTTACAAAACTAGGGGGCGCTGGAGCACCAACCCCCAGAGTCGGACACGACTGGACTTAATTTTATTATATTTATTATATATTATATAATATTATATATTATATGTATACTATGTGGCATCGAATCGTTGCCATTGTTAGGCCGCTCTGAGTCCCCCCTCAGGGGTTGAGAAGAAGTGGGGTAGAAATGATGGAAATAAATAAAATAAATAAATAATGTCACCTTATAATCTTCCAAGAGATCTGCTCTTCCCCTCCTCATCACTTAATATTCCATCCACACCGAGCATGTTTTATTTTCATTGGGATGCTCCCACACATACACACTTTAGGGCTCTTCCCTTTAGAGGTCTTTGTACTTTTGCATAACAGATATTTATATCTTGTTTAAGGATGATGCCATTAAAGGCCCCCTCTACACAGCCATATAATCTGGATTATCAAAGTAGGTAATCCACATTGTCTGCTTTGAACTGGATTATCTGAATCTACACTACCATATAATCTAGTTCAAAGCAGGTAATATGGATTTTATATGGCAGTGTAAAAAGGGCCTTAGTCACTAATCATACATTCTGTCTGTTGGAGAAATGGAGGAATGTTTCAAGCAGGGACAAATGTCCTGTAGTTCAGGAGAAACATTTTTCAGTCTGGAGACTGGTCCCAATTTGGGAAGGGTCCCGAGAGCTGTGTTTCATCAATGGGCATGGCTAAGAGCATAGGAACAGGGCCAGAGGAGCATCAGACAAAGCAGATGCAGTACTACCAATGTCAACAGTTTCTTAACAAGCTCTGCTTAATTCAGTGCCAATCTCCTCAGGAGTAAGCCCTAAGGCAACCACTTTCAAGCAAAGTGCAATGTATTCAGAAGGTATTTAAAAATTAAAAGACTCAACTATTTCAAAGAGCAACACATTCAATATTTAAATGCCTTCAAATTACCTGTCTCTGATTACTGATGAAAGATAACAAGCTATTTTGCTGTTCTTCAGTGTTGATGAGACAAATCCCAACTCTTCTCTCTGACAGGTGTTTGGAGATAAGCCTAGCACTGGATGGAAAGGGGCAGAGCCTTGGAAACTAGTGGACCACATGGAGAACTGCCATAGGATTAAGAAGCCCCATTCCTGGCATAATCTGCTATTATGAGGGATGCCTGGCTCAATAGCAGTACATGTGAAAAAGACCTTGGAGTCATCATGGACAACAAGTTAAACATGAACCAACAATGTCATGGGGTGGCAAAAAAAGGCCATGGGATTTTGGTCTGCATAAATAGGAATCTAGTACCTAGATCCAGAAAAGTCATGCTATCCCTCTATTCTGCCTTGGTCAGACCACACCTGGAATACTGTCATCAATTCTGGGCACCACAATTGAAAGGAGATGTTGACAAGCTGGAATGTGTGCAGAGGAGGATGACTAATATGATCAAGGGTCTAGTGAACATGCTGTATGAGGAGTGGCTTAAAGAACTGGGCATGTTTAGCCTGCAGAAGAGAAGGCTGAGAGCAGACATGATGGCCATGTATAAATATATGAGGGGAAATCATAGGGAAGAGGGAGAAAACTTGTTTTCAACTGCCCTGGAGACTAGGACGCAGAACACTGGCTTCAAACAACAGGAAAGGAGATTCCACCTGAACATGAGGAAGAACTTCCTAATTGTGAGAGCTCTTCAGCAGTGGAACTCTCTGCCCCAGAGTGTGGTGGAGGCTCCTTCTATGGAGGCTTTGAAACAGAGGCTGAATGACCATTTGTCGGGGGTGCTTTGAATGTGATTTTCCTGCTTCTTGGCAGGGGGTTAGACTGGATGGCCCACAAGGTCTCTTCCAACTCTATGATTCTATGATTCTATTTGCAGACATATTGCCTTGAAATAATAATTTATCTCTGATCAGTAATGAACAATGAAAGCATTTCTGCTCCTTTTTGACTATGAGTAGAAAAATTCTAGCTCTTATCTCTGATCAGTGATTGCAGATAAACACCGCACTTGAGGAAAAAGTGGGCAGAGCCTGAAAAAGCAGACGGAGAACCATATGGAGAAACACCATAGCCTGAAGATTAACTGTCATGGGCATAATTGGTTATTATTTGCAGACAATACTATGACAAGATCCTGAATAACTGCCTGTGGGAAATGAATGTGGACTGTTTTCATGAACACCTGCTTTGTCAATGATATTAAATTTAAACTTTAATAAGCAGTAGCTTTCTTTTTTTAAAAAAAAATCTCTTGGATGTAACCGAACAGTATAAGCATCACTTTCTCTATTTAAAACCACTTAGTGCTGTTACTGGAGAAAACAAGGGCTTTTTGTATCTGAGATATTAATTTCACCATAAGAAAGATATACACGTGCCAGCGTTTCACCTTTCAAATGGATTGCTTAAGTCAATTTTCCTTAAGTCACTTCATTCACTGCAAGGCAGAGGTGTGGTGAACCTTCTCGCTGGGGTTTTATGAGGCCCCTTGGGTTTGCTTTCATTCTTTGTTTTACTGCACGCATGACTTACTGACTTACAGTAGTTCTAACCACTAAAGTCCACGAGGCTTGTAAATATTATGTGATATCTTTAAAGTTATTGCCTTCTTCTAGAAGGAGCCTGGCTCCTTGAAAGAAGGGTATATAGAGAAGAAATTTGGAACTGAAGGCCACAATTCACTGCTGCTTTCTTTAAAGCTGAAACTTAATTCTCAACTGCATCAAAAATGTCTCCCTCTGCAATTGCCAAATTCATCATACAGCTGTAACAATGACAAGCAAACTCCTGTCCTCTTTCTGTGAAATATTATTCCTTGCACATTCTCATATGAATGGTAGCAGTGAATAGTTATCTCCATACTAGATGCATTATATCTAAGACTGGCCCTTATATTGGACAGAACTTTACATCCATTTCAGATATGAGATGTCATGGGTATGTGGTGCAGCTTATCCATTTCTTCTGGATTATCTAATCACTAACATCTGTGGAAGATGGAGATACATATGACACTGAGCCTTCCTGTGTGCTCCAAAGTTAGCCTGATGGCCTCACGTGTCCTGGAGGACACTATTACTATTATGCTGCTAGTACTGTTGCTGATGATGATAATGGTGATGGTAATGATGTTTTTGTGTGTCTTTAAGTCATTTCAGAGTTGTGGCAACCCAAAGGAGAACCTATAACAGAGTTTTCTTGGCAATATTTGTTCAGAGCAGTGGTTCTCAACCTGTGTGCCCCCAGGTGTTTTTGGCCTCCAACTCCCAGACATGCTAGCCAGTTTACCATATGTTAGGATTTCTGGGAATTGAAAGCCAAAACATCTGGGGACCCACAGCTTGAGAACCATTGGTTTAGAAGGTTGCCTTTGCCTTCTTCTGAGACTGACTTGCCCACAGTTCCCTAGTGGATTTTCATAGCCAAGTCAGGATTTTAATTTTGGTATCTAGATTATTGTCTAACCCTCAAACCACTACATCATGCTGGATTTCTATTTTCCTATTACCAGTCTTTAAATAAGAGTTTGGTTTGCTGACTTCTGTACATGGAATGTAAGGGGTACTGTTCCATCCTTTGCTTCAAGTGGGGAGAGGCCCTGATACAAAAGGGCAAATTGTGTTTTTAATATGTGACTCCAGCAGCAGCCGGGGAAGAGGGTCAGGAAAGTATTGTAGGTAATGTAGCTTGTGAGTCACATATTGCCCTGACCTGGTGAAATGGTTGCAAACAGTGTTGCCCATAGCAAATATTAATCCCAGAAATATCCAACAATTCAACATTTGAGAAGTTCCTTTGTTTCTAACTATTGCAGCTTTCACAGTTTATGAAAAGTTTCATATTACCCTAAATTTAGACCCATGACTGATCAACAGTGTCATACACAGCCAGTGGCACCTATAATTGCCTCATCGCAGCAAAACACTGCGTGTCAGCTCCGGCTGGTTCATTTGTTGCCATAACGGACCATGCCGATCGCGCCATTTGATATGGACACTGCTTGGCGGGCTCAGGCCAGGCCCAGCCCTTTGATCTGCCAGATACCTTCCTGGCCTTTGATATGCGGACAGGCCAAATGGTCAAGACTCGGAAGGAGGGACCCAGCAGGGGGGCGGGCCAGGGAGGGAGTTTGAGAGACTGTTTGCGCGGGCTTTCTTTAGTCTATCTTTGCCTAGCCTGGAGTAAGGAACCCAATAAAAGATTTATCCTTCAACCCAGCTTGGAGTGAGCCTGCTTTATTGGACCCCCCTTTCCGGAGCATTACATAAAGATAGACTCACCAACTTCTACGGCCGTGAAAACCCTCCGACCGTAACCAACCTTGAAGAGATGTCCTCGAGCAGAAGGGAAACCCCTTGACGAGCTGCCTCTGGGGATCCTGGAAGAGGAGGTAGAGGAGGAATGGGACGAGGACGAGACCGAAGCCGGAGCGTCCGGAGGAGAACCGCAGGTGGTGGTGTCCGGGATGGATGGTGAGGAGAACCAGAACCTCCCCAGCAGCCAAAAGGAGCTAGCGCCCGGGCGAAGGCATCCAACCCAGAAATGCTGCGGATGGAGTTGCAGATGTTCCAGATGTCGGAAGCGATGCAGAAGATGCAGTCCCAATTAGACTTACTGATGAGTAGGCCGGAGGAGAGGCCTTGGGGACCCCTGAACCCGTCCCCGAGGAAGGAGCCTGAGTCGGGCTTGGGACAGTCGGGGGAGGACCTCGGGGAGAGTGAGATTCTCGGAGGAGTTCTATCCACCCAGAGGAGCCGCCTCTACTCCCCACCTGGGTCCGGGTGACCAGAGCCAAGAGATGACGGGGGCTCGAAGAGACCTAAAGGTAAAGTTCGACGGGGACCCCCGCCAACTGTCCTATTTTGTCACCAACGTCCAGAATTACATGCTAGACTATGAGGATTCGTTCCCTCGGAAGCGGCCAAGGTGCGGGCTGTGGGGGCCAACCTGAAGGAGGCCGCGGCCGATTGGCTGATACAGTTAACGGACACTTTCGAGCACCGCAACTGAGGCGGCTAGACACCCTGCTAGAGGCCCTGCGAGCCCGCTTTGGGGACCCCTTAGCAGGAGAGAAGGCCAAGGCCCAACTGAGGAGGATTTACCAAGGCCAGAGGTCCGTCTCGAATACGCTTTAAGCTTCCGAGCTCTGGCGGGAAGATCCGAGACTGGTCAGAATCCACCATACTCGAGTGCTTCAAGGCCGGCCCTAAGGCAGGACATCCTGGAATGGGCGATGCACCGGGGTAACCCCGAGACCCTGGAGGACTGGATAGCCTCGGCAGGGAGAGTGGAGTGTGATATGGAGCAGATGCCCCGGCGCCACCGAGATGGCGGGAGACCCCGCGGGATGGGCGCGGGCCCATCGGGAGGTCGGGACCAGCCCGGCAACCTCACCGAGGCCCCGGTCAGCCAGCCGGAGAGCCAGAGAGAGAAGAGAGGAGCCTGCTTCTCGTGGGCGGACGAGAAGGCCACCGAGCAGCGGAATGCCGCAAAAGTCCCTCGCCAAGGCGGAGCAGGCTCGGAGGTCAAACCGGCAACACCGGCCAAAACCCTGGCCGAGGCAAGGCAGCAGTGGCGGCGGAGACGGCGCGGGCACCGAGGTTCCCTACGGGAGGCTGAGGAGCCGGAGCTGGAGGCGGAGGAGAGCGACTCCAGTGGATGGCGGAAAACGACAACGATCTGCTGTAGACGCCGACGGCAGATCCAGACCCCTTCGGGCGGTGAGTCAGATCCCCTGGGTGCGACACGTTCAGCTGGACGTCAAAGTGTGGGGCCCCGAGGCGGCCCAGCCAATAGAGACTACGGCCATGAGAGATAGTGGTTGCACTAGATGTTTGATGTCCCCCGGCCTAGCGAGGCAGCTGGGGATAAAGCCCCGAGCCCTAATCGAACAGATCCTCTTCTCCCAGCTAGATGGGTCCCCGGCCAATGGGAAGCCAGCCACCCACAAGACAGGAGAGATGAGAGTCCAGATGGGGACCCACCATGAGGGCCTGAAATTCGTCATCTCGGCAATGGCACACCAGCCCATCATTCTGGGAGCCCCTGGTTGCGCCGGCCAGAACCCGCAAATCAATTGGGAGACGGGAGCCCTGCAGTTCAGGGACGGAGAGGCCTGGGCAAGGCTAGATGACCTTGGAGACGCTGGAGGGCCGACCCACGAGGGGGCAGGCGTAGGAGCAGCAGAGAGCCAACCCACCGAGATCCCGCGAGAGTATGGAGACTTGGAGGAGGTCTTTAGCGGCGGGAAAGTGACCAGCTGCCGCCCACCGGAAGTCCGATTGCGCAATCGAAATCGAAAGGGCGCCAAGCTGCCCAGCCCAAAGCTATACGCCTGTCTGAACCCGAAAGAAAAGCTCTAAGAGACTTTATTGATAAGAATATGGACAGAGGGTTTATTGAGAAATCTACCAGTCCAATGGCAGCCCCCGTCCTGTTCAGGCCCAAGGCGGACGGCTCGCTGCGGCTATGTGTGGACTACCGAGGCCTCAATGCGATTGTGCCTCGAACCCCTATCCGTTGCCCCTGATGTCCGAGATTTTGGCTCAGCTGGGGGCACGGATCTTCACCAAGCTAGACATCCGGGAGGCGTTTTACCGGATCAGAGTGAGGGACGAAGATTGCTGGAAGACCGCATTCAACTGCCACCTGGGGCAGTACCAGTTCCGGGTCACCCCTTTCGGACTCAAGGGCGCCCCCAAGATTTTCCAGCAATTCATCAATGAGATCTTCAGGGACCTACTGTACAAGGGAGTTCTAGTATATTTAGACGACGTTTTGATATACTCCAAATCAGAGGCGGAGCATGTAGAGATGACCCGGGAGGTGCTGCGGCGGCTGCGGGACAACCAGCTCTTTGTCAAGTTATCCAAGTGTGAGTTCCACTGACAAGAACTGGACTATCTAGGGTACCGCATCTCCACGCGAGGCCTGACCATGGACCCCAGTAAGGTGAGAGATGTGCTCGCGTGGGAGGCGCCGCGAACCCGGCGGCAGTTACAAGGCTTTTTGGGGTTCGCTAACTTTTATAGGCAGTTCATCCAAAACTTTGCTAAAATAGCGCTCCCCCTGACTGAACTATTAAAAACCAAGGGCTTGGGAGAGACAAAGAAAGCCAAGTCCCCCGGTGCGAAGCTCAACTGGACTTCGCAATGCCAGGAGGCCTTTGAGAGCCTCAAGCGAAGCTTCACCAGCCAGCCGCTGCTCAGGCACCCCCAGCCCGACAAGCCGTTCACGGTGCAGTGCGACGCCTCGGAGGCGGCTTACGGGGCGGTCCTCCTACAGCGGGACGAAGATGGGACCCTGCGGCCCTGTGCATACTTATCAAAAAAGTTCACGCCGTCGGAGAAGCGATGGCATGTATGGGAAAAAGAGTCTTTTGCTGTGCGGGCGGCGCTGAGCCACTGGAGACACTTCCTGGAAGGGACCGCCCTGCCCTTTGAAGTGTGGACGGACCACAAGAACCTGCAGGCGCTCCAGACCCCCCAGAGACTCAATGCTAAACAGCTAAGGTGGGCGCAGTTCTTCAGCCGCTTCAACTTCCAACTCAAATACCTGCCGGGCCCGAAGAACGTGCTGGCCGACACGCTTTCCAGGATGCCTGAGGCGGACTACTCAGCGCCAGAAGAAGTGGGAACCGTGTTCTCCAAGCAGCAGCTGGGTCTGGTGGCCCGTACCCGAGCAGCAGACAAGGCGCCAACCCCGGCACTCCCCGGGACCCCCGAGCTACTATCAGATTTGGCAGCAGCTTACGGAGCGGACGCCTGGCTTAAGGAGCACCGCGAGGACCTAACTGAGGCTAAGGGCATCTGGTACTACAAAGACAAGTTATACGTTCCACAGAGCCAGAGAGCCCCGGTCCTAGCTCAAGCCCACGACTCCCCCTTGTCCGGCCACTTCGGCCTCACAAAGACTCTAAAGCTACTGGCCCGGCAATTCTGGTGGCCGGCCATGAGAAAGGACACTAGTGACTACATAGCAGAGTGCGAAGTGTGCGCACGAAACAAGCCCAAGACGGGCCGGCCGACGGGGCTACTGCAACCGGTAGCTGATCCGGCCGAACCCTGGAGCGAAATAGCAATGGACTTCGTTGTCGATTTGCCGCCCAGCAGCGGATACACCACCATATGGACGGTGGTGGACCTGTTCTCAAAACAGGCCCACTTCGTCCCGCTCCGTCAGCTGCCCACGGCCCCGGAGCTGGCTCGCCTTTTCGCCCACCATGTCTTCCGGCTCCACGGCTGCCCCCGGCGTGTGGTGAGTGACAGAGAACCTCAATTTACGTCCAGGTTCTGGAAGGCGTTCCTGGCGGGGCTGGGGTCCCGGCGGGCCCTGAGCACGGCGTTCCACCCGGAGACGGATGGCGCCACGGAGAGGGTTCAACGCACCCTGCAGCAGTACCTCCGCTGTTACTCGACCTACCAGCAAGACAATTGGGCCGAGCTACTAGACGTGGCGGAATACAGCTACAACAACGCCGAGCATGCTTCGACGGGGGCCTCGCCCTTCAGCATTGTGGCCGGACGCGACTTTCCGCCCTTCCCTGCGGTGGCCCCAGCGGCGGACCCGGCGACTCCGGCTACAGATTGGGGTGCCAAGGTTGCGGCGGCCTGGCCGGCCATCCAGGCGGCGCTGCGGCAGGCCCGGGACTCTTACAAGCTATACGCTGACAAGAAGAGGGGCCCCCAGCCAACGTACGCGGTGGGAGACCGCGTGTTCCTCTCCACCAAGAACCTGAAGTCGACTCAGCCGTCTCGCAAGTTTGCGAACAAATTTGTAGGCCCCTCAGCGTGGTGGAGATAATTAACCCCGTGGCGGTCAAGCTGGACCTGCCGCACACCTGGCGCAAGGTCCACCCTGGGTTCCATGTAAGCTTATTGAATAAGGCTGTGTCCGACCGGAAGTGGTCCGCTGAGGAAGGCGCACCGGTGCCTATTATGGTGGGATCCCACACCCACTTTGAGATTAAAGACATTTTGGACTCTCGGCGCCACAAGGGCCGTCTTAGTTACTTAGTTAAATGGACTGCCAAGGACTTACACCCTGAGTGGGTGTTAGCACCCCACGTTAGCGCCCCAAGACTAGTTAAGGCTTTTCATGCCGCTTTCCCGGACAAGCCGGGGCCTTCTCTTTCTTCTTTCCCTTGCAGGTCACCGTCTTGCGGAGGGGGGCGCTATGTCAGCTCCGGCTGGTTCGTTTCTTGCCATAACGGACCATGCCGATCGCGCCATTTGATATGGACACTGCTTGGCGGGCTCAGGCCAGGCCCAGCCCTTTGATCTGCCTGATACCTTCCTGGCCTTTGATATGCGGACAGGCCAAATGGTCAAGCCTCGGAAGGAGGGACCCAGCAGGGGGGCGGGCCAGGGAGGGAGTTTGAGAGACTGTTTGCGCGGGCTTTCTTTAGTCTATCTTTGCCTAGCCTGGAGTAAGGAACCCAATAAAAGATTTATCCTTCAACCCAGCTTGGAGTGAGCCTGCTTTATTGGACCCCCCTTTCCGGGGCATTACACTGCGATTATCTTGAGCAAAAAAATGTTAGGTTCTCAGAATAGGAAAAAAGCAGAGCAGACTCAAGTTAATTCAGCTCACCAGTATTACTACTGTTAAAAATTAAACTTTTAAAGAAGAAATGGGCGGGGAATCCAAACAACAAATAACAGATGAAGTGGCTTCATCATTAACTGTGCAAAGACTAATGATAAAATTCCATTGTGGTAATGGAGTGTGAACAAGAAAATTTGCAAGAAAAGCAATTCGGAAATTGCTTTGTGAAAGAAGACAAAGTGACTTTCAGCCAACATAGAAAAAAAAGTAGGATGGGGCCAGCTCTACCATTAGGAAAAGTGAAGATGCCACCCTTGGGCAGAAGATACTGAAGTATGGTGAGTAGACAGAGCTGTGTGTGTGCCATACTGTTTGACCAGTAGCCCGTTACTCCTTTGCCAGCTCTAGAGAAACATTACAGTGTCTGCCTGAACAATTTTTGTACACTAAAGGTAGGAGAGGGGAAAAGGAAACATGACATTCACCACAGGCAGTAAAATATCTTGACCAAACCCCAAGACAAAGATATAACATGAATCAGGAAAGGATAAATTTCATATATGTATATTGTAACTTTCAGATAAGTATATCATCTACTCATTCAACAATGTAAAAATCATATGGTTCGTCTAAAGGCGCATGGAAACAGAGTATCAGTACAATAACTGATTCTTGAGTTAGTGTGTAAGCAGGCAGGAACTGTATTTTTGCTGGTATATAAAGATATAACATGCCCAAAAGAGCAAAACCTACTCCTACTCCTAAGAACTCCTCAAAAGAAAATTTTCATGATCTAAGAGCTTCCAAGGGCACCTGTTTCCACTTAAGTTGATAGTTTGTGGGAATGCAGTTCATGGTACAAGCGCATTTAGACGGGCCTGCAAAACTCATTTGTTTAGGCAGGCCTTCGGCGAAATAAGCCTGATACTCTCTGGGCTGTGATATCTCCTGCAATTGTTATATTGCATTTTGCTGTTTAATTGTTTTAACTGTTTTTAACTGTTTTTATGTTTAACCTGTGGCGTTGTGCCACTGGCTCTGTGAGCCGCCGCGAGCCCCCGGGAGTCGGCGGCGAAGAAGCCCCAATAAATAAATAAATAAATAAATATCCCAGGAAAACCTGGAGTCTTCTTGAGCTTCAAGCCCAAGCTCTATGCAACAATTTCACAGGCTATAAGAGGCAGCTTGATTCATCTGACAGTTTCCAACCCTTACATGCCTTTTCATGTCAAACTGTTGTGGTGATAACAGAAGACACTTTGGGGTCAGATCAAGAATCTAGGAGCCACATATATCCCATCCTAGCTACTCATTGCCTACACTCAGGTTTCATGCCTCCTCTACTCTTCGTAAGAACTGGGGTTCAATGATGGTCACTACGAAGAATAATCATCCCTCTTTCTCCGATTCATAAGCTTTTAAAGAAAAACCAAGGTGGTTCTTATGAACAAACAGAATAGTTATTTAGGTTTACTTTCCATGCAACCTTATGTTTCCCAAGTGAGTTGTTTAATCTCCACAGTTAAATTTCTCGGGCAGAAGGAAAGAAAACATGGCGTTGTGTTTGTTTCCAAATATGTACTCCTATAGGGAGATAATGACATTTTTCAGCTCTTATACCTACATTCAATCAGACAGGGACAATTAATTTTTCACTCAGGAGAGAATTTATGAAGCATTATGAGGCGACACGAAACATTTCTCTTTTCCCACAGTGACAGTTACCCAATTCATTACCGCAGGACACAAACTCATTATCTCAGGATGGAAGTCTCGCTGTCCTTATTTATATAGCATCATAAAGCAGTGCTTTACTTTACAGGCATAAAGACAATGCCCATGTTTTGAAAACAGGCCTAATTTTACAGTGCTCCGGCATACTGAACACTTAAATAGCATTCTTCCACCAACCCCAATAATAATGTCCTCTGAAGTCAGCTGCACATCCACTAAGTATCA
This sequence comes from Anolis apletophallus, assembly GCA_030556195.1. Taxonomy (NCBI): domain Eukaryota; kingdom Metazoa; phylum Chordata; class Lepidosauria; order Squamata; family Anolidae; genus Anolis; species Anolis apletophallus. The sequence continues at coordinate 107,799,131 of JARBWK010000009.1, forward strand.
GTCAACTTGATAAGGGGCAATAGAATGACAAGTAAAGATGGCATATTTTGAAAATCACATTTTGTTAAATTTTAGTGACTTTCCATATTCAGTATTGCATTACTGTGTTATGTGTGTATGTGTCCTCAAGTCACCTGTCAACCTGTGGCAACCTCATACATTTTACAGGGTTTTCTTAGGCAAGGAATACTCAGAGGTGGATTTTCCAGTTTCTTCCTCTGAAAAACAGCCACAGCCCCTGGTATTCACTGGTAGTTTCCCATCCAAGATACTTTGAAGTCTGTACTAGGGAATTCTGGTCCATTCCTCTGAACTCCACTTCCCAAGCCATTTTTAAAGGAGAGGGATAAAACTTTACTGGTTGTTCATAAATTGTGGGATGCTCAGGGAGCCATGTCTAAAGTCTGTAAATCCTCCACATCACCACCATGTATGAATACTCAAGGAATAAAAAAATACTATAGAGTCTCACTTATCCAACCTTGGCTCATCCAACGTTCTGTATTATCCAATGCAGTCTGCCTCCTGCCCGGATCCACAGCTGTTTCAATACATTGCGATGTTTTGGTGATAAATTAATTTAAAACAGTAATTACTACATAATGTTACCATGTATTGCATGGCTTTTTCTTTTGATTTGTTGTAAAGCATGATGTTTTGGTGCTTAATTTGTAAAACCATAACACAATTTGACGTTTAATAGGCATTTCCTTAATATGCAACATTTTCGCTTATCCAACATTCTGCCGGCCCGTTTATATTGGGTAAGCGAGACTCTACTGTATACTAGAAGTACAGGAACATCAAAATCCCTTCATTTCACACAGTAGCTTTAACAGCAAATTCCTGGGATGTTGCTAAATTCTCCTTTTCCAACAAACCACAGCATGAAAGAAGAACTGGATTAAGGCGAGAGGCTTCTTTAAACATTCACACATCTATTCTTACAATTTCTTATAAATCAGGCATCTTGAGCAAGATAAACTACTTTACAAAGAGCAAAAATACATTATTCTGCAGATTTTTCATCCTTTTCCTCACCTTTACATTTTGTGGGATGATTCTCTGTTAATCTGTTACTTCCTCTCCCCCCCCCACCTATCCTAATGGCCCCATTATATGGGATTTAAAATTCTTTGAGAGTAGGCATCTCCTCCAGAGACCCTTTGAAGATGAAAAGTCTGTATAAATCTTCAATGGACGTTTGAGGCAACATAGCTTTGAATATTTTATTACCCCCCTTTTTTAGTTGAGGGAGGGAGGAACTGCTACCTGCTTACATGGGAAGGAGACTTATAAAATATATTAGGACCTTCTTAGTAAATATGTGCAAGACTGCACTGTTTTGCATTTTTGTTATCACTTCATAAGACTTTCCTTGCTGAATCAGACCATGGCTAGACAGATATCTACAGAAACTCCCAAAATAGACATGAAACATCTGTTCTTCACTGGTGGGGTACATATCTGTGGGTATGAGGATTTGATTCTTAGCTATTTGGACATTGCTCACTAATAGCAAATGTATTAACAATTTAGGACAGATGATTTGTTGCTGATTTACAATAGACATAAACAAGTAAAACCATTCCAAAATGTCTCCTACTGAAGCTGTGTTTACTCGTGAACTAGAATTGGTACCATTTGTTATTGTTATTTGCCATCAAGTTGACTTTGACTTTACCAAGCATTATAATTTTTTATACTGAGTTATATTATTTCATGATATGTCCAAAGTATGACAGTCTCAGTTTAGTAAACTTCATTTCTAGTGAGAGTTCAGACTATGTCTGTTCAAAAGCTAATTCATTCATATGCTGTCCATGGTATCTCTAGAGCAGGCATGGGCCAATTTGGGCTCTCCACCTGTTTTGGACTTCAACTCCCACAATTCCTAACAGCCTCAGGCCCTTTCCTTTCCCCACTCAGCTGCTTAAGTGGCTGAGGGGGAAAAGGAAGGGGCCTGGGGCTGTTAGGAATTGAGGGAGTTGAAATCCAAAACATCTGGAGGACCAAAGTTTGCCCATGTCTGCTATAGGGCATCCCTCATATTTCAAATGGGTTGATTTTATTTCCACTGGTGGTCTTCAGTGTTCACCTTTCACTATCATACACAGAAATTGGAAATACCATAACTTTTATGGTTCTGACTTTGATATTAATTAATTATCTTTACATTTGAGGATCTTAGCTAGTTCCTTCATAGCTGCCATTCCAAATCTTAGCCTTCTTCTGATGGGCCAAAAATGGCCAGAAAAGTACAAAATCATTTCAAAACTTCCATCATACTCCCTAGAGTTTGGGAGGAGAAAACATGGGGGAGTTTTAGTTCCTGGTGGGAACTGGGGTCCACAAAATCCGCTCTGAGGGGTTGCATGAGACCTTCAGTCCACGTTTAGTCCACTCCTGCTATTAAACATATCCCATCACGTTCAGATGCAAGGTCAGTGCCATGTCTGAGGACAACTGATCTAGAAAAATTGCCTCTCATATTTATATTTGGAAATCCATTTTAAACAATACATTCTTTTGTTTAACAAAGGCTTTTAGATCAAATATGCCAAAAACACCCACAGGATATTTTGGAGTTAGCCTTAAAAGACAAGGACCACTTCCTTCTAGACAGATGAGCGGAAGGCACAATCGTCTGATACATGTATTTTGAACAATGTGATTTGATAATTGTATTTTGAAAGGATTTTCTCTGAAGTATGGTAACAAATTCACTACAAAAGGTTTTTTTCTGACACATTCTTATAGCAATGGTTGAGTAAGAGTTGAGGGACGATCAGCAACAATTTTGAAACCAAGGCCACATATTTAAGTTGCTAAATGTAGAGTAAGAAATGTAAGTTACAAGTCCTATTTTTAACTTCTGGATTTGGAGAATGTGAAGAGTGTCCTAGGAGCCATGGAAGCAAGGATGACAGACTTGTTGCTTAGGGAATATACACATATGCTGTAGGCTATATTTAAGAGAAACGAACTGACAAAGCCATCGGCCAGAAACATATCATAGAATTGCACCAAAGGACCTAGGGAGACCCAGACATATTTCCAGGGACAGTACTTTTTGATTCATGGACAAGTGGAACTATGGCCATGCATAGGGGGGTTAAATCCATGCATAAGGGGGTTGTACAGTACATTTGCAAACATTTCATCCTAGTATTAGTCAGTGTAGTTTTCAGGCTGAATAGAGATAAAGGCTAGTAATTACCTCCAAATTCTACAATTTTCCTCTGCTGTCCCTCTCAAAATTGTGACAAGAAGTGACACTATGGCACTTCCTGATGCCATATTGGGAGGGACTGTAGTGTTCTTAGTAAACCAACTGCATTATGTAGATCGAAAGCAAGCCCTTGGTACCTACAGGGGGTTGCTTCCAAGACCCTCACTATATAAACACCAAAATCCATGCATACATGTCTCATTATATAGAATGTGTTGGGGAATCTGAGCTGTTAGGCTCAAAATAACCCTACATAGGAGTGATTCCACCAATATAGCAGAATACGAGAAGTAAACTTCTTAACCAACATGTGATGAGCTGGGATAGCCTTCTAGATCTTAGGATGGATCAGGATTGCAGAGTCAGAACTTTAGGTTCAAAATATTTAATGGAGAATGCATTTAAAAGAAATACATGTAAAATATGTAGAAAAGGTCTTGGAGCTCACTAGCTTAGTAAATCTCATCTTCTAAAGAGGTAAAAGGGTAAGAAGTCCATGCAGCTACATTTTGCCTAGAGTGAGGCAAAATATGCATCCTCATAGGTAGAAAGAAAAGCAAAAGAGACTTGGAAATGGTGGTGACTGCATGGTCAACCCCAGGGCAATTTAAAAAAACTTTACAAGGAAATTCCCGCACAGAATTTCATTGCTACATCATCAACAGGGAGGAGACAGTGACAAACAGGAAGAGTAAAGTCAAAACCCTTTAGGAATGGGGGAGAATCCCTCAGCCTAATCCTATCTCTAGCCTAGATACTCATTGAGGTCTGGAAACTTGATGACATAAGAGAGTTGTGCAGTCCAGGAATGAAATCCAATGTAATGGCATAGTAAACAGCTCAAATGAGTGCTGGAGAGTATCTGGGGATTTATGGAATGGCTGCTGCAGAGTACGCCTAAACATCTCAGCATGCAACAAAATCAAAATTTGATTTTTTTAAAACTTTGAAATTCTTTTAAAGCCATAATTGGTTGAATACCTGAACCCATGGCTACAGAGAGCCAACTGTATTTTTCTTCACTGGATATGCAAATAGTAGCAGTGGATGCCACTGGACACGCATTCACCCATTAAAAATGCCTTGATACAATCTAATATCATGCCTGAAATGCCAAGCTATTTTTTTAACCCATTGGCAAACTAGAATCTAAAAACATGATTTGAAAGGTTTGTCAAATCATCAAGATTAAATTGTTAAATTAGGGGTGAGCAACTTCCAGAGGGTGGGTGGCATGCAAACTGACAAGCCCCCTTTTGCAGTAGCTCTCAGTTGTATCCCGATTCCAAAACAACTGACACCTTGATTTACTATTTACTATAATAATTAGGACACTCAGTATCACAGTCACTATCCTTTTCAATGTAGACCCTTTTAGTTTTGAATCACTGGTCAGTATCAACATGAGATTCATTAAAGTCCATTAAAGGTGTGTGTGTGTCTATATATATATATATATATATATATATATATATATATATATATATATATAGACACACACTCACACACACATACATATGAGAATGGAAGGGTTGTTTCTCATTGTAATTGCCCTTCCCTGTAAGGTTTGGCATCTCTGGATGCATAAACCATTTTGATTGTGTTCCACAACCTCGCAAACAACCACTGAACCTGGAGACAAGAATTCTTGGGCAGACAGAAGAAGAAAGAAAAGTCACAGCTCTAAATCATGGTTTGTCTATACATTGAGATCCTCAAATCTTGGCTCTAAAGTCTAGTTATGATATCTAAATTGAGGGATGCAAATAGATTGATAACTAGATCAGTCTTTCTCAACCAGTGTGCCGTGGCACACTAGTGTGCCGTGACGGACTTCCTGCTGTGCCTCGAGAAAAGCTCTCTGCCCCCCTTCCTCCCCCCTCCTGCCGAACTCCTGCTGCTTGGGGGAGGAGGAGGAAGGGCCAGGCAGTGGCGAAGAAAAAGAAGAAGGGACCGGGGCGCCGCCTCCTTCGGCCGTTTCCCTAGCCAGCCTCCAATCCGCCATGACTCCCACCATGACTCTCGCCCCTCGCTCGCTGAAGCCGTGTGGAGGAGGAGCCCCGCCCACTGAAGCCCGTCCACCGCTCATGCTCCTCCTCTGTAGGAGAGCTGAAGCTGGGGGAGGGGGAGGGGCATGGCACGGCCTGTAGGAGAGCTGAAGCTGGGGGGAGGGGGCGGGGCATGGCGCGGCCTGTAGGAGAGCTAAAGCTGGGGGGAGGGGTGGGGCATGGCGCGGCCTGGCTCTGCCCCTCCCCCGGCTTCGGCACTCCCAGCAGCTGCTCCAGCCTTGAGGGGACAGTGCGAAGCCAGCATTGTGCTGGCTTTGGCACCGCTGGCTTGGCACTGCCCCCTCAAGGCTGGAGCAGCTGCTGGGAGAGGTGAAGCCGGGGGTAGCCTGGCTCCACTCCCTCCCTGGCTTCGGCACTCCCAGCAGCTGCTCCCAGCAGGCCACCAACCCCCAGCCGTTCTTTACTGTGTTAGAGTGTCATTTTGTGTCATTTTGGTTGGTGGTGTGCCCCCGGATTTGTTTAATGTTAAAAGTGTGCAGCGGCTCAAAAAAGGTTGGGAAACACTGAACTAGATAATAATGACAGGTAGATAGATGCACATATACAAAATGAACATCATGAAAACTACAGATTTAAATAATGCATTATACAAAACTTTTCATATTTTTGGTATGTGTGACTTATGAATTAAAGAATGATTTTGAAATTAGGCACACCCACTAAAGGAAACAATTGTATTACTTCATTACTGAAAGAATACGCAAGGTTTGTTCCCTTGATGTGGTATTTCTACCACATGAAACAAATGTGTTATTCCCAAGCAAAAGCAATACTGGGGTTTCATTGCCAAGAAAGATGGGTTAATTCAAATTGTGCAATGCTTGGGGACATTATAATCCTTACGATCCCTACTTTTGAAGGTATGTGGTTAATCAAAGGATCCAGAAGAAGCTGCAGAAAAACTGTATAATTGTCCATAGTTAAGTGGAAGGATGGTCACATCTGGATTAGTCAAAGCTTGAAAAATTAAGTTGTTGGACTCTAAATGGAAGACTACATCAACCAACATGGTCAGATTCTGAGAACTGTACAAGATGTGGAGAATGGATCAGGCCAAATCTAGCCAGACTTTCAAAACTCTGGGACCGCTTCAGAGCTTTCATCTGTTTTTTTCCCTGAGCAGAATAAACAACTGGATGTAATGCTTCTGCTATGAATCTAGCCACGTGTCATTTATACAGAGAGGTGGATCCACTTTATTTAGGCCATAGTGACCTGATGTTAGTCATGCCAAGACATGAAATTAACCATGACTAAAGTCATGCTAATTGCAATACATTTGGCCAAATCCAGAACCAAGATACACACATATATGCAGACCATGGGAACATTACTCATGGGGATGAAAACAACCTGCTGGCTTGGGAAGCCTGGGAATTCTATTCTAAAAGTTACCTCAAACTAAGAAGGGGGAAGAGACAAGTAGCCACAAAGAGAGACTACAACACATGGCTTGCTGGAAGGATTGCTCTGTAACCATTTAAATAAATTGAATCCAGGAGTACTTCTTGTATGTGGCATTGTGATGCAATACCATAAGTGGTTCTTTGGGGATGATGCTGTAGGTCATCTGCTCCTGGCAAAGAATTGTAGAAGCTTTCGCAAGATTTCCTTGGGCTGTCCAGAACTATTGAGAAATAGAGCAACTCTTAATTGCATTCATGTTTTAAAATCAACACTACAAAACATATGGCCAACCTTCACGATAGGGAAATTAATTGGTGTAATGACCATGTACATACTTTATTGGCCACCCAAACGTTCAGCTGGCATGAACCCCCTTCCTCACAAAGTTTTTGCCATGCATGTAGCTTATTTGTAGGCTTGTCATTTTGAGGGAAATGGGGCAAAGGATCTTTTCAGGGGGTGAAGTTTATATGATTGAAACCATAGCTTTAAAAACATGTACTACAGCTCCCATAATTGCCCAGTCAGCTTAGTCATTGGCATTATGGTAGTTGAGGAATTCTAGAAGATGTAGTCCAAAAGGACAGCCATAATCCTAAGATCCAACCATTGAGCATACTGACTGAAGGATTATGGGAAATGATTCCAAAAAAAGAGCTGTTCTCAAGCTATGAATTTTTAAAAATGTGTGTGCTTTTCACTGAGCTACTGCCAAATTTCTTTCAATAACTTGATTGTCCTCCTGCTTTTTTTCCAATTCCTGCTTTTGCAGTTAGTCATTGGCTGGCAGGTAGCTTCTCTCTCTATTTTCCAGAACTGGTACTTTTGTACACCTAGGATAGCTGGATAATTGTTTCACATAGCTGTGCAGTCTCCAATCTAAAACTGCTTTTTAAAAGGTCAAATAAAGATAGCCAAATCAGGCAGGACTGACAATGGCAACACACTTGCCCTGTAAAGATTAACTGCTTGCTCCTCTTTATGGTCTACTTTTTAAAGAAAGGCTCAGTTGTCAGTCAGCATTCCACCAAATGATGTAGGTGCTGCTTCATGTCATCCAGAACCTTGGCTAGATCTGCCACACACAACCATTTAATGCATTGAAGACTGCTAATTAGGGAGTTTTTACTGCTAAATCAGGCATGGGCAAACTTCAGCCCTCTTGGTGTTTTGGATTCCAATTTCCACAATACTTAATGGCCCCAGGCCCTTTCCTTTTTACCCTCAGCTGTTTAAGTGGCTGAGGGAGGAAAGGAAGGGGCTTGAGGCTATTAGGAATTGTGGGAGCTGAAGTCCACAATACCTGGAGGGCTAAAGTGTGCCCATGCCTGTGCTAAATGATGCCATGCTTGAGGAACGCTATATAAGCAAAACGTTTCCTAGTGAATTTCAACACTTGCACTGTGACCACATATTATTATTATTATTATATGTATGTGTTTTAACTATGCTGTGCCCTACATAAAATTTGAGGATTTTAAGGATTTAAAAATATTAATTATTATACAGTGTGGTGATGTAGATACATGATATTAACAAAGTTAAAAAGCTGAGAACCAAAAGGGGCAAACACCTGTCCTGACCATCACTGGCTTTCATAAATACCAACGTAAATGCAATTTCTTCTGCCATGGAGAATTGTTAATAGCTAAATTTCATAGAATAACTTCATTTACTGAAATTTCCACCATTATCAGTTCCATAGGATAGAAAATGAGAACCACCAGCAGCACATGTGAATCAATGGCAGGGCTTCCAGACTAGTGAGCAGGTTAATCCAACTTTAAAAGAGCTGTCCATGGTGCTGAAATCTTTTCTCAACCACGGCTTCAGCACAAATAGTTTCTTTAAAAGGCTAATCTAAAACCTGGGTTGCTCTGGGGGGAAGGTAACGCCGCTCCATACAGTCATACCAGTCACATGAGCTTGGAGGCATCTATGGACAACGCCAGCTCTCTGGCTTAGAAAAGGAGATGAGAACCATCCCCCCAGAGTTGGACACAACTAGACGTAATGTCAAGGGGAAACCTTTACCTTTACCTGCACTAAGCAATGCAATAAAACAAATTTTATGTAACTGAGTGCTCCTGCCTATAACAGCTGAGCTAAACAACAGCTACTTCCAATATCGCTTAGTGAGCTGCATGCATGAACAATAGAATAGTGTCAAAGCAACAGCAGATACGTATATATGCACTACCAGCATATGAAAAAGCATAGATCTGAAAATCTGGCAATGAAAATGGAAGAGTGAAGGCTGGCAAAAGAAAAGAAATTTAAATACATTTTGGGGGGAAAAAACTGCTTTCTGCATGATTTGGGAACAAAATGTGCTCTCAAACCATGGTCCCTTTTCTGAGTACCAATGTGATTTTGAGCTTGACAGGCAACAAAAATAAGGTCTGAGGTCCATATGCAGTCTGTAGACCACATTTCACCACCCTTGATTTAGAGCACGGTATAAACCTCTTATCTGCAGGATTCCTGAACTCTGTGTGGAAATGGAAAACCACAATAGCAAGTCTTATTATTTGCAATGGGTCAAATGATGAAGGAACTAAGAATAGGGTATAGTTTGTACATGAGGGCCCAAATGGATAATTGAATAAATAAAACCATAGATGAGAGGAACCAAAATACTTGAAGTTGAACTGTTTTTCCAAACTATGGCAATCATAAGGCATAAGGATTTTCTTATCAAGTTGGCTATTATCTTCTCCTAAGGCAGGGAGAGTATGATATGCCCAAGGTCACTCAGTGGACTTCCATTATTGAGCAGGGATTTAAACTTCAATCTCCCAAAATCCTAGTTCAACACTCAAAGTATTACTTCATGCTGGTTCTACCCACTGAAGATTACTTCCAAGTAAAGTTTATAGCTTTCAACCAAAGTCAAAGGATAAGATTGTTTTCTCCTCTCCCACACCAAATATTTTCATACAATACATTTTCAGTTAGATTAATAAAACACTCAGACTGTTCATTCATAAAACAATAAGCTCCATGCATAAGGAGGTTTCCTCTAGATTATGGTGGGAATACCTCCCTTTCTGGATCTCTTATTGAGCACACATTTCTTTTATTACCTGTTATGGAGTCTGGGCACCTTTGATGTCAGCCTTTGGTTATGTGCGTTTATTATACAGCTTCCTGCAGGGAGATTACTAAATTATACCTTCTCTGCCTGTCAGGCTGACTATGAAGGTGAGAACAACCAAACAAGTGAACAGAATGGAAAATAAGAGGAGTGTCAATCAAACTGCCCATCAAAATCTTTACAATACCTTTATTTCAGATCAAACAAAGGGCTACAAAAGCATGAAATATTTCCTGTTCTCCAGCTCCTTCATCTGGAGAATTTGAATGATTGCATGTTTCTGTGACATTTTTATTACTCCTAACATATGTATTTCCCAGATGTAGAATTTGTCATATTCACAGACCAGCTATAGTTGTTTATAGATGCCAAGGAAATGCATAGAATATTTTCCCAAGAAAACTCAAAGACATTAGCTACAAATGACCATGCTAGCTCTCAGCATCATGATATTTCCAGACCTTGGAAAAGTTACTTTGGAGAACAACTCCCATAAACCCTAAGTCTATTGACAACAATTAAATTGAAGTCATAAAAAGTAACATTTCCAAGATCTATACAATCAGTACTAACTGTATATAGTAGTTTGTGGTCTGGTATATTAATTTGACTGGACCAGTTTAGTAAGTGGAATCCTGAAATCTTAGAATCATAGAGTTGGAGGATACTTACCAAGAACCCCTTACCAAGAAACAGGAAATTACTTTCAAAGCACTCCGGACAGATGGCCATGGAGTCTCTGCTTAAAAGCCTCCAAAGAAGGCACCTCCACCACACTCCGAGGCAGAGAGTTCCACTGCCGCACAGCTCTCACAGTCAGGAAGTTCTTCCTCATGTTCAGGTGGAATCTCTTTTCCTCTAGTTCGAAGCCATTGTTCCACATCCTAGTCTCCAGGGCAGCAGAAAACAAGCTTGCTCCCTCCTCCCTATGACTTCCCCTCACATATTTATACATGGCTATCATGTCTCCTCTTAGACTTCTCTTCTGCAGGGTAAGCATGCCCAGCTCTTTAAGTCATTCCTCATAGGGCCTGTTCTCCAGACCCTTGATCATTTTAGTCACCCTCCTCTGGACGCATTCCAGCTTGTCAACATCTCACTTCAATTGTGGGAGACACATTATTTCAGGTGTGGCCTGATCAAGGCAGAATAGAGGGGTAGCATGACTCCTCTTGTTCTAGACACTAAACTCCTATTTATGCAGGTCAAAATCCCACTGACTTTTTTTGCCGCAACATGACATTGCTGGATTATGTTTAACTTGTTGTCCACGAGGACTCCAAGATCTTTTTCATATTTACTGCTATATATATGACCACTGAAAAACAATCCATATTGAGATCAGTGAATCATGGCCATGGTGTCATGACTTAACTTTGTTTACAAATTTCAATAGATCTAGCTCAATTTTAATTTTAATTTTGCAATGTCATATTGATATGTTCAAATGTAGTCCTTTAATCAATTGGATTTCTACAATCTCAAAAGCAACCCCAATGATTTCCGAAGAAACCTCTACAAGTCCATACTGAATCTGAAGAGATGGAATTATATTCACTAATGTTCATGCTAAAATAAAAACCGGCTAGTCTTAAAGGTATTTCTCTATTCCCTTTTTCTCCTGCCCACCCCCACCCCACCCCCATTTTTTTAAGCAGCAGAAGACTAAGAGGGCTATTTCTTTGAACACTATTAAAATGGAAATCTCACAAGTCCTCATCCGCCATCCTATCTGTCTCTTGCATCTCCCTCAAGTCAAAAAGGAGTAGATATATTGCTAGAAAAAAACCCAAGAAATAATGATCTTGACACCAAACAATATTGATGACAGGCATAAACAAAAATAAGCATCCGGAAAAATATTCAGAAACACCAGCACAGGATTTTTGAAAGAGCATATGAGTGGGACTTAATAGATGAAGCAGAACCAAAAATCCCCCTAAAATGAACAGCTTAATATCAGCAGTTCCACTGATTAAATAAATTTTTTCTTTCTTCCCTTTCATCGTTCACAAATTACAGCCTTCTTCCCCAGAATTAAAAGCACACAAAGATAGATTATTTATGAAAACAAAATCACAGTATGAAATAGCATGGCTTTCTTCAGATCGTCTCCATATCTTGGCTGACAAGCATGGAATTCACAGGCACCCAACGGGCCTGTCAAAAATATCATTCAGCATTCAGTGACTATCTCAAAACCTATTCCTTGGATATTTCAGGAAACATACATAAAATATTATTTTCAGAAACCAGAGGAAGGATGCAACCCATCTAAATTATGGAACATACAAAGACACATTGGTATTTAATACTTAGTGTAGCCAAGGATTTGCGCTTGGCTCTTAAAGGCTATTTCCCCTCTCCTTCAACTGCAACAAAAGGAAGCCATGGTCCTGAATCTGAGGGATTTGACCAGGGCTGTTGATAAAAGGGTGAATTAGAGTTCTCTCATTCATAGTGTCATCATAAGTCAACATCAAATTGAATCCAAATAACCATTAGGAAGAAAGCCAAATTCTGCTCTTTTTTAAAAAAACGTATTTTATGTTAAACAGTGGAGGGAAGGTTCTGTATACATGTGGCTTCAAGTCACCTGTAGGTTTATAAATTTAATAGGCAAGAAATATGCAGAGGGGTTTTTCCAGTTCCTTCCTCTGAAATATAGCCCACAGAATTTGGTATTCTTTGCTGGTCTCCCAGGGCCAACCCTTCCCAGATCTGATGCATTTAGGGTATTTAGGCCCACTTTGTTCTGCTGTAGCTTTTCTAGGCAGATGGCTCTTTTTATTTTAAAGACTGAGAGCTTATTAAGACACTTTTCTAGTGAAAAGATATCACTTGGTGACACTTCCCCTTCCCCACCCAATCTAACCAGTACTGCCCATTATGAGTTTTTCAAGATCATTGTCACAGGCAATATTGAAAACTTTTTCCTTTAGCTATTCTAACTGAGGATGGCAAGAGCGCAAACATGGGTAAAAAAAATAAGTAGAGAAATCCAGCACTTAGTTAAGGAACACATTCATTGAAAAGCAGGGAGAAAAGAACATTTGAATTTTAAAATAACTGTCCTTATTCAAAACACCAGCTTCTAAGGAAAACATGACTCACAGACACTAAAATATACACAGACACTTGGACTTGGTGACACTGAGTTACAAAACAGGGAGGGGAGTCTTTTGGTGTCCAGATATTTTGACAGGCAGCCCCTGGGAGGCCTGCTCAGCACAGGCCATGGGCTAACAATTGTGAAAGCTGTAGTACACACACCCCAAATGAAAGATCAGCCACAAAAGCCTGGAAGAACTATAACCCAAAATACCCAAATGGCCAGGGGGTCCACCCAAGAGGACAACAAAAATGTCAGTTAGGAATGAAGAAAATCTGATTTTCCATATCTCTTTCCTGAGGCCAGGCTGAGGTAGACATAGCATTGTCTTGCAATGCTGCTTTGGCCACTTTTCTTTGCTGGTGCTTGTTGTCAAATTACTTGCATCTTACCTTCCTCCCCAAAATTAAGACTCAAGACAAATAGCTGTCCATGACATTAAAAATAATTTAAGGCAGTAACTACCTGCAGAAAACAAGTTTTGGCAGATGAGCTTGAGAGTAGAATTGTGGAGTGATGGTTCCCAAGCCCTGCCCTGAGTCTAGAATAGTGGTTCCCAACCTGTGGTCCATGGACCACCAGTGGTCCCCAAGAACTAAACTATGGTCCACGGCCTCAACATTACTACACCGTTGCAATGATATTGATTGGACTTGCAAAACCATCATGGCACCAAGGCAATGGGGATGTCAGGAGGGGAGAGGCTGACTATTGACAAAAGGAGTTATAAGAAGCGTCTTCTGACTGCTTCTCCTCCTCCCTCCCTCCCTCCCTCCCTCTGAGCAGAGCCATTCCATGTGGAACCTGGAAGTGAGGGCGTCTTGGTGTCTTTGTTTTTAGGCCTGTTCCTGGGGTTATTTGGGATGCCGATTCAGAAAATTGCATTGGCTAGATCACATCAGCTCTAGATTATTAAATACAGTTTTCTTTTTTTTAATGAATCTTTATTAGTTTTGCAATTAAAGACAATAAAATAACACACAGACAAAAAAGAAGACAGGAGATACATTGATTGCGGAGTGAGCATAGAGTTGCTCGAGAAGAAATGTAGCTACCTAAGAGAGGTAAGTGTGTGTGAAAAGTGTGATAAAGAGGTTGAGTGGAGAGCAGGAATTGTCCCGTACTGTCTTTTCTCCCTCCTCGCCTTGCTGAAATTCCCATTATACTCAGGGGCGGTCTCACCTCTCCCGGGGGGGTAGGCGAGCCTTATTTTCACGCCCCCCATGGCTGCTGGAAGCCACCGCGTCCGGCACTTCTGCACCACTGCGCACTTCTGCACCACTGGCTGCTGGCTGCGGCGCCGCGACGGAGGCGCGGGCAGCACTGGTTCCCGGGCAGGAGGCGCGGCGGAGGGGCGGGGTGTGGGGGCCAGCGTGGCGGCGCCCCTCCCAGGCGGCGACGCCCCTCCCAGGACCCGTCGCCCTACGCGGCCGCTTAGTCGGCGGAATGGCAAAGGCCGGCACTACTTATACTGCCTGTATAGAGAAAGAGAAGAGCATGGCTTTATATTTAGTCTAGAATCAGATCCACATTGTATTCCATTCTGCAGTAATGACGTACCGCCCCCCAATCTGATTTGTCCTGCCTAGATTTGTTTTTATTTCTTAATTTCTCGGTTAGCCATTCTAATTGGATTGTTTCCGTTACCTTTATAAACCATTCCTCTTTAGTCGGGACTGAGGGGGATTTCAAATTCTTAGCTAGGAGAATCCTGGCCGCTGTTATCCCTGTTAGAATTATTTTTCTCTCCATTGTTGGGACTGCTTCCTCCAAAATTCCTAATAGAAAGATCTCCGGGGGTTTTTTCAAGTGTATATGTTAACATTTTCTGCAGCTCCTTTTGTATCATTGTCCAGAATTTAGACGACTTCGGGCAAGTCCACCAAAGGTGGAAGAATGTTCCATTTTTATTATCACATTTCCAGCACTTAGGATCCATAGTTTTATAGATCCTAGATAGTTTCTCTGGGGAGAGATACCAACGATAAATCGTCTTCACCCAGTTTTCTCTAAATGAGTTGCTTAGAGATTTCTGGATTGTGTTACACCATATGTTTTGCCAGGTTTTGGGTTTTATCTTAAAGCCTACATTCCTGGACCACTCTTCCATATAACCCCTCTTCTGGTTGTTAGCTGTGTCTAACTGAAGCAAGATTTTATATATCTTTCCTAATGGCTTCACATCTTTTTTAGTATTTTGTTTTCCAATTCGATTTCTTCCACTATGAATTCTCTTTTTTGGTCCTCCTTAAATTTTTCTCTCATTTGCAGAAAAGGGAACCAACCCAAATGGATTCCCTCTTTCTCAAGTTCCTCTTTTGTTTTTAATTCGTGGGCTCTGCCATTCCATTTTAACGAAATGTTATATGTTGTCCAGTTCTTGTTTTCTAGCTCTCTGATTCTAAATGGCTCATTTACTGAGGCCCAAAGCGGAATTTTTCGCCTGTACATTACATTGGAGTATTTTTGCCAGACCTTCCACAATGATCTTCTTATAAAATGGTTACTGAAGGCTGCGTCTGTTTTCCTTTTATCATATAACATACAGTATACCCGTGAAAACCGTATTTGAGATCATGTCCCTCCAAGTTTAAAGGTTTTTGGTTCTTTAGTTGGATCCATTCCTTTATCCAGGCAAGGCAACTAGCCTCATGGTAGAGTCTAAGATTAGGGACTCCTAGTCCTCCTCTTTCTGGCAGGTCCTGTAAAGTTTTCATTTTGATTCTGGGTTTTCTACCACCCCAGATAAACTTAGAAATATCTCTCGTCCAGTCCCGAAAGGTCTTCTCATTTTTGATGATCGGTATAACCATGAACAAAAAAATTATTCTGGGTAAAATCATCATTTTTAGAGCCGCAATTCTCCCCATGAAGGAAAGGTTTAATTTATGCCAGCTCTCTAGGTCCCTCTTGACTTTCATCCATAGTTCTGTATAGTTGTTTTTGAATAGTTTTGAGTTTTTGGTGTTATATTAATGCCCAGATATTTTATTTATTTATTTATTATTCCATTTTATATTCCGCTCCTCCCTGCAGGCTCGGGGTGGATTACAGCAATTAAAATGTGCAATAAGACATTCAGTAAAACATACAATAAAATATACAGTAAAAACGAATGCATGGCCATAATAACCGCAGGACTACAATTCTTTAACCTTATCCTGAACTTTCATACCTGATGTTATTGGAAGGGTTTGTTTTTTGGTCTCAGATAGGTTTTTGACAAGAATGTTGGTCTTCATTAAACATTAAATACAGTTTTCTGTGAGCAAGCAGATGGTGACTACTGGATAGCATATGTTCCTTATCAGAAATTAGAGCTGATCTGATCTATCCAATGCAATTTTCTGAATCGGCACCCCAAATAACCAAACCAAATCTAAAGTTGACCAAAAACTGATTCATAACGCTTTTGGTACTAATGTTGGAGAGTGGTCCCTGGTCAAAAAATGTTTGGAACAACTGATCTGGGGTCTTCTTGAGGGTCTACACACAGTCCTTTAGGCTACCATCTACTTTCAACAAAGGATTTTATTAGGATCGTACTATCACCTGATGTACATTATTTACTAATGCAAACATCCAGTTGCAACATCCCTCTCCTTTTGACCATACTGTCAAAAACAATTAAAGGCATAATTGTCAGCAACATTGAAAAAAACACAATTAATAAATTTTTAAAACAAGTTTAAATCCAGTAGAATTATTTTAAGACATCCTTTACAGACATTCAGTTCTCGACAGCATGTCTGAATAAAGTCTGGTTCTGTTCTAAAGAAAACCAGCAATTAAGTTGGTAAATACTTCTCTCTTCGGAAGAAGACAAGTGGCGAAGAAACAGCTATTTACTTGCTATCCTCTTAAAAAGCAGAAAGAAATGAAGTTTCAAAATAAAAACAGCTCTTAACACCACAATAAATCAAATATCCCACTTCAATCCATTCTTCTGTTATCTTTTTAAAAAACGTACAGCTCATGTGGGTAGGGAGGCACTACGTCATTGTGATTAGAATGGGGCAACTCCAGGAGTCAATTTATCACCCACAGGATGAAATGGAAGTGGCATTAATGCCTCAAGACACAAAATGCAAATGTCTACTTTCACTTTAGTAAAAGGGATGATTTAAAACATATAATGGGGCCTCAGTGTCTGCTGGAGTTTGGTTCTGGAACCCGCCACTGATACCAAAATCCATGGATGCTCATGTCCCATTGTACACAATGGCACAGTAAAACAGCATTCCTTATATCAGGGCTGTCCAACTTCTACCGGACCTGTGGCCGGAATTCCAGTTACTGATGACCTGGGGGGCCGAAGGGTCTGCCTCCGCCCCTGGCTCCGCCCCCTCCCTGGCTCCACCCCAGCTCCGCCCCTCCCCAGCTCCGCCCCCTCCCTGGCTCCACCCCTGCCCCGCCCCCTCCCCGGCTCCGCCCTCTCCCCGCCTTGGAGGTGTCTGTGGAGGACACCGGGGCTTTGACTTGGAGATAGAGATGAACACCAAAATCCCAGTCTCAAGTCCCAGTCCCTGCTTTGAACTGGATTATATTGCAGTGTGGACTCAGGGCCCTTCACACAGCCATATAACTCAGAATATCCAGGCAGGAAACCCCACAAAACCTGCTTTGAACTGGATTATATTGCAGTGTGGATTCAGGGCCCTTCCACACAGCCATATAACCCAGAATACCTGCTTTGAACTGGATTATTGGAGTCCACACTCATATAATCTGGTTTAAAGCAAATAACATGGGATTTTATTCAGATGTGTGGAAAGGAAGTCAAATAAGAAGCCAGGGCCCTTCCACACAGGCCTATAACCCTGAATGATAAGGCATAATATTCATTCTGCCTCCGCTAATAATAATAATAATAATAACAACAACAACAACAGGTTCCTGGAGTAGGAGACCTCCAAGGGCCATCCAGGGCCATCCAGTCCAATCTCCTTCTGCCATAAGGGGAAAATACAATCAAAGCATTCCTCACAGATGACCATTCAGCCTCTGATGATGATAATAATAATATTAATTACAATGGGTCCCTAGAATAGGATACCTCCAAGGGCCATCCAGTCCTACCTCCTTCTGCCATAAGGGGAAAACACAATCAAAGCATTCCTCACAGATGACCATTCAGCCTCTGATGATGATGATGATAATAATAATAATTACAATGGGTTCCTAGAATAGGAGACCTCCAAGGGCCATCCAGTCCTACCTCCTTCTGCCATAAGGGGAAAACACAATCAAAGCATTCCTCACAGATGACCATTCAGCCTCTGATGATGATGATGATAATAATAATAATTACAATGGGTTCCTAGAATAGGAGACCTCCAAGGGCCATCCAGTCCTACCTCCTTCTGCCATAAGGGGAAAACACAATCAAAGCATTCCTCACAGATGACCATTCAGCCTCTGATGATGATAATAATAATAATAATAATAATTACAATGGGTTCCTAGAATAGGAGACCTCCAAGGGCCATCCAGTCCAATCTCCTTCTGCCATAAGAGGAAAATACAATCAAAGCATTCCTCAGCCATGTTGAATCAAACCTAAACTCTCATGAGAGCAACAGAAAGTACTGAACCTTGAGTTTGGGAGTTGTAGTTCTCCTCCATCCAGAGAGCACTGTGGACTCAAATAATGATGGATCAGGACCAAACTTGGCACGAAGCCTCAGGAGAGGAGGAAGCCGGAAAGGGAATGGGTGAGCACCCCCCCCCCCCTCCGAACTCGGCCCCGCCCCTTTTTCACTCTGGCCATGCCCCCTCTCACTCGTGCACTCTCTCTCTCCTTCCCTCTTTCCTTCAGGTGGTGGAAGGGGAAGGAATGAAAGGGGAAAAGAGAGAAAGGAGGGAGGGAGAGGGAGAGGGGGGAGGGAGGGAGAGGGGGGAGGGAGGGAGGGAAGTAGGAGAAGGAGGAAGAGAGCCTGCTCCTCCTCCCTGCCCCGCCCCTCACCCCCCCCCACCACGAAAAAAATAAATAAAAATATTCCGAAAAAATATTCCGAAAAAATATTCCCAAAAAATATTTTTTTAAAAAAATTTTAATCTTAAAAGCCAGATATCTTGCAGGAGGGTAGGGGGCGGGGGGAAGGGGCTGGGGGGCTGTATATGGCCCGGGGGCCGCCAGTTGGACAGCCCTGCCTTATATAAACCGGCCAGTGACTCAAACAAGTACCAGAGAGAGCCTGAGGTTCCATGAAATGAAATGGTGGAAGGCTACAGCTGGGTATGCCTACACATAAACATAGCACTTGGCACAAGGTAAAATCAAGGATGGCTTTTTGAATTTTTTTCCCTGCTAGCATTTTCAAACTGTGAATGGTTAATCCATGGATCCATGAATACAAAACCTGTGGATATGGAGGACCAACTGTACACTTTTTCAACTTAAGTCTTTAGCTGACAAAGACAGTTTTCAGTGCAGATTCCTGAAGAGATTGGAAACTCCCGGGAGAGTGTGTGATTCCTATTTCCTGATCTCTATAATGAGTCACACCGTAGGTACTATAAGGGAATGAGAAGTATTTACTCAGCAGCTAATCTTCAGCAAGTTGGTAATTGCTGATCCTCTCAGGAAAGGGTTAACATCCTTCTGCTGCCTCACCATTACAGTTGCTCACACTAATGATAATGAGAGAAGCACCAATTCTCTGGGGGTGTGGGTGAAGGACCTCCCTCTGAGAAGAACAACCCTACACAAAGAACTTAGCTGCAGAGAAAGCTAAGAGAGATTCTATTAATTTATATGTTAATTAAGTTGCTCTACACACTATGCATGGGGGAGAGGCAGGGAGAGGGAAGAGGAAGAGAGCAGAACAAGAGTAGACTGAGATGCGCACCTGCTTTCATGGACCAAAATCCAAAGAAATGTGAAGCAAGGATGTTCCCATATGTTATTCCTATACATTGGTGGCCCTGGAAAACTGCCAAAGAGCTGGCCAACTGTTCATCGCCTGCAAAGCTACTCAAGATAACAGATGCTGTTTTTTTGCTTTCAGAACGGCCATTGATTTTAATGGGGACCTTAAGTCACACATTTCCCCAGAGATGAATGAACTCTTGCAGGATTCCTTCTGAGTCTTTCCTGCTATTGGCTGCAGTCATCAATCTCTAGACCACTGCAACTAAACACGATTAACTCCATCTCAATGGGGAAAGGAAAGATAACAGCATGCCAAAAGGCATGACATAAACAGGCATGCTTTAGCCTTCAATAAATGGAAAAACCTATCATTCATCACTCAGAAAACTATCACGCAAAATTTGAACTCCATGATAAGCAGATCTCTTTGTTTCACTAAGCCCTTTTCCTCTATAGAGAAGGAGAGATGCCAAGGACATTTTAGAATATCTTGTGGACATGTAAAACAGTCCATTCAGTTAAAATGCACATATAGATACAGAGGATCTTTAAGATTCAATGTAAACCAGAAGTGTTTCTTTTGGCATCAATGGCCATGCAACTAGAGAACGTTCTAGCTGGGCGCTAGAAACAATATTATACAAAAGCTGACTGGCCACAAACTGGGGATCACAACCAGATACAGTGAAGACATCTGGCCTTGTGCTTTGCTACACTCTGCTGCTGAGTACGTATGCCCAATGTGGAACACATCTCACCATGTTAAAACAGTGGATGTGGCTCTTAATGAGACATGCCGCAATATCACCACTGGAGTAATTGCACTGTTTAGCTGGTATCACACCACCCGACATTCACTGGGAAGTAGCAGCCAATAATGAAAAGACCAAGGCAGTGACATCTCTGGCCCATCCCCTGTTCAGATATCAGCCAGCACACCAACACCTTAAATCAAGAATCAGTTTTCTTACTCTCAGGACCACTTCAGCAAGCGAGAGTCCAAAATTGACAGGCTAAAACCAATCAAGCCATGCTGATACCAAATGAGGGACTCCCTCCTGGGCACACAGAAGACTGGGCAACTTGGAAGGCACTGAACAGACTACACTCTGGCACCAAGTGATGCAGAGCCAACCTTAAGAAATAGGGCCTTAAAGTGGAGACCATGACATGCTAGTGTGGAATAGAGCAAATCACAGACCCCTTACTACAATGCAGTCCAAGCGCTGCCACATGTACAATAGAGGACCTTCTTATAGCAACTCCAGAGGCACTCCAAGTGGTCAGCTATTGGCCAAAGGACATTTAATATAATGCCAAGATTTAAAACTTTGTGTTTGTTTTTTTAAATGAATTATAATTGTACCCTCGGTTTGCTCCTGAAACAATAAATAAAATAAAACTGGAGAATATCCACAGATGACAACTGCATTATATGATCACAATAGGAAAACTCTTATATGCACAAAATTGGAAGATTTTAGATTTACCAACAATTGAGACGTGGTTGGTGAAATCGCCTGAAAGAGATGAATTGTCATGTTTGATTCAAGAAAGGTCATCAATAACAGTTATTACTAATTCCCTAAGAAATAAATGTTATTAAATTTGGGGTTGTTTGTGTATAGAGAAAGTGAGAAAGTAGAGACATGAGAGAAGTGTATGCTGCTATGCATGGTGTAAAGAACATTAGCACTTAATACAGAACATAGATAAACCATGAAAGTTTCTGCCAGAATACATGGTGATAGCTTGCAAAGGGAAGTGGGACATATTAATGGATAATAATCAATGCTTTTTAATCAATGCGATACATCTTGATATTTCAGCTGCTGAACAACATGGACAAGAGAAAGTTTCTGTCATCATGTCCTGCTTGCAGGCTTCCCACAGACATTGTCCAACGAAAAGGCAGGAATATATCTTTTAGTTTGTTCCAGTATCTTCTTAAGCAAATAAAAAGGATGGAGTGCTTAATTTCACTCTGTGTGTAATGTCTACCTAATTAGAACTGGGCAAACTGCACCAGATCCCATCTGATCTCATAAGCTAAACTGCTTTGTTATTTGAAAGGGAGATCGCCACGAAGGTGATATGGGCTGTTTTTAGAGGAAAGCAGTGGCAAACCATATCTAACTATTCCTTGCCCAAGAAAATCCAACAAAATGCATGAGATTGCCACAAGTCAACAGGCACAAACAAGAATGTATAGAAACATCTTGAACTGCACACTGTGGCTTATTTTATATTGCTGAGTCTGCTTTCTTGTTAGATGTTATAATGATACAATACAGGCTAATGCCATGCTTAAGAGATATGGCACTCTGCATATTTATTTTCATCTACCAAATTTTCCATTTTTAAAATCACTGGAATGGTTGCAGATGGAATAATGTAAATTTAGGCATTGGCATTATGTTCCTTAAGGATAGTACTTGATGCATATTTAAACCACAAGTGAGCAATTAATCGATCTTTCTTTATTACAGTCCATGACCAGCACAAAGTGGGGCACACATGCCCTGGGAAGGGGAAACACGGTTCCCTAGCAAAGCCCTCTGAAAATTGATGGGCAGATGAAATACCTAGATCTGTAGAATGTGCCGAGTAAGATCCCGGTTATAACATAGTAGGTATCTTATACAGGACCACTGGAGAGGGGAAAAAATTACACCTCAGTTTCTGTTGTATTTGGAATTTTCCCAAAATCTACTGACTCTTAACATGCTCAAGACAGGCGAGATACCAGCAATGATGATCAAAGCTGCACTGGACTAAAAGCCAGGAACACTAAAACAAAGACACCCAAGCCTGATTTTAAGCTCCTAATTCCCATAGACTAAGTAGTTCGCATATGGACTGAGGACTTGAAAACATAAAGTGTATGCATACATCCCAAACCAAAGAAGTCATCTTCTCCTTGGGCTTTTGTCCAGGGTGCTGAAACTCACGACACTCCCTGATCTGATTTTAGGATTCTGCTCTTTGTTCAAACTAGCCTCCTTCACCATCCTTGACTGCTCACCCAATATTTAGATTCTATTTTTTTCTTAATTCAAGCTTACATTACAGCAAAATATGTATTTTGAACCACAAGCCTTAGCCAGTATCCAGTTATCACTATGTCAATCAATTCACCTGGTAACCTTGTGTTAGTCCCTCTCTTTAAGCATGACCTACAGCACAGAGTTATTGTGAGAAGAAAACTTGGGAGAGGATTTACATATGCCACCTTGAATGCACAGAGGTTTGAAACAGGGTGTCATCAATAGTCATGTAAAAGAGGAATGAAATTACCCGAGGATGTCCAATGACTGGAACAGAGTAAGAAACATCTTCTCTATGGACGTTTCAAGAGAGAGCTCCATAACTTGCTAGATCAAATCAGAAACATATTTCACAAGACTAGTTTAAAACTTTTGGGATTTGGGATGAGTTGATGGCACATAATTGTTTCAGATGTAAAGGTATAATTGATGTCAGTCTTCCACAATATGTCACCCTTCCATACTGAAAGCCTCAATATCCTCAGCTAGCTGGGGTCACTGGAGCTTGTAGCTCCATATCGGGAAAGTGCCATATTTGGGGAGACTGGCATATATGTTGGCTGCTTTCATGTGCAACCATAAGTTGCCATTATCTTATAAAAATTTGGCTAGTACAAGCCACTATGAGCCAGTTTAGACATAATAGTAACCCATGTTTTGCCATAAAAGAGGGAGTCAGAATGGAGAACTGCACAAACAACTAGTCCATGGCTTGATATATTAACTGATACATTACCAGGCATTTCAGGACCCTGGGAAACAGCATAATCTTAATAGGTGATAGGATTGTGATTGAAGATCAAGCTGCAGCTCAGTTCCAACACTGGAAAAACATTTCTTCCATTTTCTAAGATTGCAAAATGCACAGAAACAATGTCTGAATATCTTATTTGGTTTTTGGCCAGATTGTGATGCACACAGCATTTTCCTGCAGCACCACATTTCAAATGAATTGATTCTCTTCCTGTCTGGTTTCATCATTGTCTGGCTTTCATAACCATACAAAGACATCTGAAATACTATATGACTTGGACTATTCTGACTTTGCTGTTCAATGATATATCTTTATACTTGAAGGTATTCAGTTCCTTCACATCCGCCTTTACAAGCCTTGGCTTTCTTAAGAAGTAGCTTTTTGGAGATTCAAAATTTATACTAAAACAGTTTGCACAACAAATCTTACCATGTACCACGACCCGCACACACCAACCTCAACAGCAAAGCCTTTGGCTGCAGTTCTAGTTCGGTTTAGTCTTCATAAGACCAAATAAGAAGATATATGCAAAGCCTACCAATGTAAGCACATTCTGTTATGTGACTTCAAACTGATTTCAGCTTATTGTATAGTGAACCTGTCCTATGGTTTTCTTGGTAAGATCAATTCAGACATTTATTGTCGAAGGCTTTCATGGTCTGGCCTCACCACCTCTGAGTATGCCTGCCAGAGATGCAGGTGAAAGGTCAGGAGAGAATGCTTCTGGAACATGGCCCAGAAAACTCACAACAACCCAATTCGGACAGGCTTTGCCATTGCCCTCCTCTTAGGATGAGAGAGTTTAGCTTGTCCAAGGCCGCCCACCAGATATCCACGGTGGAGTGGGGATTTGAACCTTGGCCTCCAAAAAGTCGTGTTCAACATCAAAGCCACTACATTACATTGACTTTTACAAAGCATTTTAAATGAAAATGACTTGATAATTTGGGGATTCAACTCAATGTCAACAGCATGCTCCATCATAGGAAGTAATAAGAGAGAGATAAATTAACACCATGATAACAAGCCTTCCAGATAACTACAGCTGATATGTCAGGACATAAGTCAAAGCAAGCTATGGAACAGTGGTCCCTATGATGCAGTTTGTGTATGAATGCTCCTTAAATTGCTGAACTGTACTTCCTATTATCCCTCAACACAGACTTTTGATTACTAAGATTAATGGAAGTTGCAGCTCAGCAATCTCTGGAGCACCACCACCTGCCCCATTTCTAAACTGCAAGTCTACACTGCACATTGGAAAGATGTGTACATCCCTGCAGTAATGTATACATTCTTGTTTTTGGTGGGGACAAAAAAATCCTTAAAGTATTCCTAAAGTGTAAAACACAATCTAAAGTAAAGGAGACAGAAAAGGAGATCCCCTTTTCCCCTAGAGTTTGACAATGTCAAATGAAAATGATACTGTAAGCTGGTTTCTTGTGTCTTGTTGTCATCTTCAATTACCAAACAATCTTCCAAGCCTCCAGTACTGCAAGGAAAGATGTTTCACAGCAGCTGTATCCTTCAGCCTCCCGCTGGGTAAAGAAGCAATTTAAAGGGGATAAATGTGCAAAGGGTAGATTAAGCACTCTGCACAATTTCCATCCCTAACTTTAATTTCTGAGGCCCAACTTAATTGCTGAAAGGTAATGCTCTCCACTACTACCTCCATGCGTCATTTCATAAGAGAGGTTATGTACCACCATAACTAAAAGAAAGGATAAGAGAAAAAAGTGTCCTGCTGATTTTGTTTTAAAGCCTTCAGTCAAATCCACAAAGGAGTTCATCTGAAAAAGAAGTTGGAAAAGATTTGCAACAAGGGTTCTTCCTCCCACCCTGGGCATTCCACAGATATGTAAACCCCACTTGCCTAGTTTCCAACAAACCTCACAACCTATGAGGATGCCTGCCATAGATGCAGGCAAAACGTTAGGAAAGAGGGCTTCTGGAATATTGCCATACAGCCCGGAAAACTCATAGCAACCCAGATTTGCAATTGTTTGTCTACAACCAGATGTAAACTGAGAATTTCCAGGAATTGTAAAACAAAAAGTTAACTTTTCCAAGCATTGGGTGGCAATATATAGATCTGAGCTGGCTTTGGCAAAACAGATACAAGTGCAGAGGAACGTAGGAAGCTATCTTATGCTGACTCAAGCGGATTATCCTTTTAGCTTCGTTGCTGTGTGCCTTCAAGTCATTTCCGACTTATGGTGACCCTATCATGGGAATGTCTAGGCCTGAGAGGATGTGATTTGCCCAAGATTACCAAAAGAGTTAGCCGACTTGGGAGTTTCCAAAGTTGAAATCCAATGCTCAGAACCCTGCACCACACTGGCTCTCTCCAGTGAAGTCTACACCAAGGGTATACCAAGAACATGTGAACAGAAGCATTGGATGCATCCTCAAGTTGTCCAAGCTCAGCTTCAACGGGGCATGGTAGACAGAAATTGGATCTTGGGGTTGGCTGATTGAAATCCTTCCCAGGACTGTATTGCAACGTAATGGGACTTCTTGAATAAGCAGCAAGGCCTACTGTAGAAATAGAAACTTAGATCTCCAGCATTTGAATGCTAGTAAGCCTGATTTATGCCCCACCACTGGCACAAGCACTTTACCAGAACTAGCCAAAGACATTGAAGTGCCTGAGATAGGACCTCATCACACTGGAGAATGAATCCACTTTCAATCCAGTTTCTGCCTCCTGCTCAGAATTCTGCAGGAGGCAGAAACCAAATTTAAAGTGGATTCATTCTCTAGTATGATGAGGTCCATAGAGAAGGAAATGACAGCTACCTTCCTGTTAGTGATATACAGCTATGTAAGTTTATTTATGCTTGTGGCTGTTTGTTGAACACATTCACTCTAAAGCTAAGGAAACTGAGTTGTACATGCAGTGCCATTACACATGTGGTGTGACTGAGTAATTATGCATTTCACAATAATTCACAGATTCAGTTGTGCCTTGTTGCAATTCACTAAGGCACTCTGTGAGCATAAGTATAAAGTTACACCTCATTTATTCCATATAAACTGTTATCTCCCGCCACTACCCCAAACACTCAAAGCACATAAGAAATATAATTTTGCTATTTCATTTTGCCATCCTGGACAATAAAAATGCAATAACAAATCAAATTCAGAATCAGAAGAGTCAGAACCACAGTATTTTCCAATCTCTATTTATATACCTGTGAAAGCTGGGCAGTGAAGAAAGCTATTAGGAAGAAAATCAACTCACTTGAAATGTGGTGCTGGAGGACAATTTTACAAATACCATGGATTGCTAAAAAGACAAATAAATGGGCCTTAGAGTCAATCAAGTCTGAACTCTCTTTAGAAGCCAAGATAACTAATCTGAGAATGTTATATTTTAAGCATATCATGAGATGGTGGAAAGGATGGTGATGCTGGGCAAAGTAGAAGGCTTGAAGGTGAAAAAAGTAAAGCACACAATAGGTATATTGACTCAAGCAAGAAAGCCATGGCCATAAGTTTGTACGGCTGGAGCAGGGCAGCTGATGATCACACAGGATTCTCATTTACACGATCACTGTAAGTTAAAGCTGATGGCAGACAACTAACAAGAAAACTCTATTTAAAAACCTCTAAAATCAAGACAGTAAATAAAAAAACAACACCCAGAGAGCAGGGGAATTCCAGACAGGAAATAATCAGGGCCAGCTAACACCTCCCAACAAAGGATTTATTTATTTATTTATTTAAAATTTAAAGCTTTTGTATCCCGATCTTCTCACCTCCGTAGAGGGACTTAGTGTTGCACCTCAAATCGTGGCCGTACCCCCCTAGATCACACACACAAGCAGTCTCTGTATAAGTACTTTTATTTAGAATAAAGAATAGTCCAAAGGTTAGAAGAAGCAAGGCAGATAAAAGCAAATCCAACGATAGTCTGGTAAAGTCCTCAAACTGGCAAGTCAAACTGGCTTAAATCCCATAGAAAGCAATCATCTATACGAAAGGCAAACCGCTCCTGCAGTCAACATGAATTTAGAGTCTTGGGCCCGAGTCCTTCCAAGCTGAACGTAGCTTCAGGTCTGGCAAAACCCCTCCCAGCCTGGTCTAATAAAGGAATCTAACTTCTATGTGTCCACCGCACCCCCCCCCCCCTTCAAATTCCAATCCTTTTGGCTAGATCTGATGCTCGCCCTTCTGTCGAAACTCTGCTCATTAGAGCTCCCAGGTGCGGTGCTATCAGGCTGGGAAACATCATCCTCCCCATCTCTGGAATTCTCGCTTGAGATCGAGGGAGTGAAAACACTTTCTTGGGAACCAAGGCCGTCCTGACTGTCACTGCCGAACTCTGAATCAACATCCATTTCCTCCTCCTCATCCACCTGCTCATTAGGCTCTGCAGACAACCTCTCATCCCTGGCTAACTCATCTGGTAACCCATCATCCCTGTGCTGTCCAAATGTACCAGGCTGGAACACCACACTCAGACTGGCAGACAAAAGAGAATTCAATGCTAACATTAAAATCTAAAACATCATAAATAACAATAAAATAAATTAAAATAAAATGCAGGCAGGAAGAAACCAAGCTTTGAAGCTGTGAGGCCATTCAATGCTAATCAAGGTGGCCAATTGCAACATTCACACTTGTCTCAAACAGACAAGAGTTCTTTCTCCCACCCTGGACATTCCAGAGTTATATAAACCCCACTTGCCATGTTTCCAACAGGCCTCAGAACCTTTGAGAATGCCTGCCATAGATGTGGGTGAAGTGTCAGGAGAGAATGATTCTGAACCATGGCCATATAGCCTGGAAAACTCACAGCAACCCAACTAACAAGAACTCAAAAATGTAAACTGACTTTTCATGATATCCAAAATTTGCCACTTGATGTAGTGACCCCCTGTTCCTCTGCATTTCACACAGTCACCTCCAGGCTACCAGGAAAAAATAAAAACTTTACAAAATTGCAGAATTGCATCCGCTGTTTTTTGTCTTCATTTGAACATCAGCTTACTGAAAATGTCGAACTGGGATGCTGCAGCAATAAAAGCTAATCAGAAATTTTGCAGGGACATAACTTTTTAGAGATCTTTGCAAGGTTAGATAAGAAATTTTAAAAGTCATTGCACGGCTAGTTCTCTGTCTGTACGGCAATCTATCAAAGTGAATGTAGAAAAAAAATGAGAAAGAGAGGTTTACTATGCAAGCCATAGATCTCATAAACACTCAGACATGGAATTAAATTGCCACAAATAAAATAATTTCTGTATTTTTTTTATTGGCAGAGACAGAAGAAAATAAACTTTAAGCTTGGCCATCGCAGAGGCAAGAGTATTAATGGCTTTTCAAAAATCTCAGGCATGGTTAGGGAGCAACTAGAATTCAAAATGTCAAAAACATAAGAAGGTGCTGGAAAAATTCCTGAGACCTCACCAGACCTGTAATAAAAAGGGAGTTATTCAAGTATCAAAAAATCAATACCATGTGGCAACCATTAAATAAATCAGGTATTGATTATAAACAGAATTCTGTCTGGATGAAGTGAACAAGAAAATTACTGCAAGTCAGGACAATTTGTCTTTATTGTCACAGCAAGTTATTCTTTTGGAAAGGAAGTTTCTGTATTAAAAGAAAAGACGCTATCTTAAACAGCTTTTCTTAATCTAGGTCCCTCCAGATATGCTAGACTGCATTTCCTCACATTACTATGAAAGCAAAACATTTGACCCCACAAGTGTTATTGCCATAATCTTTTGCCCTACCACCTGGAAGTTGTTGAAATCTAAAAATATCTGAAAATTTTACAGTGTTTCAAATATCCTTATTTTCAGCATCTGCAGACATGGCATTAAATGGGTTGCTGTGAGTTTTCCAACCTGTATGGCCATATTCCAGAAGCATTCTCTCCTGACGTTTCGCCCACATCTATGGCAGGCATTCTCAGAGGTTGTGAGGTCTGTTGGAAACAAGGCAAGTGGGGTTTATATATCTGTGGAATGTCCAGGGTGGGAGAAAGAACTCTTGTCTGTTTGAGGCAAGTGTGAATGTTGCAATTGGCCACCTTGATTAGCATTGAATGGCTCTGTATCTTCAAAGCCTGGCTGATTGCTGTCTGGGGGAGCCTTTGTTGGAAGGTGTTAGCTGGCCCTGATTGCTACTAGTATTTAAAAAACCACTAAAATCAGGAACAGTAAATAAAGAGCAACACTCAAAAAACAGTGGAATTCCTAACAGGAAACAATAAGGGAGAGAAAAGAGAAGAAAGAAGAGAAAGATAGCAAAATAAAATGAATGGAAAATGTTAACAAGACATTATACCACAGGCATGAGCAAACTTTAGCCCTCCAGGTGTTTTGGACTTCAAGTTCAAAACAGCTGGAGAGGCGAAGTTTGGCCGTGCCTGCTATACAGCCATCTAATGCAAATTATATACAAAATATTAATGATTGTACAATGAAACTGACTGTTGATGTGTTTATAAGCTGCTGCATATACGACTGGCTTAATTAAACAACCAGCTAGTTTAGACACTTATGCACCTAGCCAAAAACAACATCCTATAGAATTAAAAGCTAGGTCTAGAGTTGAGACACTAATGGATCTACAAAGTCTCTGAAAAATCAAGCTTTCATGTATTGTCATGACATCTCCAAACTCATGGTCCATGCTGGTCATAATAAAAGAGTAGCTATAAGATGGGATGAAAGAGAGGATTTTGTGAACATTGTGAATCAACATCCTGCCCCTTGGGTCTACAAAGGTGAAAAACATTCCAGGAAGTCAGAGATCAGCCTATTGATCTACCTAAATAATTATCTCCCTGAAAATTCAACAGCATTTTTGAGACCTAAAAACAAGTTCAACAGCAGCCATACTTATCCTGATGCCAACAATATAGATGCTCAAAATGATCCAACATAGCCAAAAAGAAAAACCCATAGGACAAAAATAGCAAAATCCATGCACCTGCCTCCCATAACCACATGGCTATTGTTTGTTGTGAGTCTTGTCTGTATCACAACTTATTATAGCTTCTCAGCTGTCAGAGACACACAAAGGCAACTATAAGCATTGCATGAAGATGTCTACTCAGGGTGAAGAGTCCAAGCTGTATCGGTAAAACTGCAACAGTGCCATATAATAATATGGTAGCAAGATTCTTCATTGTAACCACAAGTGCTTGAAACTCTCACCTGCATTAATATGTACCATGAAGTTTAGGACCACTTTCCTATTTTCACATTCATGCAATCCCAATCTGCAATAGGATCATTGATTCAAAGCCCTTTCCCCAACTTTTAATCAAAATACTCAATGATTTCAGATTTGAAAAGAGACGGGGGACATTCTGTCGATGTTAATGACACCTTTCCTTCCCCCTCCCCCCCTTTAGCCTTCACAAATCAGGGACACCAAACTTTGAAATTTAAAAAAATTCTGATGCAGGTTTAAGTTTCTCTTTAGCTACCCATATGAGACAGCCTCAAGCTAGACCAAGCCTGCATGTTAGCTTTTTAAAAAGTGTGTCATTTAGCTGTTGAACACATTTTCTAGTTACTATGTGGATAAGGTCATTACACAATAGAGTTACTGAGTGGCATTGCATTTAGTTTTACGTGGATGCAGTCAGTTTCCTTTGACTTCTTTATTCTTATATGAAAGGACTCATGGCTAGAATCCTGTTAGTACTACTCCTACTCCAGCAGGTGCATGTTCCCTAGAGTGGCATGATGGTGGGGAAAGAAGGCCCAGAATACTTGTAAGATATCAGAACAAACACTAAACAATCTATGTAATGAGAAAGTATAATGTCAAAAGATTGTTTGAGGAAAGAAGGCAGACAAAATCTGCCAGCTCCAGAGAGCCTTATTTTCTAATGCTTTACTATTAGGGAACATAACTCTTTAGAGAAGAGCAAAATGAATCATTTCTTTTAACTCTAATTGAATTTCTAAACGTTGGTGGATATTGGGGATTGTTGTGGGCATAAAACTGGCATTACAGTCAATTGTTCAAGCCAGAGAAATGTAGAAGAAACTTTGGGTAACTACTATTTCAGTTGTAGTCCGAAAGGGGAGCTTAGCCATGCACTGAGCCAGGTCCATATGGGCAGTGAACAAATATTAAGCAGGCAAAGCTCTCCCAGACGAAGCAAAGCAGCTCATGGAATCAATATCACATACACTTCTAGAGCTGCCAGCTCTCTTTTCAGATTCACTTAGATTATGCCTGAGAGTATTGCAAGTCAAACTCTACAGACAAGTCTGGGTAATTCTTAAACCATTTCCTAGACAAGTGCATATGAATGTGTGCCAAGAAAATTTGATTCATGCACAGCTGCTCCTTTTTCCTTAAAATGTGTAAATAAACCTTCGTCACACACTAATTAGTCAACCATTTAATATGGTGGGGCAATATTCCCCTGGCAATTTTATTTTCCCTTGCAAGACTTCTAAGAGATGGGGAACTTTGTGACCATCCCCATGGACTTTCCCAAAAGCAGCTCCATGTTTCCCCAAATTGTTTCACCAAACTCTCCTACTTTCCTCGGGTTTGGTGCCAAGTTCATTCACTAAATCCTGAGACAGATTTGGAGCAGCAAGTTTAATTGAGCCAATGTGATACAATGCAGAGATAAGTTACTATAGATAGAGACGTGATTAGGGAATTTCTCCCACAACCTCCTAGTGGATCACACTTATGCTTTTTTTTTTTACTGGATATTGGCCAAAAATGTGACCAGGAAGTGGCTGAAACAGATTTCTAGGTCCCACCACCTGGTTTATATATATATAGATAGATAGATAGATAGATAGATAGATAGATAGATAGATATACACACACACACACACATTAACCAGGCTGTAGAATGTTCTAATAGAAAAAGGAGTGTAGGGGCACTATAGGGCAAGATTTTAAACCCTAATATTGTTTGATTCTATATTCATTTAAGTAGGATGGGTGCTGGATGAGAACTATAAAGGGGAGCATGGAGGTCACATGTTATACTTTGTCCATCCTGGTTAGAGTAGGATTGAGACTTGGAATATACAGGTTCTAATCTCTATTGAGCCATGAAACCCATTTGATGACCTTGGGCTTTCTTTCAGCCTAGTATGAGGGGTTATGCAAGGATGAAGTCAGAAGGAGAACCATGGTAGTGGTAAGCTCCTTGAAGAAAAGTTGGGATATAAAGGTAATTGCACACCATTGATCAAAGTTGATGTAATCATATACATAGAGAGAACCAATATACAGTAGTGCCTTTTCCCCACCACTATGCAACAAAACTAAAAGCCAGTAATGTTGTGTTCCAAAACAGTCTCCCTTTGAGGGAGGAACCAACCAGATTGCTCAATTATTGGCTTTCAGACTATGTCCAAGACTGTAATTTCCAAACGCCAAGGGCTACTTTGGCACAAGTTCGACATGCAGTTATTCATGCAGTTACACTTGACACAAAGCTGGCCTTTGCATCTCTTTCTCTTGGAACAATATAAGTTGAAACTGAACAGATTAACGATAATTTTGCCCTTCCTCGCTTTTAAATCTTTGTCCAAGTTTCATCATTTCCAACCACTCTGGGAGAATGGTTTCAATACAAAATACAATTTGCAAGTGTACAGGCCCCATACATGAGATAGACTGCAAATGAGACCAAAGGATGGAGTATTCTTCATTCCCCATTAATTCCCCCCACCCCCTGAAAAAGAAAAATCCTGTCCCAAAGGAAAAACTAGGAAATGGTGGAAACTGTTTCCTAGCCATTTGTGTTAGCAGCAGTTCCTTTGTTTTTTCCAAAGGAAAAAGAAGTCTGTCTCTAGAGCAGGCATGAGCAAACTTTGGCCCTCCATGTGTTTTGAATTTCGACTCCCACAATTCCTTACAGCCTCAGGCCCTTTCCTTTCCCCCCTTAAACTTAAACTTAAGTGGCTGAGGGGGAAAGGAAATGGTGGAAACTGTTTCCTAGCCTGAGAGCAGTCCCTGTTTTTTCCAAAGGAAAAACAAGTGTGGGAGTTGATGTTCAAAACACCAAGAGGGGAAAAGGAAAACTTTGAGGCTGTTAGAATTGTGATGCCTGCTCTCGATGCCTGCTTGGGCACTAAGATGACACTGAATAAAACTCTGTGGGCTCTATGTTTAATGCTCTTTTTAAATAAAAAGGATTGAAAGAAACTTTGCATATCAACAGATACAGTATACCAAATATGATTGTTGGGAAATACTTACCTGCTCCAGTGAGGAACAAAATATATGCCATCAGCAATGATACAAACTTCTAAACAAAATCCAAAGCATTTATTACAATGTTACAAAATTGGAGACTATGTATAGATTTGTATTTTTGAAGGATTTCACAGCTGAAATCACTGGAGTGTTGTGTGGTTTCCGGACTGTATGGCCATGTTCTAGCAGCATTTTCTCCTGATTTTTCGCCTGCATCTTTTGGAGAAAATGCTGCTAGAACATGGCCATACAGCCCAGAAACCACACAACACTCCTATGTATAGATTACAAACCTGTACGCAGTAAATTGATGAAATGTCTGTCATTCAAGCTAAACAACACGGTACATAATATCAACTGGAACACCATGTTCATATCAATTGTTTCATGCCTTCAAGTCATTTCTGACCTAAGGTGAATCTATCACAGGGTTTTATTGGCAAGATATATTCAGAAAACTTTGTCATTTCTTTCCACTGATGCTGAGAGAGTATGAGTTCCCCAGTATGGATTGGGGCATGTGTCAAATCTTATCTCCAGAATTGTAATTTAATGCTCAAATCTTCAAATAATCTTCAGATTTAAGCACCAACAATCAATCATATGGGTTGTTGTAGGTTTTTTGGACTGTATGGCCATGTTCTAGAAGCATTTTTTCCTGATGTTTTACCTGCATCTATGGCAGGCATCCTCAGAGGTTGTGAGGTCAGACCTCACAACCTCTGAGGATGCCTGCCATAGATGCAGGCAAAACATCAGGAAAAATGCTTCTAGAACATGGCCATACAGCCTGAAAAACCTACAACAGCCCAGTGATTCC
Source organism: Anolis apletophallus (assembly GCA_030556195.1). Taxonomy (NCBI): domain Eukaryota; kingdom Metazoa; phylum Chordata; class Lepidosauria; order Squamata; family Anolidae; genus Anolis; species Anolis apletophallus. The sequence continues at coordinate 107,833,752 of JARBWK010000009.1, forward strand.
TGCCATGAAAGCCTTCGACAATACATCAAATCCATCATAACATTCCTACAAATACAATACAGCTTCTTAAGGATACAGATATATATTTAAAACTAAGTTACATCATCAGCTACATACCACAAGTATCTCATGTAGGTGGCTACCTCAAAAGCAAGGACAGCTAAAGTGGGGACAAGATGGGTGTAAGCAAGCATGTCCTGTCCTTAAGCATCTCTGTCCTCCCTCAAAGGCAGATCGTTGCAGGCAAGGGAGAGTTTGGCCAAACATAACTTACAAAGCTTGCATTGAGCGGGGAGTCTGATAGGGAATTTGTATCTGGCCATACACAGAAATACATAGTTTCTGTATATGCTACATAATAATTACAACATCCTGTTACAGCAAACAACCACTGTGCAGTAATAAGCATTCAGTAGGTTGTATCTCTGGAACATTGTTTTGTTTGTTTAATAAAAGAAAGCTTTATTTCATTATTTAGAACTGAGAAAGCACTCTCTCAGAAGATTCAGGTAGAGTTGCCAAATAAGCACAACCGGGTTCATTTTTACAACCTTAAATGACTATAATTTTCCTGTTACTTAGCTCTTTAAAAAATCTTGTCTACTGCTGAGGCAGACTGAAAGATTCTGGGTACTGTTTTCCAAACAAAATAAATTCTCCAAGTTCTGATCAGACTTGTGTCAAGAGCCATTTGTCCCTTGCCTCTCAACCCACTAGAAGGGAGTGAGGGGATGGCAATGAAGGATGTGAGAAAGGAAGGAGAAAGAGAGTTTCCTCGTGCATTTTTGGCTCTAGTTCATAATGGCTGGTTTAGGACCAACTAAGCAATATCCCAGAATACTTATAAGGTATGTAAACAAACACAATATAGTCTATGCAATAGAAGAACTGTAATGACCATATAGCATATAGTGACATCAAAATCCCCAATGCAAAGCTCAATACAGTGACATGAAAAATTCAATGAAAACTACAGTGGAAAAGGAGCAACTGCTCTCAAACAGAAAATATTTCAGTCTGATACCAGTCCCAATGTCTGCAAGCTTCAGGAGTTCAAGTCCTGTAAAAATCCAAATAGGATGAAAATTCTCCAATACAAGGAATGAAAAGGTCCAGTTGCAGGTACAGTACACAACAAAGGTGCACAGGTTTTTTTATACCCTCTTTTCGGAAATAAACTCCCCTTCTTTAGGTGATAAGGTGGTCAGCAACTACGAGTAATGATTCACATTTATAACAAGACATAGTACCATAGATCACATTCACATATCAAAAGATAGATGACATTACTAGTAGCACATGTGCACACGGGAAAACAACTAGACCTTCAAGAACCAGAATCTCTGAACACAAGTCTAGAATTAAACACATAGCAACAGGACCCTTTTTATACTCTCATTTTACCTTTTTTTAAACTATATTTTTTATTTTAGGACACACACATCCACAAACACAACAATTGCTATTCCCACTATTTTATTTCCCATATTAATCCTTTTGGAGACAATCCTTCTAGATTTACATACTGTATGACATTTATATTCTATTTCTTATGGCCTGATCTCTAGACTTATTCATAATATAATTTTTGACCTGGTTCCATCTTTCTTCAACTTCTTGCATTCTATTTTCATTACATTTTGAATAATGTAATTTTACATCCATAATTTCAAGTTCCATTTGGTCTACCATATACTGATACAATTTATTTACTGTCCACTTTGATTTGTTTTTCCATCCCAATACTATCACTGCTTGTGTGTACTCAATTATTGCTTCCTTTATTTCCCTTTAATTTCCCATTCCCTCTCTTTGTACTAAGACTGCCATTTCTTTTGTTATAACCCAATCAGTCCCTAATATTTGGTTTGACACATTCTGTATTGTTTGCCAGAAATATTGTGCCTGTTCGCATTCCATCATATGCATAAACCGCCCTTTCTGTTGACATCCATGCCAGCACTGACTAGTCCCCTTTTTATAATAGTACACTAATTGACAGGGTGTATGATACCACTTATGTAATATTTTCCTCCTCATTTCTCTTACTCTTGTATTCCTTGTCATCCCTATTATCTTTACCAATTGCCTCATATCTTGTTCTGTAATTTGTAACTCCATTTCCCACATACTTTTCCAAGTCCCGTATTGTATACTCTCATTTTAGCCAACATAATCACTCCTCCACTTCTTTTAAGTTTTGTGCCTTGAAAGGTGTCACGCAGAAACCATACATGGATTTAGACAAACTATTATCCCAAAAGTAACTGTATTGGATTTTTCAATTTAAGACCTTTTCCCCTCAGGGACTCAATGAATCATTTACTTTCAACTACTTCCTTTAAGTCATTAAGTATCCCTTTAAAATCATTCACTGAACCTTTAGGACTAATCGCTGTTAGAATCCCTATGACCAGAGTCAATTTCCCTTAATGCTATCAGGCACAGTGTGAGTATATTGTTAGTTATATGGGTTATCCTTCCTAAGTTTACTCATTGTAGTATTGCTGATAAATTGCTTATTATATTATGTCTTCTTATAGATGTGAGACATTACTCGTACTCCTTTGACGTTTTCCGAGAACACCCAACCTTTACTCCTGATTTAGGGCCAACGCACTCTGGGTTAGCCAAAGACATTTTGCTGCCTGAGTTGAAGAAGAAAATGGCACAAGCTCTCACTCCATGCGAGTAAAGAGCAAGGTACGAAATACATCAAGTTATATTGACACATAAGGGAAAAAATGTCCCATGCCTTGCAATGAAAATTACCCAAACTTCGTCCCATGATAAAAACCCAGGCTAAACCCACAACTGGCACATTTCTCCTGGGAAGAAATGCAGGAGTTTGACTAGTGACAAGAGAAAAATGGTTTTCTTAAGGCTTAAAATGTGACTTCCTTGCCAGAAAGAAAAGCTGTTTGATTTGTGCCAACCCTGAAGAAATATATTAAGTAATATGAGTGAGAAATTTGATTTAATTGAATGCTCAATTATTTAAACTCCCCAATTTTTTAAGTTTTAAAGATTTAAAGCTTGATTTTGAGCACTGATTTAAATCAATCCACCTGGTGGATTACACTTGTAACTTCCCAGCATTGATAAAATGACATTTATTAGGCACTAAACCCTGCAGCGACTGGCATGTATCAACAGAAAGGCAATGAACCAGCAAATACAGCCTCCTCAATGCCCCCCTTTCATCCAGAGTAATGAAATACTAGGTACATCCAACTTTTGGCTAATATTGTACATCCAAAGCCCTGCCAAAAACTCCTCATATGGGGAAAACCAACAGAGTAGAGGGGGAGCTGGCTTGCCATGCCAAATACTCACTAAAGAAAGCACCCTTTTATTATCAGTGCATTATATACCGATTTACAACCAGGTACATAAAGAGGAGAAGGAGCAGAGACATGAATTCCAAAGGTGCTGGAATTAGAGGTGGGAGTCATACACACTCTGTGTTTATGAGTTGTCAAGTCTGAGTCCATTTTTCAACTATATATTTTTCACCCTTGTCCCAACTATATTTTCCCAGTTATTTTTTAGTAAAAATTATTGGAAAATAATCTTAATTTTGTATAATGTCTTTCTGAATAGGCATGCTTACAATGGCACAGTCAGAGTGGAATTACATGTTACGAAAAGAACTGGCTGTTCTTTTCGTAACATATGTACTTTCAAGGAATATCTACATCCTCCAGAATGACTCTATGGCCAGAATCATGGAGGAGCACCAAGAGATTCCTAGAAAGTTATTTTCTCAGTATATAAAAATTAGGTAGTAAAGGATATAAGTGTCGGAAATAGCAACCTTCTACAAGCCTTCTATACTAGTTATTTCTTATGTACGGTATATCATTCAGATTGCTTGCTATATTGTAAGTATATTTTGATGTGCAGTTTTGCCTTAAGTCTATGTTGTTTGAGGTTGTGGGAGGGACTACAGACCATGTGACCAGATCTGGGACTATTCAGGCTGAGACTCCATTTCAGAATGCAGAGATGTTTTAGACTCTGGACTGTTAAGATTGTAAGAGAGATGCCCTGGACAGAGAAACTATTTCAAACCTATCTATAACTAGACTATGTACTTGTATGCTCAATACATAAAGTTTGAAAGCAAATCAACTATGTTACTTTGAACAAAGTCTATCTATTTTTTGGTCTCTTGAAAGCAATATATTTTATGGGAGAGTAGTTTTTTTAGGCAACTGAAATAACACTGAAAATCCACTCATATATATATACATATATACATACATACACACATATATATGCTTCAACAGCATATATATTTTATGCATTGGCATATCTTTGTTCCTAACAGTTCAGAGAGATAATCCGGTATATCAGTCTAACAACTGAGAAACCTAATTTTCCATGCATCAATACTAGTGGATATTTACCACTAAGGAGAGGATTCACTCAAACGTGTATTTAACTCTTTTCAGGAATATTATATTTTACAAAAAGGTTATGATTATTCCAAATAGTGTGAATGCCAATTAATCTCCAAAAGGCTGAAAACATTAAAATATGTATCACTTGAAATGAAACAATTTGAAACTAGTTAAAATAATTTAAAGGATGATCAACCATATAAACTGAATACAATCAACCAGAACCTGAGGACTTGAATTTAAAAAAACAAGTTTTTCCTTGGTGCTGGAATAACATCAGCACTGGTGCCCATTGGGCCTCCAAGGAAAGGCATTCCATAACTAGGGCCCCTTCTACACTGCCATAATACAGATTATCAAAACAGATAATTCACATTATCTGCTTTGAACTGGGATATATGAGTCTACATTGCCATACAATCCAGTTAAAAGCAGATAATCTGGATTTTATATTGCAATGTAGAAGGGGCTTGGGTGCCACAACAGATAAAGCATTCTCCCCTAACAATGTCTTGCCTTCAAAGGAAAGCCCCTCCAACAGACTCTCAGTTTTGGGGGAAACATATAAAGGGAGAGGCACTCACGTAGCTTCTGGGTACCAAGATGTATTGTCTTGGTACAACTGCAATGGACACTTGGACATCAATAATCTTACACTTCACAACCTGTGTTTTTCTTTTCTTCAAGTGTTTTTATTTACGCTGATTGTGTACATTTTGCTCACCTTATAAATACTCATCTCTGTTTTTTAATTATATAATTATCCCAATTTGATTTATGTTAATGAGATAATTTAAAGGAACTGATGAGATAATTGGAATGAAAATTAAACTCAGCCCATTTTTGATGGGAGTGAAGAGAAAATCAGGTTATACAGATAAGCAACAGAAGCTCAATAGCAGGGCAACTCTTTGGGGTGTTGGACAATTAATTGTCAAATCTCTGAGCAGAATGAATAAAAACTTGCAAGGGGAAGTTTTTAATTAAAATTGTTGGGTGTCTATAGTAAATTCAGACTTAGCTAGAGTACATGCAATAGAGAGATCTTGCTTATGGGGAAGGATGTTGCTGGGAAAAAATAATACTGTGTTCTACTTCATGTGAAACCACCGTCTTGATTCTCATTCCAGCTAACCACATGAACACAATGCCTCGAAGCACCGATTTGCTTTAATTAATGCCTTTCTCTAGTTGGGGTGCCCAATTGGATTTACACGAATTTGATGTCCGCTTCTTATTGAGTTAAAAGGATTTGGGTAAAATTCGATACCCTTTCAACTGAGAATAAGTCTTATTAAAATAAGCAGGGCCTGTTCTGTGTTGACATGTATAGGTTCGCACTCTTAAAACATACTGCGATGTGTTCAGAAAATCCTGCTCTTGGCATGCTATGATCCTAAATCAAACTGTGTGCTCTGCTCAAAACTTTAGCAAGCTGAATTGACTTGGCATTCCTCTAATAATCTGTAATAAAACACCTGTGCTTGAAAAAGAAAGCTTTTTTGGCTGTAAAGAAGAGGCCCGTTTAAATATTAAAATGTGACAACAAACAGTTGTTCTGGCTTTTGAGCTGTAAGCATGAAAAGGTTATTTTTGACAGTACACTGAGCACTTACTCGGTTTGATCAAGGTTTAAAAGATGGATAAGAGATATCCATACTATAAAGTCACATTCATGTTTTAAACCACATTTCTTTACTAATAAGAGGATAGGAGAAAATGTACTCTCATAAACGTACTCAGTAGCAGTATCAATCTGCACAAATCCTTTTAAAAGCCCTAATAAAAATGCCTTCTAGGGCCCTTTCCACACAGCTGAATAAAATCCTACATTGCCTTCTTTGAACTAGGATATATGTCTATGTGGAATCAGATCACCCAGTTCAAAGCAGATATTGTGGGTTATTCTGCCTTGATATTCTAGGTTACATGGCTGTGTGGAAAGGCCCTCAGATAACCCAGTTCAAAGCAGATATCGTGGGATTTTCAGCCTTGATATTCTGAGATATAATGCTATGTGGAATGGCCCTAAGAGGGAGAAGAGCATCAGTTGACAGTTCTAGTTATTCTGTATTTTTAAGTTTACGATTGTGTGTGTATGTGTGTGTGTAATGTAGTCAGATTAGTTTTAGCCCAATTTTCTCTCCCTAGGTTTCCAAGAAACTGTGTAGGTTTCCAAGCAATACATTCTTAAAATTCTATAGTTTTTAAAACTTCAAAACAATGTATTGTTGAAGGTTTTAATGGCTGGAATCACTGGGTTGTTGTAGGTTTTTCAGTCTATATGGTCATGTTCTAGAAGCATCATCTCCTTACGTTTTGCCTGCATCTATGGCAGACCTCACAACCTCTGAGGATGCCTGCCAAAGATGCAGGCCAAACGTCAGGAGAGAATGCTTCTAGAATGTGGCCATATAGCCTGAAAAATCTACAACAACTCAACTTCAAAACTTCAAAAGCTTCTGTGAAAGATATGCTCAATAAAATACTCGTAATCATGACAAAACATAACCAAAGTCAACAAAAATAAACCAAGTTAGATATTTTGCTTTAAAGTTTTAAAACACATTAGACATCCAAAAACAAGGTGAACAACTGGAGGACCAGAAAGTTGACTGGGATGAGAGACAAGATGGGCCCTACATCTCTGATCTATTTCCAGAAGCTGATTGAAATAGCAGGTGGATCTTACTTCTTGGACTTGTGTTCAGGCTATGAGAAATACTATATCTCACTTTATGTGCCCATTGGAGCTCAATAATTTTCAGGAGAGGCGCTTGTTCTCATCAAACACAACATTGCAAGTTTGTTTGGGATGTTCTACTGCCAGCAAGTCAAACATTATTACTCCAATGGGGCTTTAGGAACCTGAGGCCCCTTCTACATTGCCTGACGGGAGTGGCGACTAACAAATCGAAATAAATAAATAAATATAAAATCCAGATTATCTGCTTTGAACTGGATTATATGGCAGTGTGACAGGGAGGAGGAAGGAAGCAAGGTTGTTTACTGCTGTCCTGGAGACTAGAACATGGATCAATTGCTTCAAACTACAGGAAAGGAGATTCTATTTGAATATTTGGACGAAATTCCTGACTGTGAGAGCTGTTTAGCAGTGGAACTCTCTGCCCCAGAGTGTGGTGGAGGCTCCTTCTTTGGAGGCTTTTAAGCAGAGGCTGGATGGCCATCTGTTGGGAGTGCTTTGAATGCGATTTTCCTGCTTCTTGGCAGGGGGTTGGACTGGATGGCCCATAAGGTCTCTTCCAACTCCATGATTCTATGATTCTATGAATCTAATTCAAAGCAAATAATGTGGATTATCTGATTTTATAATCTGGATTATATGGCATTGTAGAAGCCATCTGAATGGGATGGGCTTTTAGTTGTGTGCTGTGTCTTCAACCATGATAGTTAAAGTGGAATTGTAGCAGTATAGTATTACTATAGTATCCATTAATCAGTTAGCATCTATTTTGGAAAATAATCATACCAAAGTTTTTTACATTGTGTTTTTTTATTATTATAAGAAGATGGCACTAACAAGGAAACCATCAACAAAGTAATGGAAGCAGAGGACTATGCAAGAAAGACTGTAGTGAACAGGTTCAAACCCACAGCATGCACACCATTCACATAACTTCTGAAATCACTTCTGATCTTTTCATGCAAGCCTATATATTGATCCCACCTTGCAAAATATATTCAGAGCCATAAGACATTCTGTCTTGGGATACTGTTTGCTTTCCGCAATTGGTCCACTGATATAGCTAAGTTTTGCTATTTCACTATGAAGTTATATCATTACTGAATAATGGCATAAAACCAAATGACATAAATTTATCCTTCATCATTTGCAGCTTAGCCAACAAATGAGAGAGGAACATTGAAAAAGACTTTAGGTTATTGCTTAAATTAATGGATTCTGGAACACTTCCATTTTCCTCCTTCCTTGTGAGAATGAATCTTCTTTTCTATTTCCCTTCCATCTGACAGTTATTTTAAGATCTCGAGCTGGTACACAGAAATTCACTTTGAACTGGACACTTTTTCTTAAGGTTGCTCCATAGATCCAAGAACAACAGAGAGAGGATTACAGAGTTGCAATCTGGAAGTCATGCCTACCTCCGTCACAGCTCTGAAGAACTAGAAGAAGTGATCACGAGGAGGAAAGAAGGCGGAGGAGTACAAAAACAACACCAACAAATGCAACATGGGATCACTTCAGACACCAGACCACAACTTCCTGGTTCAACCCTGAAAATGACCCTACTAAATATGTGTTTTATATACACTTGCAAATGTCAATTCTTTCAAAATGTTCAAATGCACAGCATATTTAAATGCTTGTCACGTCCACCACAAAAGTATATGGCAGATGGAAAAAGCAAGAAATTACAACAAATATTAGGAACTTAAGTCCAAAGATTTGTCTTGTCCAGTTCCGCAGTTCACTCAAAGGTCAACTAGATATTTCTGGGAAATCCAGGATCTTCTTTTGGTCACCCTTCCTTGCCATGTATCAATGATCATATAAGCAGCAGTGGCAGACCTATCCCAACATGAATTGGTCTCATTCTCTGCTTAAAGCTAAATGAATAACATTGTAGTCTCAAAAGGAAAATATTCCCAGGTGTGTATGGCCAAAGCATGCATAACAAAAAGAGAAAGCAAAGGAAGTGGGATATATTGCTTTATTATCGAGGCTTATATTCCTCTTCACCTTTCAAATGAAGACATGGCAGCATGCACAGCTTTCCTTCCCCTTCCCCCTGCCACCCCACACCCCATCACTATTTATTTTAACCCCATAAAGATTAGATTGAGAGAAAGAGATAAGGGAAAGCCATTGGCCTAAAGCTCAAGTAAATGCCATGGTTTAGGGGGGATTAGAATCTGGTGTTTCCAAGTCCCAGCCCGACATTTGAACTTGGGGAGTGAATGTTGTTTCTACAAAGGCCAATATTTACAGCAAATGACTACAGTTTGAAATGGAAGTACAATGCATCTCACTGTAGTAGAATAAAACTGATAACTACTTTACTTTTTTTTCATGTCAGGAGAGACTTGAGAAACCGCAAGTTGCGTCTGGTATGAGAGAATTGGCTATCTGCAAGGACATTGCCCAGGGGATGCCCAGATGTTTGATGTTTTACCACTTTGTGGGAGGCTTCTCTCATGTCCCCATATGGGGAGCTGGAGCTGACAGAGGGAGCTCAACCTGCTCTCCCTGGATTCGAACTACTGACCTATCGGTCAGCAGTCCTGCTGGCGCATGGGTTTAACTCTTGTTTAACCCATTCTGTTGGTAACCCATTGTGATGGTAACCTAAACATGAACTGCTCAGCCCTTTATACACAAAATGAAGTCTTCAAATAGGAAATTACAGTCTGTAAAGAAGGACACACACTGTATTTTCTATTAGAATTGTAAGAGTTGGAAGAGACCACATGAGACATCTAGTCCTACCCCCTGCTATTGATGGTTTTGTAGATAATTTAAACTAAATAATGGTTTACTGCAACAAAATACTGGGCAGAATCTATGCTTTCATCAAGATACCCCAGTGTTGGTGTGCAAGGCCATAAGAGTCCATCAAACCACAGTGACATATAAATAGATCTACATAGATCCCATAACCCAAGATACAAAAAAAGCAAAGTAATTCCAAATCGCATTTGTATGAGACGAACATTTCTTGAACATGTCACCATTAAAATCCATACACCTCCTCAACACTGCTTGCAAAGTCAGAGTGACACTAGCTTGAAAACTGCGACTGAGGAAATTAGACTTCTCTCCACCAAGTTTCACACCATTTTTATAAAGCACAGCTTGGATTCTTTCACTTCAGATCTCTGTAGACATTTTGGCAGGTTTTTTCCCAAAGTGAAATAGCCTACAGGAATCTAGCATAGCAAATGTCTGTAATCGGCAGAGCTGGTTCCTTTTATTCTGTAAGGAAATTGCTTGTTTTTAGTAATAGCCAGAACTGCTTACAAACTAGGGTAATGGAGGATGTCTAACATGTTTTTCGCTGTTAGCAAGAGTTAAACATTTTTTTGCAAAGTGAGTCAGAAGTTCTACAAGTGATTTTACTGCATTGTGTGTTAACTTTTTATTGTTTTTGTATTACTGTTTAATTTTATTTTATTGCTGTATTTTTATGTTGTATATTTGCTTTGTTGTAAGTATTGGGCTTAGCCTCATGTAAGCCACCCCGAATCCCCTTGGATTGATGGTGGCAGGGTATAAATAAAGATGATTATTATTATTACTAATACAAAAAGAAAAGAATCTTGATTGTACGGTATTTGTACGTTCAAACTGAGGTACAATAAAGGTTCTTTTCTTTTTGTATTAGTAATAATAATAATAATAATCTTTATTTATACCCTGCCACCATCTCTCCAAGGGGATTCGGGGTGGCTTACATGAGGCCAAGCCCAATACTTACAACAAAGCAGATATACAACATAAAAATACAGCAATAAAAAAAACCTTTCAGTTAGCTGTTGGGAGATGTACCCATATTAAAGCATTTTTAGTCGTCTGTACCATCCTGATAAAACTCAGCAAGCCCAAATATAAAGCAGTACAAGTATACCAAAGCCTCTGACAAAAGGAACTTTTTTTAATTTCCAACCCATCCCCAACTTTGCCTTCTCCTCCTTTATCTAAATGCAAATTTGTAGAAGTATTGGCACTGGGAGGATGAAACTGGGCTGTAGAAACACTGACTTTGGATGTCAGGTTACAGAAGTATCTCTGCAGTAAACCATACAATGAAGTTTAATCTGTTTCAGCCAATCCTACTATAAACTGTGTGTGTCTGCCTACAACAAGCAAGATAAACAGAAGCCGCCTCCAGAATTTCTTACTGGGTATGTTTGAACAACCAAACAGAGATAAAAGGATAGACTAGATAGCTGAAACAGGCTGAGATGTTGTGGATAGTGTGGATGAGGATTTGGCTGTTGAATTAGAGCCCAGCCAGGATCAGCGGCTCCCTAAACCACACCCAGAAGCAACAACTACTCAAACCGACCAAACACAAGATGCTTCATTAGAGAAAGCTTTAGAAGATATAATTGTGCCTTCCTATGCAGAACATAGAAGAGAAAAATCCCAGCCAGAATTACCGAGAGGATGGCCAGCAATAGGGTTCAGCTGTGAAAGCAGCATTTAAAAGGTTGCAGTGTGATACCTGATTACTGGCGGCAACATTTGAAACCAAGCCTTGGACCTTGTGCACTAGAGACTTTGGGATCCTTCATGACTTTGGCATTGGATTCGTGGATACAGTTTTGTGACATGAAAGTGGGGTGATTGGATTGACTCAGGACTATTATGTGGCTCCTCTGTTGCTTGTTCCTTTGAAGTTTTGTTATGACTGAGAAGAACGAATTGGCTGACCTTGGACTGTATGACTATTCTGTTGGTGATTCCAGGGTGAGGTATTTGACACAAACTGTTCATTTTTGTCATGTAGGGATTTGTCCCTATTTTTCCATCTTATTTCTGCGTGCTACCATATTGTAGCTTAAAGAAATAATGCCTGGGAAAGCTATTTCTAAGATTTTGCAGTAGTAGCAATATCAAAATGAGCAAGAAGGTATACAGGTGTTAACCAAGTATCACCGGTATGCTTTTAAACGCCTTTTGTTGCTGCTTCTTCTGCAGAATCTTAGGAACAGCATTAGGGGGCCAGGTGAGTGCAGTGAGGCAGAAATGCTTCATTTGTCCCATCTGTCATCCACATCTGACCCAAGGCATGCGATATAAGCATTTCCCATCATCATCTCTCCAGGGAATACATACATTTCTTAAAAGAATGCTGACTTTTAAAAGAATTCTATTATAGGCTTATGATCAATTTATTCTCACCTACTGTCAGCCAGAACAACAGACAAAAAGGTAAATATTTTACACAAATGAACAATTTTAATGTGAAATCCTAAATGCTCCAAAACCTCAAACTGTCCACCTGAGTATAAGGTGCATAATTAATATTAATAATAATAATAACCTTATTTACAGACCACCCTCTCTTCTCGAGGGGACTCAGGGCTGTTTGCACACAAAAGGCAAACATTCAATGCCATAATCAAATTCAAACACATCAAAACAATACAAAATAATACAAATGACATCAATAAATTTTGACAAAAAGAATAAAAATAAAAAGAATACAAATACTCAAATAAAACATAGTTACATTAATAGCATAATACATTAAAGACATGTGCCCTGGACAATTTAATAACTAAGATGCATAGAAAGTGTTTATCATCAGTTGTGCTTTGAAATATATTGTAGCAACCATACGATACATTAGCTATACAAAAAAAATTAGCCAGTGTTCAGGTCAGATTGATTTCAGGTGTGCTAGTCCTCCTCCTCTTTGAACGCTAAAGTGCATAAGTGCATTTTCAGAAGTGTTTTGAAGGAGAGGAGGGTGGGGGCCATTTTTATTTCTTTAGGAAGGTATGGTCTATATAGGGAGATGCGATTGGACAAATGGCCTGGATTTTGGGTTTAGATGTAGGTCGCATTCCAAAGATATCTCGCTATGTTCCTATAAGCAAATACAAGAATTCAAAAATCTGAAACATTTCTGGTTCCAAGCATTTTGGATAAATAATTCTCAACCTACAATGTATGTTCAGGACTCTGTATGAATGCCCTTTACTTTGTGTTCGCTGTCTTCCTATTCACAAAGGTAGAAAATCACACCCTAAGCTTTCTCATGTCAGTCATAACTAATTCCCATGACAACTAATGAAACAAAGTCGGGCTACTATTCAAGTTAAGTCCTATCACATATAGTCGGTTTCTGCCAAAACCAACTTCAGTTGGATCCCAGTCAAAACATTTTCAGTTCCCCTGTTTTGATAACAAATGTTCAATGCTGACTTTTCAGCTAGACATGAGGAAAAGCATATTGCCAGAGGTTTGGAATGTATTATGACACAGGAAATCCAATTAGTAACTAGCTTAAATTAAAAAACAACAGTTGTTATTACACAAAAAGCCAAAGAGCAAGCCTTAAGGAAATGCCTTAAAAAAACCTAATAATGAACTAGTTCCCATTTCCAAACTATTTTGCATTCTTTCTTGATGCCATCCCTCAACACAGATAGGAGTTACCTTGGAAATAATACATGCTTAGATCCCAATGGCTTGAAAAAGGAATGGCGATTGCATTATAATGACATTCACACAGGGCAATAAAAGATACCCTCAAAGGTAGGGAGGATTGGAGAATGTGTGTGTAAAAGAAAAAGCACATTTCTGTGGAGGAAAATCCTCAAAGTGCTGCAAAGCACATTTTGGGGACATAACTGGAATACAATTTCTTCCACTTCTCTGAACTGCTTCAAACATTTAAATGCATCACCAAAAGAGATGAACCCTCCTGTTGCCCTGATAAGTGACTCATGGAAACAATTTAAGTATTCAGAAAACATGGTCACCCCAAAGAGACAAGAAATTACACTTGGCCAAGGCCAAGACATTTCATTATTCTTACTCTTTTTATTATTCATACATAACACAGTCTAACTTATTCCTACAAAGAAAAAAAGGAGAAATATTTAAAGCTATAGGAAATTTTGTGTCTTGGAAAAAGTGAGCTTTGAGCCAGCAGTCAAATCACGGCAAATTTAATGTACAGCGCTAATATTATGAACGTCAACACAAAGGCTCCTTGCTATTTATAAGGTGTTTAGCAAATATCTGTACTAATGAGAGCTAGCATTTTGACTAATAAAAAATTAAAATAAACCTATACATTTTGCCATATGGAAATTGTAATCATGAAATGATGGGTGTTCCCACAATATGAAAGTTCGTGGAAAGTATACCTGGGTGGCATTAACATTGCTAGAAAATACCAGAAAGGGTGTGTTCTTGTTTTTCCGTTTGCAGTGAATTAAACAGCAAGTTACTGTTATATAAATCACACACAAAGTGGGCACAATTAAGCCTCTATCCAAAGGTGTGATGTTTATTATTTAAAAAATCAGATTTGCAACATGATGTTTCAGTCCAAAAGAGACCCATTTGTTGTATTGATGCTGTGTTTTCCAAATTTCTGGAAAATGAGTGCACTTGGTGGACAACTGGAGACAGAGACATGTCTTCTTATAGTATCAAAGAGTCTTTAAAGAGCAAAAGGCGGATGGCTGACAAAATAGTGTAGCACAGAGTATTTCTATTTGGAGCTTCATACTTTTGAGTGGGCAAAACCCAAAGCACATCCTGCAGTCAATGTTTTGAATGTCTGGTGGCTTGAGAAGAAACAGGTAAATACTTGAAATAAACCCACCAGCAGCAACAGCTTCTTACTCATGAGACTGAATGCTTTTGGTCAGATGGCGAACTAACTGTTCTAATGGATCTACTGTAATTGAAACTAACAACAACATTCAGGACAGGATCTTTGGGTTCACATGCCTGAAGTTTCTTTTCTCTGGGGAATTGATTGATGGAGGTTTAAATAAATAACTTGCCCCTTACATCAATAAAATCCTGTGATAGGACCCGCATAAGTAAGAACTAACATGAAGGCACACTACAACAAATAGTGTTAGCTGGGGTCAGAAAAAGTTACTTTTTTACTATGATTCAGTCAGCATTGTAGACTTACATCAGTAAACTAGAGTCCAAAAGTGACAGGCAAAAACCAGAACCTCAACCTATGGCCAATACCAGATGAGAGACTCCCCCCCCCCCCCCGATGTTCTGTTGTGGCTTTGATTAAGCAATCCACCAATAACTACCCTGTCCCTACTTTAAATTCTGCACCTTATGTCAGCCCTCTTATCAGCTATTTTGACACTTAAGTCAATAGTATTCCCCAGCCCCTGTTTATATGATTTTGGCACTTTCCTTGGGCTCCTTTCAGGATTTATTGCACTCATTGAGCCTGAATCTTAGCTATGTTCTTTTATTTCAGCCATATTGTTTTGATGTTGTTATGACTGTGTTTGATTTATATTTTATCTGATGTTTTTAATTGTCTTTGTTTTTATCTGTAATTTTTGGGCTTGTCCCTTATAAGCCACCCCAAGTTGCCTAGGAGAGATGGTTGGTGGGGTATAAAAATAAAATTATTATTATTATTATTATTATTGGCACACAAAAGATTAGGCAACTTGGAAGGCACTGAACAGACTGTGCTCTGGCACCATGAGATGCAGAACCAAATTTAAGAAATGGGGCTACAAAGTGGAGTCCACGACATGCGAGTGTGGAGAAGAGCAAACCACAGACCACATACTAAAATGCAGTCTGAGTCCTACCACATGCACATTGGAGGACCTTCTTATAGCAACACCAGAGGCACTCCAAGTGGTCAGCTACTGGTCAAAGGACATTTAGTATAATGTCAAGTTTTTTTAAACGTTGTGCTTTTTAAAATACATTGCAACTGTACCCTTGGTTCTCTTCTGATATGATAAAGCATTGTAGACTACTACTTCAGCCTGCCAACAAGTCAACATGGATAGATGTCACCGTTGCAGTTATACTAATTTTAAACTAATTCAAAACGAATAGTAGACTATACTAAAAACAAGCATTTGTTGCTTTATTTTCCATTTTAAAAAACCAAAACTTCTCAAGTCCTTAACTTTAGTTGGACAATGGCCCCTTCACTGTGGGACAACTCCAGTTTTCCAGTTCAAGAATACAAAGAAAGAGATAGATGCCCTCCTTTATCTTGTTAAAAGCAGGGTTGCTCCAACAACTTTAAATTATCCACAAAGGCAGATTTCACATGATGCTAAAAAGTACGTATCAGCAAAGAGAGGGATACAAAGCATACTGGAGCAGCATATACAGGTAAGTGACCAAGTTTGATTTCACAGGACATGAATTGAACCAGGCTTTCCCCCAATGTTGCATCTTGGAAACATTTTGGACCACAACACCCATCACCCATGTCCTTGTCTGGGTGTGCATAATGGAGCTTGTATTCCATTATGATGGTGGAAAGCTGTGCCCGTCTGCTCAATGGCTAAATTTTAAACATTTTTTCAGCATGATTTTCAGAACTGAATGTTAGACAAAGAGGATCTTATAGAGGGCTTTCCTTAACTTTCTTTCTTTCATGGTGAGCCTTCAAAGTGGATTTAGAAGTAATTCATTTCAAGCCAAGATTCAGGTATGTGAAAGTAATTACAATATGGGTTTTTATATAGCCACCTCTCTTCAAGAAGGATTTCAAGGCCTTTCAAAAATTTATAGAACCACTATCTTGGCTCACATGGGGAAATTACCTGGTTCTTGAACTAGAATCAGTTCAAGGAATGTCACACGCATGGCATTGGGCATAGCAGGCATGATTCAATATTTCCGGGCTTCAACTCAAACATACGCTGAATGTCACTGAAATATAATGGGGTGGACGGGCAAAGAGACAGCTGGCACCGGGGCACAGCAGTTTGGAGGGGAAATATGGAAACTAATCAAGCCGTTTACACTTTTAAAAAGAGTACCATGAACGTGAAGTAGCCCCAGAGAGGAACAGAAAAGGCTTGGTCTGCTACATGGAACAATCCACATAATCTGTAGGAAATTCCACAGGGTTTTCCTTCAGTTTCTCTCAGGAAAGAATGATTCTCTGAGAGAGAAGTTGGGCAAGGAATTCACCCTCAAGGGACTCACATTTTACTGCCTCTTCAGACACCAAGGCAAAATTCTGCTTTCTGACGCTGTATGGTTTCTGAACTTTTTACTGTCAGATTTTCCTTGCCCAAATATACATTGCACTTTATAACTGCCCTCAAACTAAGTGCTATCTTAATCAGATACTTATTTATTCCCTTCCCTTATTTATTTCCTTAGTTAGTTCCTTTTTTCACAGCATGGGACCCTTGTGTTCAAGGCAGTGCCCCTGCCTCCAGAAACAGAGTGTGAAGATCAATTGTAATTGGTATAGAGCTGGGAAAGGAAGACAATAATAGCTTTTTAACTCTTTGACTTGTGAAATGTAGCCTCAATCCAGGCTGAAATGCTATTTGGCAGGAAGGCAGCTTGTAAACAACAATTACACAGAGTCCAGCATGCGATCAGTGATATACAAAAGCAATTTGTCTGGTCAATATTCTCTATTTCACTCTGCAGTGTCCAAAACTTTCCCATGATTCCTAATTGCAATAGCCATCCCCTTCAATCTTCCAGTTAATCCTCTCTCTTCCCAGTTCTTCAGCCACTTTTAAAATGTCCCTTTCTCCTCCCACTTTTCCACCTTTGCCTTCTGTTTACTCCAATGGCTGCAAATGGAGTTCAAAGTGCAAATGTAGCTTGTACTCAACTTGGCAGATGAATATGAGAGACAGATTTTGCCCTTTCCAGTAGGCTCAGGCATTAACAAGCTGTAACAGACTCTCCCATCTTATCTGTTCTTCCCCTTTAATAACTTTTGTCATATTGGGGTGAATGCCATCCCATTGCTGTTTGAGGTGGCAATGAAATGGATTCTTCAATGATCATATAAATATGTTGACTGAAGAGTACAAGTAGTCAACATTCAAAAAGTTACTTTGTCCAATTTATCAGAGTAAATTCTAGTCTTCTATCCGAATACATCTCATTTTTATATACTACCTCTATATCAGTAGTTCTTAACCTATGGGCCGCGGACCACCAGTGGGCGACCAGGATGAAAATCTGGTAAGTGAGCCTTGTTCCTCTTTTTCCCCCCACTCCTTTCACACCCGCTGCCACTCCTTCCCTGTTGTTGACCATGGCATATGTTCTGTATCAGAAAACAGAGCTGATGTGGTCTTACCAATGCAATTTTCTGAATCAGCACTGCAAACCAAATCTAAAGTTGACCAAAAACTGATTCGTAACCCTTTTGGTACCAAAGTTGGAGAGTGATCCCTGATCAAAGTGGTCCCTGGTCCAAAAAAGGTTGGGAACCACTGCTCTATATGGCATGGAATGTCATACCAAAAGAACTAAAAATGCCCCCCCCCCCTCTCCTGTCTTTTAAAAAAACCTCCTAAAAACCTATTTATGCACTTTAGCGTATGGAGAGGAGGAGGATTAGTACATCTTAATTATATACTCTCATTTAAATACTGGAAATCTACCTCAGTCCTGTTGGTCGCAATAAACCACTCCATATTTTTTATTATGTTGATAAAGGTGCCCCTGATGGCACAGTGGGTTAAACCGCTGAGCTGCTGTACTTGCCGATCGAAAGGTCACAGATTCAAATCCGGAGAGCAGGGTGAGCTCCTGCTGTTAGCCCCAGCTTCTGCCAACCTAGTAGTTCGAAAACATGCAAATGTGAGATCAATAGGTACCACTACAGCGGGAAGGTAACGGTGCTCCATGCAGTCATGCCAATCACATGACCTTGGAGGTGTCTATGGACAACATCAGCTCTTCGGCCTAGAAATGGAGATGAGCACCAACCCCCAGAGTTGGACATGACTAGACTTAATGTAAGGGGAAAACCTTTACCTTTACCTTAACTGTGTGTAATGTGATATATTATGTTTATTTAAGTTCTATCTTTTTGGTTATTATCGGTTAGTTATAAGTTTATATTGATGTTGTTTTATTTATGGTGATTGATTTGTTGCTTGTCTGTTTTATTATGGCATTGAATGTTTGCTTCTTTTGATGGAAACTGCCCTGAGTCCCCTTGGGGAGATATGGTGGGATATAAATAAAGAATTCCTATTATTCTTATTTTTATTATTATGGATATCCATGGCTTTCAAGGTGAGTGTTACATTTATTATTTTATTTATTTACAGTATTTATACCCTGCCCTTCTCACCCCAAAGGGGACTCAGAGCGACGTTACAATAGGCAATAATTAGATGCATTACCAAACAAACAAATAATAGAAATAAACATATACATTAAAAGCATAAAATTAAAAAGCAATATAAATATTAAAACCAATTATTTAAACCATGCAATCGGACTATGAGCAATAAGAAATGATATTAACAAATGATATTGCTGGAGGAATGGGGAAAGGATACTGAACACACAACAAGCTGAACTGACAAAATCATATTATACAGTTGGCATTCTGGTTGACACATCTTTTTTTCAATTGTGTCTCAGTTTTTCTCTTAACACTATTGTTAGTGTGAGACCAAAATCTTGGGTTAAAATCCAATTCAGTCGTTCTGTGGCCTATTTATAGTCTCTACTCATAATCTCATGACTCAACTCTTTTCTAGGGCAAAGTACCCCATCTTCAAAACAAAACAGAAAGTCGTACAGTGCATCAATACACTGAAACTCAAAATGACTCTATTTGCAAGAAAAAGAAATTACTGTAAGTCACAAGGGCACTGTCTGTTTTGTTGTCCGCACAACCATGAGAACAAATTGAACTGTGCTAAATGGGCAACTAAACAATACTGCAATTCTACACATGCTTGCTCAATCTACCAGCAGGGTTGATGGCAAAATATCTAGGCAACTCACATGTCAAGTAAGTGAGAGCTGTACTGGAGCCAGAGGTTTTCAGGGTTGATCTGCTAATACTGTTTGGGGTAAAAGAAACAATGTCATTATCTTGCATTCTTTTGAAGTTTCCCAAGGGTTTTTTAAATAAAAAAATAGTCAAAATACTAACAGTAATTGGGGTTTCCCAGTAACCATATATACTGTTATAAGAAATCCTTGCCTGATTCAAATCATTTTAAGGTCTTCTTGGTCCATTAGGTTTGGCAAAGACCTACTTTCTGTTGAGATGCTAAAACACTAACCTCATTTGTTATCATGGATGACAACTGAAGTGAAATATCTCAAACTTTTGGGAAACTAGACATGAAACATATAGGTATTTCTTATTATCTAGAGTTTTAAAAATATTTTCACAGCAGAGTTCTCCACTCTCCCATGCTTTTTATAATCAAATATGGATCCTTATTGTTCCTTTTCTTTTTGGACTCTCCTTGAGTGCTGGACTAGAACTCTGGGAAATCAGGGTTCAAATCTTCACTTGGCCATGGAAACTCAATAGGTGACCTGGAGCAAGGCACATTTTCCCAGCCTCAGAAAAAGGCAACAACCCCCTTCTGAGCAAATTGTACCTGAAAAACTTTGTGATAGGGACACCTTGGGACCACACAACAACAACAATAACAACAACAACAACAACAACTGTTGGCGGTATTGAGGCAAAAAAAAGTATGCCATTAAATCATACAGTGGTTTGAATCCGGGGAGAGCAGGTTGAGCTCCCTCTGTCAGCTCCAGCTTCCCATGAAAGAAGCTTCCCACAGGATGGTAAAAACATCCAGGCATACCCTGGGCAACGTCCTTACAGATTGTCAATTATCTCACACCAGAAGCGATTTGCAGTTTCTCAAGTCGCTCCTGACAGAAAATCAAAAAAATACAGAGAGAGAGAGAGAAGCAGCAAACACAAACATTTCATAAGACGACCAGAAGAACTAAAAGTACAGCATCTTTAAAAGAAGTAATTAAACAATTTGAGACATAATTCTACATAAATCCTATATTTAATACCCTATCAACTGGCATTTGCTTAATTAGAGTTACAACTTTGTTCTATGCAGCATGACACAGCCATGTTTCTTACGGCAATAGCTACAATTATTTATTTTAGTCACTTGATTGTCCAAAACGGCCAGTATAATTCAGCTATCAAAGGCAAAGTCTCCTTATCGCAAAAAAAACCAACCCAAAAACACTGTGTTCGACAGGATGCAAGCTGGGACTGCTTAAGCCTAATCACCTGATAAGTATCACTTCATGCAATTTGGCTTTCTAATAATGGCCGTGTTCCTTATTACACACTCTCATGCAGATTGCAACCAGATAACAGCAAGATTAGATTTCATGGAACCAAACCAATCAGTACCCTACACATCTTCCCAAAAGCAAGTCGATGTTGTCTTAACATGGGAAAAGAGAGCACAAAATGCCAATTGCGTCAAGGCTGACCTAAAAAGGAGCTTTGTGCATCCTAGTAAAGTTCCAAAATCAAACCATGAGATAAACTAATGAGAATTTGCCTAATTGGTCTTGTTTCTCCCTCTTGCTATAGTCTGCAAGACTGTTCAACCATTTTGGTATTGCAACCAACAATTACATTCTATTTTGGACGTAAGGTGGAGAAACACTACACTTTTCAGAAACATCTTTGTTCCCAGGCTATCTTTAAAAGATGTAGAAAAGGTGGTCACTGGTAACCCAACTCTCTCCCTCTCCCTGCCAAGAGTTTATCCCAAGGTCTCAGATTCTGGCTCTAAAATCTCCCAAGTCTGGGACAGGCCTGCACTAGCAATCCTAACAGACCAACAAATTCCCACAACAGAAAAGGTCAATGCTTAGATAGCAAAATACCAGCAAGGACAAAGTGAAATGCAGGACAGTTTCCGTAAACCTCCTGAAAGAAACACTGCAAAGCCCCACCCATAGACAATGGAAGCTGGGGAATTTGATTGTAGACCTATTGCCACACACAGCTGAAATATAGCTGTGAACCAGCACTGATTGAAAGAATTGAGAAAATTATATGGAATCCAAGCTTCCACAGGTATTCTCCAGTTCACATGAGACTAATGGGATTTGGCAGTGCTTAAGCAAAGACCAAGTAATGTAATAATGCATTCGCCTAGGAGAGCTGGCAACTCTAAGCACAGCTGGTCTCAGAAAAGTGATACAATTAGTTGGGCACATTAGAAAATGTACAGTGCCAGAAGAGGATGCAAACGGAAGGCATGCCATTGGTGTCTGGTCCTATTGTAGCAATTTGATGGTGACTCAAAGGATGAAGGCTTGAATCCCCACTCAGTTATAGAAACCCACTGGATGACCTTGGGCAAGTCACACTCTCAGAGGAATACGTGGGCAAAGAAATATTGCTTTCCTCCTTCCAAAAAAAACCAACCCACAACAGGGTCTCTGCAAGTCAGAAATAGCTTGAAAGCACATACCACAACAACTATTATATCACGTAAATGAGCTTCCTCCATAAAACACTAGCAGCTCATAGCACAACTTCTTAGAAAGCTCAAATTCAGTTTCATGAAACTAATCTTCTGCTATTGCATGTGCATAAGCTACCACTTTTCCCTCCAGTCCATATCCCACAACATTGTGTCATATTATCTGAACCGGCTACAAAGAATAGAGCAAAAGCCACCCTGAACTGATCTTGTGACTCAGCTCCAAATCCTTAGCTTAAGGCAGACTCCATAAGTACAATTTTGCAGTTACTTTAAGTGCTGTCAATTTATTCATGCTGTAGCACAGGGATCTCCAAAGAAAGGCTTGCGGGCCAGATGCAGCCTTCCATGGTCCTTTATCCAGCCCCTGCCCTAAACTTTAGACCAGACCTGGGCAATTGCTGGCCCTCCAGGTGTTTTAGACTTCAACTCCCAGAAATCCTAGCCAGTTTGCCAGCTGTTAGGATTTCTGGGAGTTGAAGTCCAAAACACCTGGAGGGCCAGCAATTGCCCAGGTCTGCTTTAGACATAGGGTCACTCTAAGTCTGAGACAACTTGAAGGCACACAACAATAATCCTAACTAACTTGACTATTTCATCAGCCAAAAGTAGGCCCATGCTTTCCATTGAAATACTGGAAAGTTTATGTTCTTTAAAGATGTTGTAAATAAGATATGTTCAGGGTGCATAGAAATTTGTTCATATTTTTTCAAACTATAGTCCGACCCCACAAGAGTCTGAGGGATCATGAATCAGCCCTCGGCTT
The DNA here is from genome assembly GCA_030556195.1 of Anolis apletophallus. NCBI lineage: Eukaryota > Metazoa > Chordata > Lepidosauria > Squamata > Anolidae > Anolis > Anolis apletophallus. Next base: position 107,856,885 of record JARBWK010000009.1, read on the forward strand.
AAAAAGCTTGAAGACCCCTTCTGTAGCAGAATTAATTTATCAGACCACAGCTGATACTGTTTCACACAAAAGTATATGTTAGAGCAGTGTTTCTCAACCAGTGTGCCGTGGTTAATGTTAAAAAAAATGTTCGCCCCCCTTAAAAAGGTTAGTCTTATCAGCAGGTGTGTCTTCTCAGAGAACTGCATCCATTTCTCTAACCCCACCCTTTCCTTGAGGGCGGGGAATCAGGTGTGCGGAGGGAGAGCAGCAGCTCTGCCCCCTTCCTTCCCCCTCCTCCTGCCGAACTCCTCCGCCCTTTCCTTGAGGGCGGGGAAGAAGGGCCAAAGCAAACCTGCTGCTTGTGAAGGAGGAAGAAGGGCCAAGGAGCGAAGGGCGCCGCCTCCTTCGGCCGTTTCCCCAGCCAGCCTCCAATCTGCCATGTCTCCTGCCATAACTCTCACCCCTCGCTCGCTGAAGCCGCGTGGAGGAGGAGCCCCACCTACTGAAGCCCGTCTACCGCCCATGCTTCTCCTCTGTGGGAGAACTGAAGCCGCCCCCTCCCCAGCTTCAGCGCTCCCACAGCTTCGCCAGCCTTGAGGGGGCAGTGCCAAGCCAGCATTGTGCTGGCTCTGCCGCCGCTGGCTTGGCACTGCCCCCTCAAGGCTGGCAAAGCTGTGGGAGAACTGAAGCCACGTGGAGGTTCGGGGCATGGTGCGGCCTGGCTCCTCCCCCTCCCCCAGCTTTGGCACTCCCACCAGCTGCTCCCAGCAGGTCACCATCCCCCAGCCATTCTTTACTGTGTTAGAGTGTCATTTTGGTTGGTGGTGTGCCCCCGGAATTTTTTAATGTTAAAAGTGTGCCGCGGCTCAAAAAAGGTTGGGAAACATTGTGTTAGAGAACTGCATCCATTTTCAGACATTATTTGACAAAACTCAAGATGAAGGTGTTCTACAAAGCTTAGGACAGGAGCAAGAGTCAATAGCAGTAATAAGGAAAGTGCATTCTTCCTGAGGCTACTAAACTACTAACTCCAATCAGTCCATTCAATACAGTCAGAAAGTCCACCCATCCCTTTATTTATAATCCCTCCTTTCTCCCATGTGGGACTCAACGGTGAAGGAGGATTGGGAGATGAAGTCTACCACATGGGAGTTCACAGTTGTCTACCATTGGCCTATAGGCTGCTGTCAGAAAGGCAAATTACATCCAACCAAAAAGTGGACAACATCTAACTAAAAGGTCCAAGGATATAGAAGGATAACCAAAGATTTAGTAGGATTTTGTTGTATGGCCAAAAAGACAAGGAACTGTTGCTAAAAATAAGAGAAACAAATATGCATAATATCTGCCTATGTTTACTTTTATGTATGCAATATGCATCCATATTTTAAAAGTATTGACATTTAAGTTGAAATGCAGGAAAGCTTATCACAAGAGCAGCTGTGACCAGACTATATCCTGCTCAGTGGTAATGATTGATGGTTGTTTTCTCTATCTCTTCCAATTGTTCTTTACTGATAAAGCAAAGTTAATCAGGGCATAACAGTCCCAAGGGGGAAGGTCCTCTATCAAGTAGAACACACTGGCCCCTCTATATGTCTAAAATTTAAATTTTATGATTTCTTTATAACATACTTTTTAATTATTGTGGCAATGTGATACTGAAACAAAAAGGGCAAACATCTTATAATGCATTAATAGAACCATCGTTTATAAGTTAATACAGTAGAGTCTCACTTATCCAACACTCCACCAGAAATATAGTAGAGTATCAGAAGTACACTTCATAACCAGCAGAAACTTACATGTGGTGAAGCTGGGATAAGCTTCTATTCTTAGGATGGCACAGGATTGCAGTGTAAGAACTTTAGGTTCAAAATATTTATTGAAACAAAAAAGAAATATTCTAGATAGTAAAGGTCTTGGTGCTAAGAAAGGTAAAAGGATAAAAAGTCAAAATATCTATGCAACTACATTTTGCCTAGAGAGAGACGCAAAACGTGTCTTCACTGGAAGGAAGTAAAAGGCAGAAGAAGAAGTAAAAGGCTGCATGGCCAAGCCCAGGGCAATAAAATAGCTTTAAAAAGGAAGTTACATCACAGAGATTCCACTGCTACATCTTCAAAGGGGGAGGAGATAGTGGCAAGGAGGAATAATAAAAACAAAGCCCTTTCTGGGAAAGAAAGCATGCATAGGAATTGGGGGGGGGGGAGGAATCCCTCATTCTAATCTTATCTCTAGTCTAGCTACTAATGGAGGACTAGAGACTTAATGACACAAGAGACTTATGCACTCCAGGGATGAAACCCAACACATTTTAAGACAGATAAATTTGAGAAAGTTCACAAAAGATCAATAAGCATGATAAAAGGTAAGGAGAACAAAACACATAAGGAAAAGTTTATTTAGTCAGGTGAAGAGAAGACTGCAGGTTGACATGACTGCACCCATTAAAAAATTCAAGGGCTGCCACATAGGCCCCATCTACACTGCCATGTTTAAACTCGATTATACTGTTCAGTGTAGACTCTAATAATGCAGACTGAACTGGATTATGTGACTCTTCACTGACATATAACCCAGTTCAGTGCAGTTAATCTGTATTCTGAAACTGGATTATAAGGCAGTGTAGATGGGGCCATAGAGGATGGTTTCATGTTTGTTGTCTGCTGCCCCAGAGGGTAGGACCAGATCAAAGGGTTTTAAGTCACAAGAGAATAGCTTTTGATTGAACATAAGAAGGAACTTCTCCACAGTAAGTTATTTGACAATGGAACTAGTTACCAAGAGAGCTGTTGGGTGTCACTTTTTCTGGACATCTTCAAGAAGAAGTTAGATGGCTACCTGCTGGGGGTGGTCTAGGTACAGTTCCTACATTGAGCAGGCAGCTGGACTCATTGGCCCATAAGCCCCTTCCATTTCTATGAATCTATGATAAGGCGTTAGTAGGTTGTTGTACTGAGAAGGAAGCAAAATACTAACTGACTTATCTTCTACTTCAAGGCTGTCCAACAGGTGGCCCGCGGGCTGTATACAGCCCCCCAGCCTGTTGGACACGGCCCCCGCTACCCTCCTGAATTTTTTAAAAAATTTTTAAATGGCAGCCGGAGGGGGAGGCGGGGCAGGGAGAAGGAAGGGAGCCAGCTCCTCCTCCCTGCACCGCCCCCTCCGTCCCTCTCTCCACGCCGCCCTTCCTAGGGAGGGGGAACCGCCGAAAAGGAGCAGTAGGTGGCGCCAAGGGCAGTGCGTCAGAGGCCTAGCGTGACGCGCCACCCTTGGCGCCACCTACTGCTAGGAAGGGCGGGGGAGCCAGCTGCCTTCTTCCTCCGTAGCCCCTCCTCCTCCCCGCTCGCGCCGCCGCCCGGGAACCGAGCAGCGGCGCGCCCGGGGGGAAAGAGGAGAGGCTTTGGAGAAAGGAGGCGGCCGGCTGCCTTCTTCCTCCGCAGCCCCTCCTCCTTCTCCCTGGGCGCGCCGCCGCCCGGGAACCGAGCAGCGGCATGCCCGGGGGGAAAGAGGAGAGGAGGAGGGGCTACGTGAGCGAGCAGCCCCGCCCCGCCCCCCGCAAGCGGCCCCGCCCCCTGCTCACTGATCACCTACGGCCCCCCAGATGATCAGTGACACTTCTTCCGGCCTTTGGGTCGGAAGAAGTTGGACAGCCCTGTTCTACTTCATTCATTAAGCCTCCAATAAACAGAACTTTCTAGTTTACAGCAACCATTTTCTCCCTGTACTCATTGCTGCTGCTCCTTCTTTGAAGCATGAGCTTTATGTTCAAGAAAGCATGGTGGGTTTTATGCTGCCACTGTTGCTTGAAAACAGAAAGGAATCATTTGGAATGTACAAGAAGGCAATAGGTACAGGTCCATTTTTGAAAATGCTACTCTTCAATGACAGTACAGTCAGCACTGCCAAGAGATTCCAGGAGCTGGACTTCAAAAACATCATTTTCCAAGCACTGGTATGATTCTGCCCGAAGGAACTAGAACCTTGTCCTCTTTTTATGTCAGCTACAAAAGCAAAGAGCGAGCTAGTCGAGCTAAAGGAAGCCCTGCTCAATATGATTATCTTTAGCCCATTCATCTTTTGCAAAAACATGGAACGAAAATGTTCTACAACTCTTCCCACTGACTGCAACCTGTTTTAATTTAGAGCTATGATCCAGTCAGTTTAGCAGATCAATTTACATGCATTTATTAATGCTGGGCACTGCATCAATTCCTGCTGTGATGCCCACACTAATTCATACCTATGCTGCTTGAATGCAACGGTTCCTGAACAAAGGATGTTGAGCCCAGAAGCTCTTTGTTTTATCTGCCGAAACACCTGGGTGGCTGTTCCACTCCTGAAGCTAAATTGCTCTCTCCAAGGTCAAGGCCTGCTTTCCCAGAGGACAACAGAGAGACTGTCATTGTTCGCTGATGTCTGATTTATGAAGACCAATCTATCACTAGGATTCCTAATGATCAGAACAGGCAATTTGCACTGCAATTTTTGGTACAATATGAACTATTAGCTGAAGCTGGAAGTGGGGGGATCAGGTTGTAACTATGAATACTGCAATGGTCATGCTGACTGGTGGATTCTGAGAGTTGTGGTTCAAAAAGGAACTTTACAGTGTTTTATTACTTAGCAAACCATTGCCACTATGTAGGCAGCAAACAGCCACCTTACCACAGAATCCTATGCATGTCCATTTTAAGGGTGCATCCATACTGTAGAGTCCCTCTACGGAGGTGAGTAGATCGGGATACAAAAGTATTAAATAAATAAAGTAATGCACCAAATTAAACGGCCATGGCAAAATGTTATGGAATCTTGGGAGATGTAGCTTTGCAAGGTATTTAGCTCTCTTTGCCAAATGGTACTAGCACATCACCAAAACTCATCTCTTCAAGCAGGCATTCGACTGTTGATTCTGTAATTCTGCTTAGTTTAGTTTAGTATAATTTTAGCTATTTTACTGGTTGTTTTATTTGTTTTATGCTGTTTTATGCTGTCTCTGTAAGCTGCTCCGAGCCCTCAGGGAGTGGCGGCATACAAGAACGAACAATAAATAAATAAATAAATAAATAAAATAATTCCATACCATTGAGCTATGGTAATTAAAGTGAAGTCAGACTGCATTAATTCCATAGAGTGGATCACCCATGAATAGCAAAAAAAGGTAGCAAATCAACCTACCTCACCCCCAGCATTTTGGAAAAGCACAAACTGAAAAGTTTGGGTACCGAAATGGAAAATATAAGAAAAGTGGAGGCTAGTGAAGGGGGGAAAGTTGGTCTTTGATACATTTTGAAAGAAGCTTCCAAATGATCTCTAAGAACTCCAACTGTTTTTGTTTATTATGCAAGACTTACTTAACACAGTTGTTTCATTTTATACTTGCATATTGTTAATTCGGGGGGAAAAGTTTACTGCTCTTTTTTATAATATAAGAATCAATCTCTACAAGCCTTTCATGTTATTTTACTCCAGTACTAAGTTTTCTGTACGTATACAAGAAGCCACTTTGAGTCTCCTTTGTGGAGAGAAAAAGAGGGGTATAAACAATAGTAATGAAAATAATGAACATGAAAAAACCAGGTGAAATATGCAGACCCCCCTGAATTTGTATATCAAAGTACATTTAGGAATTATTTTTAATTGTGCCATCAACCTCCACTTTTCTTGTGATTTCTGTTTTAGTAAGCAGTCCTATTGTGTGTGGATGTGACCAAACTTACAGATCCATATATTTTTCGCATGCTTCTGGTGACATTCTCTGTTTTGCCATTCACGTAAGCTGCATAAGGGATTCTAGAGGCAGCTGTTACTTATCTTGTCTTTTCTAGGCAGACACAGTTACATAGGATCAGTTTTCATTGATCCTACGTAACTGTCTGTGTCTGCCTAGAAATAACTCCATTCTTTCCCAGCTCGAGTTTCTTGCATTGTTTCTTGAAGACATGTTGTTGCAGCCTGCTACCAAAAGCCTGAATTCCTCCAGCCCTCCTCCTTCATCTTCTCAATGCTGATGCTGCTAAAACCCCTTCCAGTCTAACAGAAGACATGTATGAACAGTGAGATGATGGGTGGGTATGAAAATAATTTGTAAAGGGGACTTTCTTTTTCAGTGTCTTTGTTAACTGAGATATGCCAGAACATTACACATGCAAGCCTCCACACATACATATTCTGGACTTTATTTTATGCGCGTCACTCCGTGATATTTCTTGAGAGAAGGGATGATAAATATAGCAGATGAATTATAACTATCCTAAGTACAAACAACATTCAGTTATTTAAGAAGAAAATTCCATGAAAGGTTCCCTAAATCTCTTTGCAATTATGCCAAGTAAATTCAAATAGATTGGAGCATATGTTCTGCCAACAACAAGTCCTAAATTATTTCATGTAGGTAAAGGTAAACGTTTTCCCCTGGCATTAACTCCAGTCATGTCCGACTCTGGGGGTTGGTGTTCATCTCCATTTCTAAGCCAAAGAGCCGGCATTGTCCACATACACCTCCAAGGTCATGTGGCTGGCATAACTTCATTGAGCGGTGTTACCTTCCCGCCAGAGTGGTACCTATTGATCTACTCACATTTGCACGTTTTCAAACTGCTAGATTGGCAGAAGTTGGCAGATGTCTGGCCCAATTTACTTGCCCAAACACAGACTTTAATATCATCTGGGGAGGCCCTGCTCTTGGTCCTGCCTTCGTCACAAGTACGTCTGGCAGGGTCGAGAGACAGGGCCTTCTCAGTGGTGGCCCCTCAGCTATGGATATTAGATCAGCTTCTTTCCTGTTAACATTTTGGAAAAAGCTCAGGACATGTTCAAGCAAACTTTTTCAAATACAGAGTGAATATTGGGCAATGGAACAACCATATGATGGGACTGGACAATGTTTTAATACGGATTTCTTAATGACTTATGTTTTATTGCTGTTGTTATGATTTTATGTGTGTTGGTGCTTTTAAATTGTACTTATGCTTTGTGGCATTGAATTTTGCCTTGTAAACCACCTCAAGTCGCCTGAGGGATGAGAGGAGCAGTATACAAATACAGTAAATAATTAAATAACAATGGGAGCTCATGCCACTCCCCAGATTCAAACCCATGACCCCAAACAACTTCTAGGAGTTACGGGGGAGATTTCACCATGTCTTTTGGCCTTCATGAGAAGTTATTGAAAGTCACGATGTGTTTCACAAAAAGGCCTTTCATGACCCTAACTTGGCCAAGAGGAAGGAAATGTAGTGGAAATGCCCTCTATGCTCCCAAGAGGGAATAGAGAAGGGTTTACATCTTTGGTTCCAAAAACAGACTGAAGGGGCCACACTTTATGCTCATCCCAAACTATCCCAACTGTCAAACCCCTGAAAGGGGGGTGGGTAGCAGATGTGGCTACATTATACTGATGCAGCAGCAGCAGGGAAACAAGTCAAATTGTGAAGTATCAGCTTATTTTGGTTCAGAAAGAGAGAAATGAGAGCCCTCTTGTAAGTAGAATATGCCCTCTTATCCCATCCCCTCCATGCTGCATCCCTTTTCCTCCCTTCCACACTTGGAAGCTTCAGCAACATCTGCCGTCTGTCCTGGGGCTTGAGAGCTGCAAGCAAAGGTTATTCATGCAAGCCATGTTATACGCCAGCCTGTCACAGACATGAACCCAACCAATATAACATATCATACTTGCAATGTGAATTTCACAACTTCCAACAATGTCTACTCCCACATAAGAGTGAGCATTTTATTATTATTATTTAAGTCTATTTCTGTTAGCTGGGTACCACAATGCTGAACAGACAAGACTAGCATAAAATCTGATTCTAAGAAAAGGATGGGCAATAATTGAAATGCTGAATTCATCAATGGGCTATTCTGACTTGGCTGATCTTGCAAAACCAGCTTCGATCCAAGGATGTAGAAAGAATGCTCCTGAAAGGCAGACCAAAACCAATCTTTTGCAGTCTAATCCCATTTCATAGGACACCAACAGAAATTCTGAATCTACGGACATATCCTCTCTTTTCAAAAGATTTTGAGCTAGCTTACAGGTTGTTTCATTTATATGAAACACAAACTTCTGTGTGATTATTCTCTGCACCAAACTACAAATCTCATGTAACTTTTCAATTATGGAAAAGGTTTCAAAACAATTGAAAGACATCCTTGAATGCACTCGCTGCCTTTGTGAATATGCTCCACACAGTTAAGAGAACCTCAATAACAAACCATGTAATGTGCTATTACCAAGTCACCATGTAGAAGAATAAGGAAAAATTGGGCTAGGATCATAGAATTATACAGTTGGAAGAGACCCTCAAGGGCCATCCAATCCAAACCCCTGATATAAAGGATACAAAGCACTTTCGACAGATAGCAATCAAGCCTCTGATTAAAACCCTCCAAAGAAAGAGACTGCACATTTGTAATTTTACATCAGGTGTAGGAATTGTGGACAAAAAAACCTCAGCAAAACTGGCTATACTAACAACAATTCAATCACATCCCTGCTTTACAAAGCAGTGGAAGCAGAAGGGATAGGTCCCTGCCCCAATATGCATTCTGTTTAACCCCCTTATCACACTGGGGCTTTAACGCGAGCAGCCCTCTTCTTCTGGTGCATGGAGAATTCTGGGAAATGTACTTTAGGAAGGTGAAGTCCTCTGCAGCAGAATATTCAAAAGGCCCTGCCCTAAATTAGATTTCCCAGAATTCTGCACATGCCAGTAGAACGGGGCTGCCCACGTTAAAGTCCCAGTATGATAATGTGATAAATCCCTCTACAGAGAGAAGGACAACAAAAAGCAAGGTGAGCAGGTTCAGTTCTATGTCCTTATACTTATTTTGGCTGAGTATATGGCTCTTATTATTCACGCAAATACTCCAGTACAGTCATTTTCAAATAACTATGTGTTGAGACTTATTGGAACCTTGAGCCTAAAGATGAAAACCATTTGTGCAAACCTATGCATGCTTGCTTGGAACTCAGCTGCATTACATCCCATTGGGCTTCAGCTTAGGACTCAAATTTTAGGGGAGGTTGCAGCATGCAACATCATGGAGTTAGAAGAGACTACATGGCCATCTAGTCCCATCCACTGCCATGCAGGAAAAGCATAATCAAAGTACCCCCGACAGATGGCCATGCAGTCTCTGCAATACTAATTCTGCACGGCAGCTCTTGTTATTGAGCCACGGTAAACACCCACAAAAGATTTATAGTTCAATAATTGACTACAAACAAATATATTATTTTTCATTAAAAACCTTTTCTGGAAGTCCAAAGTTGTGAAATTCTAAAGATTAGAGGATCGGGAACAAACCTAGAAGCAGCTGTACCCCTGTTTAACCCTTTAATACATTGTATTGATGTAATGACTTCCATGTAACGTGTATCTTTCTTACTGTGTACTGTATCAATTTCTTATATGCAGTGTGTAAACTATTGTTATATATCAAAATGTAACTTTAAGGCAGACACCTCCCTGTAACCCTATTTGTATAACCCCTTGGGAATGGGGACACTGGCTAAATCTCTCCAGTTCTTTCAGAATAATTGTGTGTATGTAAAGACAGATGATCTTCTTTACCAGTCAAATGAACTCAGGATGTGTCCACTTAACCTATCTGCCGCTACTACAAAAGAGGGGGCTTAGAGTATGTGCATTCATTCTATACTGACAGCCAAGTCCTTGATTGTCTAAAATCAGCACCTCTGTCTTCTGAGCTCTACACATGTTTCACACAGAACTGGACATTTGAGTTAATCAAGAACTCATCAGCATATCTGTACCATTTTTTCCTCTTGGGTGGTACCCTACAGGGGGCATTTCTACAGCGAATTGGCTCCTTACACAGACCAATCTCCAGCTGTTATCCTTCCTGACATGGAAATCCCCGTCTATTGGCTGTGACATAAAGGGAACCTCCAATCAATCCTGATGTGGGTCCTGGCCTGCTTCTTTTCCAGCCAACCAGGGAAGGGAACAAGAAGTTTTAATAGCACCAGGAATGTGGCACAGCTGGCTAAATGTCAGCTGCATAAGATCTCTCTGACCAGTAGGTCATGAGTTTGAGGGCTGCCCGGGTCGAGGTGGGTGCTCGACCTTTAAGTGTAGCCTGCTGTCGACCTTTGCAGCCCGAAAGACAGTTGCATCTGTCAAGTAGGAGATAAAGGTACCACATTAAGTGGGGAGGCAAGTTTTGACTGAATTATGAGGCCATTAAAGAACTCCAAGAACGCTGAGGAATGCAGAAGGAACAACAAGGGATGCTGGAATCGCTGAGAGATGAGGAGTGTGTCAGCTCCCCCTGGTGGCCAGAGTTTGCCTCTGTTCGTCTATATGTGTGTATGTGCAAAATGGCAGAGATTGTCTGCTAAGTATGTGTACCTGTAATCCACTCTGAGTCCCCTTCGGGGTGAGAAGAGCGAAATATAAATAAAGTAAATAAATAAATAATAAATAGCTGTCAGAACTGTATAAGATGTTTCGCATTTCTCTGTATGTTTATGCTTCTATCTTTTGAAGCAAATTGCTTGTACTTGCATCATCTTTGGCTGAATCATAATAAACCTCTGTGGCTTGTCTTCAACCTGGTGAGTTTGTTCCTCTGCCCTGGACTATCTGGTTTAATTTACACTCACCAGGCATGGACTCTCTAACTGCGGTTCTAGCTAAATCACTACACACTTGAAGATACATGCAATCATTCAGACACACAGGCATTTTGTTCACCAAACTGCAATATATGCTTCAGAGTACACAACTGCTACCCAAATTGTTTTACATCTGAACTATTTAACACAGTCAAGCTATGAGATCTCAAAGAGAACATTTACGTGCAAGGAGCTTCCATTATAGTAGATTCAGGATATGCATTTCTGAGTTACTACAGCTATTAGCAGCCAGAAGAACTACTCCCTCTAGGAAAGAGCAAAATCCATAGGCTGCAGAGCTGACCAAGGCAATTCTACTGAAGTTTCCAATTAGCTATTGCATTCACACAAAACACAAGGGACAAACAGGTCCTTGAAAAAAATAATACTACACACACATTACATTTTAGGAGAAATCTGAAATACTTCCTATCAGCTGTGTTAGACTATCAGTTAGCAAGGGGGGGGGATCAATTACATTCTTCATAGTGAACAACAAGAGGAAGACTGCAAAAAACAATTGAAAAAGTTTTAAACTGCTATCAAGTTGACTTTGATTTATGGTGATTCTCTGATTGAAGAAATCTTCCAAACATCTTGTTGACAACCTTGCTCAGACCTGCAGCTTAAGATGGTTGTGAGCTTTCCAACCTCAGAGGGTCCTTCCACACAGCCATATTGCTGGGTTTCCTCCCTGGCTGCACAAGTCTCCAGCCCTCAATGAATAGTTATCTTAGATAGAATTAGAGTGAGGGATTCCTACCCCAAATTCCTAGGCATGCCTATCTCAGAAGGGGCTTTGTCTCACTCTTCCTCCTTGCCACTATCTACTCCCCCTTTGAATATTTAGCAATCTGATATCTGTGAGGGTAACTTTCTTTTTAAAGGTATTTTGATTGCCCTGGCTTAATTGCCCTGTTTTGGCCATGTGGTCATTCTCCATTTTGGCCTCTCTCTTCCTTTGTTTCATTTGAGTAAGGATGCATCTTGCCTTTCTCCAGGCAAGATGTAGCTGCGTGGATATTTTCTTATTTTTAATCCTCTTTTCTTTTCTTAGAAGATAGCTTAGCAAGCAAGCTAGCTCCAAGAACCTTTTCTATCCAGAATGTTTTTCTTTTGACTTTAATATATGTTTGAATCTATGAAGTTGTGGCTCCTGCAATCCTGTGCCATCCTGTTGAATGGAGACTAATCATTGCTCACTTCATGTAAGCTTCTGTTGGTTATGAACTGTGCTTCTAGCACTCTGCTTATATTTTTGTGGAATCACCCCAAGTGAGGGTTATTTTTGAGCCTGACAGCTCTGATTCCCATCACATATAATCCATAATATCAAGACAGAAACCCACAATATCTGCTTTGAACTGGGTTATCTGAGTCCACACTGCCATATATTACAGTTCAAAGCAGAAAATGTGGAATTTTATTCAGCTGTGTGGAAAAAGCCAGAGTCTCATCGTCCAGCACAAACTTTTGTTTCACTTTGGATTATCTCATCATAGGGTTTTCAAGTAAAAAAATATTGCTGGAGCCTCCTTCTGAGCAGTACAAACAAGTGTCAGCTATTGGTGGCACGACCATTATCTCTGAGAGATCCTCTGCCATTGTCACCCCCTATTGCTGCTGCTGCTGCCAAGTAGCTGTTCAGCACATTTAGTCTGTTTTCTCAGCAAAAGCCCATCTGATGCCAAGGTGTTACCAGCAGCAATGTTATCAGAAGCATGGCCCCTTGCCTGCAATCTCACCATCATGGAAAGCTAGTAGGAACACCGGTCTACCCAGAGGATAACATTTGAATCCAGGGCAAAAGGCTCATGCATTTTTATTTACCGTCAAGTTTGAATTAAGGCAACCCTTGGTATGAAAGACCTCCAAGAGATTCTGGTACTAACTGCTCAAGACTAGAGGTGCTCACATCCCTGAACAACACACCATCCTCATTAGTTTTCTTAATTTCTTTAGAATGGAGAGGGGATGAATCTAACTGGTTTTTCCTACTGACAGGCTGTGTTTGGAGTGCACTCTGAGAACCAAAAATCTGGCAGGCAGAGCTGGGTGAGGGGAGGGGGAGACTCATTTCATGATCACCTTAAGCCTGACACTCACATCCGAGACCCCAATTCAAATTTGTCAAATTGCCATCTGCCCCCCGTTATCAGGGAAATCCCTTATTGGAGGTCCAGAGTGATTGTCCCTGATTGGACTGGCAAACAGCCCTTTTTGCAACAAATGTCTCCTATTTATGAGTTGGAAAAATTTTCCTTTCATTTAGACCCAACAAAATGCCAATAATAATAATAATAATATAAAACTTTAATGTATTGTTGAAGGCTTTCATAGCTGGAATCACTAGGTTGTTGTGAGTTTTCTGGCCACATTGTTTATTTATTTATTTAAAACATTTGTCCCCCGATCTTCTCATATCCGCAGAGGGACTCATATCGGCTCACAGCAAAGATTCAATGCTACATAAAAAAATTAAAACATCTAACAGCAATACAAGATTAAAATATATTCCAGAAGCATTCTCTTCTGACGGTTCACCTGCATCTATGGCAGGCATCCTCAGAGGTTGTGAGGTCTGCTGGAAACTAGGAAAATTGGGTTTATACATCTGTGGAATGTCCAGGGTGGGAGAAAGAACTCTTGTCTGCTTGAGGCAAGTGTGAATGCTTCAACTGGCCACCTTGATTAGCACTTAATGGCCTAGCAGTTTCAAGGTCTCCTCCTTGAAATCCACAAGCATGTGGACAATTTCAACAGAAAGTAGGAAACCATGAAAATGAACAAAATCTGGCTACCAGTATTTATTTATTTTTTAAACCCTAAAATTGTAACAGTAAATATAGAAGAACACTCAAAAACAGGGTAATTCCAAGCAAGAAACAATCAGGGCCAGCGAATCACCTCCCAACAAAGGATTCCCCCAGGCAGTAAGAAGCCAAATCTTGAAACTGCTAGGCCATTAAAATGCTATTCAAGGTGGCCAATTGAAACATTTACACCTACCTCAAACAGACAAGAATTTTTCTCTCTCACCCTGGACATTCCACATATACTGTAGTGTATATAAACCCTCTATTCCTAGTTTCCAACAGACCCCACAACCTCTGAGGATGCCTGCCATAGATGCAGGTGAAAAGTCAGAAGGGAACAGGAGGGAACATGGCCATACAGCCCAAAAACTTACACAACAACCCAACCCAAGAAAACTTTATTTATACCCTGCCACCATTTCCCGGAGGAACTCGGGGCGGCTCATAAAGCACTCAAAGGTGCAAACACGCAAAATACAAAAAAGAAAGTGCAAAGACAATAACACAAAAGCAGGAAGAACCAACATAAAAATGTCTTTACAAAGAAAGAAATGTGTGCATCGTGTCAATTTACAAATATGGACAACCTTTTAATTCTTGCATGGGGAAGTTAACAGAGATTAATACTTCCTTTCAGTACTGAGATAGAGCACAGAGTTGCCAAAACAAGTCAAGCATCCTTCATCCAAAAAGTACAGAACCAGAAATTATTTGAATTTTGGATACATTTTGGTGGCTTTTGGAATACCTGCATTTGCATATACATATACAGTACCATCATGAGATATCTTGAAGATGGGACCCAATAAAAGTCACCGATGTTTTTATATACCATTTATATCAGGCATGGGCAAACTTGAGCCCTTCAGGTGTTTTGGACTTCAACTCCTACAATTTCTAAGACTGTTAGGAATTGTGGTAGTTGAAGTCCAAAACACCTGGAGGGGCCAAGTTTGCCCATGCTATAGGTATAAACCAGCTATAGGTTTATACCTATAGCTGAAAGTAATTTTAGACATATTTCAAATGATTTTGGGCATGAAAGCATATCAATATCGAATCCCCAGAAAGCAAAGGTGTCACTGTCTCAGCTAGCCATGGGGGCAATTTTGAAATGCCACTCAAAAGGGGCACTCAACCCCTTCTTCCCAATTACGTCTGGACTTTTGACTGTCCTTTGGAAACCTTGGCCTTTAGGCCCTCATGGACCGCCTGGCAAGCTCAGGAGAAGCCTTTCCACTAGCCAAGGCGTGCCAGCTCCTAGCCACCAACCTCTGTGGATTCACAGGTCACAGGAGGACAAGAGTGTTGGAGGGGTCTTGGGTGTTCTCCAAAGCCACATGAGGGGCCGCTGGCTCTTGCGTTCTTGTGACCCAAGAATCAGAACTCAAAAGAAGGCAACCTGGATCTAGGCAAGAATCGGGAGTGGGGCTACTGTCTACCATCCCACTCCCACCCCACTCAAGAGCCGACCCACTCCACAGTTAGCCGGTCTCAGTGAGGCAAGCTTCAGGCTTTCTCGCCGGCATCAGTCACCCCCTTCCGGAAGATGTGATTTCACACACACACACACACACACACACACACACAGAGCAGGCATGGGCAAACTTGGGCCCTCCCTCCAGGTGTTTTGGACTCCAACTCCCACCATTCCTAAACAGCCTCAGGCTCTTCATTTTCCCCTTCCGCTGCTTAGAAAAGGGAGGGACCTGAGGCTGTTAGGAATGGTGGGAGTTGGAGTCCAAAACACCTGGAGGGAGGGCCCAAGTTTGCCCATGCCTGACTTGCACCCACAAAACTTATTTCCAGAGTTTGGAAATGTTTTATTTTTCTTCTTGTTGGACTACAAATCTCAGAATCCACCACACACACCCTCCAAGGGGAAACTTTCCCAAGGCGCTTCCCAGAAGTAAACGCTTGAAGCGTCTCCCTGTCGGGTGAAATGACACGCGCGGTGGATGTGGGTGAAGCACAAGGAGGAAAGGGAGTGATCCGGGTTTCGAGCTGGCGATTCAAGGAGGGCGCCTTTGCATGGGGAAAAGGACTCTTCCTTCACCTGCCCGAAAAGGGAAAGTGATGGGGCCGGGGACTTGGGGCATTGTAGTTCCCTCTCAACTCTGGCTCTGGGGGATTCTGAGAGCCGTAGTTCCCCAAAGGACCGCTCATCTCCGGGTCGGAGAGAGATGTTGTGCTTTGACCGCGGATTCTGAGACTCGCAGCTCTCCCCAACCTGCCTCCTCTGCTTTGCCTCCGAGTTGAGGAAGTTGATGGGAGGCAGGGAGGGAGGGGACTCTACGGGCTCCCGAACAGCGGAGTCCAATCCCGCTCAGTTTAAGAAGAAGGAATGATGGAGAGCGGGATCCACTCACCCCACGTCATTAGTAAGAGGGGCTGCAAGGACACGCGTGGCACCCCTCTCAACTCACCTCACACCCTGCAGGGCTGAGGGTTAGCAAGGCATGCATGGTGCCCTCGCGCCCTCCGCCCCACGTCCCGCGTGAGAAGAGGCTGCGTGTCCACGCGCGCCCACAGGACCTGCTCCTCAAAGACCCCCGCCACCTGGCCCCACCGATCTGTAAGCCCGCCTGCAAAGCCGACCCAAGCCATCTCCCCCTCTTTCCACTTCCGCTGCCCCGCGTAAAAGTGGTTCGCATTTCAGGCGTGGAGCCACGCTCAATCTACAAGACGCCCCGCGTGGGAGGGAGCTGCCAGGATACGCGTGGCTTCCCCCCTCTATCAACCCCACCCCTTAGTGAAGGAGGATTGTAGAGACACGCGTGAAGCTCCTCACAATCCACATCACCGTCACGCGTGGAATGGGTATGTCCGCACACGCGTGACATCCCACTTAAGCCACTCTACGCCCCGCGTGGGGGGATGTTTGTACTGGAGAGGCGTGGTTCACGCCCCAAATTCACTCCCCGTCCCCCCGTGGGAGTAGATTGCCAAAACACGCGTGGGCACCCTTTCAATCCACAACACGTCCCGCGTGGGGGGCTTGCCAAGGCAACCCATCCCACGTCCCGCACGGCGGGGGCTGGAAGGACACGCGTGGGGTCTCTTTCCGACCCTCCCGCGTGGGAGTGGGTGGCGTGGCCACGGCCCCTTAAGCCTCGTCTCCCACCGGCTCCATGTCAAGTCAACCCCGAAAGAAACAGAGAGAGAGAGAGGAAGAGAAAGGCAGAGAGGGCGCCCTACCTGGATGCAACATACTTTGGAAATAGAAGATGACCAGGGCGAAGGATCCCAAGCAAGTGACCAGCACCATCCGACAAATCCGGTTCATCCTCATTACTTCCAGCAGCGCCGGCTTCATGGCTTTGTCCCGGCGTGGATGGGGAGGAGGCGGGCTGGAAGAGGGAGAAAGAGGCGCTGCCGGCCGCCTGGCTCTTTCCCGCGGCAGTTATCCCGGGTTCAGTCGGAGGAGCGGCTGCAAGAGCAGCAGGCGCCGCCGTCTCCTCCTCCCGCCCTCCCTCCCTCCCTTCCTTCCTTCCTCCGCCTCCGCCGCTCTGGAGGAGGATGCCTCGGGTAGCAGCTCCCAAGCGCTACTTCATTTGCCTTGCCAGAAGCCCAGGGACCAACCCGGGCTGGAAGGTACCATTCGACCCTCTCCCGGCGGGGGGAAAGCGGGGAGGGATGCGCCTGCGCAGAGAGCGGAAGGAGAGCGGAGACCCTTCGCACGCGGCGCGCCACACCCTCCTGGAGGAAGTTGGTGCCGTCCAGCTGTTCCCCCTGAGCGTGCCGGCGCTTTCTTCGCGGTCCTAAAGCCGCCTCATTTCTACTGCGTGTCAAGGCTGCATCTATGCTGTAGTGTAGAACTAATGCAGCTGGACACCCCTTTATCTATCATAGCTCAATGCTATGATAGGACTCACATCCTGCCAGGTGGGAGGAGTTAGCCTAGTTTCTGTTTTAGGTCTTTGTTAGCAGCCCGCGCGCCTAGCGGCGCGCGATAGAGCATAAACTTGTAACAAGTCGGAAAAGAAATATCCAAAGACTTGTAAAAAAAATTAAATTAAGTAAATTAAGACCACAACAAACAGTTAATCTACAAAAAAACCCCATATTAATAAGAAATGGAGGTAGTCAGCCAGCAGCGGGAGGGGGGTTTCCCAGTGTTTTGCATCGAGTGTCACATGTATGACTATCTGCCTGCCGGGCAGAAGTCTTGGGTGTGCGTTCGCTGCAGTGAGCTCCTGGCTCTCAGGGAACGTGTTTCTTCCCTTGAAGCCAAGGTAGCAGACCTGGAGAAGCACAGAGAGGAAGTGAGGCTGGAGGATAAGATCTCCAGAGATGCAATAGGAGCATCCCACTCCGTGCCGAGCAGCCCTCCAGCTGCCTTGGAAAATGGGGGTCTTGGGCAGGGAGAACATCAGTCTGAGGAAGAGGGATCGGCTCCTTAGTTGGGACCCCTTCCTCAGAGGCTGTGCCCATATCTTCGTGCACCGAAGATACTTCTCGACGGGTGGTAGGAGGGGGGCTTCTTGTAGTGGGTGATTCGATTGTCCGGAACATAGAAAGCTGGGTTTGTGATGGACGTGATGACCGCATGGTAAATTGCCTGCCGGGTGCAAAGGTCGCGGACATCACGAGGCATCTAGATAGGCTGGTGGATAGTGCTGGGGTGGAGCCAGTGGTCGTGGTACACGTTGGTACCAATGACATTGGGAAGGCTAAGCGGATGGTCCTGGAAGCCAAATTCAGGTTGCTAGGTAGAAGATTAAGGTCCAGGACCTCAAAGGTAGCATTCTCGGAAATGCTACCTGTTCCACGCGCAGGGACAGCCAGACAGGCAGAGCTCAGGAGCTTCAATGCGTGGATGAGGCAGTGGTGTCGAGAGGAAGGATTTAGATTTGTTAGGAACTGGGGAACATTTTCAGGAAAGCCAGACCTGTACAAAAGGGACGGGTTACACTTGAACGAAAATGGAACCAGACTGCTGGCAAATAATATTAAAAAAGCTTCAGAGCAGCTTTTAAACTGATTCCTAGGGGAAAGTCGACAGGAGCTGAGCAGCTTCCGGTTCGAGAGGGTGAAACGCCAAGTATGGAGGATGAAATTTATGCACAAATGGCTGAGTCAACAGAAAAGATAGAAAGTAGTCAAGAGGTAGGACATGGTAGGCCTTCTACAAATTCTCATAAACAGCCAAAGTTGAAAGGGCACCAGAGCAATAAATATAAATGTCTGTACACAAACGCTAGAAGCCTTCGAACAAAAATAGGGGAGTTGGAATGTTTGGCAAAAGAAAAAAATATTGATATTATTGGCATAACAGAAACCTGGTGGACAGAGGAAAACAATTGGGACACAAAAATTCCAGGTTATAAACTGTACAGGAAAGACAGGAGAGGGAAAAACGGTGGCGGTGTGGCCTTGTACATAAATGAAGAGCTAGAATCTCATGAATTAGAATTTCAAGAAAATTCAAACTCACCTACAGAAACATTGTGGGTAAAAATCCCAGGACAAAAAACTAATCTAGCATTAGGGATCTGCTATCGCCCTCCCAACCAAACTCCAGAGGCAGACTGCTATCTGGAAAATGAAATTAAACAGGCCTCAAAAAGCAATAAATTAGTCATAATGGGGGACTTCAACTATCCCCGAATAGATTGGCTAAATTCTTGTTCTACGCATGAAAGAGAGACAAGGTTCCTCGACATGCTAGCTGATTATTCCCTTGAGCAGATGGTCATGGAACCAACCAGGGGAAAGGGATCCTGGACTTGGTGCTAACAAATGAACAAGATCTCGTTCAAGATGTCCTTGTAACTGAGCCCATAGGTACCAGTGACCACAACACAATAACCTTCAACTTAAGTTTGGATAGCAAACTGTCAGTGAAAACTAACACAGAGACCTTAAATTTTCACAAAGGGAATTTCACCAAAATGAGAAAAATAGTAAAGAACAAACTAAAAGGAACAGTAAAAAAAATCAAATCCCTCCAAAATGCTTGGAAACTGTTTAAAAATACTATAAAACAAGCCGAACTAAAATGCATTCCTAAAATAAGAAAGAGGCCGGGAAGTCCAAGAGGACATCTGTATGGCTTACAAATGAAGTAAAAGATGTGATTGGAAAGAAGAAAAACTCATTTAAGAAATGGAAGGCTCTTCCTACTGAGGAGAACAGAAAGGAACACAAGCTCTGGCAAACTAAATGCAAAGCAACCGTCAGGAAAGCCAAGAGAGATTTTGAGGCACATATAGCTAAGAACATTAAAAAAATAGCAAAAACTTCTTTAAGTACATCAGAAGCAGGAACCCAACTAGAAAAGCAGTTGGGCCACTTGACGAAAATGGTAAGAAAGGGACGATAAGTGAAGACAAGGAGATTGCTGAGCGGCTAAACGACTTCTTTGCCTCCGTTTTCACACAGGAGGACAGACAACATATGCCTGCAGCTGAGTCAGTTTTTTCAGGGAGGGAATTAAATGAATTAAACCAGATAGAGATAAACAAGGAAGATGTTCTCACATGCCTTACTAAACTAAATGTCAACAAATCACCAGGGCCAGATGGCATCCACCCCAGAGTTCTTAAGGAACTCAAGTGTGAAATTGCTGAAATTCTAGCCAAAATATATAACCTTTCTCTAAGATCAGGCACTGTACCCGAGGACTGGAGGGAGGCAAATGTAACTCCGATCTTCAAGAAAGGATCCAGGGGTGATCCAGGAAATTATAGGCCAGTTAGTCTAACCTCAGTTCCAGGCAAAGTGATGGAAACCATTATTAAAGAAAAAAATTACTAAGCACATAGAAGAACAGGCATTGCTGAAGGAAAATCAACATGGTTTCTGCAAAGGCAAATCATGTCTTACTAACTTGATAGAATTCTTTGAGGGTGTAAATAAACACATAGATAAAGGGGACCCAGTCGATATTGTTTACCTTGACTTTCAAAAGGCTTTTGACAAAGTCCCTCACCAAAGGCTCCTAAATAAGCTCTTTAGCCATGGAATCAGGGGACAGGTCTTGTCCTGGATTGGAACCTGGCTAAACTGTAGGAAACAAAGGGTGGTAATAAATGGACACTTCTCTGGGTGGAAAGAGGTGAGAAGTGGCGTACCCCAAGGTTCAGTTTTAGGACCGTTACTTTTTAATTTATTCATAAACGATCTGGATGTAGACGTAAATTGTGAGGTAGCAAAGTTTGCAGATGACACTAAACTGTTCAGGGTAGTTAAAAATGAAACTGACTGTAAAGAGCTCCAGAAAGATCTCTCGAAATTGAGTGAATGGGCAACAAAGTGGCAAATGCATTTTAACCTAAACAAGTGTAAAGTCATGCACATCGGGGCAAAGAACCCCAAATACACTTATCAACTGATGGGATCAAAGCTTTCTGAGACAAACCAGGAAAGGGATCTTGGGGTTTTGGTGGACAGCTCAATGAAGATGTCAACCCAGTGCGCTGCAGCAGTGAAAAAGCAAATTCTATGCTTGGCATGATCAGGAAGGGAATCGAAAATAGGTCGGCAAATGTTGTATTGCCTCTCTACAAATCTATGGTGAGGCCACATCTGGAGTACTGTGTACAATTCTGGTCACCGCACCTCAAAAAGGATATAACGGAACTGGAAAAGGTACAAAGAAGGGCAACAAATATGATCCAAGGGATGGAGCAGCTCCCTTATGAAATCAGGTTGCAACGCCTTGGTCTTTTCAGCCTTGAAAGACGGCGTTTAAGAGGTGACTTGATCGAAGTGTATAAAATCATGCATGGGATAGAAAAGGTGAACAAAGAAAAATATTTTCTCTGTCACACAACACTAGGACTAGGGGGCACTCCCTAAAGCTCCAAGGTAGGAAAGTTAGGACTAATAAAGGGAAATATTTCTTCACCCAGAGGGTCATTGGGTTATGGAACTCACTTCCAGAGGAGGTTGTGACAGCTGTCAGCCTGGACAGCTTCAAGGCAGGATTAGACAGATTCATGGAGACCAAGGGAATCAGTAGCTACTGAAATGGACATCCAAGTGCCACCTCTGTGTTGATGGAGGCAGGCAGGATTTTCCCCGGGTACTGGTTGTGGGGGGTCGGGAGCAGGTGAGGGTTTTGCCCTCCTTTCTGCTAGAGATCCCCGTGTACAACTAGTGGGCCACTGTGTGACACAGAATGCTGGACTAGATGGGCTGAGGCCCGATTCAGCATGGCTCTTCTTATGTTCTTATGTTCTTATGTTCTATGGAATAATGTGAACCGCAGTTTTATTATAGTGTAAATATAATATAATAAATAATCATAATACAGTTAATTTATATTCCGCTCTTCTCACCCCGAAGGGGACTCAGAGCGGATTACAGGTACACATACTTAACAGACAATCCCTGCCGTTTCCACATACACACATATAGACGAACAGAGGCAAATTCTGGCCACCAGGGGGAGCTGACCGGATTACGGTCTTCGGCCACCCGAGGCCAAGACGCCCCGCGCCGCCACGCCCCCAGGGCACTGCTGCGCATGTGCAGCAGCAGCCCCGGGCGTGTGGCTTCCGCGCCGCCGCCGCCTCCTCCCGTAACCGGAAGGAGGGCCCGAGGAGGTAGACGGAAGCCATGCGGCACCGGCCCCATGGCTTCCGTCCACCTCGCGCCTTCCTTTCGGTTGTGGGAGGAGCCAGGAGGAGGTGGACAGAAGGCGCGCGGCACCGTGGGGCTTCCGTCCACCTCCTCCTGGCTCCTCCCGCGCCTTCCTTTTGGTCGCGGGAGGTGGAGGAGGCGGCGGACGGAAGCCCCACAGTGCCGCACGCCTTCCGTCCACCTCCTCCTGGCTCCTCCCGCGACCGAAAGGAAGGCGCGAGGAGGAGGAAGGGAAGTCCCGCCCTCCTCCTCGCTGCCTGGGCCGCCCCCTTGCAAAGGAAGGAGGCGGCCAGGAGGAGGAGGAGGAAAGGAAGCCCGCTGGTGGGCGTGCGTGCGCATGCATGCATGCCCGCCGGCGGGGCGGGGCGGAGCTTCCCTTCCTCCTCGCCACCTCCTTCCTTTGCAAGGGGGCGGCCCAGGCGAGGGGAGGGCGCCATTCCCTCCTCCCCACCCCTCGCAGTTCTCTCCCCCCGCCCTCTCCTGACTCTCTGGAGAGGGCGGGGGGAAAGCGCTGCGAGGGGGCAGTTTTTTGTTTTTTAAAAAATTTTGGGGGGGCCAAAGCCGCTGCCCCCAAAATCCGCCGCCCGAGGCCATGGCCTCGTCTGGCCTCATGGGTAATCCGGGGCTGAGCTGACGCACTCCTCATCTTTCAGCGTTTCCAGCGTCCCTTGTTGTTCCTTCCGCATTCCTCAGCATTCCTGGAGTTTTTTAATGGCCTCATAAATCAGTCAAAATTTGCCTCCACACTTAATGTGGTACCTTTATCTCCTACTTGACAGATGCAACAGTCTTTCAGGCTGCAAAGGTCGACAGCAGGCTACACTTCAAGGTCGAGCACCCACCTCGACCCGGGCAGGCCTCGAACTCATAACCTACTGGTCAGAGAGATCTTATGCAGCTGACACTTAGCCAGCTGCACCACATATAGGCAAAAATGACACTACCTAAAATAATCCCATACCTTATGTGACTGTGGAGCAGAATAGACAACTCCGCATCTGTATGCTTTTCCACTGTGCCCTGCCTCATGTACAGAGGAAGAAATGTTGGAGGCTACAGACAATGCCATTGCTGTTGCCCGTTTTTGGTCAAAAGATATTTCGCCACTGGCGCACCTTCTATTTTTATCAGATTTATAATAATTTATGCAATACTTTTTATATGAAATAAATAAATTATAGTGTAGATACACATGTATTCATTCGTCCTATGGATTAGAGCTCTATCTACACCAGGCATGGGCAAACCTGGGCCCTCCAGGTGCTTTGGACTTCGACTCCCACCATTACTGACAGCCTTAGGCCCTTTTCTTTTCCCCTTTCCCCTTAAGGCAACACTTTGATTCGTAAATAGATATCCTTTTTATTGAGATTGTGTAAATGCTTAGGGCCTGGGATGGAAGGGCTTGGTCATTTGGCCAGAGGCAAACTAATCAGTTTGAATTAAAGTTATACCTTCCTCTAAAGCAGTGGTTCTCAACCACCTAATGCTGCAACCCCTTAATACAGTTCCTCATGTTGTGATGAGCCCCAAACCATAATATTATTTTGCTGCTACTTCATAACTGTAATTTTGCCACTGTTGTGAATCATAATGTAAATATCTACTGTGCAGGGTGTATTTTCATTCACTGGACCAAATTTGACACGAATACATGAAACTCCCAAATTTGAATACTGGTAGGGTTGATTTTGTCATTTGGGAGTTGTACTTTCTGGTATTTATAGTTCACTTATAATCAAAGAGCATTCTGAACTCCACCAATGATGGAATTGAACCAAACTTGGCACATGGAACTCCCATGACCAACAGAAAATACTGGAAAAGTTTGGTTTGGAGTTGTAGTTCACCTACCTCCAGAGAGCACTGTGGACTCAAACAATGATAGATCTGGACCAAACTTGGCACAAATCCTCAGTATGCCCAAATGTGAACACTGGTGAAGTTTGGGGGAAATAGACCTTGATATTTGGGAGTTGTCGTTGCTGGGATTTATAGTTCACCTACAATCAAAGAGCGTTCTGAACCCCACCAACAATAGAATTGGGCCAAACGTCCCACATAGAACCTCCATGACCAACAAAAAGTATTGCATTTTCTGATGGTCTTTGACGTCCCCTCTGACACCCCCCTTATGACCCCCCAGGGGTCCCAACCCCCAGGTTGAGAAACAGTGCTGTAGAGATAAAACTAATGCAGCTGGACACCACTTTAACTGCCATGGCTCAATGCTATGGAATAATGGGAACCACAGTTTTACAAGCTCTATCATGTAGATACATTACATCTCGGGAGCAGGGCTCTATCTACACCAAGCATGGACAAACTTGGGCTCTCCAGGTGTTTTGGACTCCAACTCCCACCATTCCTAACAGTCTCAGGCCCCTTCCTTTCCCCACTCAGTCACTTAAGCGGCTGAGGGGGGAAAGGAAAGGGCCTGAAGCTGTTAGGAATGGTGGGAGTTGAAGTTCAAAACACCTGGAGGGCCCAGGTTTCACTATCCATCAACTGGTTAATCTTTGAAGCAAGACTGTCATTTGTAAATAGATATCCTTTTTATTGGGATTATGTAAATATTTAGAACACGATAGGACTTGGCCATTTGACCAGAGGCAAACTAATGTGTTTGAATTAAAGTTATACCTTCCTCTAAAGCAGGGCTGTCCAACTGGCGGCGCGGGGGCCGTATACGGCCCCCCAGCCCCTTCCCTGCGACCCCCTAAGCTTTTTAATAAAAATAATAAAAAATAAATTAAATAATAATATTTTTAAAAATTACCCACTTCCGGGTTCTGGAGCAAGTATCGCGAGACTACGGAAGCCACACGGGATTTTGCTCTCAACGTGAGATCACGCCTGCGTTGAGAGCGAAATCCCGTGGGCTTCCGTAGTCTCCGCGATACCCTGCTGCCGAAATCTCAGCTACTTAATTCCTGTGGCCCACGCAGACGCGATTTGGACCTTGTCGGCTGCTGCCTCGGTCGGTCGTCGCCTCTGCTCGTGGTCTGGCTACTCCTGGATCCTGCGCGTTTGGGAAGGTAGGCTAACCTTTATGTTATTATTATGTAATTGTGTATGGATGCCCCTTATGTATTCCCTCCCTGCATTTCCCCTTAGTAAAAGATTATATTTGATTGTATGGATGCCTCTTATGAATTCCCACCCTGCATTTCCCCTTAGTAAAAGATTATATTTGATTGTATGGATGCCTCTTATGAATTATAAGTAAATTGGAGCTGGGGGAGGGGTGGGGGTGGGGCGGAGCCAGGGGCAGACCCTTTGGCCCCCCAGGTCATCAGTGACCGGAATTCAGGCCCCTGGGCCGGTAGAAGTTGGACAGCCCTGCTCTAAAGCATTACATTTAGCAGGGTTAAACACAACAGCTGGCAGAAAAATAAAAGACTCCACATCAACTGGTTGATGTCACAAAATCTTGAGTGAAGGATCACACAGGTACAGGATAATTTGGTTGCAGTATATCAAAAAGTACAATCCAGAAATAGAGAGTAAAAAGCTAAAATTCTCTTGCTGTGTAGAGCATGGGCCTAAAGAGACCATGCAGTTGGGAAATGGATGATGAAGAATAAAGCTAAAGACCAAATCAATACCCAGACAAAGGAGCACCTCTCTTTTATAGTTTCTTGAGTGCAAAAAACTGCCTATATGACTTGGGCCATGTCTGCAATGAAGAAGCTCCCTGAACCTCATGCAAATTCTTAAATGAGGGTGTCATAAATCTTGACAAGGCAAGAGAGAAACAGAAAACAGAGACAGCAGAACCATTTCAATGTGCACGCAAGATTGTTCGTTTTTCCAACACTTTTTTCCTTGATACAAGAGTTAATGTATTAATAGTGTAGGGAGGGGTCAGCCAGATGAATGCTGAGGCTGCAGTCCTGTAAACACACCTGTGAAGACTCTTTGAAGGTTTGGGTTTACTTCTTTGCAGAAATGCAAAGATGCTTTCACTTCCTCAGACAGCCTGCATCCTTCCTGCATAGGCTTACAGTCCTGATAAATTCTTTCCTTCCTAATTGATGACACATATTCTGCCAAATTAATCCTTTAAAGGAGGATTACTTCAAAATAAAGCTCTTGGAAATTAATCTTGCTTCTGTCAACAAAATACTTTTGAGAACAGGCTATGCAGATGCAAGACTTAACATGTTTACGATTTAACAGGAAAGAATGCAGGAAAAAGAAACCTAACTTTGAAACAGTATGATTGCCATGATGGACACTTGGAAGACATCCAGACAGCTTCATGCCCTGAGATTCTTTGCTTCCCATCCACCCCACCTTGCCAGAAAATGTATAGCACAGTGCACTGACTTGCTGTCAGCTGCATCTTTTTTTCCAGTGGTTTACACTATCTTCAGATGTGAACAAACATTGGCTACAGCAGAAGATTGTTCAAAGGAAAGGGAGCAGAGAAGATTTCCTCATGAAACCCATTTCAACAGAGGCTCATTTTGTTGTTGAAGGCTTTCATGGCTGGAATCACTGGGTTGCTGTGAGTTTTCCAGGCTGTGTGGCTATGTTCCAGAAGCATTCTCTCCTGACGTTTTGCCCACATCTATGGCAGGCATCCTCAGAGGTTGTGAGGTCTGTTGGAAACTAGGCAAGTGAGGTTTGTATACCTGTGGAATGTCCAGGTTGGGAGAAAGAACTCTTGTCTGCTTGAGGCAAGTGTGAATGTTGCAATTGGCCGCCTTGATTAGCAGTTAATAGCATTGCAGCTTCAAAGCCTGGCTGGTTGCTGCCTGGGGATCCTTTGTTGGGAAGCATTAGCTGTTCCTGATTGATTCTTGTCTGGAATTCCCCTGCTTTTTGTGCATTGCTCTTTATTTACTGTCTTTATTTTAGAGTTTTTAGCACTGGTAGCCAGAATTTGTTCATTTTCATGGTTTTGTCCTTTCTGTTCAAATTGTCCACATGATTGTGGATTTCAATGGCTTCTCTGTGTAGTCTGACATGGTAGTTGTTGTCAGAATAGCCCAGCATTTCTGTGTTCTCAAATAATATGCGGTGTCCAGGTTGGTTCATCAGGTGCTCTGCTATGGCAGACTTCTCTTGCTGAAGTAGTCTGCAATGCCTTTCATGTTCCTTGATTTGGTTTGAGCAATACTGTGTTTGGTGGTCCCTATGTAAACGTGTCCACAGCTGAATGGTATATGGTAGACTCCTGCAGGGGTGTGAGGAGCCCTCTTGTCCTTTGCTGAACATAGCATTTTTTGGATTTTCTTAGTGGGTCTGTAGATAGTTTGTAGGTTGTATTTCTTCAACAGCTTCCCTATATGGTCAGTGGTTCCCTTGATGTATGGCAAGAACACTTTTTCTCTGGATGGATCTTTGTCTTTACTCTCATGGCTTGTTCTTGGCCTTACAGTTCTTCTGATGTCTGTGGTGGAGTATCCATTGGCCTGTAGAGCCCAGTTTAGATTGTTCAGTTCACCTTGGAGGAGGTGGGGTTCACAGATTATTTATGCACGATCTGCCAGGGTTGTTTTGTGTGTGTGTGTGTGTGTGTGCTTTTTTGACTTGAGTGATGGTTAGAGTTTTTATTTAAGTATCTATTCGTGTGTGTATGTTTTCCATAAACAGTATGACCCAAGTGTTGATTGGGTTTGCGGATGACTAGAACATCTAGAAATTGCAGTTTTCCTTCATTTTCTTTTTCCATGGTGAATTGGCTCTTTTATTAAGTAGAGAGCATTTTAGGCTATCAGATCTAATATGAGCATAAAATTATTCAATATACCCCCCCCCCTCTCTCTCTCCACACCATTTGCCAAACTCTGACATAGTTAATTTTCCTTCCCTGATTCATACAGTACTTTGCTTGTCATGTTTCCATTGCCATTTGCCAGTCCAGAGAACTCTTTTTACAATTTGACATAGTTGGAATTGGGCAAACTGAAAAACAGCTTTATAGAGGAGCTGGGGCAACTGCTTTGAATGCTATTCCAACTATGCCAACTCTAACCTGCTTGCAGAATTAATTTAATTCGAGCTTATGGCATGGTGTTTCATGGGGAAATTCTTCCTTCAGGCTAGGAGTGAGGATGCCACAACAGTGGCATGCTAACCTCTGCTCCATTTTGTCCCCACAAGTTATCAGCCAAATGTGGATATGCTCATCTTATAGCACAGACATGGGCAAACTTGGGCCCTCCAGGTCTTTTGGACTTCAACTCCCACCATTCCTAACAGCCTCAGGCCTCTTCCTTTTCCTCCTCAGCAACTTAAGCTTAAAAGGAAAGGGCCTGGAGCTGTTAGGAATGGTGGGAGTTGAAGTCCAAAACCCCTTGGGAGAGGGCCCAAGTTTGCCCATGCCTGTTATAGCATGACAGAGGAACAAACTAGGCACGATGTCTGACAAGATTGAATGTCCAGCATGGCACCATTGCAGATTTCCCCACAAGTGGCAGCCAGTGAAGTGTCTCAATAGGGAGGACACTATACAGTTCCCTCCAGATATTGTTGGACTACAACTCACTGCAGCCCTAGCCAACATCTTTAGTTCAACATCTGTAGGTCATCATGACTCCCTCTTCTATTTTGCGTACTATACTGTTTAAATACAACAAGAAAAAGGACTCATCCCAGTTTTTTAAAATATTCTTCCCCCAAGAGGCTTACTTAATGTTTACTTCAGTATCACCAGGTGAAGCTGTGTTAGTTTCACCTAGTTATTTAACTAACACTAATCTCTTCCATGTGTGTTGGGTTTTGATATCTTCTGCATTTCTGTTCTTGGACTTTGAGGCTTTTGTGTAAATCTTTGTGGTTTTTCATTTTGAAAATGTGGAAGCTATCCTGACAAATTATTTGGAGCATTGATTAATAATCATTGTGTTAACAACAGCAATATTATCCTCTGGCAGAGTGAATATTCAGCACCAAGCATGGATGTGAGATAGCTTTAAAGGAGCAAAGTATATCGGGGGTTAGAGAACTAAAATAATTTTTATGAAAATTCAATTGTAAGTAAAGATAACTGAGAAGTTACTCTAACTCTGTTATCATCATGAATTATTATGTCACATCATGCATTCTGTATTATAAAATTGTTTTTTTATTTAAAAAATTGCAGAAGTTATTTAGTATCTCGTTGCACAACATCCCCTCCCAAGGCAGCTTCCACGTACTTAAGGCATGCTGCCATGGCAGGACCTGGCTGACCATGCAGACAGGACCTAACTGAAGTTTCCTGCCCTTCACTATCACTACTGCCAATTTAGCAAATTGCCATAGTAGGATGCTTTGGATTTGTGTTTGCTTGTTTGCTTAACATGCTTCTTTTCTTCCAGAATGGGATCCGGGGCACTTTAAAACAAATTGAAACCTAACAATATTTTTGTTTATATTAAAAAAGTCTTTAAAAAAACAAACAAACATGTGCACCAATATGACACACCACTGATTATACAGGCAGTCCCCGAGTTACAAACACCCGATTTACAAATGACTCATAGTTAAGAACAGGAGTGACACAACAGGAAGTGAGAGAATTCTACCCCTCAGAAGGGAAATTCACTCCTGAAAGAGTTATCATGGGATGAAAGGTGACTCAAATGAACACACACACACACACACGTATATGTATACATACAAAAACAACAAAATTTTATTTGCTTTCTGCTCTAACTTCCCAGGGGGACTCAGAGTGGATTCCAACATACAAAAGGCAAACATTCAGTGACTTGATAAAACAAACAGGTACCTATAAAGTAATCCAGAATAACCCCACATGTAAGCATAAAATTATAATCTAACATCAATAATTTAAGCAAAACATATGAAAACAAAATTATATATGTATATGTGGATGTGTGCGTGTGTGTGTATAGCTGGAATACCCTTACAATGTATATGTTCTGAGTAACATACAAATTCAACTTAGGAACAAACCTACAGAACCTATCTTGTTCGTAAGTTGGGGACTGCCTGTATATTAAAAACCTGCTTTAAAAATATCTTTTTTCTGCCAATGAAAGGAAAGAAAGAAGGGTGTCAGTCTAACTTTCCATTGATAGGCATTCCAGAGGGCAGGAGTAAACACTGAGGGCCCTTCCACACAGTCATATAACCCAGAATATCATGGTAAATCATTCACAATATCTGCTTTGAACTGGATTATCTGAGTCCACACTGCCATATCCTAGTTCAATGTGGATTTTATACAGCAGTGTGGAAGGGGCCCGAGAACACGCTCTTCCATGTCGTTACAAATTGGGCCTGTGATGGTGATAGGATGGAGATAAAGCCTTTCCTTAAGATCTTTAAAGATCTGGCATGTTCATATCAGGAGATATGGTCTTAAGTAGTCTGAGCCCAAGCTATCTAGGGCTTTATAGACAATGGCCAGCACCTTTAATTGTGTCCAGAAATGAAATGATAGCAAGTGAAGCTGTTTTAACAAGGGAGTAATTATGCTCCCTATCACTGGCCCTGGTCAACATTCTGCCCACAGCATTTTGAACTCACCGAAGCTTCCAAATGATTAGAAGTTGTCTTCCAAGAAGATAGAAATGCATAGGCAGAGTGTTGGACTCTACTCACATGATGCTCCTGGGGAAAAGAAGAAGAAAAGAAGTAGACACCGTGGTTCTGCTTTTGAATGCAGCAATATGCCTGATGTAATGTCTAGTTCTGGTCCCAGCGTGCAAAACCTACAACATATCAATTGCTTCTTTTAAAAATATACTGTTATTTATTATTCATACAGCTCTTCCATTTGCAAATGGCTTTACAGTTTTTAATATGTTCTCTCTTCCAAGAAAACGTTGGAAAGACTTTGGCCCCTGACCAAAGGTCATATTTTCATGGAGGTGGAAACAAAGGTTTAGAAATACAAGCACCAAAGTCACTTTCCACACCTAATTATATGCAACTTTCTCCCTCTTCTCCATCTACTGAATAAAATATGCGAGATTTCACTTTTAAGTAAGACCAGGTGATATTTCAAGCAAAGGAAGAATAATGATGAATTGCATGAAGATCCCATGAGACGATGCAAACCCATATTTCTGTAATGAGTTTTGGAATCATTTCACACATTATAACCAGTCAGTAAAATTGCAAAATATTATTCATTAATACGGTGAATTATATAACCACTGAGATGGTTCTGGAAATTCTAATGTAAAGCTTTTCTTATGAATTGAGTGCTCATGTTCCAGTCATGGCCAGCACCAACCTACTCATGCCATGCTACCAAGAATTTGTTAAGTTATTATTGACAAAATATCTATTACAAAACTCCGTTCCTCATCTCTAATGGTCAAATTAAATTATGAACAAACTAATTAATAATCATTTTTATTCCCTTTTATATTGTCTAATCCAGGGGTGGCCAACTGAGCTATGCAAACTAGGCAAACATTCAACTGAGGCATTGAATATTTGCCTAGATGTATGCCACTCTGAGTCGCCCAAGGGGTGAGAAGAGTGGGACATAAATGAGAAGAGTGGGATATCAATGAAGTAAATAAATAAATAATGGATTGGGAGTGAGTTTTATCTTTCACATACTATCCAAAGAGCAATGCTGCCACATTTTCATGGAACCAGGCATGATATGATGTAACTTGACTTCCCATGTATGTTTCTGTAATCTGCCAGTGGAGAGATAAAGCAGAACATAAATAAAGATTATTATTATTATTATTATTATTATTGAAAGTGAGCTCACCACGCTTGCACTCAATTGACTTAACAGGAGTGAAACATAAATAAAGATTATTATTATTATTATTATTATTATTATTATTGCAAGTGAGTTCACCATGCTTGTGCTCCATTGCCTCAACAGGGGAGAAACCATTAGTAGGAGAGGCCCCATTTGTCCCAGTTTTCATCCAGGAAATGATGGCTGGTATGTAAGAGGAGAACATATTGGGCTTAATGGGCAAAAGTCCTGACCTGGTGTAAGGCAGCTTCCCCAATCAATCAAATTTCACCAAAACATGGCAAAGCAAATATAGCAAGATGGAAAGGAGCAGCCTGTTATCTTGCTAAGGAGGGTAAACAGGTTGTCGATCTTTCCTCTGACAGGACCCTGCTTGTGAGATATAGGTGATTTACAACTAGAGTATAAACATTGAGCTGTGAAAACGATAACAGCGGGTGTTGAATACATTCCTATATGAATAAATAATCAAACAGTGCTTTCTAAGAATGAAATGAAGAAAAGAACAAGAAAACTGTTTCCTCCTCAGGGAATCTTCCTCCTCAGATAAAATCAATGCAGATTGCATATAGGCACACAAACACATGGCCTGTGGATACATTCAGATCCTGTGGCTAATCTGCAAAAAGAAATACAGGCAAGGCTTCAATCTATCCTGTCTGCATGGAGATCTCTGTTCTGATTTTAAAAATAACGTATGTAGTCTTTCTGCCATGGAGGAAAGGCGTTCCATATCTATTCATTTGCTTTTTTTTCCAGTCAAGCTCTCAATTAGTAATTGTTTTGTATCAAAACATATTTCATTTGTATTTAATTATGTATTTTAAATTGCTTTTGATAGTTTGAGTCCATTTCAGTTTCCTTTTTTTACATTCTAATAAAAGGTAAAGGTTTCCGCTGACATTAAGTTGTCTCCGACTCTGGGGGGTGGTGCTTATTTCCATTTCTAAGCCGAAGAGCCGGCATTGTCCAAAACACCTCTAAGGTCATATGGCCAGCATGACTGCATGGAGCACTGTTACCTTCCTGTAGAAGTGATAAATCTATTGATCTACTACCATTTGCATGTTTTCACCTGCTAGGTTGGTAGAAACTGGGCCTTACAGCGGGAGCTCACCCTGCTCCCCAGATTTATACCTCCAACCTTCCAGTCAGCAAGTTCAGCAGCTCAGTGGTTTAACCCACCGCACTACCAGTTCTACATTCTATAGTTCTACATTCTAGCTATATTATATTTATTTTAGTGTGTAAATCACCCCGAGTTTTAGAGGGGGTGGTATAAATAATAATTTTCATAACAATAATAGTATCTTAGAGTTGGAAGAGACCATCCAGTCCAAACCCATTCTGTCTTGCAAAACCACACAATCAAAGCACTCCTGACAGATGGCCCTTGAGCTTTTGCCTAAAAACCTGCAGAGAAGGAAACTCCACCACACTCCAAAAGCAGCATATTCCACTGTTGAACAACTCTTACCATCAGGAAATGTTTCCTAATGGTTAGATAGGGTCTCTTTTCCTGCAGTTTCAATCCATTGCTTTGAGTCTTGAAGAGCAGAAAAATAATACTAGTATTGGCCAACCACATGTCCCTGAGAAGTTCACAAGTGGGACATGAGGCTGACGGCCATAGTGCCTCTGATACTATGTAATCATAATGACTAATAGTCCTTCAGAACCTATACCTCCATGACTTTTTCTAATCCATTAGTAAAGTCATCCATCACTATATTTCACAGTGAATTCCTTAGCTTAACTATTCAATGAATCATTCCTTTTCCTTCACCGAAAGAAAATATGGTGGATCCAGTGTCAGCAAGATGGTGAATCCCCTATGACAGCGTTTCTCAGCCTTCTTAATTCTGCATCCCCTTAATACCATTCCTCATGTTGTTGTGACCCCAACCATAAATTTATTTTTGTTGTTACTTCATAACTGTAATTTTGCAACTGTTATGAATCGCAACATAAATATCTTATATGCAGGATGTATTTTAATTCACTGAGCCAAATTTGGCAGAAATACCTGATACACCCAAATTTGAATATTGGTGGGGTTGGAGAGGGATTGATTTTTGTCATTTGGGAGTTGTAGTTACAGTGGTTTATAGTTCACCTACAATCCAAGAGCATTCTGAACTCCACCAATGATAGCATTGGGCCAAACTTCCTACACAGAACCTCCATGCGTTGAAGGGACTCACTGGCACGAGCCTCCTTCTAGCCTCACACGCTGTCCCTTGCCCGTACATCCACACCACACTGCCTGCTCTGCCCTCCCCACTTGGAGTCTCAGAAACAGCCCTCCCCTTGGATGAGAGGCTGGCCAATCACAGCAGAGGAGGGCTTTTGGGTTCCTAAGAGCATCAGCAATATATGTTTTCTGGTGGTCTTTGGGGATCTCTTTGAAACCCCCTTGTTAGCCCCCCCCCCCAGGGGTTCTGACCTCCAGGTTGAAAAATGCTGCCCCATGAGTTTTAATCTGAACTTTTAAAGTGCTGTCCAAGGTACTGAATCCTATCTCCATAATAAGTTAGTAACTTGGATTGTTTCTTCAAAATTCACTTAAACTTGGATTGGTTCAACTTCAACCTCCAAGACTGAATCACTTGGCATCCAGGCTTATTATGGGGATGGAGCTGAAGCAAGAGAAGTGGATAGGAAACAATACCAGATAGAAAATGACCTATTAACAATGTGGAGTACAAAGAATAAAAGGATGTGGTTTTCAGGGTTCTAACATTTATCTATACTACGTATTTATATTCTGGGAGAGCCATCATGGTGTAATGGTTTGAGTCCTGGATTATGACTCTGGAGTCCAGGGTTCAAATCCCCACTCAAAAACCCATTAGATTGTCTTGGGTATCTCACACCCCTTCAGCCTTAGATAAAGGCAAAGGCAATCCTTACCTGAACATATTTTGCTGAGAAAACCACATAATATGTTTTAGGGTCACCATAAATCAGAAATGACTTGAAAAGGCACACTAGAATAAGTATAGTTTACAGAATAACAAAAATAGTGTGCTTGTGTGTGCATTCAAGTCACTTGTTGACTTATAATGACCCTATGAATTTAATAGGATTTTCTTAGGGAAGGAATACTATTTCCTTCCTTTGAAATATAGCTTGAAGGCACAAAACATATTTCTTTGGGGGATTTTCACCCCAAAATTGGTTTGAAAAGCTAAAAATATGAAAAGATACAAATATTGAAAGTTGGGCATAGGCCATATAGAGGACAGAGTTATGTTGGCCGCCCTGACTGAATCTGCTGCCCTCATCTATGCCGTTGCCAATTTTGCATTAAAATTAAATTACTTTTCTGGGCAACTTCTATACATAGAGACTTCTGCCTCAGGCAGGAAAATATTTCAGGTTGGTTCTGAGTTGAGTAGACGTCCCTGCAAGCTGTCTTGCTTTTTTTCTGGGTATTTTATTGGGACTCAGTCAAGGGAGAATTCAGATCTAGGTTCTAAAAATGTAATGCCATGGTTTATTTATATTTTCTTCTGAGGCCAGTTGACAATTCCCTCTCAAACACAATCTCTCTCTTTCCACATCCAGCCCAGGCTTCCTGGAGAGATAAGATAACAGACTGCCCCAGGTATGACATTTGCTATAGTGGTAGAAACAATATGGGTAGGTTTTGTGGCACTCCATGCATCCTGCTTTCTTGTATCTAAAAGGTCATCGCAGTATGTCTTTTTCTTTCATTAAAAATGCCAGTCCTAGACAGACAGCTGGGCTGTGTAGAGATCTTTAAGACTTCTACCATTTACATGGAGATGTTATTTTTCCTTTTGCTTTGGTTTTTTGTGTGGATTTTTTCTTTTATTTTCTGAAGCATATTCTTCAGATGAGCTAATATTAGCTGTAAATATGCACAAATTTGTCTCATTGTATAAATCAAAACTTGAGGGGGGGAAATAAACATCAAGTCCCAGAATCCCCCAAACAGCATTGCCATTGACTTGCCTTGAGAAGGTTGCATTATGATGTTGGGAGCAATCTGTAGTGGAAAATTAGTTGCCACATCCCCTGAATTTGCCTACCTCCATATTATTATATATATATTCATTTATTGGTTAAGAAGCCCCCGGTGGCACATTGGGTGAAACACTTGTGCCAGCAGGACTGAAGACCCACAGGTTGGAGGTTCGATTCCAGGGAGAGTGCAGATGAGCTCCCTCTGTCAGCTCCGGCTCCCCATGTGGGGACATGAGAGAAGCCTCCCACAAGGATGATAAAACATCAAAACATTTGGGCATCTCCTGGGCAACATCCTTGCAGACGGCCAATTCTCTCACACCAGAAACGACTTGCAGTTTGCCATGTTGCTCCTAACACACACACACACACGTAACATTTAAGTTGAAAACATGAGTGAGCATCATAAGCATCACTAAATGCATTGGAATTTACTTCTGAGTAGACATGTCCAGAATTTTCCTGTAAAATCAATAAAATATATTTCAGTAGGATTTGGTCTTAACTAGATTATGCCTGTGATTTATATTGAATTAGAGTGAATATGACCTCTCATTTTCTTAATGAATAGTGATGATATTGTATCATAAAGGTCTGAGTCCCTCTACGGAGATGAGAAGATTGGGATATAAAAGTTTTAAATAAATAATAAAGGTCAGATTGTGTGTTTCCTTGCAAGATACAATGTATTGATTATTACTTTCCTTACTTTTTCTACTAAGGCACTGTCAATAGAGAATCCGCTTTTGTGATGCCTGTCTTAAGCTTCTTGAACGCACTCATGATGAACTGCATACCATACATTTAGAGCACCACCTAATGGAAGCATCTGCAATGTTCATGCAACACAGAGCATATCTCAGGAAGCCATCTACATCAGTGCTACTCAGAGCAGTGGCAAGGGACTGGTGCTGGACCTTGCTGAGTTTCCAAAAAAGAAAGAAAAAAAGAGAGGGAGGGGAAGGAAGGAAGGAAGGAAGGAAGGAAGGAAGGAAGGAAGGAAGGAAGGAAGGAAGGAAGGAAGGAAGGAAGGAAGGAAGGAAAAGAAAGAGGAGAATGAAGGAAGAAAAAGAGAAAGGGAAAGAAAAGGAAAGGAGGGAGGGAGGGGAAAAGAAAAAAGAAGGAAGGAAGGGAAGGAAGGAGAAGAAAAGGAAAGGAGGGAGGGAGGGAGGCAGGCAGGCAGAAAGAAAGAAAGAAAGAAAGAAAGAAAGAGGTAATTGTAAATAATGGAGACATGTACGTATGATACAAATATTTTCCCTTGGCACATGGGGGGTGGGGAGTTACCCACATCTAATACCATATTTACTTGAACATCTTCTCTCTTTTTTTTGCTAAATTACTTTCTCCAAATTAGGGTGTACATTAGATTTGCATGATATGGTAATCTTAGTGCCGAGCCAAAGCAAAACGAGAAGCTACTTCAGGAGCACCTGGAGCTCCTATGTGAAGGATGTCATCTCTAATTTAATTGCCATGGCTCAATACTATGCAGTGCTGGGATTTGTAGTTTGGTGAGGCATCAGCATTCTTTGGCAGTCCCCATGATCCCAAACTACAGCTTCCATGACCACAAAGCATTGAGCCAGGCCAGTTAAAATGCATTCATTCTATAGCATAGATACACCATAAGGTTTTCTTTTCCACTGCTGAAAGCCTTGGTGTTCTAATACTTTTATTTTAATAGGAGGAATTATAAGCATGCAGCCACTGTAATGCACACCTCTTTTTTTTTGGCCAAAGAGTGTACTTTGTGCCACTGCGCATTACATTCAGCAGCAATTTTTATTTTATTTTTTGGTTGAAGGGTTTTGAAACTTGAGGTGCACATTAGATTCAGCTACATTAGACTAAATACGGGTAATTTGGCAAGCAGGTATTTTACAAGAAATTTCCTCTGAAGCAAGGTATTTTTAGTGAAAAGGTATTTTATCATTTCATGAAAGGTCAAAAAGTGACAATTTGGGCAAAGGTATATTTGCAACCGGCTAAGGGATTCTAAAGCTGTTACACTTGTGCATCTTGTTTTAAGGAAGTAAGTATTTCTGTTAAATATATTGGGCAGTTGGCCATGTTCAATTCTGATTAGATACATTAATCTCATATCTCACTGACTGCTCTTATGACATTATTAACTATGCACTATTCAATATACCAAGCCTTAGTTTGTCCTTAAGCCCACTCTTTGTCCTCTACTTTAGCTTTCAACCTTCTGGTTGAAGACTCTTGCCCCTTGTTTCTATTGTATCTAACAAAATTGTTCTTACCTTTCCTATTCATTCTGCAAATGGAAAACAGTAGAAATATTAAAGCCAATGACTGAACTGAGTCACATCATTGGTCTTTTGTTCCCAATACTGGCTACTTGGACTGGCTTTCATCATAAGGATAATGTAAGGTAAAGGTTTTCCCCTGACATCAAGTTCAGACTCTGGACTGTGGTGCTCATCTCTATTTCTAAGCCGAAGAGCCAGCGTTGTCCGTAGACACCTCCAAGGTCATGTGGCCAGCATAACTGCATAGAGCGCCATTACCTTCCTGCAGAAGTGGTACCTATTAATCTACTCACATTTGCATGTTTTCAAACTGCTAGGTTGGCAGAAGCTAGGGCTAACAGTGAGATCTCACCCCGTTCCCCAGATTCAAACCTGTGGTCAGCAAGTTCAGCAGCTCAGTGGTTTAACCCTCTGAGCCACCAGAGGCTGAAACAGGCCCAGATTACCCATAAGGCCACCCGAGGCCATGGCCTCGGGTGGCACGAATTGGGGGGCGGCATTTTTGGACCCCCGAACGAGGAGCAAGAGGCGGAGCCAAGGGGCGCCGCATCACAGCCAGGCCTCTGATGCGGCGCCCTCGCCCGCCTCTTGCTCCTTCTCCTTTCCCCCCCCTTCGTTCACTCAAGTGAACGAAGGAAGGGAGGGGGGAACTGAGGAGGAGCAAGAGGCGGCGCTAAGGGGCGCCGCGTCACAGCCAGGCCTCTGACGCGGCGCCTCTTCGCCCCGCCTCTTGCTCCTTCTCCTTTCCCCCCTCCCTTTGTTCACTCAAGTGAACGAAGGAAGGGAGGGGGGAACCGAGGAGGAGCAAGAGGCAGCGCTAAGGGGCGCCGCGTCATAGTCAGGCCTCTGACGCGGCGCCCCTTCGCCCTGCCTCTTGCTCTTTCTCCTTTCCCCCTCCTTCCTTCCTTCACTCAAGTGAATGAAGGAAGGGAGGGGGGAACCGAGGAGGAGCAAGAGGCGGCACTAAGGGGCGCCGCGTCACAGCCAGGCCTCTGACGCTGCGCCCCTTAGCGCCGCCTCTTGCTCCTCCTCGGTTCCCCCTTCCTTCCTTCACTGAAGGAAGGAAGTAGGACCCTCGGGGCCGCTGACAGGCATGCGCAGCACGCCTTGGGGGCGGGTCTTTCCCCCGGCCTGGGGGCGGGTCTTTACCCCAGCCTGGGGGCGGGGCTTTCCCCCGGCCTGGGGGCGGGGCTTCCCCGCCCCTGGGGGCGGCGGGGCTTCTTTTGGCCTCGGGAGCCAAAAGGTGCTAATCTGGGCCTGGGCTCAAAAGGATATAATGTGGACCAGATCAAGGGCTGAACCCAGACATCTTGCCTTTACAGCTACCTATCAGATTTTGATGAGAAATCCACAAATTGGGTGTATATGGAACACTGCCTGCCAGCTTACTCAGGAGCTGGTTTGAGATGCATTGGACAGAGTGTAATTAATCTGCAGATACATTTCAGAAATGCAATCACACCCTATTTGTGAATTGCAAAAATGCACACCTGGGCAAGAGTGCATTGTGCTGCTATTGTGCTCTAGCACTTTCTAGCCAGTGTCTTGATATGCATTAGCAAGCCATGTCCTATCTATTGCACATTGGTCCGTTGCTCATCAGTGACTTCAGTCTGGCATTTCCCAATGGATGGCTGTATGGAGTAATGCCACAGTAGTCCTAAGGTGAATACTGGCATTATGAAACGACTCAATTCTAATTCCACTTAGGAAGATTTAAGTCCGGTATTAAATTCCAGCCATTTTGTGGATTGCAATGACTGTCTTGCTTTTTCAATGTCTAATTACGGTTTTTTTTCTCCCCTTTGGAGCAATGGCCATCAGATTTAATGCTGTGGCACATGTGCAGTTTGGAAAAATAATATTGGAGACAGAAATCCTTTTGAAATCTCTTGTGTGGAGCAGAATTGGAGGAAAGGGTGGATCCTGATTGTATTACCGATAAAGGCTAGCAACAGGAAAGGGTACATAGGCTCCCTTCTCTTGTGTGCCCTAATGCACTGTATTTCTGGAACACTGAACAAGCATTGTAAACCAATTAAGAGGAAGCCACGGGCGTTAGATCGTCTCTGCCACACAAGAGACAAAGCAGTAGCAAAAATATGTACTTCCCACTCCTATCTGTTAATTCTTCCACTAGAGAGTCTTCTCAATAAATGCCATGTAGGCGATTACATTGTGCAGGGAAGCAGGGAATAGGATAATTGCATAATATGCAGTCAATAAATCCATGCATAAAAATGAATAATCCTCTCTTCCTGGTACCTATGGCTTATGTATAAACCCACTGGCTTCAATTATGAAGCAGCTTGGGGAGGTAAAAAGATTACAGGTTTTTGTTGTGACTTTTGGATTTGGTTTAGTTGCAAAATGCTTTATATACTTTCTATGCAACCAATTGTGCTGTTTGTATGTGTGTGCTTTTAATTCAGGTGTATTTCATCATAAAATGTGTTTCAGCACCCTTTGTAACCAGGAAAAAATTAATCAATGTATTGGAAAGAAAATGCCCAGAAACTTCAGTTGGCCCATAGAGCTACACCCAGATTGTTAATTGAGCCTGGTTATAGAAAGCATGCAACTTCCTTGTTGGAAAAGCTACTAGCTATAATGGATCTGAGCCCTTGGTGGCACAGCGGGTTAAACCACTGAGCTGCTGAACTTGCTGACCAGAAGGTCAGTGGTTCAAATCTGGGGAGCGGGGTGAACTCCCGCTGTTAGCCCCAGCTTCTGCCAACCTAGCAGTTTGAAAACATGCAAATGTGAGTAGATCAATAGGTACCGCTTCAGTGGGAACAATGCTCCATGCAATCATGCTGGCCACATGATCTTGGAGGTGTCTATGGACAACACTTCAGCTTAGAAATGGAGATGAGCACCAATCCCTAGACTAGACTTAATGTCAAGAGGAAACATTTACCTTTACCTTTACTATGATGGATCTATGGCAGTGTTTGAAGACCAGTTGTCAAAGGAGAAGACTTCTGCTTTTATGCCTAGCTTTATGTCTTTCCACAAACATCTGGACTCGACATTGTGAGGAGTACAGCTGCTGTTTTGTATGGACCATTCATCTGATTCGGGATGGGCAAAGCTATGGTTCAAAATGGTTCTATAAAGTACTTACAAAACTAGGGGGCGCTGGGTGTTTTTCTTCTGAAGTGTTGCTAAAGCTAGTGCTTTGCTTCTAAAGTGTTTCTAAAGTTCTGGTGGTGAAAATTTCAGAACTCTAACAAAACTTTCAAACTTTCATTATTATTTTGTCAATAACAATTTTTATAACAGAACCAATTAGGAACTGCCATTTATAACGAAATTTTTAAAGTTTTGTTAGAGTTCTGAAATTTTCACCACAAGAACTTTAGAAACACTTTAGAAGGAAAGCACTAGCTTTCGCAACACTTTAGTAGCAAAGAACCAGTGCCCCCTTGTTTTGTAAGTACTTTAGAACCATTTAGAACCATGGATTGCCCATGCCTAGCTCCTATATGCTCCTAGTGCCTACAACAGGCCTCTTCAACATGTGGCCCTGCAACCATTTTATTTATTTACTTACTTACTTACTTACTTACTTACTTACTTCATTTATATTCCACCCTTCTCATCTCGCAGGGAATTCAGGGTGGATTACAATGTACACATTACATTTAGACACACAAACACACAAGACAGACAGAGGCAATTTAACATCTGACCACCAGGAGGAGCTGTCACACTCCTTCATTCCTCAGCATGTTTTCTAAAGATCTTTTTTATGGCCTTGTAAATCAGTTAAATGTAGCCTCCCCACTAAGTGGTACCTTAATTTCCTACTTGACAGATGCAACTGTCTTTCGGGTTGCAAAGGTCGACAACAGGCTACACAATAGGTCGAGAACCCACCTCGATCCAGGCAGGCCTCGAACTCATGACCTTCTGGTCAGTGGAGATCTTATGCAGCTGACACCCAGCCAATTGCGCTACATTCCCGGTGCTCCATTTGGACCTCCAACTCTCAGATGCCCCTATTACCAGCTTGTTCAAAGGTCAGGAATTCTGGGAGCTGAAATCCAAAACACCTGGAGGTTGCAGAGGCCTGGCTTAGAACCATTCATGGCTCTTGACTCGGTTTATCCCAGAATTAACAAATATCACCAGCAGTGCTTAGAGTGTGAATGAATGTGCCAAATGTTATATGTGTAACATCAACATGCCAAGAACAGGTCTGCCTCAGGGTGTGTCCCATGTGTCCTTTATTATAGCTCATTAATTTAAATGCTTGTCTTTTTAAATCCAGGAATGAAAGAAATTATGACAAACGATTTGGTTCATGGTGTCCTTGGCTTGCAACGTGTCTTTCCTCTTGTACAAGGCAAGTATTCAACACACTGGAATGAATTACTTTAAAAAGCAATTTCTAGTCACTTGGATCTATATCTAGATATATTTATGTATAAGTGTGTCTTTTAAAGATGAATAGCAAAACACAGATCATCATATATTGGAATGGCCACATTTGCAAAGCACATTTTTGCTTCAGTGGAAAATGTACAATCCCAGAACAAAACCACTGAGCAATTAAATACAGACGGACAATGTGTCACACACCCTGGAGTCTCACATAAGGGGCAACCTGGTTTCAACTTTGGAATCACAATTAGCATAACAGAATATTCATTTTATATATCTTGCTGTGGATAGTTAGCAGACCAGGGATATAATATTTCCCTATGAGTAATGTCACTTTTTAAACATTTTGAATATTCATCAGATTTTTTCTTCCAGGACTTATGGTGATTTCACACAATTCGTAAGGTTTCTTAGGCAACAAACACTCAGATATGGTTTTGGCAATTCCCTTTTCTGAAGTAGAGCCCACACTATAGATGTGCAAGGGTCAATCATTTGCCATGTGCGAACACATAATCCAGTTCATAAGCTGAAAATGAGAGAAGAGAGGGGATGCATCTGGGCCGGGCTTTGATGCAAGAGGATGCAAGTTTAACCTGCTGTGCTGCAGAAAAATCCTGCCGACCAGGTGGTTAGCAGTTGAAGCCCGGGCGGGATGAGCACCCGGCGTTAGCCCCAGCTCACTTGTCCACCTAGCATGTCTAAAGCAGAAATATGAGTAGATAAAATAGGTATCTCTATTTAGCGTGGAGGTAATAAAAGGTACCTTTAAAAAGACATCAGTTGGAGGAAAAACACTCCTCAGAATGGAAGATGGAGCGGCAGCCCCCCTCCCCCCATGGGCAGAGTTCAGCACAGTCTCCAAAATGCTGAAAATAAGATGGGGAAAATCTTCCTTTACCTGTTTGTGTTCATCTGTCCTTGTTAATTGTATAATCGGTATTGAATGTTTGCCATATGTGTGTTCCATAAGCTGCTCTGAGTCCCCTTCAGGGCGAGAAGGGCGGGGTATAAATACTGGCATTCAGAGGGATGGTGAAGTTAAACCAAAAAGGGAAAACACAAAACAGGGTGATTTGATAGAAATACATCATGCAGAGATATGAGACTAAGGATTTAAGAGACCAAAAGATGGATGAAATAAGTGGAAGACTGTGCAGGAGAGAAAGCGACAAGAAGACAGATAAATAACAATAGAGTTGATGGAGGCAAAGAAGAGAACATAGAACAGGTGTCCATTTCTGTGTCTTAAAAAGATTTCTGAGATATTAGGATGAGTACTGGTTGAGTACTAGCGATGGGCAGATGGCATCAACTGGGCATCGTTGAAAAGAATGAGGAATCAGGTGGCTCTAGATCAAGGCTTTTTGAACTTTTTCCAGTTGTGATCCTTTCTTGTGATCCCAGATATACTGGTATAAAAGGTAAAGGTTTCCCCTTGGCATTAAGTCTAGTCATGTCCGACTCTGGTGGGTGGTGCTCATCTCCATTTCTAA
Source organism: Anolis apletophallus (assembly GCA_030556195.1). Lineage (NCBI taxonomy): Eukaryota > Metazoa > Chordata > Lepidosauria > Squamata > Anolidae > Anolis > Anolis apletophallus. The sequence goes on from JARBWK010000009.1 coordinate 107,900,768, forward strand.
GCCAAGCCTTGTCCGCAGACGACTCCAAGGTCATGTAGCCAGCATGACTGCAAGGAGCGCTGTTACCTTTCCGCCGGAGCGGTACCTATTAGTCTACTAACATGTTTTCGAACTGGTATACTGGTATACAACAATAAAATATTTACTGAAAATAAGTCAGCATTTGCATGATCTGATAAACAGGCTGATTTTCGAAGCATCTTCTGAAGAGTCACTGTAAACACTGCACATTGTTGCAAATAGATTTCCGTTAATGGGTGGCATTCAGAAACCTTGTAATGTTGCCAATTTTTTTGTATCTGGGACTAAGGCCCAAAGTTTAAAAAGTGCTCTTGAGAATACACACACACAGAGTATATGGTGGTTTTTGTTTGTTTTAGGTTTCTTCTCTGTGTTGTATGTATTTCTTTTCAACTTTGCTCATTTCCCTGTAATGGGTGAGTGGGTGAATAATGGAACTTTCCCAAATAATGTTTCCGTCTCTCCTGAGCTCGGAATACAAAGGGTGGAGGAAGTAAAATAATGTTTCAACAGCATTTCAGTAAGTTTTTAATGCAATAATGGAACGCAAATTTGCACACCAATTTGGAGTAATAAATGGCAATTTTCCTGTATAAGCATAAGGAATTTAAGTTTTTGAATATAGATGCAATGCAACAAAACTCTTCCGCTTCATTTCTTATGTCTGCTTCAAGCAGGTTGCCTTCAAAGGCATCTTAGAATATTCAGTGCTCAATAGGGCCCACGTCTTCCATCAAATGCTTTACTTACAGAGGGAAAGAGAAATAGCCAGACATTTCAAATTAGCACTCTTGAATCTGTAATAGCTAGTTTTAGCAGTGAGTAGAAATATTCACTTTGTACCTTTGAAAAGGTTCTTCTGACTCAAAACAAAGTCTTTTTTAAAAAAAAGTTTAGCCTTGTATGTGAGGCTTGCAAGAGAGTTCAAGAATTATAGTTTCGATCATTTCTTAGGCTTGGTGGTTTTCCATTTTTTTAAAAAAATGGCAGGAGAGATTTTGAAGCAAATGCCAACTTGATTCGGTAATATTTTGCATAATAATCAGGGATGTCCCAAAGTGTCTTGTTGGCTGAGGCATAGACAGAGAAGATATTTCTCCCTTTCCATTGCTAAAGTATAGCTCATGTGAATTTGAAGCTGTTTTTGTAATCTGGAATTCCCCCACTTTGCCACTTTTCCAGTGTGAATTTTCTTTAAATTGGGAAAAAATTGAGCTTTTGTGCCAGAAGATTGTGCAGGCTCCTCTTCCCACATTTATGCCAAAAGCAAGCCCGGGCATTTCCTCTCTCTTTCCTCATGCATTTACAGCTCTGAGGGCACTGCAAAATGCCAACCACAAAGTATAAACTCCATCTGGTTTGGTACCTGAAATTTTCTTTGCAACCAATTGTAAGAATGACCATTTGCATACCTATGCTTCGAACTGCTAGTTTGCATGTTATTGTTTGCTATCTTTGTTTGTTTTTCCATACACACTCTCTTCCCGCAGTCATATTCATCTTCTGTCTTTCCCTTTCATTGGACTATGTGTTCAACTATGTACAACTGTTGTAAGTAAAGATAAATAAGGTAAAGGTTTCCCCTTGGAAACCTTTGTGTCCGACTCTGGGAATGGTGCTCATCTCCATTTCTAAGCCGAAGAGTCGGCATTGTCCACAATAGCCTCCAAGGTCATGAGGCCAGCATGACTGCATGGAGTACTGTTACCTTCTCACTGAAGTAGGTCACTGAGTAGACCTATTGATCTACTCACATTTGCATGTTTTTGAACTGTTTGCTTGACAGAAGGTGGGGCTAACAGCAGGAGCTCACTCCACTCCCCTGATTCAAACCACTGCAAGTTCAGCAGCTCAGCGGTTTAATCCACTGTGCCACTAGGCCCAGGGGCTCCTATGTAAAGCTACCCTTATATATTTCACAAAGAAAACTAAGCTTCTAAATTCTGAATATTAAACTACAAAATCTAGACTGCATGAAATGAGTGGCAGTCTGTAACCAGGCAGATCACATAGCAGTGGAGAATAGTCCCAGCTTCAAACATTAGCCAAGTTAGACACTGCACAATAAGTGCTAAGCACATTAGGCACTGTACCTGTTAATAAGAGGCTGTATGGATGATGCCCATCTCAAAGAAATGACAGTGTTATCTCGCTATCAGTGTACGTTTCAGGTTGCAAAATATAAAGCCATTGAGTACTTGACATCTCGGCCGTTCTGGCCCCTCCCCCCTCCTGATGCCTGCCACCGCCGCCGTTGTCCTGGGAGAAGTTGGGGAAGCCTCCTCGAGGAGGCAAGACCCAACATGGCGTGTGTCCTTGGAGACGCCCAGCCAGCCCATGTGCTGGGGCCTCAGGAAGAAACGCCACCTGAAAGTAGTCAACTCCCGGAAGTCCCGCCCTCGGAGGACTCCGCTCCCAGCGTTGACCTGACCAGAGTACAGCAAGGCCCCCGGAAGAGGAGGAGATGCCGCCAGAAGAGGAAGGAAGGCACCCGAGCTGCCCTACAGGCTATGGAATGGAGGCCGGGACCAGCCTCCCGCCAGATTGGTCGAAGGGACCGAGCTCGGAGAATCGATCCCCTTGCTGACGGGTCCAGAACGGAGAGGGACCCGAAGTCGTTCTTCACCAGGACGTTTTGGAGCTCCTGCTACAAGCAGTCGAAGCTCCGAGGGCCTCACCGGACGATCAATAAAGATGTGAAGGACACTGCGCGGTCAGGCCAGGACTCCCAAACCAGACTCCCATATGGGAGCTCACGGGTTTTAACCCCCACCGGCGCCTTGACACCGGCGATGGTATTGGGACATCCCTGCCTGCCTCCTTTCGATGGCAGAATGGGGCCTTAAGGGCATCGCCGCGGACACTTCCCTATTTCCTCCCTCCCTCCCCACCCTTTTGTTCTTCCCTCTGTGTTTTTTGTATATGTTGTTGTTCTGTTGCTGTAAATCGCCCGGAGCATCTATGATGGAGGGCGATTAACAAATATTAAATTCTATTCTATCCTATTCTACTTAGTTCAAGAAAGAAGTGCTCGCTTCGGCAGCACATGTACTAAAATTGGAATGATATAGAGAAGATTGCAAGAAAGAAGAAGGTAGGTAATATCAAGAGTGACAGCTCCCATTTTGCACACAGAAAACTGAGTGACCCTAAGAGGTCATCTTCAAAATAGCATAAGATAACTGGGGGGTTTTTTCCATGTCAGGAGCGGCTTGAGAAACTGCAAGTCGCATCTGGTGTGAAAGAATTGGCCATCTGCAAGGAGGTTGCCCAGGAGATGCCCAGATGTTTTATCATCCTATGGGAGATTCTCTCATGTCCCCACATGAAAAGTTGAAGCTGACCGATTGAGAGCTCACCCCACTCCCTGGCTTCAAACCACAGACTTATTGGTCAGCAGTCCTACCAGCCCAAGGGTTAAACTTTAGACCAGGGCTGTCCAACTTCTACGGGCCCAAGGGCCGGAATTCCGGTCACTGCTCACCTGGGGGGCCGAAGGGTCTGCCTCCGCCCCCAGCTCCGCCCCCCCCCCAGCTCCACCCCCGCCCCTCCCCCAGCTCCGCCCCCTCCCCAGCTCCAATTTACTTACAATTGACCTTGAGTTGTGGAGTTGTAGTTCACCTCCATCCAGAGAGCACTGTGGACTCAAATAATGATGGATCTGGACCAAACTTGGCATGAATACTCAATATACCCAAATGGGAACACTGGTGGATTTGGGGGAATGTTTCCTAATACCTTTGAGTTATTTGAGTCCACACTCAAATTGGGACACACCAAAAAAACCAAACACCTCAATGCCGTCGCAGGGCTTTGATGGGGCCTCCTTTCCCAGAGGCGGGTGGAGGAGGCCCAAAGAGCTCCCTCCCTCCCTCCCTCCCTGAAGGGAAAACAAGCCGCGGGGGCAGGCGCAAAGGAAGCCACGTTGTGCCCTGCACGCAGGGGAAGGCAGCACAAGGGGGAGGGGGCGCAGAGGAGGGGAAGAAAGCGTCGCCAAGGAAACCGCCGCTGAGGGACCCCTCCCCCCCTCACCCAACGGCCCACTGTTTTTTGATTGATTGATTCGAGCCAGGCCCTTCCTTACCCATACTGCGGGAGCCCCGCCACAGGGCCGAAGCGCCAACGCCGCCAACGCCCCTGAAGAGCCCCGCTGGAGCCGAGGCCAAGCTCAGGCCGGGCGCAGTGGCTCTCCCATCCGCAGGGCAGGAAGCGAGGGCCCTCCACAGGAAGAGGACGGACCCAGGAGGGGCTTTCCCTGCCTCACTCCCCTCCTCCCTCTCTCTGAGGGAATGGGGGCTGGCCTGGAAGCAGCCACGAGGGAGGAGGCGGCGCGTGCCCAGGTCGGCCGCAAATCCTGCGGGACGGAGATTTCGGCAGTTATCGCGAGACTACGCAGCCGCAGTGGCTGGCGTAGTCTCACGATGCTTGCCTAAACCCGGAAGTAGGTTTTTTTGTTTTTGTTTTTTTATTTTTAATTTTTAATTTGTATTTTATTAAAACAAGTTAGGGGGCCGGAGGGAAGGGGCTCGGGGGCCATGTACGGCCCCAGGGCCGCCAGTTGGACAGCCCTGCTTTAGACCATTGAGCCACCAGGGACTCATAGACAATTGGCTAAGAATTAATCTTTCAAAAGATGGACATCAGCAGATGATAACCATCTCGTAGAGCTTGCTAAAATTGCCGATTCCCTGTGAATATGGCATGAAATATTTTGGATACATGCTAATTATTATCTAATAAAATCAAGGGATTGATACAGGGTCTTTTTAATTTCTTGTATTTGATTTGCTGTGCAGCCTTTTGGCTGGCAGGCAATAAAGCATTGTAAGATGTCTTTAGGCAAGATAGGGCTTTGCTTACAATATGCATGGGCAACTATTTTGAAACAGAAGTGTAGATAAATCATGTGGAAGTTCAAAATATTTCACTTCTGTTATTTTTAATGTGCTCTGAAAGTATTAGTAGTGGTTTGAAGTGATTTACATTTTCAAATGGAAACAGAAGTATAGAACACAGCAGTGGAGGAGATCCCAAGGGCTATCCAGTCCAACCGCCATGCAGGAATAAAAAAAACCCCAAAGCATTCCTAACAGATGGCCATCCTGCCTGTTTAAAAACCTCTAAGAAAGAAATGCCACCGGCTTTTCAAGTATTTAAACAGGCCAGTCTTGTCACCCCTTAATATCTTCTTCATCAGACAAAACATACCCAGCTCCCTAAGCTACTCATTGTTTCCAGACATTTGTCATTTTGGTCACCCTTCTATGGATACATTCCAACTTATTAATATCCTTGAAAACTGGACACAGAATTTTGACCAACACAGAACAAAATGGAACTATTCTTCCCTCAAACTAAGAAGTATTCTCCTATTGATGCAGTCTAGAATCGCATTTTAGCTGTTGCATTACACAGTTGACTCATGTTCGGTTTGTGGTCTACTAAGGCTCCAGATTCCTTTCACAATACTGTTGTCAAGTCAGGTGTCATCCCACCTATATTTTTCCATTTTCTTTTTTTTTTCCTGTCTAAATTTTTACCTTACACTTCTCCCAGTTCAAATTCTTTTTTGGGATGGTGCAATTGGTTAAACCCTTATGCTGCTGAACTGCTGACCTGAACTTTGGCAGTTCAAAACCACAGGTCAGGGTGAGATCCTGCTGTTAGCCCTTGCTTCTGCCGACGTAGCAGTTCGAAAATATGCAAATATGAGTAGATCAATAAGTACCGCTTCGGCTGGAAGGTGATAAAAGGCGCACAGGCAGCCATGCTGGCAATGCGACGAGGACAACAGACTCCGTGGCTTAGAAATGGAAAAAGAGCACCTTCCTATGGCCAGAGTTGAGCATCACTTCCAGAAGCCAGAAATGAAAGGAGAAGCCTTTACCTTTGTTCTGTGTATTTGTGTATCATCGTTATTTCACAGTATTAAAGGCACTGAATGTTTGCCTATCTGTGTATGTTATAATCTGCTCTGAATCCCCTCTGGGAGATAGAGCAGAATATAAATAAAGTGTTGTTGTTTTTGTTGTTGTTATTATCCTATGTTGAGCTTCTGTACATCAGCCCTGACCACTTCAGAACTAGTTTCACTCCAATTAACATTGGATTTACTGGAACTGCTTTCCTGTTGAATTTCATGAAGGCTCAGCTCTGTTGTTTTCTTGATAGTACTTCCTATGTTCCATATTTATAGAAAAGTCTGTCACTCAGCCAAAATAATCTATTACTGGAAGAAGAAGAGAAAAAAACCTGTGGAGTGTTTCTCAGGGAAAAAAGACCCCAAACCACAGTTGCTAAACGCATTGGGATTCTACAAACTCAATAGTTTACATGTCTAGGCTTTGTGGCAGCAGGTGATAAGCTAATTCACTTGAAAAAGGAAGTAAGATTTGGCTTCCTAAAACAAAAAGAGGAGTATATATGTTTTCCTGACTGCGAAGCACAGAACTTAATGGAAGGAACTTAACTGTAAAAACAACCCCTAGTTTAGAAATACTTTTTCTATTCTGATATGCTACCGTGGTCCAACAACTCATGAATATGTCTATGGTCATGTATCAATCACGACACTTTTGAGAGAAGAGGGAGGGAGGAAACAAAGCTAAATCTTTCTCCCGTCCCCTCTTGAGTCCTAGTGCTATTGTCCATTTTATAACTGGAGCTGGACTGCACAATGAGTTAATACTAAATAAGAATATTTTGCATTCATGAGCTTTCATCCACTTGAAACAAATATATGTATCTTTGGGCATTGACTCATGTTCAGCTTGTGATCTATTAAGGCTCCTAGATCCCTGTCTTACATACTGTTTTCAATCTTGTATCTCCCATCCTATGAGCCCCCGGTGGCACAGTGGATTAAACTGCTGAGCTGCTGAACTTGCTGACTGAAAAGTCAGTGGTTCGAATCTGGGGAGTGGGTGAGCTCCTGCTGTTAGTCCCAGCTTCTGCCAACCTAGCAGATCGAAAACATGCAAGTGTGAGTAGATAAATAAGAACTGCTCCTGCGGGAAGGTAACAGCATGCCATGCAGTCCTGACCTTGGAGGCATTTATGAACAACGCCAGCTCTTCGGCTTAGAAATGGAGATGAGCACCACCCCACAGAGTCAGACAGAACTAGACTTAAAGTCAAGGGAAAACCTTTACCTTAACACCTATCCTATATCTCTGTGTTTAATTTTTTTCCTGTCTAAGTGTAGTGCTTGACATTCCTCTCTGTTTAAAATCACTTTTATTAGTTGTGGTCCAGCTTCCCAATCTGTTGCGGTCATTTGGATCTTGATTTTCTTCAGAGGCTAGAACAATGGCTGTTGGAGTGGAAGGAGGGGATTTATCCAAATTTCCTTTTTCCTTCCTCCTTGTGGACCCTTTTAGGCACTTGTATTTCTAGGATTCTGGGGCATGTAAGAACAGTGCTTATATCAAGATTTTGGAGCAAGCCATGGCCAAAATCAGATTGGTCCTGGGACACTAGATGAAGGTGGAAAATGTAGTGCAATAATTGTAAATATAACCTGGAAGAAAAGTTTTCTTTTGTTTTTCATTCAATGAAGACAATATGTATGAACAGGCAATATTTTCAATAAAATATTAATCCAATATTTCAAAATATACATGTAATGATGTATACTTTAGAATCTGTTATATAAATAATTCAGAGAAGGCTCTATATAATCAAAGGGGGAAGACATTTCACTTGGGAACTGACTCAACAACGTAGCTGACATTACACAGTCTCTAAAAAGTGTTTGTTCTTTGATTTTGGAGTCTGAGAAGCCACACTATTCTACTGTTCTGGGTAAAATAAGGTCAATATATGAAAGAGCGTCACTTCCTTAGCACTATCTGACAATAATACAAGCAGTCGTCTGCAGGCTTCGTTGAGTGCAAGGCTCCAGATGATGTGGATGCCTTGCCAGGATCCCATAATGAGGATGTGAGAAATATCTTCATCTTGAGAGGAGAAAAGGGTTAAGTCTCAAGTTGTGCCAGCAATTTTTCCATCACTGCCTACCAGAAAGCACTGGTTTTAGACTGTGACTTCATGGAAGCATCTTGAACAATGCCTTGCCAACATCATCTTGATAAGGGTTTTGTCCCACTGTTGTGCCAAATGCCATCAATCATCGCTGGTTCACTTTTCCAGTTCTTTGTTTGCTCTACTGATGGAACTGGTTTCTACCGAAGAGAGTGGAAGTCGCTAGGTGACGTTGCTGTTTCTTGCTTCCTAAGCTGCTCTTCCCACTGACTTTTAAGAGTCATCCAACAAAGGCGATGAAAGCGAGTCTCTGGCAAAGGCAGACAACAGCGGGTGGGTTTAACCTCAGCATCCGCTCTGGAGGATCTTTTCCCCTGAGCGCTTTGTCACAGACAGTGTAGTGAATATCTAAAAAGAAAAGTGGGGTCGGGAAGAGAAGGAGAGAGAGAACAGCAAGAAAATAATGTCAGAGAGAATTTATTTGAACTAAACAAAGCCCAGAATTACATAGTACACAGCCCCCAGAATTACTTACTACACAGTCACTCCACAATGCTAGCCCTGTTGATTTTAGTTTAGTTCCTAATTCAGAAAATGGCTATCTGGGCCTAAGAAAGCACAAGGGGGACTTTCAAATGGTGAAATTACACGATCATAGCCCCTAGGGACATCAGGGAAGGTCCAAGGTTCCAGAAGCACTCTCTCCTGACATTTTGCCCACATCTAAGGCAGGCATCCTCAGAGGTTGTGAGGTATATTGGAAACTAAGCAAGGGAGGTTTATATATCGGTGGAAGGTCCAGGGAAGAACTCTTTGTGATTAATTAATAATAATTATAATATCCCAGGTACTAGAATTATTAAGTTATATGGTTTGTAGGCTGTGTTTCCTCATCAGCTTCCTCCAAGAGACAAGAGTTCTCCACCAGACAAGAGTTCTTTCTTCCACCCTGGTCTTTCCACTGATATATAAACTTCCCTTGTTTAGTTTCCAATATACCTCACAACCTCTGAGGATGCCTGGCATAGATGTGGGTGAAACATCAGGAGATAATGCTTCTGGAATATGGCCATTCAGACCAGAAAACTCACAGCAACCCAGTGATTCTGCCCATGAAAGCCTTCAACAACACACCAGGGAGGGTTTTTTTTAGTAAGGAAAATAAACTCCACAAGAGTACCAGGACATAAAGAGCAAAATCTTATTAGCAGATTTAATTTAAAAGAAGACGGCTTTCATGTAACATTGTGCATACTTAGGAAACCTGTGGACTTTACTGCCTTGGAGGTTTTTATACAGAGGCTAGATGGTCATCTCTCTTTAGCTGTGAATTCTTGCATGGCAGGACAATAACCCCTGGATTGCCTTCCAACTCTTTGACTCTTAAATTTCTTAGAAAGGGCAAAAAGGGGGCCCTTCAAGATTATATGAGAGGCAAAATGTCTTCTGCACTCCAGATGTTGCCTAACTTTTATTTTCAGTTATGTCCCTTCAGAAGCTACAATCAGCATGTGTAGTTTTATTTCAAAGTCATTTTCAAATTATTGTAACAGGCCTATGAATTCAATGGCGCATCTATACTGCAGAATTAATGCAGTGTCAGACCCCAATTACACACTGGGTTAAACCCATGTGCTGGCAGGACTATTGACCAAAAGGTTGGTGGTTTGAATCCAGGGAGCTTCTTGTGCGGGGACATGAGAGAAACCTTCCACAGAATGGTAAAACATCTTGTTGTCCCCCGGGCAACATCCTTCCAGATCAATTCTCTCACAACCCAAGTGACTTGCAGTTTCTCAAGTTGCTCCTGACTTTAAAAAAAAAACTTTAATTGCCATGGATCAATACTATGGAGCCCTGGGAGTTTACAATGTCTTTAGTCTTCTCTGTCAAAGAGCGTTGGCGCCCCACCAAACGACAAACCCCAGGATTCCACAGCACTGAGCTAGAACAGTTAAAATGGTGTCAAAGTTCATCAATTCTACAGTGTCCTAAGAGGCTAATCTGCTAGGACTTATTGCAAAATCCATGGAAGTGCATGAGGGGAAAATAAAAATAAAAATAAATCTCTTGCACCCAACTCTTTCTCCACTGTCATTATTACGCATATACCAAAGGCCCTTATGATACAGAAAATTCTTCTGTCTTGATTCTTCCTCAGGTTTTCTAACCCAGTAAAGGGAAATAAATAAGGGGAAAACTCACTTTGGACTCTAAATCCCTCTTATCTCTATGTGCTAAACCTCATTCCATGAAGGTAGGTATGTTGGGGTCTGGCAGTACACTGTACAGTGTGCTGAGAATTAATGAGCAGCTACGGGTGTGCAGGTCAGGGATTATTTCCACCATGGAAAAATGAACATTTACTTTAGCTAAATGTAAAAATGAAGGAAAAGACATTTTATCTTTTGGAATTAACATGGACTATGCCAGAGTAATAACTATGTCTTAGCCAAAGGAAGCTTACATGTTCCAAATTGCTATATTGAAAACACCCAGTGTATGTTAATCTCCCACTTTGCAAAGCAAACAAAACAAACATTTCCCTATTAAAATGAGATTTCTGGAGGAAGGTTGGTATTTTTTGCTATTTGTTTTGGCTCCCTATCGCCATTTTTGATCCAGAAGGTATCTTTATTTACAACAGGTAGTGGGGGAATGACTTTCTATTTTAAATAAAGACTCTTCCTGGTCTTAAAATGACCTAGGGAGCAAAAATGAGTTTTGAAGTAAGGTCCAATTGCTAATCCATTTTTTTTTCATGGCGGGAGTGACTTGAGAAATTTCAAGTCACTTCTGGTGTGAGAAAACTGGCCATCTGCAAGGATGTTGCCCAATGAATGCCCAGATGGTTTGATGTTTTACCATCCTTGTGGGAGGCTTCTCTCATGTCCCCGCATGGGGAGCTGAAGATGACAGAGGGAGCTCATCCATGCTCTCCCCAGATTCGAACATCCAACCTGTCGGTCTTCAGTCCTGCACCACTGGGGGCTAATCCAAATAATTGCTACACATAAAATGGAGGGAGAACATATTGTCTTGTGTGTCAAACAGCAATATGCCTTGGGACAGCCCTGGTCTTCCCTTGGTATAATGAACCCAAAACCATCAAAAAAGAGAAGTACAAAGCTGTCTTTCAAATCACTCAAACTGCACCTCTCTCTACCTCTTTCAGTTCAACTGTACACATTGAAAGAAAACATGCAAATACTGTGATATCAGTCAGCATTTGATACAGAACTGAAGACCTATATCTTCTGGCAGACCTACCCAGTCAATTTTAAAACGTGCATTGTACATTTGCCTTCTATTTGTATTTCAATATATGTATTTGTATTGTATTTTAATCCTTGCACCATTTATTTTAATATATGTACTTTGTAAGTGTGTTTTCTTGTATGCATTTTATGGTACATATTTCATGATTATGTAAGTCACCCCGAGTCCCTTGTAAAATTATTATTTTACTGACACAAAAACACAGTATGTCACAGCAAACAATATCTATATGTTGGATTTCATATCACAAAACCACAAGTCAAACACTTCCCAAGTATCTAGGACTGTGTGGTGTATTTTCGAATGATGAACACAGATCCAAACAAGGTGGCCTTTTGCAGTTGACAGATCATGATTTTGTCAATGTTTATTGTTTTCAAATGTCAGCTGAGATCTTTAGGCACGACACCCAGTGTGCCAATGACCACTGGGACCACCTGTATTGGTTTATGCTAGAGTCTTTGAAGTTTGATTTTGAGGTCCTGATAACGGCTGAGTTTTTCCTGTTGTTTTTCCTCAATGCAACTGTCACTTCATATGGCAACATCAATAATCTAAACTTTTTTTCTTTTCCACAATTGTGATGTGTATTGTGTTCCAAAACTTTTGTCAATCTGGATTTGAAAGTCCCACAGTATTTTTGCATGTTCATTTTCCACTACCTTCGCAGGTTTATGAACCCACCAGTTCTTTACTACTGGCAGGTGGTACTTGTGACATGTGTCAATGAATCATTTGAGCCACAGAGTTATGCCTCTGTTTGTAGTGTCTGTGCGATTTACTTGCAGCAGCTGAGGATATGATCAATGGTTTCGTCAGCTTCCTTTCACAGTCTGCACTTTGGGTCATCAGCTGATTTTTCAATTCTGGCCTTAATGGCATTTGTTCTGATGGCTTGCTCCTGAGCTGCAAGAATCAGGCCTTCTGTCTCCTTCTTCAGTGTTCCATTCATGAGCCATAACCAGGCCTTCTTCTTATTAACTTTCCCTTCAGTTTTGTCAAGGAAATGCCCATGCAATGCTTTGTTGTGCCAGCTGTCAGCTCTGGTTTGTTGTGCAGTTTTTTTGTACTGATTCTTTGTTTGCTGTGTATTAAGAAGCTTCCGATTCTTGACTTCAATTAAAGCAGGTTCTTGGCTTTCCTTTACATATTCTGCCAGGGCATGTTTTTTGTCTTCAACAGCTTGTTTGACTTGTAAGAGTCCTCTACCACCAGATCTTCTAGGCAGATATAGCCGGTCAACATCACTGCAAGGATGTAGTGAATTACGAATGGTCATGAGTTTTCTTGTTTTTCTGTCCAAATTGTCCAGTTCTGCCCACGTCCAGTTTATGGTGCCAACAGTATATCTTATGACAGGTATGGCCGAGGTGTTTACGGCCTTAGTGGTATCACCTCCATTGAGCTTGCTTTTGATTATTGTTGTTGTTGTTATTATTATTATTATTATTATGTGTTTTAACTGTTATATATTTTAACTGTGATGATACACCGGGACTGTGCTGATGCACCGGGACTGTGACGCAGCTGGCTCGGAGTCAGCTGCATTAAGATCACTAGAGACCAAAAGGTCATCAGTTCAAAGCTAGCCCAGGTCGGAGTGAGCTTCTGACCAATTTGTGTAGTTTGCTGTCAACCTTTGCAGACCAAAAGACAGTTGCATCTGTCAAGTAGGAAATGTAGGTACTGCTTATGCAGGGAGGCTAATTTTACTACTTTACGACACCATAAAAATCTCCAGCAAGCATGCAAAGAATGAGGAAGTACTTCATCAGTGTCACAAATGGACAGTGAAGCGACAGCTCCCCTGATGGCCAGAATACCCTCATCAAAAAGCTGGAATGTTGAATAGCCTCTGTGTGTTTGTCTATATATGTTGTGTGTCTATGGCATTGAATGTTTGCCATGTATATGTACATTGTAATCTGCTCTTAGTCACCTGCTAGGTGAGAAGGGCGGAATATAAATACTGTAAATAAAGAAATTATGATGGTGGTGGTGATGATGATGATGATGGTTGTTATTATTATTATTATTATTACAACACAGTGGGATATGAACTACTGATTGAAGGTTGGAATGTAACCTATATGCCAACAGCATGAGTCTGAGCAGAAAAGAATTGCAAAGTAAACAACTTTCCTCCACATACCAGTAAACTGAAATGGGTCAAATGGTATCTCTGATCCCTAGAAAACAGTGGTGAGCAATGCATGACCCTTCAGATGTTGGTGGACTGCAATTCCCATCAGTCCTTGCCAGTATAGCCTGTGTTGAGGAATTGTTGGAAGCTGCAGTCCAATAACATCTGGAGAGCCACGCTTTGTCCATCTCTGCTAAAAAGCTTTTGGGACAGACTGACCAACTGGTTTTAAGCAACTATTATTTGTTGTGGATTGGAACTGGCCTCCGCAGGCGCTGCTTAAGACTTTTGCCCTTGGGATGCTTTTCAGTTCCAAGCAGAAGAACAAATATAAGAGCAGATGACAGGAAATGTGGTAAGTTGCTTCAGTTAAGGTTTACTGAACAACTACTCCCTTTGTTTTGCAGACATCTAAGTATAGGTAGGAGGATTACAGGAAATCAAACCCACTTCAATCTAAATGGTTCAAAGCTACAGTAATTAGCTGGCATCAAAGTAATCTCGGAGGGAGAATAAAAGGAGAGCAGAAAAGAGACTCTGCACATGTTAGCCATGCAAATAAGGCTAAAGCTCATGCACAAAGCACAGATCTGAGCATTTAACAGAGCACAACCTCTCCATATGCGAGGAGCATCATGACTGTATATCTATTTCAAATATTAAAAACCCCAGCCACAATCTATTTTTATTTAGTTATTTTCTTTTAAGATGCAGATTAGAAGCTGCAATCATTTTCACAAAAGGGTCGTCCTCTAATTTTTGGCCCATTTACAGCACTATGGTAATATAAAAACAACTTTCTTAGCAATTTATATATGATTGTACTCAATGCTGTATTTAAGGAAAGACTAACTGTTAGGGTCAAGGGAAAGACTTCAAGGATGAATATCTCCCCATTTTTAAAACAGATTTGGATTTCACTTGGCTCTATTGTATCGGTCACAGAAATAATTATCAATGCAGCTAAGCTTTGTTTAAAATGTTGCTGAAAAACAAGCTTAGATGGATTTTTATATACCATACATATAAATATTCCAGTGCCCAGTGACTGCTTGACTTTATTCTAAGAAAACTAGAATTCTCCTTCATAGAAGGTCTCCACCTTACGCACTTCTACTCCCAGGACTCCATATTACAGAAGTTTGGGATTTATAGTTTGCTGAACTACTTAGAACTCAGTGCTAGAGATCTCTGTATCGCTCTCCCAAGAGACAGCATAGAATTTAGACATATTATTTAAATTTTAACCTTTAAATAATGCATTGGTGTTACTTTTAAAGAAATCCATTTGCTGCCATTGGTTTCTAAATATTATTTAAATTTTACTGCCTTTAAAAACAAAATAAATCAACTGAAAATATTGGTGTTACTTTTAAAGAAATCCATTTACTGCCATTAGTTTCTATTGTTTCTTTAAGTCCTCCAGTGCAACTCTATGTTAACTTGTGCCAGAAGCTGACCCTAAAGACTACCTGTCTGAACGTATCTCCTGTTATGAACCATCATGGAATTTAAGATCATCCATAGAGGGCCTGCTCTCGATCCCACCGCCATTGCAAACGCGACTGGTGGGGACGAGGGACAGGGCCTTCTCTGCAGTGGCCCCCCATCTGTGGAACTCCCTCCCTTGGGACATCAGATTGGCCACCTCCCTCCTGTCTTTCAGAAGGAAACTTAAGACCTGGCTATGGGACCAAGTGTTCAACCAGCAAATGAACGAAGATTAAAGTCAATGAATTCACCGGGACTGGACCCTGGATTTTGGATTATAGATTCTGATTTTAACAGGTGTGTTTTAATTAACTGGTTAATTACTGTTTTTAATATTTTTAATGTATTGCTGATTGTTTTTATGATGCCGGCATCTGATGATGCTTTTGTGAGGCAGCCCTGAGTCATCGTCCCCCTCGGGGGTGAGAAGAATGGGGTAAAAGTATAGGAAATAAATAAAGTGCTGGAGGACCTATGGATTTCTAGAACAGTGATTTCTTTGGCAGGAGTGGGGGGAATACAACATTTTAAAATGTGCATTAGTTTCCATTTTCACATGGATTCTGTGCCACTAATCTCCACAAAAGTGGAAGGTCTACTCTATTTTGGCAATAAATCTGCTGTCTAAATTGTTTGTAAAAGACCTACCTTTTACAGCAGGCCTACTCAAGTCAATTTTAAATAATGGATTTTGAACTATGGAAATTAAATGTATTGACTTTAAAGTGTAATTTTTTGTATTTTAAACTTAACATTTGTATTCTTAATCTATGTTCATAATGGTTTTATGTGTCTTTAGTTATTTATTGAATTTACATTCTTCTGTGTTGTATTTTCCCTATGTCTTGGGGAGAGGAGGGCAAAAGTTGTTGCTGTTGTTACTGGATTCAGCACCTTGGATAGCACCTTTAAACCTGAATTGGGACTTCATCAGACAGAGCTGGGGAAAACAGGAGAAAGCGGTGGAAATTGTCTTCTTTGTGTGGGACTCCGTCTTTAAAGAAGACTGAGAATTTACATATCCCATCACACAGGATCCTCCCACCACTTGTTCATCCATCCAAAGTGGAGACACAAGGCATCATCCTTAACGCAGACACCACTTGCTCCTTTCCTTTCCCTCCCAATCCCCTTACTCTCAAGGGGACAAAAGTCATCATTCTTAAGGCAGACCCCATTTCTTTCTATGGACTCCTCTTCTTTCCCTCCCAATCTCCTTACTCTCAATCATAGAAGTCGAAACCCTATTAGGCACTAGAACTTGATTGGTAGTTGGTTTTAAAAAAGGTAAACGAAGTGAAAAGGTTAGCAGTAGTGCAATTTCAAAAGCAAAGATTGAGAAATGATAGGAACACCCATTACTCCACATCACTGAAGCAAGTAATTGCAAGCAAATTTAACAGATCCCATTCCATGTTCTTCCCCCATTTTCTCCAGTTTCCACACTATTCATGAGCTCAGAAGATGATTTCTACCCATCTCCTGTCCCCCAATTTCTAAACACTTCTAAAACAGTATCTTGACAAAGCATCATGGACTACTGGCGGAAGTCTGTTTGCGTCATTTGATGGGCTTCATGATGTTTCATCAAGGAACTGTTTTAGGAGTGTTTAAAAATGGAAAGGGTGGGGTTGCTTGTGCTGCACTAACATGGGAACTGCCAATGGGGAAAATCTCAACTTTGTGAGCCACAGAAAGAGCAGTCCATCTTGGACATCCATGGACTCAGATCGTAGACAACCAGAAATGGAAAGGAAGCATATCAAATACTTTATATGTCTCATACTGACTGAATCTGTGAATCAATGCCCAGGGTATGTATACCTTAGAAACAGAATTGTTCCAGTTTTACATCAACATTAGTAAATAAACCAAAGGGAGCAAAGCAGACAACCTTTTTGCACACTTCATACATACCTCAGCACACACTGGATGGATTCCTATTGTACTGTCCAGTAGATCCTTTGTCATGCCACATTTTATGGCTGCTGCAAATCCCTGGGTGACTTCTCCAGCATTTGGACCAAGCACATGGAAGCCAATAACACGCATCTAAAGAAGAACAACAGACAAGAAGAGCCCAATTCAGACAGCCTGAAATAATTACTTCCTTCGGATTATTGAAAGATTACCAAGTCCGAAGAGAATTGTCACTGATCTCTTTCAAGTCCCATTTTTCTAATTGTTTTTCTCCACAAGGAACACATTTTAATTCGATTGGGATAAATTATGAGGATTCAATGCACAAAAAAAGAATTGCAGAAAAATAGGCCTTTGTTGCCCTAAATACGTATGGAATTCAGAGTTAACATTCAAATTGCTCTTATTTTAATTTTTTTTAATCAAATGGAAAACAAATTTAGCCCGACAGAAAAGATTAACAAACTTTAGAAAAAAACTGCTTTCAAGTAATCTTTATATTACCTTTTGTCTATTTTCCTAGATAAAATTTCTGGCTTCCAAAAAATAACTATGAGGTGATTTAGAGGCAAAGCCGAACTATAGCTTAAAAGATATTTGAAAAGTTATTGTTTGGTTGCAACTCCCAGAACACTCCAGCCGGCTTAGCCATGTAATCCAAAAACATACTAAGGTAACTTTTTCCAATATCTTATTGAACATCACATTAACTTAAGGGGTTTGAGGAGTAATTTGATTTTGTATTCCTGCATAGCAGGAGGTAGGCTGGATGGAGATTGTGGTCTCTTCCATCTCTGTGATTTTCCAACCTCTAGCTCATCCATTCATTCCTCTTATGTTCTGAAGCATATTTGGCACAAAACTTCTTCCACCAAATAAAGAAGGGGATGACGGGAGAAAGGGACTGGCATGTATAACGGGACCAGGAGAACAGAATAAGGGTGCATCTCTACTGTAGAATTAATGCAGTTTGACATCACTTTAACTGCAATGGCAGTTAAAGTGATGTCAAACTGCATTAATTCTACACGCAACTGCACGTTGCTTCTGGTGTGAAAGAATTGCCCATCTGCAAGGATGTTGCCCAGGGGACGCCCATATGTTTTACTATCCTTGTGGGAGGCTTCTCTCATGTCTCCGCATGGGGAGCTGGAGCTGACAGAGTGAGTTCATCCGTGCTCTCCTTGGTTTCAAATCTCTGACCTGCTGGTCTTCAGTCCTGTCGGCACAAGGGTTTAACCCATTGCATCACCGGGGGTTCCTGCTCAATGCTATGCAATCATGGGAGTTGTAGTTTTGCAAGATCTTTATCATGCTTTGACAAAGTGTGTTGGTGCCTCATAAACTACAACACCTAGGAAGAATTCCATAGCATTGAGCGAGTGTCATCCAAAAATGTAACTTTTCCAATCTCGGCAGCAGAACCCAATCTCAGATAGGGTCAGGACTACTAGCCATTAATATTCACAGCCACACTGATTCCCAATTGCTTTCAACCTTGTTATCATGGCCTCGTGACTCCTACAGTTAACACTTTATTCAGTCTTTTTTTTTCCAGAAAAAGTACCTGGGTAAACCAATAATGCCAAGTTTGCTTTAACAGAGAGTACTACTATTTAAGTGCTTGCCCATCTATGCTTAGAATGCATTATAAATACAGTGCCTAGGCATTGGACAATAGGCCCAGACTAAATAAATTATTCATACCATGCTTCCTAAGTATTCAGATTGTATATAGTTCTATATCCGAGAAGCTAATGCTCCCAGTTCAGGAATCTAGATTTTAGATAACTGGTTGAACAAAGCGACAGCTGATCAATATAAGAAAACATGAATGGAAAAACAAGGTGGAAGCCAGAGACATGAACCAAAGAGTTCTTTACTTATTCTCTTTAAGCATGCAATTCTTTCACTCTGTTCCAAATTGAATTTACAAAGCAGTCAGAAATGGTTACAGGGGTCTATTTGGATTCCAAACACGATTATGACACGAAAATTATGGCATCAGTGCCTATTAAACAGATATTATCTTGATGGAAGATAAAAGAGGATGCTACTTAATGACGGTGAAGTTTAGCTAAGGTATTATTACACAGTTACAAAGAGAATGTAATTGAGAATTGGATCTGTGGGTGGTTCCCATCTAGCTAATATTTCCAAGGTAACATTTGTCAATGTGGAGGAAGTACTGTTATCTAAAATTCAAGGGAAGCTGTACACTGTCATTATCAATTAGATAATGAAAGGTGACGCAGCAGCCCAGGTATTTGGACAGGATATAATGCACCACCTAATGTACAGGTATGTGCTGAAAATCATACAAAATGAACATAAGAACAAGAACTACAAAAATCTCCAGAATGTGGAAAATTGGGGTTAAAACATTTAACAGTTTAGGTTGTTGTGAGGTCTGGTTTCAAGGTCTGGTTTCTTAATGCCCGGGGCAATCCTTTGTTGGGAAGCGATTAGCTGGCCCTGATTGTTTCTTGTCTGGAATTCTCCTGCTTTTGAGTGTTCCACCTTGGACGTTTCACAGATATATAAAACCCATTTTCCTAGTTTCCAACAGACCTCACAACTTCTGAGGATACCTGCCATAGATGCAGGTGAAACATCAGGAGAGAATCCTTCTAGAACATGGCCATACAGGCCGAAAAACGTATAACCCAGTGATTCTGACCATGAAAGCTTTCGACAATATATTTAAGAGTTTGCTAAATGACAGAATTACCTTCTCTGGAATAAGGCAGACGATCTTCGCATAGCATTTGTTGTTGTCCCGGGATGGGACAGTCCATTCCAGTGGCCAGAAGTAACTATGATAAATCTAGGAATGCAATAATGTACTGAATGAAGTGTTTTGCTCCTTAAATATATTCATTTCACTTTTTAAAACAACTGCCTGCTGACCAGAGTCTCCTCGGTGATGGTACAAGTGTACAGGGATAGTAAAAATGCAAACTACAACAAAACAATGATACAGGTTGAATATCCCTTATCAGGAATACCAAAATCTGAAACACTTGAAAATCCTAAGCTGTCCAGAGGAGTGGCTAGCTGATGTTTCAATGTATATAAAATAATGAAACAGTATTGCATAAAATTACCATCAGAATGTGTGTATAAAGCATATATGAAACATAAATTAATTTCATCTTTCATCTCAAAGATACTACATTATGTATACATAGGCAAATTTCCAAAACAAAAAAATATATCCAAAAATTCAAAACATTTTTGGTCTAAATTTTTTTGAAGAAGGGATACTTATATTGTAAAAATAATTATAATTATTAAGTGATTAAAACTATGTTAAAACTTATCAGGAGTTGTATTAACTAGTCCTGAACATGAAATAAAAAATAAAATAAAATACCACCTTTATGTTTAACTTATGAATGATAGCAAAAAATGACTTCTTCACACAAGACAGGGACAACAGTTTTACATGCTTGATTACACCCACTCCAGTTTTCTTCTATGAAAATACTTAAGGGTATATTACAAAAATTCCCAAGACTGTTCTCCATCCAGCTACTCAGTAACCCCAAATTCCTTGATCAACGCCAAAGCTGCTGTATTATATATACAACATTCTTGGCACTCAGATACAACTCTGGGTTCCTCCAGGTGAGGGCACTATTCTTGCCAAGATTAGATGGTCACCAAGAAGTGGGAATGCATAAAGAATATATCCTGTTTCTCTTAGTCCTGAATGGTTATCTGAAGTTCTTTGGAAAGTAATTTGTTATATAACTTTGTGAAAAGTAACTCTTGGCCATTAATGGCACAAAACATTGTTTTATTTGCTTCTGTAATGTGGGGTTGCCTTTGAAGACTGTTCAGAAGCTTCAATTGGTCCAACGGGCGGCAGTCAGATCACTCACCGGAGCAGCATACAGGAAGCATATAACCCCCCTGTTGTGGCAGCTCTACTGGTTACCAGTCTGCTGCAGAGCACAATTAAAAGTGCCGGATTTAGTCTATAAAGCCCAAAATGGTTACGGCATAGCTTACCTGTCCCAGCGTATCTCCCTCTATGATCCACCTCAGAGACTAAGATCATCGGGGGAGGCCTTGCTCTCAGTCCCACACCCTCGCAAGCACAACTGGTGGGGACGAGAGACGGGGCTTTCTGAGTGGTGGCCTTTTGTCTATGGAACTCCCTCCCTAATGAAATTAGATCAACCCCTTCCCTCCTGACCTTCAGGAAAT
This sequence comes from Anolis apletophallus, assembly GCA_030556195.1. Classification (NCBI taxonomy): domain Eukaryota; kingdom Metazoa; phylum Chordata; class Lepidosauria; order Squamata; family Anolidae; genus Anolis; species Anolis apletophallus. Next base: position 107,921,820 of record JARBWK010000009.1, read on the forward strand.
AACTCAAGCCATGGTGGCGGGTACAAGCTTTTAGTCAGTAAGTAGCACAGTAAGAGGCTACAAATAACAAAATGATGATCCAGATTGGCCCTGGAATATGATTTGGATTTTGTGATTTTAACTGATGTTTTACTGTTTATGTTTTTAATTGGGTTAATTTTAATGCTGTTGTTTATTTACCGATATGTCTATGTGTGTGTGTGTGTGTGTGTGTGTGTGTGTGTATTTGAATTTTGCCTTTGTGGGGCCGCCCTGAGTCTCCTTCGGGGTGAGAAGAGCGGGGTAAAATGCCATAAATAAATAAGAAGGGCAGAGTACAAATGTGGTAAATAAATAACCTTTTTCTTTTTTTTCTTTTTGATAATTTTCCTTAAAATAATGCATCTTTTAAATAGGAGCAAAATGTTTGAAATGATGAAGAAAACCTTCTCAAAATACCCCCAAATAACATCTTTTTAAAAAAAAATCTCAAAAAAGTAAGGAAAAGTAGGCAAATGTTACAGACTGGATAAATAAACCTCTCTCTCTCTCTCTCTCTCTCTCTCTCTCTCTCTCTCTCTCTCTCTCTCTCTATATATATATATATATATATATATATAGCATCAGTTACTTTACTATAATGGGAAAACAGTACAGTCCTCCTATCCACAGGGACTCTGTATGGATACGCAGAATCTCAGAAAACATTAAGCCTTCATTTCAATAGGGTTGTGCTGGAGAACCTAGAAAATGTCTACAGAGAACATAGATAAATGAAACTACATCATATACCAATCCCACAAACACAAGGGCCATACCATATTCTAAATAATATATATTTAAAAACCTACGTACCTCAATATTTTTTACTCCATATTTCTCTATTGCTTTTTCCTCAGAATAACCACATGCACCATATTCCATAGGTGTGAATACTGTGGTGGGAACATTCACATAATCACACTGTCATGAGAAAACAGAACTGTGTAAGTATCACAGATCTCTGAACTATCAGGACCAAGCTGACATCTGACAAAAGCCACAACAGAGGAAACATATAGGATTTTAACATTCTAAATAACAAGGGAAGCCAGTATAGGATATTATCAGCTATGGATAATTGGCCTCCCACTCTCATTTCCCAGAGAGAAAGAGATTGTGGCAGTAGGGTTGAAATGAATGTGCTTATCACAACTAACCACAGGAAAATAGCCATAAAAACACAAAGGAAGGTGTCATAGGCCCAACCATCCATCTTGTAAACAAGAGTTTGTGGGTTGGGATGTGGAAACAGCTTACATTATTTGGATTGGGTGGGGATGGTTCACAATCTACCATTAAGTTCAATCAAAACCAACTGGAGGATGAGGTTTTGTTGCTTTCATGTCTGTTGCTCACACTGTCTTCTGGAAATTGCATTCAGTACCATCTCAAGAACATTTATTTATTTGTTTGTTTGTTTGTTTATTTATTTCCTCGATCTTGTATACCGCTCCTTCCAGCAGGCTTGGGGCGGTTTACATACAGATTAAAATTTGCAAAAATGCAACATTTACATAAAAGCAATAAAGTCACGGATAATACATGGGACATGAGCTTTCAAAGTTAACAACAATGACAGTGTGTGGTGAAACTTACACTGTGATATTAAATTAACACAAGGGTTGGATCAGTTCAAAACTCTCACTGATAAAAAAACCAATTTCTTTCAATTAATGAGGCAATCATTTCTTGGATGATACTACATATTTAGTACCCTTTGGAATGCCTATTTGTAATGTAAAGGGCAGGCGAAAACTTCAAGGACATGCCTCTTTCCATTTATGTTCCAAAATTTGGCAAACATGCCCTCCATGTTCCAAGGATGGAGGGCCAGGAGTATAATATCTCCTGGAGGAAATTTTGCCCTTTAATTCCCAATTGCTAATCACTCCTGGACTAAATCCAGCTTTCCCAACCTGGATCCCTCCAGATATTTCAGGCATCTCCTGATATTCCCATTGACCACACTGCTTGGGGCTGATGGACAGTTGTGGACCAAAGAACTCAAAGTTATGGGGATTTGTAAAGAGACACCATGATGTAGTGGTTTAATTGGAAAAGCATGTGTTGGCAACTGATTGGCTGAGCATTCCAGGAGCATTCTGATTGGCTTCTGTCTCTGGTTTGCTGCTGAGACAAACAGTTTTAACTGTCATTTTTCATCTCAGAGAATGAAGAGAGCGCTGACTGAAAACAGCCAGGAAGGAAATGGCTGTAAACTCTCTGAAGCCTGATTATTTCTAAGGCATGAAGCATATTTTAAAGACTGTTTAAAAAGGACTGTTTATTCCTTCTGTTCTCTGTGTGAATTGAGAGAGACTGCTGTATATATTGTTGCCCTGTTTGATCTTTTGAGCTGAAATAAAGATACTGTTACTTGTTACGCATGCCCAAGTGATACTTTATTATACTGCAGGGTATATTTTGGTTCAGAAACTGTGGTAAAGCTTCCATTAATTTACATTTACAACCCGCAACAAAAGTGATCCAAGACTGGCCTAAGTTAATATTTGTTGCAATACATATATGCCTCATCTTAAAAGCATACATCAGAAATATTCATTTTCAAAACAACAACTCCCAGAATCTCCTAGCTAACATGGCTACTTTCTGGAAATTGTAAGTCAAACAATTTTGAACATAATTTGGAAGCACTAAGATTTTTTTTTAAATCATCATTATTATTTTGGCTTCAGTGAAGTTTATTAAAGGTGAAACCTGATAGTATCACAGTGTAAGAGAAATGCAGACATTCTCATCTTGTTTGCCATTGAGTATGCATTCTGCTTGACATTAACTTGTCTGTTTGTTCCCAGAAACATAAATATATACATATATACATCCTGAATTTTATCTTATATCCTGTATGTTATACTGTGTATTTCACAGGTGTATTCCCAGGGCTCAAAGTTGGCACCAAAATAATCCTGATTTATAACATCCTTATCATATGGCTTCTACAAAATGCCAAGCAATGTTTTAGTGACTCTTGAGGTGTGTGCTGGGAGTGGGAATTTAACATTTCCTCCAGCCAAAGATCAGTATTACTGATAGAGCCATTGAACATCCTGAACTCTTGCAACAATGGAATTGAACCAAACTTCCTTTTCCCAAGGCACACCTGTAGTGTGCCAGGGCACAGGGGTTGGGAAACACTGGTCTTCATCATCATTGAAAGAAGTGGAAGGTTGGTTTTCACGGTCAAGATCTGTGGTGAGAATAATGGGACCTCTAGATTTTGCTCAACAGCTACTTGCCATCATGATGAACATTAACAAATAGTGTGAACTGTAGTTCAGCAACATCTGTAGGACAACATGATTTCCACCCCAGCTCTGTACTTTCCCAAAACTGGAGATTTTACCCTTTGGAATTGGCATATCTCTATCTTAATCCTTTTGTAAGAGGAAGCAACCAAGTACTGCTAGAAAAAGGAGAAAAAGGAATAACCATTGGCTTATTGTGATTTATCGATTAATTGTGAACCAGCAGAATGAACTACTTCCTTACCCTTTTCCTTGATCCACCATAAAGCCTTTGTGCTAGCAGCTTACCAGCCTGAATTGCCACTGGGGTGAGCTCTAGTTTGCCTTCCAACACGTCGCCAATAGCATAGATATATGGCACGTTAGTTTGCTCCAAATCATTGACAGGTATTTTTCCAGTTCTGAAGGATTGCATTAAGAGAGGGGAAGAGAGAGGGATAGGACATTATGAGAACTATAGGTTCTATATTAAAATATCAGAATGTTGTTAAAATTAGTTTATTTTACCATCTCTAGAAGAAACAATGTCACTCCTGTATACACCAGGCTTTGTAATTTGAACAAGATGGTGTAGGACGCTGGGAGGCCAGTGTTCAAATCCCTGCTTGGCCACGGAAATCCACTGGATGACATTGGGAAAGTCATGCTCTCTCAATCTCAGAGGAAGGCAACGGCAGACTCCCTCTGAGCCAATCTTGCCAAGACACACCCAAGATAGGTATGCTTTAAGATCATCATAAGCCAAAATTGACTTGAAGGAACATAACTGATGATCCTGATTGAATTGAACAGTCTTGTCTATAAGTCACTGATCAATTTTCACAATCTTTGTATTAACTTTAGACCAAGTTACCTTTCTCTTCCTAGATCCATAAGTGCACTAAGATCATGTCAGGAGATCTTGCTCGTAGCTCCATGGTCAATTGACTACACAGCCCAAACAAAATAATTCTTGATGTCTTTGGGTTTAGGCCTGTTTCTGAGGTTATGTGGAGGGGGGGGGGGCTCATTCACAACATTGCATTGGATAGACCTCATCAGCTCTAGTTTCTAAGATATCATTACCACAATTTTCTATGGGTGAGCTCATGGAAACTGGTATATGGCATATATTCTATATCTCAAAAACTAGAGCTGATAAGGGAAATTGGTGCCATTTTTGGAATCAGCAGGTCAAATATACCTAGAAACAGGTCTAATTGGATTGTTGCGAGTTTTATTTATTTATTTATTTACCTCATTTATACCCCGCCCATATCTGCCCGAAGGTGACTCAGGGCGGCGAACAATTGGCACAATTCGATGTTTTACAGGATGTATGGCCATGTTCCAGAAGCATTCTCTCCTGATGTTTCTCCCACATCCTCAGAGGTTGTGAGGTCTGTTGGAAACTTGGAAAATGGGGTTTTTATATCTGTGGAATGTCCAGGGTGGGATAAAGAACTCTTCTCTGTTTGAGGTAGGTATGAATGTTTCAATTGGCCACCTTGATTAGCATTTAATGGCCTAGCAGTTTCAAGATGTTTTTATTGAGTGCTCTATTTTAATGTGCTTTACTGTACATTTTGCTTGTTGTAAGCCGCCCCGAGCCTCCTGGGAGTGGCAGCCTAGAAGCCCAGAAAATAAATAAATAAGGTCTGACTTCTTACTGCCTGGGGGAATCCTTTGTTGGGAGGTGTTTAACTGGCCCTGATTGTTTTAGATGCAGGTGAAGCATCAGGAGAGAATGCTTCTGGAACATAGCAATAAAGCCCGGAAAACTCACAACAATCCAGTGATTCTGGCCGTGACAAAACAGGTCTAACGTTTGAGGCACCAAAATGTGTGTTGACCAGTACTATCATCTGACAGTGATCCAAACTGAGTTCCTTACTTCTATGACAGTGCCTACCTTTCATAACACCCCCACCATCCCCTTATTGCTTTACAAAACTCAGCGTCTATTGGATGTTTTAGATCTGGTTTGATGACATGTTTCTTTGCTCAGGCTTTTGGTTCTCTCTGGGTTTCAAACCTACTGGATGCTGTTTTCTTATGAAGTCTACTCTTGTTATACCATGAAACATTTTTTGCTAACAGACGAAAGGTTTTGTGCGTGTTTCATTTTTTGCTAAAGACGCTCAGTTATTTGAACATCAGTCAAGCATAACTTTGCCTGTCAGGTCACACTATTCTGCAGAATACCGCAGTGAGATACAAACTGAATAAAAAGAGAAGAGGTTATTAGATATACTATGGCAGGATTTCCTTGCCTTTAACATGTGAGCAGAAGTTTCCAAAGCTTCATTTCTGCAGTGCTGTGACAAAAGAAGCCACATCTTTCAAATTCACCTCTTGATGTATTCCCATCCTGCATTGAAACTGGCAACAGAATGGAGCACAAAGGCTCCATTTCACAGTAGCAACTAATATGATTTTTTTTATTTTGTGAAATAGGCAGCAAGATGATGCAGACACTTTGATTGCCATAATGTTAATCGCTACCATTTCAATTATGGCAAAATTTGCCCTTTTGGCTCGTTCAGTAATGAGGAGCTATATATGAAAGCATTCCTCCTTCCTCCAAGAGAAATGTATTGGGGGGGGGGGGATAGATTTATACCTCCCTGACAAATTAAATCCGTTAAGTCTATGAGATTGATGTTGCAAAAACACAAACCACACAGAAGCAGTAATTAGACAGCCAAGAGATTTAGCCTTACTTTTCATTGATCTTCACTCCAACTTTCTCCAAGCCAATTTTTCGTGTGCAGGCATCCCTTCCTATAGCCAGCAATACCTGCAGAACATCAGCACTTTGTATTAGGAGGATGGTTTTGTTTCATTCAGATGTTTTGCGATAAGATTCATTATATTGCATTGAGATAACTTCCAGTAACTCTTTTCAAGATTCAGCATCCACTGAACTAATTATAATGTGAAGAGTATGTGGGACAGGTTCACACAGTTCTAACACACAATAACAAGGTGGCAGTAATCAATAGCATTGCAATCATATGAATAAAAATAACAAGGTGCTGCCAATGACCTAACAAACTTTTTCCTTGTATAAAGGAAACTCGACTAAGCAGGGGAAAACCTTTACCTTACTACAGACAGCATTATTTTCTCAACATAGGGGGAGACACAGAGAAACAAAATAACAACTTTTCCTTGTATAAAGGAAAACTAAGCTTGTAAAGCAGCATTTCTCAACATGGTTCAGATGGTTCAGATGGGTCGCAAAGACCATCAGAAGACACACATTTCTGATGGTCTTAGGAACCCCTTTGGCAGAGAAGGCTGAAGATCTCTCCACCTGTTCTTTTCTCTCTCTCTCTCTCTCTCTCTCTCTCCCTCTCTCTCTCTCTCTCTGGAAATAGACATTGAATCCTCCCACCAAAAGTCCACCTCCTGCTGTGATTGTAGGTGACCTATAAATCCCAGCAACTACAATTCCCAAATGTCAAGGTCTATTTTCCTCCAACCCCACCAGTGTTCACATTTGGGCATTGTGCCAAGTCTAGTACAGATCCATCATCGTTTCAGTCCACAGTGCTCTCTGGGTGTAGGTGAACTACAACTCCAAAACTCAAGGGCAATGCCCACCAAACCCTTCCAGTATTTTCTGTTGGTCATAGGAATTCTGTGTGCCAAGTTTGGTTCAATGCCATCATTGGTGGGGTTCAGAATACTCAGATTGTGGGTTAACTATAAATCCCAGCAAATACAACTCCCAAATGACAAAATCAACCCCCGTCAATCCCACCAGTATTCAAATTTGGGTGCATCAGGTATTTCTGCCAAATTTGGTCCAGTGAATGAAAATACATCCTGCATATCAGATATTTACATTACGATTCATAACAGTAGAAAAATTACAGTTATGAAGTAGCAATGAAATATTTTTTTGGTTGGGGGTCACCACAACATGAGGGGTATTAAGGGGTTGCAGCATTAGGAAGGTTGAGAACCACTGCTGTAAAGTTTGCAAAGACATTGATGCAGTTTAACTGATATAAAAAGATCAATGCAAATTATTTACCGTGTTATATTCCCCTTGAAATATCTCAGAACCCTCTGTAGTATGAGCTGTGACTTTTAGTAGTCCAGGAGTTCCTTTCTTGATCTGTTCAATCTGCAAAAGGAAAATGTGAAAGCAGATAGATTTGTTCATATCACCAAAACAGAAGTTTGTTTTCACTCTTGTATCACCTAATAGTAGAATACAGTAGAGACTCACTTATCCAAATGGGCCGGCAGAACATTGGATAAGCAAAAATGTTGGATAATAAGGAGGGATTAAGGAAAAACCTATTAAATGTAAAATTATTTTGTGATTTTACAAATTAAACACCAAAACATCATGATCTACGACAAATCAACAGAAAAAGCAGTTTGATATACGGTAACGTTATGCAGTAATTACTGTATTTACGAATTTAGCAGCAAAACATTGCAAAGTATTGAAACAGATGTGGATCCAGGTGGGAGACAGACTGCAGTGGATAATACAGGTTGTTGGATGAGTGAATGTTGGATAAGCGAGACTCTACTGTACTTTGATTCTGAACCCATCACATCCTTCAAAAGGCACACCGTTTGGATTAAATTCCTAGAACGATAGCAAAGACTGAAAACCCAGCAGTTTAAATTCCTGCACAGAAAGTCATTGAGCTATATGGCCCTTGTGATCTCTTCCAACTTTACTATTCTATGATTCCAAATGCAAAGAAAACCAATGTCCAAGTTTGTGCTGGGCCACCACCAAAATTACTAAGATCCAAAGTTATCCACATTTAACCTCAGGATTTGCTTGTATGAATTCCCCTTTCAGGAGAACATCTCAGACATGTGGGGGCAACCATGTCCACTGCTTAGATGCCTCCTTTGCTTGTGAATAAAATAAGTAGCTCTTGAGGTGGGAGATCTAATAGATCAATAAGATAATAGGTTAGAAGAACTGAAATCTTCACTGTGTCTTTCAACAGAGCTAGATGTATAGGACCAACTCAGCAGGAAAAAATGGAAGCATTGCAACATCTATGGCAGCAAAAATACAATTTATTGCTGAAGGCTTTCATGGCCAGGATCACTGGGTTGTTGTGTGTTTTCTGGGCTGTATGGCCATGTTCCAGAAGCATTCTCTCCTCAGGTTTCACGTGCATCTATGGCAGGCATCCTCAGAGGTTGTGAGATCTGTTGGAATCTAGGCAAGTGAGGTTTATATATCTGTGGATTGTCCAGGGTAGGAGAAATAACTCTTGTCTATTTGAGGTAGGTGTGAATGTAGCTATTGGCCACTTTGATTAACATTTAATGGCATAGCCGTTTTCAAGATCTGGCTTCTTACTGCCCGAGGGAATCCTTTGTTGGGAGGTTGTTAGCTGGCCCTGATTGTTTCTTGTCTATCTGTTTTTGAGTGTTGTTCTTTATTTACTATTATGATACAGTAAAAATACAATTTACTGCCTTTTCATGAGGCCCTAAATATAAGATGGCTCAGGTGAGAACATCATCCTGGTAACAGGGATAGTAAAATGGGGTGCATACATGATCACTAAATTTTCAAGATTACATCACCTTCAACTTTATATGTAAATTGGGGAAGCAGACCCTTGATGAAACAAGGGGTAGATGCCCCCAATCACACTGAGTTTGACCGTGGTTTCAGTATGGAATGACTATAAAAGGAAAAGATAAGTCTGTTATGTACCCAGAGGATTTTAACAAAAAGCTCTAAATTGACACCACATGCATGCTTCAATACAATCTCCAACAAAAAATAATAATGACTATATGGGACTTGAGAGATATAAGCTGCGAAGCGGGTGCAGTTAAGCATTCCTCAGTGTTAACCTCATACATAGTGTGCGAAGTCTTGCTGTTGACAAATCAATACATCATTTTTATGACAACTGTATGAGAGTTATTTTAGAACATCACTGTGTAAGAAATGAATATAATAAAGTAAGGTTGCTGCCTCCATCATCGATTTATGCTACAGCATCCAGATTCAAACACAAAAAACTCAGAAGCTGGGAGAAGCCCAGTTTTTAGAAAAATTAGAATATTTAAAGGTTATTAACAAATGGAAATGCCACTTTGAAAGTACAAACTAGCACACTTCCTGTAATGAAAGGTCTTTAATCACACAAAATGCTGAGTGCTTTGGCCTAAAGGAATGCCTGAATCTTTATGGCAGAAAAAGCTTCCGCAGATATAATTTCTGCTGTCACTAAAGTCAGCAAAAACATCCTTCATGACTTGTAGATCACCCAGTGCTTCCTATTGTTTAGTCCATTTTACATAGCATTATCTGCTTTCCTTAAACCAGTGTTTCTCAACCTGGGAGTCAGGACTCCTGGGGGAGTTGCGAGGAGGGGTCGCCAAAGACCATAAGAAAACACAGTATTTTCTGTTGGTCATGGGGGTTCTGTGTGGGAAGTTTGGCCCACTTCTATCATTGGTGGGGTTCAGAATGCTCTTTTATTGTAAGTGAACTATAAATCCCAGCAACTACAACTCCCAAATGTCAAGGTCTATTTTCCCCAAACTCTAACAGTGTTCACATTTGGGCAAACTGAATTTCCGTGCCAAGTTTGGTCTAGATCCATTATTGTTTGAGTCTATAGTGCTGTCTGGATGTAGGTGAACTACAACTCCCAAATCGAGGTCAATGCCCACCAAACCCTTCCAGTATTTTCTGTTGGTCATGGGAGTTCTGTGTGCCAAATTTGGTTCAATTTCATCATTGGTGGAGTTCAGAATGCTCTTTGATTATTGATGAACTATAAATCCCAGCAACTACAACTCCCAAATGACAAAATCAACCTCAGTATTCAAATTTCAGCATATTGGGTATTTCTGCCAAATTTGGTCCAGTGAATGAAAATACATCCTGCATATCAGATATTTACATTACGATTCATAACAGTAGCAAAATTACCGTTATGAAGTAGCAACAAGAATAATGTTATGGTTAGGAGTCACCACACCATAAGGAACTGTATTAAGGAGTTGCGGCATTAGGAAGGTTGAGAACCACTGCCTTAAACCTACACTGACTGAATAGTGGGGAGTGACGAACTATATGTTAAAAACTCTATACATCTACGGCAAATCAGTGCTAAGCTTCAACAAAACTCAGGTCTACTGTACGTGATTTTGCTACATGGAGTAGCAGTATGGAGATGTCGTATTTCAGCTCTTTCCAGAATACGGTAAGCAATATGATCAAGAAATACCCATCTCAGCAAATTCTCTACACATGCTGGTTTGATGATGAGACCTCGGCATGGGCTTAATTAGGAACTCAGTTAAGAACTACTCTGGACCACAGAGACTGCAAGAGAGACTCTCTCTTTCAAGCCTTCCTACTGCAGTGTCCTGGGGCCATTAAAGACCTTTTCCTCCTTCCCCCACCTTTCCACTATTTAAAAAAATCCTCCAGGAAACTTACAACAAACATTAAAGACAATTAGCAAAAGACATCTTAAAACAAGCAAGACTAAAGCAAAGCAGCAGAACGATGCAAAACCCAGTACTGTTGGGTAAACATAATTAAAATGCATGTTTAAGAGAATGAAATAAGCTTGGCTTGGTTAGTCCATGATAAAAGCAGTAGCCCTGAGTCCTATCATGATTGGCCATGTTGGTGACTGGGACAGAGGTTCAGCAACATCTAGAAGGACACATTTCCAACCCTTGTTCTAGTGTTTTCATGTATGTAATACATCAAGCGAACCTCCTTGGATCCAGTGAAGATATGAAAAACAGTTCTAACCATTACCTTTCCCCAAAATACGCAGCACTGATATAGATGGGAAGATGCCAGACTGAAATTTGAAGAACGTTCCTGTATCTTACATGGCCAAAGAAGGAATTTCACATGATGTTGCTTGGCATCAATGCCTGGAGAAATTCCATCCTCTACACAAGCATTAAAGGTATGGGAGCCCTCTCTAGTTTTCTGGCTACCTTTTGATGAAGTCTGAAGCCAAAATCCCCCAAAAAGTAAGACTATTCCTTCCACTTTACTGATCCATTTGCAAATCATGCTGCATGTTTCATATCCTATCCAAGTTAATAACTTAGAAAAGATATGGTTGGACTAAAGCTTTCCAAATCCTCTGAAGACACTAATGGGCATGCTGGATGGGGATTCTGGGAATCCAAAAAGTATTACCCCCACCGCAACAAGCTTTGAAAAATCACACATAGCCATGGCCATGAATACTGGTACATATATTCACTACCTCTCAAGGTAGTTTTGAAGCCAGCTGCAGCAGCACCCTCCCTTTTGAACACTTGAAAACATTTTTGGCTCAAAATATGGGGGTGTTTGTCCATATTTTGGCCACTGTTCAGTCTGTTTTGAGCCAGGAAATGACGCATTAAAACAGGAAGTCAACCACAAACTTCTGTTTGTCTTCATGTTTAAAATAAGGCCAAAAACAAATTATAGAGATCAAAACACATCAAGATTGTTTCTCTTGGACAGAACTAGTAACGTTTTTGGTCCTCAGACACCAAACTCTGGAAGTTTCTGACCATGAACTACAAGAGCTGTTCAACAGTGGAACTCTCTGCCTCAGAGTGTGGTGGCAGCCTCTTCCTTCGAAGCTCTTAAACAAAGTCTGGATGGCTATCTGTCGGGGGTGCTTTGATTGTGCTTTTACTGCATGGCAGGGGGTTGTACTTGATGACCCATGTGATCTCTTCCAACTCTATTAGAATAAACTGCACACCACAGAGCAAGGATAACAGTAAGACTAGCCTACTATGCAGGGCTTAAATTTAGCTTGATGAAAGGAAAAAATGTTTTTTCCCCTCTTTATGCCGGCAATGGATATAATTTATACAAAGAGAAAAGCATGGTATTCTCTGTGTTTTTTACACTGTGCCTTTCTGATGAATTTCAAATTGTTTATGAAGGCAAGGCACAATTGGCTCAGCAAAGGATGGCTAGGCACACCGAAGGTTTTCCTTCCCTTCCAACAACTTGATTTGCTAAGAAAAAACACAGGCAGAACCTATTTTATTTAAAGTTCCGCTCTGAATATCTGAAAATCTATAATGTACTGGCTTAATGTCTCACCAAAATTGAAAAACCATTACCCTTTACGGGAAAATAATTATGTATTAATCATTACAGGAAATGCTTCTTCTCCCTCCATGGCACACACAGGCGCTGTTCTTCTCTCAGGAGAAAACCCCTTGCCATTGGACAAAGAAGCAGAACCATTTTTAAATCCCTACTTTATAATTTATGTGATTTCCATCTGATTGTCTGTAGTACACTGTCTTTGATGGGTGAAAACACAGAAAGACAGGCGTTGAAAGAATAAATAAGATCCACCAGAGCATTAATGGTTTGGAAGCTATTTTGACAGGTTTTGTGTCTGTTAAATTCAGGACAGACAGAACAATGTGATTTTTTTCCTCTTGGGTGTTGAAAAGACTAATAGGCTCCAATCAAGGAGGGTATTTTTGTCAGATTATTGCATTTTGAATAGCAATTCATGAGTCAGCACAAGATATATTTTCGCAGTTTGAGATGACCTGCAGTGTGACATGTTTGACACCAGATGGCGCTGTCTCAAGACTGCTAAATGGAACCTTGAGGAATGTCAGTTACAAAGTGACAGTTGGGATTTGTCAGTTGGGATTTAATATCTGTGAGGAAAGGATGTTTAGAAAGGTAGCTGTGATGGCTGTTGTTTTTCGATGTTTTGCCAGTTATTGTTAAATACAATTCAATACAAAGTTATATATTTACCTTGTGAATTGAATGTGAGTTTCATTATTCACTCTAACAGAGACTGGAGTTTTTTGGGCTGATGGGGAATTAAACTTCTATATTTCTGTTGCCTATCCGCTGTGACATAAATACTCAACGCCGAAGAATTTTGTCTGTTTTTCCAGGGAAAATGCCAAAAATTGTCACAAAGCCATTTGGGACTGAGGTGCTTACTAAGCCAACCATATCTTTTTCAAATGTATTTTTCCTGCTGCCTTTAATAGTCACAATGGGATGATTTTTGTAGCTGATGTTTCAACCCTAGCAGCATGCATTGACATTGCAACTGCACATTGGATTAAAAAGAAAACTGAGTGGGAAAAGACAGTGGAATGACTGCCCCTCACCACTAAACTCAATTCACTTGCTTCCTCGTAAAGGTTTGTATCTTGCTCCCAAAATCAATCTGGAACCATTATACTTTCTGGCATCTTAACACTTTCAAAACACACATATAAATTCTCACATAGCCCAGAACCGGGACTTTTGCAGCACAGTAGTTTGAACATTGAACTATAAACTCTGGAGGACAGGGTTTGAATCCTTGCCCAGCCATGAAAACGCACTGAGAAGGACACATACGCTTAGTCTCAGAAAAACTCATGAAGGTTACCATACAAGGCAAACAAAGTCTCACAACAACAATTCCTACCTTGCACACAGAAAGTCCCAAGTTAGAAACCCAACACTTCTCTGAAAATTATTAAGCATCAAGAAAGAACTTGACCTGAGACCCTGGACTGTCGACGTCAGTTAGAGGAGACAATATTAGGATGCAAACAGGCCATATAGCTCTTCAAATGCAATCTGCAGTATTCCTCCCCATTGATCCGGGGAAGTCATGCTACCCACCCCCCTCTATTCTGCCTTGGTCAAACCACACCTGGAATATTGTATCCAATTCTGAGCAGATGTTGACTCTAAGCTGGAATGTGTCCAGAGGAGTGCAACTAAAATGATCAAGAGTCTAGAGAACAAGCCTGATGAGGTGTGGCTTAAAGAGCTGGGCATGTTTAGCCTGCAGAAGAGAAGGCTGAGAGAAGACATGATGACCATGTATAAATATGTGAGGGGAAGTCATAGGGAGGAAGAAGCAAGCTTGTTTTCTGCTGCTCTGGAGTCTAGGACATGGAACAATTAGGAAGAACTTCCTAACTGTGAGAGCTGTTCAGGAGTGGAACTATCTGCCCTGGACAGTGGGGGAGGCTCCTTCTTTGGAGGTTTTCAAGCAGAGGCTGGATGGCCATCTGTCAGGGGTGCTTTGAATGTAGTTTTCCAGCTTCTTGGCAGGGGGTTGGACTGGATGGCCCACGAGGTCTCTTCCAACATGACGACACTGATGAATGGCTGAGATATGCAACTGGAAGGGTGCACTTTAGAGATAGATGGACAAACAGTCTAGCTTGATATAGGGTTAGTTCTTCATCAGTCTTGAGAAGTGCTAAACTACAACTTTTATAAACCTAATCCAGAAATTGCCGCTTTGCAAAAGAAACAGAGAAATAAGTAAGCATTTTTTCCAAAGTCCCAAGACAACCTCTGGGAGAGGCATTTTCTAACTCTTACCTTCTTGGGCACGTATTTTTTAATAAACTTGATATTATGTTCTTCCATGTAGTTTCCTACTTTGTTTGCCATATCCTGATCAAAGCCCCTCAAGAAAATGGAGCGCACCATGACCGTCACATCTAAGCCAAGGCCTGCAAGGAAGCCAGCACACTCAAGGGCCACGTAGGAAGCTCCAACCACCAATGTCTTCCCTGGGCAATAGGGAAGGGAGAAAAGATCATCGCTGGAAAATAAAAGATATATATGAATGAGCATATGGGGCAAAGTGTGAGAAAAGGGGAAATAGATACTTCCAAGATGTAACACCACTATGAGAAGACAAATCACTTATCAAGGAGTATACAGGTGTCCCTACACACTTGCAATTTTGAAATTTGAGGACGTGATAATTTACAAATTTGATTTAAAATGTTCTTTCCAGGAATTTTAAGCCCTCCAGTGTGACTCTTTGGTCAACTTCCTCTAGTCATAAGGGAGGACCTAGAGATTTCTAGAGATAAGACTTATCTGGTAATCTGTAGGTCCTCCAGTGTTACTCTATAATCAGCTTCCAGCAGAAGTTGACTACAGTTGTGCTCAAAAATCTTTAAGTTCCCAGATATGTGTTTCCTCAGGTTAAAAATAGTTATTTCTTTATTTCTCACTTTCATGGGGGTTATGTGCCCATACCCCCAGCAAATGTGAAAGGCTGACTGTACAGGCTGTCATCCCTTATCCAAAGATAGGATTGGAAAAGACCACAAGAAACATCCAATCCAACCCCTGCCATACCGGAAGACCCAAATCAAAGCCCTCCCAACAGATGGTCATCCAGCCCCTCTTTAAAAATGTCCAAAGAAGGAGGAGACTCTGCCATGCTCTGTGGTTGAATATTCCATTGTTGAACAATTCTCACTATCAGTAAGTTCTTCCTAATGTTTGGGTGGAATCTCTTTTCTTGTAGTTGGAATCAATTGCTTCTTGTCTTAGTCTCTGGAGCATCAGTAAACATGCTTTCTCCCTTCTCAATACATCATCCTTTCAGGGGGGTTTTAAACATGACTATCTTGTCACCTCTTAGCCTTCTCTCCTCCAGGTTAAACATGCTCTACTCTCTACACCATGCTTGTACTCTTTCAATACCTCAAAGGCTGTCACTGAGAGGAGAAGGTGCTTCGTTCTCTGGTGTTCCAGAGAGTAGACCAGGTTTAATGGTTTGAAGTTACAGGAGGTGATATTTCAACAGAACATTAGAAGGAACTTTTTGAAACAAGAGCAGTTCAGCCATGGAAACAATTGCCTAGTGGGAGGTGAGTTCGATAGCTCCCTGGTGATAATGCTTTCAAGGGAAATCATACCCTGAGCAGGGTGTTGAACTCAATGATTCATGAAGCCATTTTCAATCCTAGGATTTTATCGTTCCATGACAATGCCAGGCAGCATTAAACAGAACTCATTGCAGCTTGCAGAATACATCCTCATTTCTACAGATTCCAGCATAAAAATAAAATTTCAGAAAACAGGTTCTCTGCCCAATGAGGAAAAACTGAGGTTGTTCCACTTCAAAACAATCATATTTCAAGTAGCTCCATTTGCATTACTTATAACTTCTGACACACACTGGGAGTGAAAGCAGGGGTGCAGAGCCATCTCAGTATTTCCTCTTACCTAGTAATGCAGTATTCTTTGTCTCCAGGGATGTTCAGGTAGCGAGGCCTTTCTCCAGTGGCAACCAGAAACTTTTCTGCTGTGTAAAATGCCTCTATTCCTTTATTATTTGTTGCCTAGGAATAAAATGACAGAAAGAGTACTTTTGTGTCTTAACCAAAGGGTAGGAACATCACTGCCAACTCTCTTTCTGTTTATCTATTTGTTTGCAAATGTTTATATACCATATATTTCAATAAAATGTAAAACATACACACAGAGAGACACAAATAGAGTGCATTCATTCTTTCTGAGGTTCATTAAATAGATTTTGGACTAAACAGGAAATATTGTCTTAAATATGTTATTAATATGTTCTGTAAACTGAGCACAGTTGGAGCATGTTGACATTCTGATGGAAGAAGATTCCACACAATAGGGGCCATTGTATGAAAGGTCTTGCCCCAAATGCTTGCCAAGTAAACACTAGAATCATGTGGCACAGCCTTTGTAGGTGACCACAAACACTGAACAAGTATACAAAAGGGAAAATAATCTCACAGGTAGCTTCTGGTGGACAACTTGTACACTTTGATATATTGCTGGATTACCATTTCCATGATCACTGGGGATGATAGGATTTGCTGACCAGTAGATACTGTAAAGCCACATATTCTCTACTTTTGCAGCAAGAATGGAATCATGTTGATTGGTTGGCTCCCATTATTAAGGTCTAACTTGTAGGTATGGAATTACAGTTGTCCACTTGAAGCTTTGGCCATATTACCTCATATATTGGGAATTGGGGAAGAAGCTCAAACCAATAGCCCTAATCTGGTACAGACAGGGATCAATTTCTTCCTATTCCTTCTTGGAGCTCAACATGACAGGTGGGAAAAATCATCCATTATCACCAATCACTGGATAAGAAAAATGCAATCTCAACTACCACTGATATTAATTTCTGCTTCAAGGCTCTTGAAAGAAATGGCTGAGAGTGTGGGGGGAAGAGAGAAAGGGGACATCAAGCTGGGTTCCTAACCAAAGCACCAGGTGGAGAAGTTCAACCTGATACGATAGCTGGGAATCCAAAATCGTAAGGGGGATAGGACCATATAAGCTGATATCCATCTAAAATAATTCCCCAACCCCATTGTACACAGACCAAGAGAGTGATTAGGCCACCTAGACCCAGGACGTAGTTTTAAGATAGCTCCATGCAGAAAATCTAGGACTCTTCTTTTTCCACTTTTTGTCCCTATGGTTGCCTGAGGCTTTCTCACATCCTGATTCCCAAAAGTGCACACCTAACTCTTGCTTTCTTGCTTGATACGTCTATTCCATATATCTCACAGGGGAAAGCTCCCTATACTTTGCACAGTTAATACTACTAATGAAATCTAGGACAAAATACAAGGAAAAATCCCCCATCAGAATCTCTGGCAGCTGAAAGACATGTTTTATATCCTAAGCTTTCATGGATAAGGACCATGAAATGCTATCCATAGTTGTCAAGCCCTGGTTCTTCTAACAAAGCACCAGGCAAACTCAAGGTGAGGCAACTTGTGGCCTTCCAGATACTTTTGGACTGCAACTCCCATTTGCCTTACATTCCACAAATATTTGGTGGGTCAGATGTTCCTACTACTGATCTAGAGTGCCTTAATGGGGTCTGGCTGCCATATCAAGCTGTATCATCTAATTTCATACCAATAGGTCAGCAGCCTCCCAGGAAAAGAAGTGCAAGAGTTGTGATGCAAAAGATGGTAAAGAGAAGCGATTCAGTACCTTTATTCTGTGTGGCTCAACAAATTCTCCATAAGCATTTTCATAGGTGACGCTATTCTCCCGGAGAGATACCCTATATCCCCAATTCAAAGAGCCAATGTAATTCTGAATCGCTTCCGTCATGGTATCCCAACTGTGCTTTACGGCTGAACATTAAAAGAAAGACAACCTAGTTTTCATTTATGCCTTGAATTTCCCAAGGAATTCAGTTTTCATTAACAGTTGCCTAATAACAGACTCACACATGCCTCGTGGCTATGCCCCTCCCCTTCTTGAAAATTAAATTAGAATTGCCCAGTTTGTGAAGTTTTGCTGACACAACGTGAGGATAATGATGCGGAAGAACAGGTGCAAAATAATTTGTATGTAGCTGTGTCAGCATGTTTTGAAATCACCCGAGCCATTTTTAAAACAGAGAAGGTCTTACATATGTAAAATTCATATTTGCTTTGATTTCATTATAGGTTTGTGTCGATCTCTTTGTTATGAATGAATATGCTTCACCATGCCTTCTAGGCACTCCTGTTTGTACTGTCAGTATCCTTATCTCTGCTTATTACAAGACATTTTAAATGCAACTATAACAATTTTTTGTAGAATACATATTGTTTGCACTTTAAACAAATAGGCATTGAAATATTTATGTATTTATTTACCCTTTATATATACCCCACCTTTCTATACCCCAAAGGGGTCTCATGGTAGCTTATTTGAACCCCATAAGCTCTAATTCTTTCTTTAACTTCCTCTTTCTCCAGTTTAGTGCTCTAAACAAGAATATACAAGATTAATGCATTCTATATTCTTACCCTTGTCATCCAACTTCCACCCAAACTTAGGGGCATCTCGTATAGCTTGCCCAAGCAAAGCTGTCTGGTGCATGAGCTTTTTAGGTATGCAACCTACATTCACACAAGTTCCTCCAAGTCCTGCAAATGGAAAGAGACATATTCGGTTTCATATAGGAACTTCTGCCTAGCTGGAGATTACAACAAACAAGGGCACAATCACTAGAAATTATGATTTGTTCATCTTTAGTAGTGGTTGGCCTTCTCTATGGAAATACTTTACAAAAGAGCTGTCTCCACCTCCTCCTGAAGGAGGGAAAACACAATTGCTTATAAGTCAAGAGTGGGTAACTTGCGGGACTCTAGGTGTAGTTCAACTGCAACTCCCTTCAACCTTATTTATTGATGCAATTATAGTTGCTTAGAACTATAATTCAACATTTCATTTCAAAAAATTAAGCAACACGAGTCACATCGACTGAAGGTAGAAAGAAATTCCATACCTAAACAGAAGGCAGCTTTCCAAACAACAGAATTTGACAACCAATTACTTACCCCATGTTGTTCCCATGGGAGTTGGGACCACAAAATCTAGAACCATGACCTTCTTGCCAAGTTTGGCTGCTTCCTGTATATGAAATAAAAACAAACTTTTGAACGATTTGGAATGGCCAAGTCTATGAGTTGGATAATGTGATTTTAATGCTTTTATTGGGTGTTTTAATTCTTATATTCCATGTTTTAAATGTCCTTTTATCTTATCTTATGGTGAACTGTCCTATTGGTTTTATACTAGTTATATGTTGTTGATTGAGGTTTGGTTTATGTATGTAAGGCATTCAATTTTGCTGTCATTTTATGTAAACCGCATTTACACAAATACTGTTATAAATACTGTAAGTAAATAAATAAGATAGAAATTGCACCAACGGTATGAATTGCAATCATGAAAATTTTGCATTATAAGTTATGTGAAACCTGCAAGAAAATGTGCTATCACCCAGGTATGCCCTCTTCGGGTTTAGTTAACCCCCTTTTCCCTTTTCCATTGGTTTTCAATTCTCTTCCATAGTCAGTCAGTACTCCATGACCACTGAGCCAACCCAGTTGTCACTGGGCTGTTTGTAGTGCTTTTCTCCTCCTCACAGGGATCCCCCCCCCCCCCAGGTTGGTTAATCCTTGGATGGCAGACTGTAATTGAATAGCAAATGATGTATGCTGTATTTCCAAGGAGGGAACAGGCAAAATCACATCTAAATATTCTTTGCCTAAAACAACATTATGAAATCCATGGGCTGCCATCAAGCTAGTAGACGACTTGAAGGAGCACAAAAACACACACAATAAGTTCAGCATTCGACCTCCTAAAGCAGAAAAGGAGAAGCTTTATTAAAAAATCAAAGTACATATTCTGGTGCAATGGGTTCTAGCAAAGTTACAGACTGCTCTTGCTATAGGTCTAACATGATCGCTAGCAGGTTTTGAAACTGGGCTGAGAGTTCCTGCAACCCTAAGGTCTGTCCCACTAAAGAAATGAAGACCTACAGTCCTAATCAGAAATTATTTCTAAGGGAATTGTTGTGTTACTCTGTTGCACAAAAGAATAGGAGCCTTGTGTCACTTCAAGGAGGACTAACATATTCATTTCAGACATGGTGGAGTAGAAATGGGAGAACCCTAGGGTGGAGACCTTGTGGCCCTAGACGGTGAAGAAATAATGCATTACAAAGTAAGTGTTGGTATCTCCTCGGCTCAAAGTTATTATAATGTCTAATTGCTAGGTTTAAGGTCGGAAGACATTCTGGCACTTTGCCCTGGGCTCTCAGCAATCATTAATACATAAGCTTTCACAGTAGCTGTCCAGTTCAACAGATGCCTTATGTATCAACATCAAATTGGCAAATTCACCACAAACTGGTATACCTCGTGTCATAGGTGGTACATAAATCTGCCAACTTCAGGTTAACCAACTGTGTACCTGACAAAGTACACAGCATCCTCAAAACTTTATTTCATCATAAATTTGGCCATCTTTAAGAAGTTACAACATTCATTGTTGTTGCTGTTCCTAGGAACTAGAAGTTGAGCTCCTCTAGTTGACGTCAAGGCTGTGGCCAAGAGCCTAAATTAGCAGCTTGCCCATTGTTAATGCTCAGTGAACATGAATGAAGAAGAGAAGGGAAATGGATAGAAGCACCACCCACACCAAATTTAAATATTATAGAAGTAACACAATGACCTAGTCATTAAAGGAGTTAGGCAATGACCCATTGTCATGCAGCAAACAGAACAATAGCAACCGATTACATCCCATAAGGTGTGGCAACAACCTGGTAAGAGTTCAGAGCCATTTCCAAATAAGAAAATTGCACTTCTTTCTTCTTTTCATACTAACAAGCTGAACTTTCTATCAACTTTTCAAACTTCAAATGACATATTACACCATCCATCATTTACAACTGTGTTATAAGAACTAAAATTTAGATTTATGGTGACTGTAAAGCAGTGGTTCCCAACCTTTTGTCTCTAGGTATTTTAGACTTCAGCTACCACAATTCCCAACAGCTAGTAAATTGGGTAGGAAATCTGGGAGTTGAAGTCCAAAACACCTGGAGGACCCAAGGTTGGGAACCACTGCTGTAAAGCAAGCCAATCATGGGATTTTCTTGACGAGATTGGTTCAAAGGGGATTTGCCATTGACTTACTCTGCAAATTAGAGAGTGGAACTTGTCCAAAGTCACCTGGTCAGTTTCCATGATCAAGCAGACATTTGAACCCTGGTCTGCTCCAATCAAAGCACAACATTCAAGCTGCCTCTCTCTGTCCAGAACAGTGGTTCCCAACATGTGGTCCACAAGAATGTCAATATGGTCCGCAGCCTCACCATTGCCTCGAAACCACATGGTAATGAGAGTGACTGGTCTCGCAAAACCCTCTTATAGTGCTGAGGCAATGGGGATGTCAGAGGGGAGAGGCTGACAACCCACGAAAGATTACTATTACCACATCAGCTCTAGATTATTAATAAATATGATTTTCTGTGGGTGAGCAAATGCCAACTACTGGATGGCATATGTTCTGTATCAGAAACTAGAACTGATGTCATCTATCCAATGCAATTTTAAAAATTAGCATTCCAAATAACCAAACCAAATCTAAAGTGGACCAAAAACTTTTGGTATTAATATTGGAGAGTGGTCCCTGGTCAAGTGGTCCACAGACAAAAAGAAGATTGAGAATCACTGGTCTAGAAAATTAATGTACATCTTGGTCCATCTTATCAAAACCGATATCAGCATTAACCTATTTAACTTGTGTACCAATTTATTTTCTAGGAAAGGTTGAAAATGCAATCTAAGATTAAGCCAGTTTTACACCGAACAACCAGCAACTGACTAAATACTCAATGCGTGGGAAGGCCAGTCATAAATGGAAACGTAAGTGTCTCTAAAAAAATATACAGGCTGCATTATAACACATGTAATTCCCCATAATTACTGTCATTATACCTGATATTATCCTAAACACCCCTGGAACTGATGCTGATTTTAAAAACAGTAGGATTTTATTTGTGCACAAATAACCACACATCACAAGGGGTGATTCCTCCCCCAAGCAAATTACTAATCGGCATGACAGTCAATTATTGGGAAAACATATTGTCAAGATGGATTTGTTATTTTGACTTTGCCTATAGTGTGTGAGAGAAAGCACGAGGTGAGGAAACCTCTCAGAGAAATTTCATTTAATTTCCTGTTTCATTTTCTCTTTTGATGAAAACACAAGATTGGATTTTCATGGCAATTACTTTAATCGTGAAGCAAAAGCAACATTTAGCTGAATGCTGGGGGCTGGGGGAAATAAACTGTAACAACATGAACTTAATTAAATGCCAGAGGATAATCTGGCTGCCTGAATTAACCACAACGTCTTCAAATGATAGGTAGCATTCATTACATGAATGGTCCTTAAAGACTTTGGATCACATGGTATTTTACTCCACAGCACCTCATTGGTTTGGCTTTTTTCCCCTGAGACATGAAGTGATGCAACTTTTAAGTGACATGGGCACATAAACTTAGTCTGAGTCTCCAAGGCATTACCTGTATTTAAGCACTGGAAGACAAATAATTACAAATAATACACTATATGAAATGTTAAGCTTATGAACTGCAACCAGCCATCATTCAAATCAGAGAAATATGATACTCATTATTTAAAAAATCATGTCAGGAGCTACCGTTGAAAAACTGGAAGTTGCTTATGGTGTGAGAGAATTGGCCATCTGCAAGGACATTGCCCAAAGGATGACCAAAAGTTTGATGTTTTACCATCCTTGTGAGAGGAGATGGAGCTGACAAAGGGAGCTCAACCCACTAAATTCATGCCACACTGGGAATACCAGTGTAGGTGTTGTGGTTTCAGCATTACAACTCTGGAATCCAGAGTTCAAATACCCACTTAGTCATTATTCTTTGGGAAACTCACTGGAGCCCCCAGTGGCACAATGAGTTAAACCCTTGTGCCTGCAGGAATGCTGACTGAAAGGTCGACAGTTCGAATCCGGGGAGCAGGGTGAGCTCCCATCTGTCAGCTCCAGCTTCTCATGTGGGGACATGAGAGAAGCCTCCCGCAGCATGGTAAAACATCTGGGCATCCCCTGGGCAGACAGCCAATTCTCAAAGCAATAGAAACTCCTCTCTGAACAAACTCTGCCAAGAAAATCCCACAGCAGGGTCTGCTTTAGGGTCGCTATAACTCGGAAGTGAGTTGAAGGAACACGACAACAGTTTGCAACATTAAAAAATAGCAGGATGCAATAAAACACAAATATAAGACATAATAAAAATACTTTAAAAGAACAAGATTTTTTTGTGGATTAGAAACCACTTAAAAGGCACACAACAACAACTTAATGCACCACTTCTTTTGGAGGAAAGGCAGCCAAAAGGTTTCCAAACAAAAACCCACTACCACCCCAATTCTTATTTGCTGCTGTAGGTTCTGCATTTTAGAATAGGTATCTCCAGAAGCAAATAGGAGCTACAGGGATGGATGAGGGAAGACTGGTCAGAAATCTGATGTGAGCCTTGGTCTAGATTGAAACTACGTTCCTGATCAAGACTACATATCTTGCTGAGGAAATACAGGCAGGTTGGGCAGGCATACATATCCCAGGTGTTAATAATAGGATGCCTGTTTTGCCCCTTAAGCATCTAACCCAGTGGTTCTCAACCTGTGAGTCCCCAGATGTTTTGGCCTTCAACTCCCAGAAATCCTAACAGTTGGTAAACTGACTGGAATTTCTGGGAGTTGTAGGCCAAAACACCTGGGGACCAACAGGTAGAGAACCACTGTCCTAGAAGGTGGTGAGGGGAAATACAGATGGAGGCAGCTTGGAGCGAGGCAAAACTGAGGATATCAGTGATATAAAATTTGCCACCCTTCCAAGTCATACCCTTAATGTGTGGCATTCCCAGAGGCAATTGTTGGGCGATCAGTACAGATTAGAGCCCACCACTAACACCAACATTGGGATTGCCGTGATAGACGGCAGAATATAATCAGCAACTTTCCATTTTAGTTCTCCACTGTGGCCTCCAAAAGAGCCACTGAGCCATTAAGATGGCACCAGAATGCCCTCTCAGTGTCATGTGTCCAAACACCCTGCAGCCTTGCTCACTTCCCAATTGTGGCTGCTACAGTCACAGAACGAGAATGATATTAAAGTGAGAATGGAGACTATCACAAGGTCCAGTTGAAAGAGCGATAATAATAGTTGTTGCAGCACAGCACAACAATCTGGGGGCAGAGACTAATGCAAGATTGTGGCATAAGATTCTGAGGACCAGAACCTATTCATCATCAATTAACTGTTATAAATTAATGTGTTTATAGATCTTCACACCCAGAAAGTCATAACCAGCAGCTAATGTGGGGGAATATCATCAGGAAGTTAAATCATGAGGCCCAATAACATGAGACAGGTATGTCACATCCCCATGAAGAACACAAATACAAATGCCAACAAATTAAAAATCCAATTATAATGGGTGTGTGACCCATTCCCAGTTACTAATGAATTGGCAAAGGAAAAGCTGCATATATATAAATACCTAAATAGAGGCAATTTATTTCTGTTGCGAGTTAGCCAACAACAACTTAAGTCTATTGAGCCCAAGCATAACTGATAAATTGCTTTGCATATTTTATTCTAACACAGAGGCTGCGTGCTTAAATCCCTTTAAAAGCATGAAGTTTAGGGACTTCCAAATGTTGGGGTGGGGATGGGAGGAATGAAGCTAAGAGCCTGGTAAGTTATTTTTCAAATAAGCTACAATTACTGTTCCAAGGCAAACATTATTTTTGTTGATTTAATATTGTTTACTACAGAACTTTTTATTTTGTCATTATTCCGAAGTTAGCGATTTAAGATCCAGTGGATGGCTTTCCTCCCTCCCATCTCCTCGCATGAGCCAATGATCAGAGATTTGGGGGCTTTAAGTCCAAAACACCTAGAAAACTATAATAGAAATAAGGTTGAACACTAGGCTTGCTTGATAGAAAAAAATGGTTCAAAACCCGTTTCGGGTGCTGGTGGTTCGGATCTAAAGTCAATTCCTATTTTCACAGAAAAAAAGTTCAAAACTTTTCAAAACTTCAGAGACTTCCGAATCCTTCATTAATGGTTTCAAAGTGTTATTTCCTGTTTCATTGGGTGGTCTTTACTTTGAAAGTAGTTGTTTTACTCCAGAAGGGGTGGGGAAGCAAAGGGAGGAAATTCATCAGATGGGTTTTAAATCGCTCCCCAGGCTCATGCGGGGAAACGGGAAAGAGGAAAGCCATCCAATGGGTTTTTAACTGCTTCCCATGCTCATGCGGGGAGATGGGAGGGAGGAAAACCATCCACTGGGTTTTAAACTGCTTCCCAGGCTTGAACCGAAGCCAGAGACCAGAAGTGGGGAAATGCTGAATCATTTCCAACTCACTCATTGATTCGTAAAGAAATGGCAGAAAAAGCTTCAGAAGGGCAAAGGGACTTCTGGTTTCCTTAAAAACTTAGAAATTGTTTCAAAAAGCAAATATTTCCATATTTATTCCAAATTACGAAGATTTTGAATGAACCTAACCATGCCTATTGAACACAGTGAAAGCCATCCACTACATAGCTACCAGCCTCCTCCCAGTAGACTCAAATCAAGGGAAAGCTTTCTTGGCAATCCCCCAGCAACAGCAAGGGTATCCCTTTGGGCAGCTAAACCAGGAAATCCCAACTGGATGGCCCCCCACGAGGGTCTTCCTCCAGGGGCAAACCAAGAATAGGCAACTTGGAAGTCCCTGAATAGACTCAGAAGTGGAGTAGGCAGATTGAAAGACAACCTAGCAAAATGGCACTACCTAAAAGAATCCCCCACCTTGTGTGACTGTGGAACAGAACAGACAACTCCACATCTGTATGCTTGTCCACTGTGCCCTGACTCATGTACAGAGGAGGAATTGTTGGAGGTTACAGACAATGCTGTTGCCTGTTTTTGGTCAAAAGATATTTAGCCGCCTGTGCACCTTCTATTTTTATCAGTTTTATACTAATTTATGCAATGCTTTTGATACAAAATAAAAACCTGGAAAGCTATAGTGATAAACACACACACACACACGTCATCTAAGTAATGAGCCCACACAATCCCTTGTAGCTCTAAAGGTTCCCAAAAGAATTACACCACAAAATTATACTTGCAATGTGAATTCCTTAAAAGTAAGGTAAAGGTTTCCCCTGACATTAAGTCTAGTCACGTCCAACTCTGGGGGACGGTGCACATCTTCATTTCGAAGCCAAAGAGCTGGCGTTGTCCGTAGACACCTCTAGGGTCATGTGGCCAGCATGACTACATGGCGTACTGTTACCTTCCTGCTAAGGCAGTACCTATTGATCTACTAACATTTGCATGCTTTTGGACTGTTAAGTTGGCAAAAGCTGGGACTAACAGAGGGAGCTCACCCTGCTCCCCAGATTTGAACTGCCAACCTTTTGGTCAGCAATTTCAGCAGCTCAGCAGTTTAATCCGCTGCACCACCATGGGGCCCACATGAATTCCTTAGCTATTGCAAGAAAGAACTAACTATAAGGAAACCATTATCCACCATTATGGCCAGAGAATTCTAGATAATAAAAGGAACCCCTCAAGTTTTACTCCTGATAACATACTTGTGATAGTTTTGTGCTGTCTGCATTCATGATCAACTATGTCCCATGCTTAGCTCACATCTAATTTGACAGAGATCATTAAAAATATAAATCCCATAGAGTTTGCACATCTAAAATAATGTAGGAATTAAGATCTTCATTCTCTATGTGCCTAGCACAGTTTCATACCTTACCACTGCTATATCATCTGAATAAGCAGCAAGCCCCTACTAAAAAAACAACTACATATCTTACCATAATGAAACACAGACTGTGGGAAAAACCAATTAAATCACAGCAGAAGCCATGAATAAGTGAAATAATTAGTACCAAAATTACCCTGGGGTATTAGCAGGAATATAATAAAATCTTTATGAAGTACCCTTACAGCTAAGGGCAAGTGCCATTTTCCTTGGCTCCTCGGTTTAATTTTCAAATGTATAAAATGGCACAGACAAATGAGCATGTGTTTCACATTGAAGTGGACTCAAATCCTCCCTAGATAAGAGTAGGATAGACTTCTGAAACACTCTGGAAACTCATTAGGGGTCCTCTAGAGCTCACTGGATTGTAATTTCCAGAACTCCTAGGCAGCATAAGCAATGCCAGGAACTGCAATTCCACAATATCTGAAATTGTTGTTGTGTGGCTCCAAATCATTTCCAATTTATGCTGACTCTAAGTTGGCCTTATCACAGAATTTTCTAAGGCTTAAGAGCAGGGGTCCTCAAACTAAGGCCCAAGGGGCAGATATGGCCCTCCAAGGTCATTTACCCAGCCCTTGCTCAGGGTCAACCTAAGTCTGAAATTACTTGAAAGCACACAACAACAACAACAACAACACTATCTCATCAGCCAAAAGCAGGCCCACATTTCCCATTGAAATACTAATAAGTTTATATTTGTTAAAATTATTCTTCATTTTAATTATTGTATTGTTTTAAAGTGTTTTTTGCACTACAAAAAACATATGTGCAGTGTGCATAGGAATGTATTCATGTTTTTTTAAAAAATAAAATTATAATCCAGCCCTCCAACACTTTGAGGGTTTGTGACCTGGCCCTCTGTTTAAAAAGTTTGAGGACCCCTACTTAAGAGTATGTGACTTGCCCAAAGTCCACCAGTGGGTTTTCATGGCAAAGTTCAGATTCAAGCCTAGTTCCCCAGAGTTGTAGGTTTTCACCTGACATTAAGTCCAACCATGTCCAACTCTGGAGGCTGGTGCTCATCTCCATTTCTAAGCCAAAGAGTCAGCGTTGTCCATAGACACCTCCAAGGTCATGTGGCCAGCATGACTGCATGGAGCGCTGTTACTTTCCCGCCAAGGTGGTACCTATTGATCTACTCACATTTGCATGTTTTCGAACTGCTTGTTTGGCAGGAGCAGGGGCTAACAGCAAGAGCTCATGCCCCTCCACGGATTCGAACCTGTGACCTTTCAATCAGCGAGTTCAGCAGCTCAGCAGTTTAGCCCACTGCGTCACCAGGGGCTCCATCCTGAGTTGTAGTCCAATGCTTAAACTGAAGGGCCACCTGGATTCACATCCTGGGTATAAACAAAACTTTCTGACAGACCTCACAACGCCTGAGAATGCCTGCCATAGACGTGAGTGAAACATCAGGAGAGAATGCTTCTAGAACATGGCTGTACAGTCGAGAAAACTCACAGCAACTCAGTGATTCTGGCCATGAAAGTCGACAAAACAACACTAGGATAGCTGACTTCATGTTGATGCCCCTAGAAAAATCTCTCGCACAGAGGTTGGGTAACACAGGGTTTTCCTGATGTTTTGAACTACAACTGCTATTGGCCAAGCCAGCTGGATAAATGGGAGCTACAACCTAAATCATGTGAAACCAACCAGGTTTCCTATGCCAAAAGCTTTATAGTTTAACTCACAAATGTGTTTCAAACATACTGCCTGAAATATGTTCTCTTTCTCTCCGTATAAGTAGTATTTATGAATCTCCTCTTTCTGTTTTCCCCCAACCCATTCTGCTAATTTTCAAGCAGATGATCAACAGTGTCTGCTTTTTAAAATTCTACATCATTCATGAGCACATCACTCAGTTGTGCTCCTTCAAAGCTATTAAAATTCTCTTTCTCATTTTACTGAACAATAAGAGGGTGAAATGGAAAATATTAAGCCCAAAGAACCTTGCACATTTCATGCCCAAGGTTAACATTTCGGATAATTATTTATCAGTAGTTCTGTTCTGAATTCTAAAATTAATGCATTTTCATTTAAAAAATCTTATTAGCAGGAATTTGCTCTGTACTTTTGGAAAGGATAAGGAACTGTGTGGTTCCCACTCTAAAACTGATTGGACTGCAAATCCCATCATATATTCAGGCTAGGGCTCATGGGAGGCGGAAGGGAAAGGAAAGGAATCCATCCGCAGGAAGGAAAGCAAAGGAAGGGAATCCATCCACACTGGTTAAAACTGATGCGGGAGGGAAAGGAATCCATCCACACTGTTTTAAACCGCTTCTCTCGCTGATGCGGGAGGAAAGGAAAGAAAGGGAGTCCATCCACACTGGTTTAGAAGGCTTCTCTGGCTTGAACCGAGGCCAGGGAGCAGAAGGGGGGGGGGGGGGTAAGCTGAATAAATTCCAAAACACTTACTTATTTGTAAAAGAAATGGCGGAAAAAGCTTCGGAAGGGCAAAGGGACTTTCAGTTTCCTTAAAAACTTCGAAATCGCTTCAAAAAGGAAATCTTTCCGAATTTATTCCAAATTACGAAGATTCCAACTGAGCCTAGCCATGCCTAATGCATACTTTGCATATGTTACAAATAACTGGATATATTGTATCAGGACAGAATTTCAAAAGTGAACATGGGCTCCTTCAAGTTCAACACCAGATAATTTGAGATTTATTTGCTGCTCAGTAAAAAGTAAAGAAGGGATAGGTATCTATACCAAGTCAAATCCAGCTGGCAAATCTGAAAGCTTCTGATGAATAGAGAAGCTGTAGGGACAGAAAAGGCTAAAGATGGCATGCAATTGTTTCTATCAGCAAGAAGAGTGCAGCCTCCCAGACATTAAAACTTTGGAGCAGTTGTGTGGTGCATGGAAGAGAGGACCCCAAGAGAGATAATAAGTCCCGATTCAGAAATCATTGGAGACTCAGACATCAATGGAGCGACAAATCCTACTCTGAAGTTTATCCTGAACTTTAAATATACTATCCAAGATGCTGAAACCTAACCTCAAAATAGGTTGGATATTGCCTTGAAAGTTTAGACTAAAACCTAGAATAGATCCAGTACACCACTGGCCCGCGAAATGAAGTTTCTCTCATGAGTGTTTTTGTTGCTCTTACCTTGGACGCTGAAAGTCCGCCAGAACCCCCTCCAATGACTATCAGATCATAGTCATACAACACTCCCTCTGCTCGGCCATCCACGTCAAGCAATTTGTGAAGCTTTCCTTCACGGTGTGCCTAAAAAAAAGCAAACACAGAAACTGTTCATGAAAAGGGTCCGCCATAAGTCACAGTAATTATACAAATTGAAGTTGGAAAAGAAGCATTCATATGGTGAGAAAAGAACTCTACAACAATTCATTTTATTTATTTTTATTTATTTCTAAGGAAACAGGAAGCTGCTTAATTCAGAATTAGATCATTGAGCTAAATACTTTATCTACTGCAACACAATCTATTTGTCAAAGACTGTTCAGAAGCTTTCATTGGTCCAATGGGAGGCAGTCAGATTGCTCACCAGAGGGGGGCACAGGGAGCACAAAACTCCCCTGTTATGCCAGCTCCACTGGCTGTCAGTTTGCTACCGAGCACAATTCAAAGTGCTGGCTTTAGCCTATAAAGCCCTAAATGGTTTCAGCCCAGCTTATCAGTACCTCCCTCAATGAATCCTCTTGGGGGTTAAGATTATCCGGGGAGCCTTGCTCTCGGTCCTACCTCTTTTGTAAGCGTGACTGGTGGGGATGAGAGACAGGGCCTTCCCTGTGGTGGCTCCTGGTCTGTGGAACTCCCTCCCCAACAAAATTAGATTAGCTCCTTTTTTCCGGACCTGCATACTTAAGACGTGGTTCTGGGACCAAGCTTTTCACAAATAAGTGGAACAGTGCAATTATGTAACTATGAATTAATGTTTTAATAAATGGAATGGCCCTAGATTATGTATTGGATGATGTGGTTTTAATTGATGTTTTAATAATTTATGTTTAATGGTTTGGTTTTAATTCTAACTGTGTATTGATAAATGCATGTTTGGCATCGAATTGCTATCTGGTGTAAGGCTGCCTTGAGTCCCCTCTGGGGTGAGAAAGGCAGGATACAAATATAGTAAATAATAGGCAGTAAATAATAAATAATAATAAATCCCCCAATAATGCCATTCCACACATTCAGACAGAAGCGTCTTGCAAAACCTTTTACCAGGGTAGATCCAAGACATTTTTCTGGCTGATGGAAATGCCAGCCTCCTCTCTATGCCACATATAGTGTCAAAAAAGACATTAGATGGGGCGGAGTCTTCTATCACACTTAAGGTAATTGCACTTATTACAGGCCTTGTTCCAACACTTTTATGCCCTCTAATGAAAGAAAATACAGGGGTCAATTTCTATTCTGACATCCCTCCCTAGAAGGCTTTTCAGTAACATGTAAGTGCAGTGACCGGTCTACTTTAAGCTAAGAGGGTGTTGTGGTTTTGGCAGCTTGTCGGAAATGAAACAAGCTATATGTCACATTTTACAGATGTTTCCATTACTGTTGAAAGTTTCTTTTGCATGCAAACGTCTGGCCAAGAATGCCATATACCAAGAAACAATTGCCTTGTGTTTAACACATGAGGCTTGTTTGTCCCTTGGAGACAGCATTATTACATTTATTCCCAAGGCACTTAAGCAGATCAAGCTATGTAAACTGTATAAAGCTTTGCATTTTAAATCCTGAACATATCCTTTAGTAAAAATAATACAATGAGCATTTATAACTACATAATCACCTAGCTAGCCACTCCATGATCATATCTTTTTTACGAATATGAACTCCTTTAACAAGTACACCCGGGGACTAGCATGTTAGCTGGATCTGGTGCCCCTGCCTCCATTTGCTGGCTGATCTTTGGGTGGTAATTTTCAAGATGTTTTTCTCTGAGCATAATAATAATAATTTTATTTATATACCACCCTATCTCCCCGAGAGGACTCAGGGTGGTTTCCAACATAAGGCAAAACATTCAATTGCCAGAAAGGAAAACCATACAAACAAATTAAAATTAACATCATAAAACATAAATTCCTACTAAAACAAACACAAACTTTTAAAACCAGCTTCATTATAGCTCCACCAGACAGGTTCAAAATACCAATGGCCAGAATTACAGAATGGACATGGCCAACTATGGAAGGGCTGAGCAAGGCTAGTGCAACAGAGCATCATACGGCCAGGGAAGTGAGTGAAGTGCAAAGCAGGGTCCCAAGGGAAGGGCCTAGCCTAGGGACTAACACTACATTCAGCTCTCCACAACTTGGCACTATCTACTGTATGTGCTATACCACAACCTCCACCATATTTAGCCAGTCCAAGATGGTGGGTGAGATGGGATATCACAGTCAAAACCAGAATCCACTTAAGAGAGAAATGGGGCTCATGTAGTCCTCCAGATGTTGCTGAACTGCAGCTCCCAGTATTTTATGTTGGCCATGTTCAATGAATTACAGTTCAACAACATCTGGGGGTTTGCATGTGTCCCACCCCTGGGCTATGGCATGACATTTTATTGAGGGGAAATATAAGATTGCCACAATTAAAAAATAGACCTAACATTCTGTTTGTTTTGACAAACTTTCTAGTCCTCAACATTGTAATGTGAAACTCTGGTAACAACTTTGTCCATTTTAATGCCACAAGGGGGAGAAGTAGATGGTTGTGCCAGGGAGTTTGAGCAAAAAGCTGGCCAAGGGACTGCAAATGAATCAGCTCCTTTTCCTCTCTCTTCTTATTCTAATAATCTCCCTAAATGGCATTTTAAGTTCAGGGAAAGATAAATGCAGTTGCATGTCAAATCTAGTTGGATCTTGTTTTCTCCACTCCCTCTTGCAAAAATACTTGTAAGACGCACATATAACAGGCCAGAAACATTTTATTAGCATTTTTACTGCCTTGCTGGCTATGGCAAACTATTCCTCATAAATATCGAAATCTTCAAAAATAATTTAAAACCTGACTTGCCAGTTTTCTTCCTTTTAGGTGTGCATTTGCAACAAAACTTTTCCAGCACTCATGCATTAAGGAGCCCTGCGTTTTACAAGAGAAGCAGGCACAAGGACAGCTTGGGGAACCTACTTTTTGGATAATAAATCCTTACATCCCTAGATCCCTCCCTCTATTGATCCAGTCAGATGGAAGATTGTTAAGAGCTCAAGTCCAAAAAAACCCAACTTCCTTGAATTCTGTCATGGCACAGAGATCAAAGCAAAAGAGATGTGAGGTCATGATAACATAGTATTTTTTTCCTGGAAGGGTGGAAAGAATAGGACAGGGTTCCAAGGTGCCTGTTGCAGAGGCACTAATTATATGGAACGAGGACCCACCAGCTAATAAAGGGGATTATTTTCTGTGGCTTCATAACAATATTTGCATACGTATACCCTCGAGAGTAACCATGCATGAAACTACTCTTTTGTTGGCATGCATCTTGTTTGAGTTTTGGCTTGTAAGCTTGAAATGCAGATGGTGCATTTCAAGCTAACAGGAGAATCTGGCTCCTGGTCCACGTTTGTAGACTGGCTGCCATTATTTAGGTATAATGACTGTCCAAATTCCACAAATGATTGTTGACAGCTCATGTCTGGAAAGTGCACCCATTAATCTCCACATCCTGTCAGCTGAAATTTAGTCCCTATGTTTGAATTAGGCTCACATTACACTAGGAGCCAAAATAAACAATACAAAAATGGCCTGGTTCATCTATCTGTTTGCATTCAGGGAAATGCTCAATGCCCACTTACCATAGTGACAGAAGATGGAAGGCTTGAGCAAGAATAAAATGGCAATTATGGCACAGACAGAAGGCTCTAGCTTTTGGCAGAGGAGTATTTTATTTATCCGGATGCAAGGTGGTCATTTTAAGCATGAAACACTTTGTGTAGTCCATATTGTGGTGATACCTTGATTATTCTAATAAAATGTAACAGAAAATTAATTGTTGTAGCTTTGCAAGCTAGAATATAGTGGATTTTGGAATGGCCTTTAAAAAGGTAACAACAAAAAATAGCTATTGGTAGGGAATCACAATAGGAAGACTGCCAGAGGTGCCAAAACAAAAAACCAGTGAGATTGTATGAACAGAACAATGTATTCATCATCAACATTTGTTACCCACCTCAAGGCAGGTAGCAAATACAATATAGAATAATATCATCAAAGCATATATACATTACAATGGATTTCTGGACAATAACAATTTTGACCAAAAAGGTTTTCATCAAAATAAAGAAAATACTTACAGCAACCAGTTCTCAGATAACCAAATGGTTAAGGAAAGGTTAGCCCTCTATATGCTTAGAGTAAAGCAAACACAGCTTGAAAGTATTTGGGAGGGAAAAATCCAAAAACCAAAACTCCAAAAACTTGTTGTTTAGCATTTCATACAAGGGACACCATTTCACTATGCCATTATATACAATGGGACACAATCATCATCATCATCATCATCTCATTTATATACTGACCTATCTCCCCAAAAGTACTCAACAAAGTCAGCAAACATTTGATGCCATACAAAAGAAAAATACATAAACAAATAACCATCCCACCCAAAATACACAGAATTGTGTTAAAGGCAGAAAACCCAACTTAAGCATTGGGTTAAATTGGGTTTTCTGCATTTGTGGACCTAAGCATCCACAAGGGGTCCTGGAACTAAATCTCAAACAAGAGTTTGCTGTATATCTTCAATTGCTTTTTATTTCCAGTTGTTTGACAACAATTACTATACAACTGAGCTTTTTTCTTCCTATTTAAAACTGGATGTAAATATGGGGGAGGTGAGTGTGAAAGGTGAGGACAGGGGAAACCTGGGGTGCATTTTGTGTGTGTGAACAGGCTAGAAACAGTGTTCTGTGACTAAAGATACTACGCTGAGCATAAGCTTTGGAGTCACCCTTGTTCTTTAATTCTTCATGTTTGTCACATACCCACAGCAGTCCTGAATTCCTATTTTGCAAATGCTTCCACTGGTGATATGAGGAAAGGGGGGGGGGGGCGCTATAAGGTTTTACCATCTTGCAGTATAACTATTATGTGCCTTCAAGGTGATTTCAATTTTTGATAGTCATATAATTTTCTTAACAAGTTTAGGGTTGCTTTCCTCTAAGGCTCAGAGTGTGTAACTTGTCCAAAGTCATGCAGCAAGTCTCCATGGTAAATCGGATATTTGAATGTTAGTCTCCCAGAGTTGACCATGGCTTGACTTCTGCAATGCACTGTACTTTGGATTATCTCTGTACGAAGTTCAGGAACTCCAATTAATTCTAAATGTAGCTGTCAGATCGGTTATAGGTACAACCAGGAGGAAGAGCATAATATTAATACCATATTAAAATCACTAGTTGCCAATTAGTTTCTGGGCAAAGTACTAAATGCTGGTTAAAGCCTTGCATGATTTGATCTAGGTTAACTGCAGGATCGCCTCCTCCTGTACAACGCGCCCCATACACTCAGGTCCTCTGGTGAACATTTACTTCAACCAAGCAGGCCTAGACTGGCAACAGTCAGTCAGAAATCCTTTCTGTTGGTCTCCCCTAGACAGTGGAATAACCTGCTAGAAGAGATTCAACAGCTAAGCAAGCTGTCAGAATTTAAAACATAATGAAAAGCCTATCTCTTCCAGCAGGCCTGTGCAATTTCAAACTTTGAATTGTAAATTTACATTTTTATATGTGTGGATGATTATTGTGTGATGATGAATATCTTAATCTAATGTTTCTGTGTTTTAAATCTATGTATTTTAAATGGTTGTATGCAGTTTTAGTTATATGTTGTATTTTAATTTATGTGGTATCCTGCCTCGAGTCTTGGGTAGAGAGGGGTAAGAAATAAAGTTTAGTCGTGGTAGCAGTCCAGAACTTAAATTACTACAGAGTTTAATAAAAGGCTGGGGAAAAGTTTGATTCTCTAGAGCAGAGCTTTCTAAACTGTGTGTTGGGGCACATTAGTGTGTCAGCTGTAGTCCACAGCTGTGTCAGTTGAAAAATGCTCCACATCCCACCCCATACCCACCAACAAAGGCAGTGCTGGGTAGAGCAAGGAGGAGGAGGAAGGTACCCCCCAAAGGGCATCTAGTCCAATCCCCTTCAGCCAGGCAGGAAGATGCAGTCAACGGCCTCAAAACAGTCAGTCATCCAGCCTCAGTTCAAAGACGTCCAGAGAAGGAGAGTCCTCTTGACTCTAGAAAGTCTAGAAAGCGTGTCACCAATATGAAAAGTTTGGGAAGCTCTGCTCTAGAGTCTAGATTTTGTTAGATTGCAATTTCTCAAGTTCTCAGAAGATGGCTGGAAATCCTAAGAATTGAAATTAAAATACCCATATATACTCGAGTATAAGCAACCCTAATATAAGCCGAGGTGCCTAATTTTACCACAAAAAACTGGGAAAACGTATTGACTGAGTGTGGGAAAGTATCAGCCAAGTGTTGGAAATGCAGTAGCTACTGGTAAAATTCAAAATAAAAATAGATACCAATAAAATTACATTAACTGAGGCATCAGTAGGTTCAATGTTTTTAAATATTTACATAAAGCTGTAATTTAAGATAAGACTATCCAACTCTTATTATACCATTATTCTAACCTTCTTCAATGTAAATGTGCTTACGTATCCTTCCAATAATAATAAAGAGAGTAACATAATAAATATAATAATAAAGTAAAATAATAAATGTACTAATAACAATAGAGAAAAATAATAAATGCAGTAAAATAATGTAAATGTACTAACAATAATAAAAGAGGAAAAAAATAAATAACCTTGACAACAGAGTAAAAGCCAAATAACCTTTTTATAAGCCTTAAAAAAGGCTGAAAAACTTAGCTAATACTTTAGTATATATGGTAGTACCTAAAGAGACATAATGGGATGACAGAAACACTTTGGATAGGCTGCCAGATTAGGCACCACAAAGCCAATCTGACCACATTCTTGCTTTCTAATATTGAGGCAATATTAGTCTGCAAATAAAAGTATATTATTCCATTATGGTACTTTAACTAAATAAAGAATTATAACTTTATAAGCTAATTTCAAAGCAATTCCCCAAAATTGGTATGAAAATACATTACATGCATAGAGTAAGAGCTGCTACAACGTTCTGCAATGCAACCAAAGAAATTACCTTGCCTTTTTCCTGCAGGAGGTTCCTCCCACAATAATAGCAAATTCATGTGATATACATATTGCAACATACAGCCTTTTCAGAGTCTTGGGTGTCAATGCTTCTCGACTACCTAGGCTCAATGCAATTGTATTCACACATAGTAATATGAGCTACATTTGTACAGCACAACAGGTAAACAATGCCTGTGGCCGACTGCATATAGGAGATGCTATTTTTTTCAGATGTGCTTTTCATTTTTATATGATGCTGTTTGTATTTCAACATTGTAACGTTCATGTTTTTAATACAAGCTGAGGATTCCTTCCTTATCCAGAATTCTGAAATCCAAAATATTCCAAATCCAAATGAGAAAGTAGACAAGGGGAAAAGAGGGAGAATGACCTTCTTATTCACAACTGGGCCCCCTGGTGGTGCAGCACTGAGCTGCTGAAGTTGCTGACCAAAAGGTTGGCGATTCAAATCCGGGGAGTGGGGTGAGCTCCTGTTGTTAGCCCCAGCTTTTGCCAACCTAGCAGTCTGAGTTAGGTTATGTCTCGCTTCTTCTCATCATTGGTATGTATACCGCTAATTGTGATATGTTTTATGGGTTTTTACGCTTGTGTACCTTGATCTAATATGTATCCCCCCTCCCCTTTATAGCCAAGGACCACGGCGACAGCTAACATGGCCTTGACAAAGCCCCACCCGGGGGCGAAACGGGGAAGTGGCCCCCTTAACTCCGGCACCGCCAGCCCGTTGGCCTTTTTTCAACTTTCATACTAGGAGCAGGATTGCGGCTCCTTTATGTCCTTGCCTTGGTGATTCTTATCGGACTAGTTGCTTGATACTACATTTGTGAACTACCCTGGTGACTTTGGCATACTCCAAGACTCAGACATATGTCTGTGGGGTTACAGGATATTGATCCGTAGTAACTTTCTTTTGGGACCTGCTTTCACACACTGTATTACTGTGATTTGGGTTGTTTTGTATATGCTTTTATATTGTTGCTCTAGTTCGACAATAATAACTCTCATTGTTATATATGACATACTTTGCACTGTGTTTTTTTTGCGCTTGTATTTATACCCATACCCTGTGACTGTACACCACACCCCTGAGTCAGACACAACTAGACTTAATGTCAGGGGAAATCTTTACCTTTACCTAGTCTTTTAGGAAAGGGGTATTAAGCTGGTGAGTGTTCTACTTTTTCATTAACAATTGAAGAAAAGTAGTCTTTAAACTTTTTTTTAAAGCTCTACTGCCTTTAAACATCATAATTTATAGGGTGCTTCCTGTGCTTTCTAGAAGAACAGCATGGCATACATCAAAGGTAATATAGGTGATGATGCTAAACCATTATTGTAACTGGGTTTCCCAAAGGTTTGAGAGACTACCTTTTTAATGAAATTGCAAACTATTATCTTTTGCCTTCCCAACTTCCCCAAGGCCTACATGTTTAAACAACGTTCACAAACCCCAGACAGAGACACATGGCCAATCGACACTCCTGACTAAGCTTTTGCTGAAATGAG
This sequence comes from Anolis apletophallus, assembly GCA_030556195.1. Lineage (NCBI taxonomy): Eukaryota > Metazoa > Chordata > Lepidosauria > Squamata > Anolidae > Anolis > Anolis apletophallus. Next base: position 107,960,731 of record JARBWK010000009.1, read on the forward strand.
TACGTCTTCCACCTAAGAAAGTGTATAAAGGACTGCGGCGTGAAAAGAGCTTTTGAACTCTTTAAACAGTCCTGCTTTTGAACTCATAAGGCAGGACACTGGATTCATAAAGCCATCCAGATGTTGTACTACAACTTCCAGCAGCCCTGGTCAACACAGCCAGTGAGGAATGTTGGAGTTGCAGTCCAACAACATCTGGTGGACCATGGATTTTCCATCCCAGCAGGCTGTAACTGTGACTTTCGCTCCCTCTGGAAGCCAATCAAGATGACTCAAAGGAGTTTACGTGAGACGTTTGATTAGAATACAGCAGACATCTGCAAACTTTGGTTCTCCAGGCGTTTCGGACTTCAACTCCCACAATTCCTAACTGGATAAGCTGGATGAGATTTCTGGGAGGTGAAGTCCAAAACACATGGAAGGCCAAAGTTTGCCCATGCCTGGGATACAGTGGTACATTACTGAAATGCCTTTGTGGCTGAGGGGGAAAAGGAAAGGGCCTGAGGCTGTTAGGAATGGTGGGAGTTGGAGTCCAAAACACCTGGAGGGCCCAAGTTGGCCCAGGCCTGATATACATACAAGTGTTCCAAAATCTGAAATCCAAAACACTTCTTAAACATTTATGATGAGAGGCTCTCAACCTGATAAAGGCCTCCAACGCCTATTTACATTGTAGAATGTATCCAGTTTGACACCCCTTTAACTGCTATATACTGTACCAGAATACTTGTTGGATGTCAGAACAAACACAAATATTAGTCTAGACCAGGCCTGGGCAAACTTTGGCCATCCAGGTGTTTTGGACTACAACTCCCACAATTCCTAACAGCTGGTAGGCTGTTAGGAATTGTGGGAGCTGTAGTCCAAAACACCTGGACAGCCAAAGTTTGCCCAGGCCTGGTCTAGAGTCACTGATTATATAACTCCTAAAAAGGGGGATTTCTTTCCCCGAATCAGGGTACACAAATACCCGGGCACCCCTGTTGATGCTATTTGGATTTTCCCTACAAAGATGTTTTTTGAGAGCGGTGCTCCATCAGCACTGGACTTTATTTGGATTTTGATGCTATTTGGACTTTCCTTTGGACTTTATGACTCATTGTCTGCTTCCTTTGTCTGAAAGGTTTCTTCATTGAACACGTATCCCTGAAGCCTGTTCATATTGGGATCTATCAATCTTACAATTGTCATGTTGAAGAGCGGCTGCTCCTTTTCACTTTGCATTATGCCACTGTATTGAATGGCATACTGGAAATTATATACTGTCTGCTCTTTGGATATTATACTTTCTCCTTACATAGATTGCTTTGTGTTTGTTCTGACCACTTTAACTGCCCCAGACGCAATGCAGTGGAATCCTGGGAGTTGTAGTTTGACAAGGTCTTGAGCCTTCTTTGGGCTGCGATTGGGCTGCTTCTTAGCTGGGGCTTGGAATGGATGGTCCGTGAGGTCTTCTTCCAACTCTACCTTAGTAGTCTGACTTGGCCATGGTAGTCCATGCTCTGGTTACATCCCGAATAGACTACTGCAACACTCTCTATGTGGGGTTGCCTCTGAAGACTGTATGGAAGTGGCAATTAGTCTAGCGCTCAGCAGCCAGGCTACTGACGGGAGCTGGGTACAGGGAGTGCACAACGCCTATTGCTGCACCAGCTTCACTAGCTGCCAATTAGCTTCCGAGCACAATTCAAAGGGCTGGTTTTAACCTATAAATCCTTATACGGTTCCGGCCCAGTTTACCTGTCCGAACGTGTTCTCCCCTATGAACCATCAAGGGTGCTAAGATCTTCCGGAGAGGCCCTGCTCTCAGTCCTGCCACCTTCGCAAGAGCCTCTGGTGGGAACATCAACCCGTCTTACATCAACCCGGTGCAGAGCCTTTTCTGTAGTGGCGCCGTCAATATGGAACACTCTTCCTAGCGATGTACGGGTCATGCAGGACCTTCTCTCCTTCCTCAAGGCCTGCAAGACTCATCTTTTCCGGCTAACCTTTAATTGCTAGGCCAGAAATCTTTTTAAGCTAGTTTAATATGTATGCTTTTGCCTCTGTGTGTTTTACCCGATTGTAAGCTGCTCCAAGCCCTCGGGGAGTGGTGGTGTACAAGTCAAGATAAATAAACAAACAAACAAACAAGAGACAGGGTCTTCTCTGTGGTAGCCCCTCGGCTATGGAACTCTCCCCCAAGTGAGATCAGATCTGCCCCCTCCCTCTTGTCCTTCGGGAGTCTAGTGAAATCCTGGCTTTGGAGTGAAGGATTCCCAGAATAAGGGACTGACCAAAGTGAGCGACCACATGCAGACCGAGATGAACATGATTTTAGTTTGGCGATTTGGCTTATATGTATTTTATCTATTGTATTGTATTTTAATCTTGTATGGTTGTGGGTTGTTTTTAATTTGTATTCGTAGCATTGAATTCTTGTGAGCCGGTCTGAGTCCCTCTAGGACAGGGGTGCTCATTAGGTAGCTCGGGAGCTACTAGTAGGTCTTTGGCCCTCTTCCAGGTGATCTTCGGGCCTCACCAGCCGGATGGGGCGCTCCTGCCATGCACACACCCACACCCTGTGTGCACGTGCACTCCTGCTGCTGGCTTTGCTCTTGTAGTGCTTCTTTCGCCTGCGGGGCATTGCAGGAATTAGGAAGCATGAGGCGGGGCCTCTGGAGGGAGCGCCCAGCCTCTCTCTCGTCCAGAAGCAGCTGTGCAGCCTCCGTTGCCGGTGAGACAGACAGGGCGGAGTGCTCCATCTGGATGCCCCGCCTCGTGCTTTCTCCTTCCTGCAATGCCCCACAGGTGGAGGAAGCGCTGCGCGGGTGGAAACCAACAGCAGGAGCACGCACGGTGGGAAGAGCCCGCGGGAGCGTGCAGCGGCGGGGGCAGGTAGATCTTTTGGACTTGGTTGCTTTAAGAGTAGCTCGCATGCTGAAAAAGTGAGCACCCCTGCTCTAGGAGGTGAGAAGATTGGGATATAAAAGTTTTAAATAAATAAATAATAAAATAAATAAATAAATGAGTCCACCTTCACCAAACTCCAGCTGCCAGGATCCCAACAGCCTAGAGCCGTGTGGGGTCGGGTTGCATTGATCCCAGCAGGGTGCAGATGGGGAAGCCTCCTGCCTGGGCGCCTCCCTCCCTCCCTCCCTGCCTGCCTGCCTTCCTGCCTGCCTACCTTAGCGGTCTTGTCGTAGCCTCCGAGGGGCTCCTTCCGGACGAAGACCACGGGCAGGGCGGGCTCCATGGCTAGACTCAAGACGGCGGCTTTCAGCTCCTTCTCATTTTCTGCCGAAAGAAAAGAGAAGGAAGGAAGGAGGCGAGGATGGCGCCTCCTCTTATGAAGCAGGGCTCTTGTCCCGGAGGAGGAGGAAGCGATGAGGGAGGAGCAGGACCGGGAGCAGCCTCCTCCTCCTCCTCTTCTTCTGGGCCGCCCCACCCACGCTTCCCGATGGGTCACTGCTTTGCCGTAAGCATGACTTGCGCTTTCCACGGGACAGAAAGACACCCCCCCCCCCCAAGCCTCCAAAGTTGCATCTACACCACTTGTTTGACACCAGCCTTGGCTATGGAATCAAGGAAGTGTGGCTTAGAATCGGGGCCCTTCCACACAGCCCTCTATCCCAGGATATCAAGGCAGAAAACCTCACATTATCTGAGTGTGGACTCAAACAATCCCAGTTCAAAGCAGATATTGTGGGATTTTCTGCCTTGATGTTCTGGGATATATAGGGCTGTGTGGAAGGGCCCTTAGAATCAAAGAGTTGGAAGACACCGCATGGTCCATCCAGTCCAAGCCTCTACCATGCAGGAAAAGCACACTCAAAGCACTCCCAACAGATGGCCAACCGGCCTCTGTTTAAAAGCCAGAGTTTCCACCACATTCCAAGGCATTGCTGAACAGTTCTTACAGGGCCCTTCCACACAGCCCTCTATCCCAGGATATCAAGGCAGAAAATCCCACAATATCTGCTTTATTTATTTATTTATTTCAGGATTTTACCCCGCTCTTCTCAACCCCCGAGGGGGGACTCAGAGCGGCTTACAGTACGGCATAATTCGATGCCACATCATACAGTATAAACCCCAAAACCCCACAACAATTAAAATACATTAAAACACATTAAAATACAGTTCCATCAGCAACATACACAGTCATTCCAATATTCACTCCATAAAAACATTGGCCCTCTTCATCCATTCCATTAAAATCCCCATCTAACATGCTGTTAGTGCTGGTGTGCAAACGCCTGGTCCCAAAGCCAGGATTTTACCTTTTTCCTGAATGCCAGGAGGGATGAGGTGGACCGTACCTCCATAGGGAGCGCATTCCACAGGCGGGGAGCCACCGCCGAGAAGGCCCTGTCCCTCGTCCCCACCAACCGCATTTGAGAAGTCGGCGGAAGCGAGAGCAGGGCCTCCCCGGATAATCTTAGGTTAAGGGGTGGGACGTAGCGGCCGATGCGTTCGGACAAGTAAGCTGGGCCAGAACCGTATAGAGCTTTAAAGGTCAAAACCAGCACTTTGAATTGAGCCCGAATTGGACAGGCAGCCAGTGGAGCTGACACAACAGGGGGTGGTATGCTCCCTGTATGTAGCTCCCGTTAGTAATCTGGCTGCCGCCCGCTGGACTAATTGCAATTTCCGAACTGTCTTCAAAGGCAGCCCCACGTAGAGTGCGTTGCAGTAATCTATTCGGGATGTGACCAGAGCGTGGACGACCGTAGCCAGATCAGACTTCCCAAGGTACGGGCGCAGCTGGCGCACAAGTCTCAACTGTGCAAAAGCTCCCCTGGCCACCGCTGAGACCTGGGGTTCCAGGCTCAGCGATGAGTCCAGGATCACTCCCAAGCTGCGAACCTGCGTCTTCAGGGGGAGTGTAACCCCATCCAACACAGGCTGTAACCCTATGCCCTGTTCGGCCTTACGACTGACCAGGAGGACCTCTGTCTTGTCTGGATTTAGTTTCAATTTGCTAGCCCTCTTTTGAACTGGGTTATCCGAGTCCACACTCGGATAATGTGGGATTTCCTTCCTTGATATTCTGGGATATAGGGCTGTGTGGAAGGGCTCACAGTTCAAAGCAGATGTGGGATTTTCTGCCTTGATATTCTGGGATAGAAGGCTGTGTTGAAGGGCCCTGTAAGACAATTTAAAACCATGTTGATGCATCCCCAGCGAAACGTTTTAGCTTGGAGGCAACACTAGAACATACATCTCTTAAGCCAACTTAAACTCTGGCCCCTTCCACACAGCTGAATAAAATCCCACGTTATATGCTTTGAACTGGAATATATGGCAGTGTAGACTCAGATAACCCAGTTCAAAGCAGATATTGTGGGATTTTCTGCCTTGATGTTCTGAGTTATATGGCTGTGTGGAAAACCTTATCCAGGCTTTACATTTTTGCTCTAAAAAAGATCCCAGTGAGTCTGATGGGACCTAAAGAGCACAAAACATGGCTTCTGTTCAGAAAAAAGGCCCGGGATTCTGGGTGTTTTTAAGGCAGTCAGTGGGGGGAAATCACACAAACAGATTTCTAAATACAGTACTATGATTTTGAGGCATTTTTAATGTTATCTCTTCTAGGGAAGATTATTGTTTCCCCACCTGACTACAAACCCCATCAGCACCCGCCAGCACAGCCAGTGGGGAGGTGCTGGAAGCTGTCATCAACAAAATAACAAAAACGGGAGGACTACCTATGTGATTCCAAGCCCAGAATGTTTATGGATCTCCCCCATCCCTTCCTACACATTAAGCAAGCAAGAATAACCTCACAGAACTCAGTGGGACTTACTGCTGAATAAACATAGCGAGCATTGCATTATGAGGAGTACAATTATGGCAGCAGGAAATTTCCGCTTGGCCTCTTCCATCTCATTGTAGAGAAAATGGGAGCCTACCAGGTCAACCTCATCCTGTTTCACTGAAGATCACAGCTGGAAGAGATCCTCAAGGGTCATACAGCCCAACCCTGTTCTATCATGGCAGGAATACACAATCAAAGCACTCCCAACAGATGGCCATCCAGCCTTTGTTTATAAACCTCAAGAGAAAGAGACGCCACCACACTCCAAGCTTATTCCAATGTCAAAAGAGCACTGGCCACCAGGAAGTTCTTTGTAATGATAGGGGAAATCTCTTTTCCTGTAGCTTGAATCCGTTGCTCTGTCTCTGGAGCAGGAGAAACTAGGGCATTGCCCTGCATTACCCTGGATCAGCCCCATTTGGCCCTCACAGAGCTGGTATTTATTTATTTATCTACATTATTTATTTTCTGTCCTTCTCACCCTGCAGGAGACTCAGGGCGGATCACAATGCACATATACAGGAAAACATTCAATGCCATTGACATACAACATATATAGACAAACATAGAGGCAATTTAACATTCCAGAAATCAGTTAAATTTAGCCTCCCCACAAAGTGGTACCTAAATTTCCTACTTGACAGATAACTGTCTTTCAGGTTGCAAAGGTCGACAAGCTACACAAATTGGTCAAGAGCTCACCCCAACCCGGGCAGGCCTCGAACTCATGACCTTCTGGTCAGTAGAGATCTTGTGCAGCTGACACCCAGCCAGCTGTGCCACATTCCCGGTGATACACATTTATACCAGCCTAAGTAGGCAATATAGATGGAGACTGGGAGACAAAGCACTGGGTTCAAACTACAAGACAAGATATTCCACCTAAGCATTAGAAAGAACTTCCCTGGCAAGAGGCCTTCTTCACCTTTCACTCCATATGCATACCAGATCTCTGGACCTGTTCACCTGCATCATTAAAGACTTGCTTCCCCTTTTATTCTCTGGGAAGCTGTTTAGAGAATGATTTTTGGGACATCACCACCTTCCCTATCCAGCAAGCAGCCTCAGGGTAAGGAGGGCTACAGCTTACACATGTATAATAACAGGCTTCTGATACAGATTTATATGACAGGCTCTCTCATTCTTCAAGAAGCCTGGAGGTCAGGCATTCCTCCTTCCTGGCAAACTAAAATGTTTAGTGGCTTGAGCATTCACCTACAATTCTGGAGTACAGGGTTTGAATGCCATCCAGTCATGGGAACCCACTTAGTGACATTAGACAAGCCACACTCTCTCAGCCTCAGAGAAAGACAAAGCAATCCCTCTCTGTAGAAATCTTGCTGGGAAAACCCTCAAACCTTCGGGTTGCCATTAAACAGTGTTTCTCTACCTGGGGATCACGAGGGGGTGTCAGAGGGGTTGCCAAACACCATCAGAAAACACAGTATTTTCTGTTGGTCATGGGAGTTCTGTGTGGGAGGTTTGGCCCAATTCTATCATTTGTGGGGGTTCAGAATGCTCTTTGATTGTAAGTGAACTATAAAACAACTGCAACTGCAACTCCCAAATGTCAAGTCTATTTTCCCCAAACACCACCAGTGTTCACATTTGGGCATATTGAGTATTCATGCCAAGTTTGGTTCAGATCCATCATTGTTTGAGTCCACAGTGCTCTCTGGATGTAGGTGAACTACAACTCCAAAACTCAAGGTCAATGCCCACCAACCCCTTCCAGTATTTTCTGTTGGTTGTGGGAGTTCAGTGTGCCAAGTTTGGTTCAATTCCATCATTGGTGGAGTTCAGAATGCTCTTTGATTGTAGGTTAACTATAAATTCTAGCAACTACAACTCCCAAATGACAAAATCAGATATTTGCACCAAATTTGGTCCAGTGAATGAAAATACATCCTGCATATCAGTTATTTACATTACAATTCATAACAGTAGCAAAATTACTGTTATGAAGTAGCAATGAAAATAATGCTATAGTTGGGGGAAAGCACAATATGAGGAATTGTATTAAGGGGTCACAGCATTAGGAAGGTTGAGAACCACTGCCCTCAAACAAACACAAGATAAAGTGACACAACAACACTGTTGCCTAGAGATGACCCACAAAACCTGGAAACTTAGGCAAACAACAACAAAATCTGGTTGTTAGTGCGATGTTTCAACAGAACTCAACACTTTGCTTTTAAAGGTGAAAGAAACAGAACGGCATCAGGAAAGACTCAATGGATCTTAAATTTTGACAAATTTGTTGGAACACACATTTGAGCTCACTTCACCAGATGTACTGTATTAAGCATTGTTCTCAGTATATATTGGCTCCCCTCACCAGATGCATGAAAGGTTAGTCTCAGTTGACAGATACACAAGCATACACAGGGGTACAAGGGAGGACATTATAAACAGCAAGGTGTATTATGTTTTCAGAGAAAAGTAAAATATGTATAAGAAAAGAGCGCAGATAACAAGTAATAGGAACACAATCACACCTACAGCTTTGCTATATAACTGAACATATGCATGCATGTCTCCAGGTCACTTTATGGAGATTTGTGGCAACTCAATGAATTTCATTAGGTTTAATTTTTTTTAGGTAAAGTGGTTTTGCCAGTTTTTTTCCATTGAAAGATAGCCTATACTCTGTGAGACTTGAATGCTCACCTGCTGTTTTTTTGAGTGTTGCCATTATTTACAGCAAATTTGGATTCATTTATGTGCCAGAACAGAAACAGATCTGTAAACCGCAGCACACATTCCTTCCTTCTTGATTTCTCTAGGGTGATATTTGTCAACTGTAGCATGAAAGTTAAACTGTATTATCCTATGGGATTTCCTCCCAAGATGAATTTCTAAAGCTCATCTGTTCTCCCTGTTTTTTCAATGAAATATTTTATGATGTTTGCTGCCAAGGAATAAGATTTAATTGTAACTCGTTTTATTTACTGTTGACTATGTAAATAGTTTTATATGTGTGTTGCATTGTACTGTCTGGGAAGGCAGCTATGAAACTGAATACTAGGAAGAGAAATAAAACTAGGAAGGAAAAGAAGACAAGAATAATTACAGGAATATCTCTTGCACCAGCCATGTAATTTGTTTGACACCATGTAAACCTTTTTGCTTGCATAGATATTTGATTCCCCTTGAACTGGTTTTATGGATTCTACTGGTCGCATAGTTAAAGCAGTGGTATTCCCTGTAGTAACCTATGGACTGGACCATAAAGAAGGCTGAGTGAAGAAAGATAGGCACTTTTGAACTGTGGTGCTGGAGGAAAATTCTGAGAGTGCCTTGGACCGCAAGAAGATCCAACCAGGCCATACTCAAGGAAATAATGCCCAGCTGTTCACTGGAGGGAAGGGTATTAGAGGCAAAGATGAAGTACTTTGGCCACATAATGAGAAGACAGGAAAGCTTAGAGAAGATAATGATGCTGGGGGAAATGGAAGGAAAAAGGAAGAGTGGCCAACCAAGGGTAAGATGGATGGATGATAACCTTGAAGTGACTACATTGACCTTGAAGGAGCTGGGGTGGTGATGGCCAGCCAACAGGGAGCTCTAGCTTGGGCTGGTCTATGAGGCCATGAAGAGTCGGAAGTAACTGAACAAATAAACAACAACGGATTGTTTATTGAGAGCCAGTGAGCTGCAGTGGTCTGAACATTGGACTGAAACTCTGGAGACCAAGGTTCAAAACTTTGCTCAGCTATGGCAAGCCACCTCAGGCACACTCTCTCCGCTTTGGAAAGAGGAAAAGGCAAATCTTGCCAAAAGAAGCCCATGGTAGTAAATTTGCTTTAGGGTTGCCAATAGCTAGAAATATAAGGCACATAAAAACTGTTAAGAAGTGATCATATCACATTACTGGTTCCTTTAATATGAGACATATGGTGTTATTTATATCCCCTCTCTGTTTATTTTGGATTTAGCTTGTTTCCTTCAGATAAAAGGGACTTACTTTCAAATAACAGTCTAGGTCAGGATAAAGCTGTTGTGTTTTATTCAGATGCTCTATTGAAGGCCTTATCTAAACAGTTTTAGTGCTCTTGAAAATAATCTTCTTCAAGTACCCTGACTTAAATAAACATGTTATCATTTACTATCTGCATCCCAGAAAATCACAGGGTAAATGTACACACAAGACAAGACGTCAAAGAGTGTAACAACAATTCTTTGGAGTTGCCACTCCCTTTTGTTCTGGGAAACCTGCCAGCTACAGCATGACCAAGCAGAAATAAAAAGGTTTTGTTCATTATCAAGGCTGAGCTCTAAAGAAGTGTGAATTCTCTCATGCTGCAGACATCGCAAGAGCAATCCCTTTTCCAGAGGGTTTAAAACTTTTGGGACTACAGCTTCCTGGCTGCTGGGAATTCTAGAGATGTAGTACAACGTGATAACTTTTTCCAAGCTCTGGACTTTTTCCCTGCTCTCTTTTCCACTTTGCAGATGCTGCATGTCAAAGAAATAATATTCATCTCTCACCCTTTGTACATCATCCAACAGCTCTTACTAGGAGCAAGCAACACTAGCCCAATAAATCCTAAGTCTCAGGTCTCCATCATGGCCAAACTGAGAAATTTTGCCTTGAAACACAGAATACGGAAAATAAATGGGTCCGTCCGTCCGTCCGTCCGTCCCCCCCCCGAAATGTGCTACTTCAAGAGGTTTGGTATCAATCCCCATCAGTTCCAGCCTCCTTGGCAAAGGATTATTGATATGGATTGCTGTGAGTTTTCCGGGCTGTATGGGCATGTTCCAGAAGCATTCTCTCCCGACGTTTCACCCACATCTATGGCTGGCATTGTGAGGTCTGTTCGAAAATAGGCAAGTGGGGTTTATATGGCAAGATGGCGGAAGCGTTCGGACGCTGGGAGAGCGAGCTCCCATCGTTTTCCATCAAAGCGTCGTCTCCGCCCAGCCAGGCTAGCAACCTTACTGGGTCTACACTTCCTACAACCCCTGGGGGCTCTAGACCTCCGACCTGGGAAGGTCGTGGAAGGTCCCCCCTTTGAAAGGAGGAGATGGACCATCGGCGTGCCTAGCAAGGTGGGCCTCCATTTTTCACCAAAGGAAAGCCCAGCCCTCCAGGCCCTTCAGGCCCAATTCCGCCTGGCGGCCACCCAGTTCGCGTTACTGGGGAGGATGTTGTCGGCCTTCCCAGTCTCCCCTCCTCCTACCAATAACCTACCTCCGAAGCCAGCTGAGGCCCACTCGACGAAGGACTGCATTTTGGGTGAGGCCTGTCCGCTGGCGTTCCTGGGCCGAGGTGGCTGCCTGTGGTCCCGGGGCGGCCCTGGGCAACGGCGACAGCCGGAAACAGCGGCGGCGGCGGCGGCGACTCGGGAAACTAAGGAAGCCACCGAGCTGTCCTCGGGTCCCCTGGAGCCACCGGGATCACCAGGCCCTCGGGAGCCGCTGGAGCCGCCGAAGTCGGAGCTGCTGCTAGACGCTCCAGCCCCCCGGGTGCCGTGGTCAGTCGCTGGGCCCTGCCCTGAGCGGCGGGAGCCGGAGGAGACATTTAACATCTCGGCCATTCTGGCCAAGGCTCCGGGGGAGCGGCCCCGCCGCAGGGCCGCCCGGTTTTCCCCCTTCCATCACCCGGGGGCCTGGGCTGGCCATGCCAAGATGGCGCCGGCTCCCCAGGACGCCGAACCGACACCTGCGGCCCCGCCTTCGTCCCCGCCCCCCTCGTCCTCGTCAGCAGAGTGGGAGGCGGCCACCGGCCACTCTGGGAGGAGTGATGGGCGGAGCAAACATCGAAGACAGAGTGGCAGCCCAGAAGCAGTGGGAGAAGCCCTGAATCAAAGGGCGAATGAGGACGGCCACATCCATGGTGAGTGCGGGCAGGTGAAGTCTTTAAAAGACACGGGGGGCAGATGGCCTCTGCCTCCACTGCCCAATTGACAATAAAGGCCCACAGTGCCCAACTAACTCCCCCCCCTCCTAGCAGGGGCTCGACACCCCAGCCATCGGCCCCTTCTCCACCTGCTGATGGAGAGAGGGGGAGGCGCAGACGGAGACGGAGACATACCAAGGGCATTCCCAAGCACCCCCCGTGAACCTGAGGGGCGGATGCGATGCCAACAGCCGCGGAGAGACCAGGGCGGGCTAAAGAAGGGCAGGAAGGCCTTGAGGCGTCGGCGAAAGAGAGCGACCACCAGAACATGCTCCGAAATGACGGCTCCGCCCCAGCCTACAGGCCGCCATGCTCCCTGTCCCTCTCAGGCAGATCAGTCAGAACTGATAGGAAACCCTGACCTACAGGCCCCCGCGGCCAGAGGGGCTTCTCAAGAAAGGCCCAACACCCCACGCCTGGAATCGTTCAGGCCACGCAACCGAAGCACCGCTACCCAGAGAGGACACAACAACTCCAGGGAATTCCCGATTGGCAATCCCGGCCCCTTCAGGACCAGAACCTTCTGGGCTCGAAGGATTAGAATCCCCACCGGCCCTTCCATGGCACAGCTACCGTCCAACACAACCCTTCCGGTCTGCAATCAAGGACAGGCCACCTCAACGTCCCCTTTTCGGGGGACGTGCCGCAAACTCAGCGCTCCGGCTCCAACCATCAGCCCCAGAGCGCTTCCGCCTGTCCCATCCCAGTAATTGGTGGGCAGAGGAGGGCAAGGTCCAGCAACCCACCCTCCACCAAACAGAGCCGCAGTTCCTCTTCGACCTGGCTGCGCCCCATCACCTGCCACGCCCGTCAACAAACACTCGCCACACCCTGGTCCTCACTTCTGCTCCTTAATGCGAGGTCGATCTGCAATAAGCTGGCCACCCTGTGAGATTTTATCGCAGAACAGGACGCAGATGTTATATGCATCACAGAGACATGGACCCAGGACGGTGACTGCGTCCTCCTCCAGGAGATAGCCCCCCCAGGCTTTCGAGCCTTCCATCGACCAAGATCTATAGGTCGGGGTGGGGGAGTAGTACTGGTCGTAAGGGACGCTGTTGCCACTTCTGTCCTCCAAACACCGGAGATGACCGGCATAGAATGCCTGGGAGCAACCCTTGGAGAGGAAGGAAAGACGGGGATCCTGGTGGTTTACCGGGCCCCCGGGGCCCATAAAGAGGCCACATCTGCCTTACAGGATCTGATTGCGGACTGGGCCCTGAGGTTCCCCGGTTCCTCATACTGGGGACTTCAACATCCACCCGACACAATCCCTCCCACCCCCAATGCACGAGAATTCCTCATGCACATGGACGCCCTCGACCTCTCCAGGACAGATACCGCCCCACTCACCAAGCGGGCCATGCACTGGACCTGATTTTCAGCCAGGGTCTCGCCACAAATCATCGCGATTCCAGAGCAGTGCCTTGGTCGGACCACCTGGTTGTGAGGGTAGACACCAACATCCCCTCACGGTAAGATCAGAGCCAAGGTCTGTATTAGACCGCCAAAAGAGCGCGCGATGACCCGAGGGGCATTCGCCGCGGGCGCTGGAACCCCTGGAGGTCCCCGGAGGATCACTATCAGATCTAGTCGCCAGATGGAATAGTGTTCTCTCAAGGGCCATTGATCAGATAGCTCCTAGGCGCCTCTTCCGCCCCAGGAAAACCTGCTCTCCATGGTTCACAACGCACCTAAAGCAGATAAAACACCGGAGGAAGCAACTCGAGAGCACCTGGCGACGAAAGCCTAGTGAAGAAACCAGAGCAGCCTACAGAGAACAACATAGGCTATACGAACACGAGATCAAAAGGCCAAGAGATCCTATAATGCGGCCCAGATCTCAGCCGCGGCTCCCATACGGCACAGATCTTTAAGGTAGTCCGAGTCTCCTCACGTCCCCACAGAGTGAATCCAACAACTCGGCGATAACTGCAGATGACCTCCAGGAGTACTTCCTCGGAAAAATCGCGGCACTTCGACTTGACTTGCCGCTGTTTCCCGAGGAGGGGACACGAGGTCCCGTACCCCACCTGGACAAATGAACACCGTCTCTCAGAATTCAGCCCACTAACAACGGAGGAGGTGAGAACGCTGGTGACCGGGGCAAGAGCGACGACCTGCCCAACGGACCCCTGCCCATCACACCTAATTAAGTCCAATATTGACATCATGTCGGGCGCTCTGAGGGACTTGGTAAATCTCTCCCTAGAGACAGGCACCTTTCCGAACTCCCTGAAAGAGGCCAGAGTCAGCCCCCTCTTGAAAAAGACGAACCTCGACCCGGATGACCCAGCAAGCTACCGCCCGGTTGCCAACCTACCCTTTCTGGGTAAGCTCTTAGAGCGAGCGGTAGAAAGCCAATTACGGGACTTCCTAGATCAATCCGGGGGCCTAGACCCGTCCCAGTCGGGTTTCCGCGCAGGTCACGGAGTGGAATCCGTCCTCGTAGCGATCACTGACGACATCCGCCGTCAACTGGACTGGGGAGGCTCGGCAGTCCTAGTCCTTCTGGACCTAACCGCGGCTTTTGACACCGTTGATCACGACTTGCTCCTCGACCGCCTGGCTGCCTCTGGGATCCGAGACAAGACTTTGACCTGGCTGGAATCATTCCTGCGAGGCCGCTCGCAGCGGGTCGAGTGGCAGGGTCAAGTCTCTAGGAAAAGCGAACTGGAATGTGGAGTCCCCCAGGGTGCCATCCTATCTCCCACCCTCTTCAACATCTACGTCCAGCCTCTGGCTAGCATTGCCAGGGGCCATGGGTTCTCCTGCTACCAATATGCGGACGATACACAGCTGCTCCTGAAGCTTGACCCAGGGTCATCGTCGGTGCCGGACAGTTTCAGCCAAGGATTGAGAGCGGTGACGAGCTGGCTCAGAGCACATAGACTCAAAATCAACCCAGCCAAAACGGAGATCCTCTGGCCTGGCCGACCCGCCTCTCACCCATCACTGCCACCCTTTGAGGGCGAGCCCTTCCCCCGGCTCCGGCAGTGAAAAGCCTGGGAGTGATCCTGGACGAAAAACTAACGATGGAGGCCCAGATCCAGGCGGCAGCAAAAGGCGCCTTCTTCCATCTCCGTAGGGCCCGACGGCTGGCCCCCTACCTACCATCTGAGGCGCTGAGAACCGTGGTACATGCCACCGTTGTCTCGCGTCTTGATTATTGCAACGCCCTATATGTGGGCCTCCCCCTCTCCACAACCAAGAGGCTGAAACTCATCCACAACGCAGCGGCCAGACTCATCTCTGGGTCATCAGTGAGGGACCACATTTCTCCTATTTTAAAAGATCTCCACTGGCTGCCCTTAGAGTTCAGAGTGCTCTACAAACTTCTGGTGCTCACTTTTAAAGCTCGGCACAATATTGGGCCAGCATACTTGAGTGACCGGCTGACGGTCCAACACAGCGTGAGGCCAGCACGTGCCATAAATGGCGATCGCATGACCATCCCGGGGTGCGAGAGGCTCGGCTGATGGAAACCAGCGGAGAGCCTTTTCCGTGGCGGCCCCAGGATCTGGAACTCATTGCCACCTGCCCTCAGAGCCACTCTGACCCTAACTAGATTCCGGTCAGACCTAAAGACCTGGCTCTTCTGCCTAGCGTTTGGGGCCTGATCGGTACCTCTGAATGTCTGAGCCTTCCTCAGACTTGTATCCGTTTAAACTGTTGTATATTGCTGTTTTAGGGTTTTAAATGATGTAAGTCGCCCGGAGCACCACTGGTGGAGGGCGACTCACAAATATTAAAGTATTATTATTATTATTATTATATATCTGTGGAATGTCCAGGGTGGGAGAAAGAACTCTTGTCTGTTTGAGACAAGTGTGAATGTTGTAATTGGCCCCCTTGATTAGCACTGAATGGCCTTGCAGCTTCAAATCCTAGCTACTTTCTGCTCAGAGGAATCCTTTGTTTGGAGGTGTTAACTGGCCCTGATTGTCTCCTCTCTGGATTTCCCGTTTTTTTAGTGTTGCTCTTTAGTTACTGTCCTGGTTTTAGAGGGTTTTAAAAATACTGGTGGCCAGATTCTGTTCATTTTTGTGGTTTTCTTTCTGTTGAAATTGTCCACATGCTTCAATGGCTTCTGTGTAGTCTGACACTGACTACTAATATGTCCAAACCTGTGCTCCACGGAGCCCTATGGTCTCCATGAGCACTTCCCAGGGGCTCTGCAGCTGCTCCAGGAAAATAAAATAAATAAAAATTTAATGAAATTGGCTGCATTTAAAGATGAATTCAAAATCTTATCCGAGAAAGCAAAATTAGTATTGCTGCCTTTCTCAATTGCGTACCTCTGTGAAAGGATATTCTCTGCCTATACAGGTACCAAAACAAAATACAGATACCACTCAAATACATATCCAGACGTTTGCCTGCAATTATCATCACTTGAACTTAAAATAAGAAAACTGTGCAAAAAAATGCAACCATAGGTGTCTCATTGAATGTTGGGAACCACTGACTTGAAAAATACTGGGGTGCTTATTTATAAATTGGCCAAAACTAATTTGGCTTCTGATGGTCTCTTATCTAGTAAACCAATCTAAATTAACCTCAGTATTTTGTACTATGCCATCTACATGGTATTTCTGCTTTTTTTCCTTACGTGCAACATGGTTCAATTAGTGTGGGTACAGGCAGAAAACAATTAGCTTTATGTGATCAAAGGGAGAACATTTTTGCTTCTCTTTCTTTATGGTCTCTTTGATGCCACTTGGTAATCTTTTCAGCACCGAAGTAGCCTAATTGAATTAAGTCTGCACAATGCTTCTACTTTTCCAACTTAACACTGCACAATATCTAGATTTAAGGTTTTTGATTGTGCTCAGTCTTTTTGTTTTGCTTTCCTCCTGTTCTGTCTTTTTGTTTTGCTTAACACACAGTCTAGTTCTGGCAAACATGAACATTTCCTCATTACGTTGAGATATTTTAGCTCTGCTGATGTGCATGTCTGTGTACTCTTTAAAAAACAGTACACATACTTTCATTTGCCTCAAAACATAGCACTTTATAAGCTAAAACCTTTGGCACCCATGAGCGTTCATCTCAATGAAAGGACCAAGGCAGTGACATCTCTGGTCCATCCCCTGTTCGGATATCAGCCAGCACGCCAACTCCTTAAATCAAGAAATAATTTTCTAAGATCTACAGAGATACTCGCAGGAACACCTCAGCAAGTGAGAGTCCAAAAGTGGCAGGCTATAACCCCGAACATCAAGCCATAGCTGATAGCAAATGAGACACACCCCCCGGACACACAGAAAACTGGGAACTTGGAAGGCACTGAATACACTGCGCTCTGGCACCATGAGATGCAGAGCCAAGCTTAAGAAATGGGGCTACAAAGTGGAGTCCCTGACATGTGAGTGTGGAGAAGAGCAAACCATAGACCACCTACCACACTACAGTCTGAGCTCTGCCACATGCACAATGGAGGATCTTCTTACAGTGACACCAGGGCACTCCCAAATGGACAGCTACTGGTCACAGGACATTTATTGTAATGCCAAGTTTTTTAAAAAACTTTGTTGTTTGTTTTTTTTAAAAAAAACATTACAACTGTACCCTCGGTTCGTTTCTGATATGATAAACAAATAAATCTCAATAAATTATCATATGGTGTTTAGACCAAGGAGAAAAGACTTTAGGTTACTAGAAATGTCCAGCTCCACAATGGTGCAAAAAAACCCAAAAACACCTTCCACCTAGTATTAAAGAGTTTTTGAAGATCACTACCATTAAAGATCCATTTCAGCTGGTTCTGAGCTCCCTACCAAAGCAGAATCATAGAATCCAATCAGAGTTGGAAGAAACTGCATGGGCCATCTAGTCCAACACCTTGCTATGCAAGAAAAGCACAAAGCACCCCTGACAGATGGCCATCCAGCCTCTGTTTAAAAGCCTTCAGGGAAGGAGCTTCTACCACACTCCAAGGCAGAGAGTTCTGCTGCTGAACAGCTTTTACGGCCAAAAAGTTCTTCCTAATGTTCAGGCGGAATCACCTTTCCTAAAAAAAATAACATCTTCAGTCCCTGTTTCTGAACTTCCTAGGAGTGTTTTGGATGGCATTTGGTAAGAATCAAGCTATGCAACACATTTGCAACTTTGGGTCTCTCAGTAATGTGCCTTGGGTCTCCATCAAGAGAATAAGTGGAATATAAATAAATATAACAACAAAGAACACATCTATTGCTACCCTGCTCTCTGTCTTACTTTGAGAGTGCAAGAGGAAACTGCTCTCCATGGAGTTGGTCATCCCCAAATGACCTGTCCCAAGTGATTCTTCCTTAGATCCAGATTAGAGGACAGGGTGCCTTGGGAGATTGCCAATGATGCATATAAGACTGAACCAAGCTATTGAGTAGCCTTAGCATCTCTGGAGATCCAAAGCATCTACTTGCTGACTATGGTATTTTCTAAGAGCAATGGAAACAGCAGCTGTGGTTCTCTTAGCGAATGAGGGATCTGGTTCAGCATCTTGCATGCTGGGCTGCCTGAGGTCATTTTCTCACTCTACCTAATGGGAGAGCCAGTCCTACACATTAGCACAGACGGCATTCTGATCTGATTCAGCAAATGTCTTCCTCAGTTATTAATCGTGACTAATGTCTTTGGAGGGGATCGTAGGACACAACCTTCATAGCAGCCGATTGTCATGGGAGAAATCTGCATACAAAGGGGTTTTGGACTCCTCAGAAGACCCATATCAGAGAGCAGGAGGAAACAAAGCAGAACAGAGCAGAGAACTCCTATGAATTTTAGACAACTGGTTGTATAATGTTGCAAGAGATGACTTAATGTGTAGGACTTAGGTATCAAAGTGCCATGGTTGGTAATCTCCCCACTTTGCAAGATGTATATCTATGATTAACATCTCTGTTCCCAGTGTACTACAAGGTGATAAACAGAAGTAAACAAAATACACATGAATTATTCTATGGGGAGTTTTCCAGAGGGCAACGCAACTTCTTTAATGAATCAGTTCTAGTCCATGAAAAATAAAATTTAAAATAAATCTTAAAGACTTAGGAACTGAATGTTCTTGCTTCAGCTTGCCCCAAGTCCAGTAACATTGTAACCTAGGTATTTTTGAAGTTTTTTACACCATTAATTTCCTTGTTTCCTGCTTCCTTGTCTATTCTTTGGTTCAAAAGTTCAGAATTATGTGTTCAGTTCCATGTTCTAGTACATCCACTATACTGATGCTTTGCTATTACAATGTAATAAATATAGTTGAACTCTCCCCCACCCAATCCTACTTCCTGGTTTACATTAGACAAAATTTTGGGCTGTGTGTGCTTTTCTGCATGTGTATGTATATACACGCACATATCTGATCAATGTGAGAATTGGAGGAATTGCAGTCACTCTGGTTGCTAGCTAGAATAGAGCATTTTCTTAAGAACGCCTAAATACCCTAAAGGTACCAGATTGCCTTTAAATCTTAGAAGCTAAGCAAGGTCAGCACTCGTTAGTAGCTGGATGGAAAGCTACCAATTAATATCAGGTGATGTAGGTTATATTTTAGAGAAAGGAGCCAGCCAATCCACCTCTGATTATTCCTTGCCTAAGGAATATATTCCTAACTCAAGAATGGGAAATGTAACATTGGTGGACAGGAAAAGAGATTTAAAGATGGGCTTAAAGCCAACCTTAAAAACTGTACAAAGAGGTTGGCATTTTTATATGATAGTTTGGTATTTATCAACCTCTTTGTTGTGTTAGTTTAGCTGGTTATATAGCCTTTTCCCCTTGTGTTTGGTTAACCTTAAAAACTGTGACATAGACACTGAGATCTGGGAAGCCCTGGCCCTTGAGCACTCTAACTGGAGATCAGCTGTGACCAGCAGTGCTGCAGAATTAGAAGTGGCACGAATGGAGGGTGAAAGGGAGAAATGTGCCAAGAGGAAGGTGCATCAAGCCAACTCTGAACGGGACTGCCTTCCACCTGGAAACTGATGTCCTCACTGCGGGAGAACACACAGATCAAGAATAGGGATCCACAGCAGATCAAGAATAGGGATCCACACGAATCCACCATCAAGACACTACACTTGGAAGACCATCATCCTCGAGCTACAAAGGATTGCTTAAGTAAGAAAATACGTAAATAAGTATTCCTTGCCTAAGAAAACCCTGTAAAATTTGTGAAATAGCCATAAATTGACAGGCAACTTAAAGTCACTTAAATACAACTCTTATCTCCCTAATTCCCTAATAATCCTCTCTTTTCATCTTGATCTGAGAACAGCTACTTTAGCTAAGATGTCTCTCTTAATTCTCAAAGAAGAAAATATGTTCTCAGTCTGTTTCTTTAAATGACAAGCTGTTAGCAACTGATTAATATTTAATGCAGAACACTTAACAATTCAATAATTTGGGACTTCCCTGGTTTATGCTGACCTTCAACTACCAACCCTAATTGAGGCACTTCTAGCATCAGGAACTGCTCCCTACTCTCAAATGGCTTAATCAGGGCAGCAGCCAAAATGCTTCCTCTTCCTCTTCCTTAATTAGACTGCAGTAATGAAGAAGGCCTAAGGGGGAGCCAGGCCTAGATCTTGGAGCTGACAGCAGTGTAAGTTGATTCTCATTCATTTTCAGCATATACCATAATTTTTCCATTGTAAGACACCATTGACTGTAAGGCGCGCCCTAGTTTAAATACCACTACCACCACCAATAAAAAATACATATGATACAACTGTGATTCTAAGATGCACCTCATTTTAAAGATGTTTATTTAGGGGGAAAGTGTGTCTTAGAACTGAAGAAATACAGAAGCAATATGTCCAGATACTTTAAAACAAAACCATCAACTTCAAGTGCAAAGTATTGGAACTCAACCACATCATGGAACACGTTTGTAGTCCTCATTAAGGACTTAGATATGCAGATGAGTGAGGTAGCAGGGAAAAGCCCCTCCCCACAGGCCTCTTTGTCTTCCCCCCCCCCCCACCTATCGCCCTTCTTGTTAGACTGGTGCTTCTTAGGGAGACACACCTTTCTATGCAAAGTTTCTGAGCAACAGCTCAGAGTCCTCAATTTTTTCTTCTGCGAGCATGGAGAGACGAGATGTCTGCTGTGAGTTACCGTGCCAAACGTTAGATACTAGCTAGGCCATGTTAACTTTCCTATGATGATATGTAGGTGTTTTATAATTTTTAGGTTTGACTCTGTTCCTGAGCTGCTTAAACTAAACTTAAACTGCTACACTAGAAGTTTCTGATCTGCTGAACTGCTGCTGCTTCTGATTCACCCTGTTGATTTTTTTTTTCTTTTTGATAATTACTAGGCTTGTTTGATTTTAAAAAATTGTTCAAAACTCGTTTCAGATGTAGGGGGCGCTGGTGGTTCGGATCTAAAGTCAATTCCGATTTTCACAGAAAAAAGGTCAAAACTTTTCAAAATTTCCAAGACTTCTGAATTCTTTGTTAATGGTTTCAAAGTGTTATTTCCTGTTTCATTGGGTGGTCTTTACTTTGAAAGTAGTTGTTTTACTCCAGAAATTTGGGGGGGGGGGGGGAGACAAAGAAATCCATCCACTCTGGTTAAAACTGCTTCTCCCACTTAAGACTGAAGTGGGAGCGAAAGGAAAGGAATCCATCCACACTGGTTTAAACAGACACGGATCCATCCCATCCACACTGGTTTAAACTGATGCAGGAGAGAAAGGAAAGAAATCCATCCACAATGGTTTAAACAGACACGGATCCATCCCATCCACACTGGTTTAAACTGATGCAGGAGAGAAAGGAAAGAAATCCATCCACACTGGTTTAAACAGACACGGATCCATCCCATCCACACTGGTTTAAACTGATGCAGGAGAGAAAGGAAAGGAATCCATCCACACTGGTTTAAACTGACATTTTTCCTGTTGTTCTTCTCCCTTCCCCTCTCCTCTTTCCTTATCTCTCTTCCTTTTCCCTTTCTTTTTCTCCTCCAAATCCCAGCCTGTTCAGGAAAACATTGGGGGGGGGGGGAATTTACTAGGTTCCCCGGGTATGTTGTTCCCTTGCAAAGCGGTGGCGTGGCACCTTTCACACCCAAGCTGCCTAGTCCCGTCCCTTTCACATTCCCGGACTGCCATGCCAAAACCCCACCCTTCCCCACATGGTTTCCCCTCATTGGCTGGAGGCAAGCATCCCAGCATGCAAGCTGCTGCTTGCCTCCAAACGCTGGGTCTTTTCCTAATCACTTCCTGAGTTGGAACAAAGATGGCGACAGTGGCTTCGAAAGGGCAAGGATACTTCCGAGTTCCCAAATCGCTTCAAAATCACTTCAAAAGGAATTGGATCCGAATTTAATCCGAATTACGAAGATTCCAACTGGACCTAACCATTCCTAATAATTACTCCTGGAAACTTTTGTGATTTCTTTTGAATGTACTTAAATGTTTAAAATATCTTTCAGATGTTCCTATCTATCACAAGCAGGAATAGAGAGAAAGAGAAGACCTTTGTTTATAGCATTTGGGTGCCACACCTTTTGCTCTGTGCAAAGTGCTAAACACAGCATGACAAAGCAAAAGCACAAAAAAAATCCCACATCTTACAATCAGGATATAAAAAAGATAAGTAAAATCAGAGTTGGCAGAAGGCCCATATACACTGTCCAATGTGAATGAACCACAGTCAGAATCAAAACCCTGAAGTGTAGCTAAGAGATACTCTTCCAATTAATTTCTCCTTCAGTCACTGAAAAAACCCTCTCCCTTATTTCCCTCAAAGTGACTGGGCTGGGAGAAAAGATCCCCCAAAGACACTAGGGCTTGGCGAGGCTCATACAGGAAGGCATGGATCTTCAGGTAGCTTAGAGCCAAATCATACAAGTGAATGAGTTCTTTATAATCTAGCAGGAACTGACATTGTCCAAGAGGAAGCAATCTTACAAAATAACTGCATGAGTTCTTTATAATATAGCAAGACTTGTTATTTACATACTAGGATGTAACTTGTCTTACCTGTTTTGTCAAGTTCAAGAACAGTAAAGGGCATATTCATGGATTGGAAGAGCTCCTTCACCTGAATTTTTATTGAAAGAAAGTATTGATATTAAGAATAATTAGTAGTTTGAATAATATGGTAGGCTCACTTATTATATGAGCTCATTGTACACAGTTCTGCTTATATGCAAAGACCTTTGCGCACCAGAGAACTGCTCTGGAGGACCTAGGGCCCATCCAGATAGTACCTTTATCTCAGGAGCTTCCGCAGCAAACAGGAGGGTGCCCAGACACCGTTCCCTGTAAACCCGGACGCAATTGCTACAAAAGGCAAAAAACGCGAGGTTTCCAGGTGCGGGAATACGTATCATAGTTTTGAGCCAAATATCCGGATCTTTGCATGTCTGTATGTCCTTGCAATCGGAAATCACAGGATTTTTAATTTAGGTTTGCTCCTGGATTTTAGATGCTTCTTTCTGATTGGTCGGTTCCTAAATAGGAGGTGACACTTGAGTAGAAAGGAAAAACTTTGTTTGTGTGCCAGAAAATTTAGGAAATTGTGGAGGGCACAGTTTATCTTGCCTGCACACAGAGCGGAATTTTTGCGGTGATCCGTATAACCAAATTTCTGCATTTACGCATCTTTTTTAAAAAAAACCTGCCAATTTTCGGTGGAAGTCCCGTGGCACCATCTTGGGAGCCTCTAAATCTCAGAACAAAGCATCAAGTCTGGACAATGGAGGCAGATACCCCAGGATCAACAGGTCTGCATGTGGACCTCTCCTGACGTCCTGGGATTTTTTGACCCTCAGTAAAATCCATGATTTACTGCTGTCTGGCGCCCAATGATAGCTACAGAAGTGATCTCTCTGGTCCTCCAGGGCATATCTATGGTCAACTTTAACAAAATGTTCTGCTAGAAGTTGACCACAGAATCACATTGAAGGCATAGATATAACATGTCAGTAGCATTGCTTGGTCCACTACAGCAATTATGTTAAACTTTGGTAGGAAGCCCAAGATACAATTCAGAGTAAAAAGAAAAGGGAGGGGGGTCCAGAATATGTGGAAATCATATTACATGAAGCACCTTGCAATAAATCCCTCGTGTAATACACAAGCCTACTGTATCTGGCAACCACAACTGAGTCAGAATGCAGCCACAAAGTGTTCATTGGTGGAGATTAAACAGAATACATTGCATCTGTTTTACAATAGGTAAAATTATTTTCACTCTTATAGGTCTACATCCTATCGTTAGCTGCAGCTAAAGTAGGTCCATTAATCTATTAGGTTTATCCATGCGTTGGCTCTACTCTAGTTCAAGCTCATAAGCAAAATTCCAGCCATAATTTGCTCACATGGCGATCATTATCATTTGTTTTATATATTGCATGAATATTCCTAAGTATTATATGAAGATTAAAAAGAAGTTGGTCCCTGCCCATAAAGACAGGATGGAAGGGGAATGTATAGAAGAGAGGTGCATCAGCAAAAATTATGTGTCACATAGCCCTTATGATGGCTAACATGAATATAAATGTTTCAGCAAAAGGAGCCTAATAGCAGGTGGTTATATAACAGACAATAAACTGTATTTTTGTCAGGCTTTCCTTTTGCTGTGGCTCAACAGGATGGCAAATTAAATATTGTACACAACCCTTTTATATTATTGTTTTTATTATTATTATTTGCAAAAGGAGCTTGCTAAACAGATCTGAGAGGCAGGCCTGAAAAAGCGAGGGTCATAAAAATGTATG
Organism: Anolis apletophallus; assembly: GCA_030556195.1. Taxonomy (NCBI): domain Eukaryota; kingdom Metazoa; phylum Chordata; class Lepidosauria; order Squamata; family Anolidae; genus Anolis; species Anolis apletophallus. The sequence goes on from JARBWK010000009.1 coordinate 107,985,153, forward strand.
GGGACTTTGCTGGAATCTGGTGTTCTAAATCCAAAAATGAGCTTAGATTTGAGCCATCACTTCCGGCTTTTTCACAACGTACTGGTGGTTTTATGTTGTAATATGTCATTGACTGAAAATAGTAGGGGAACTTGTGAAAGTACTGTGTGTTGTTATGATACTTGTTATTGTGTTTTCCAAATTCAGCACCTAATTAGAAGGCCAAACAATCTATTTTGCAATCTGAGGCAGAGTAGCAAATGCATACCCTTCAACTGTCCCCGTTTGGTAGGGATAATACTACTTAATCCTTTGTCCTCAAACTTTTTAGGCTGCTTTTAAACATTTCCCCATGTCTCTTTCAATCTTCTCCTTTGTTCTCAGCTTACTTCAATTGCTGCAGAGTTCAAGGCAAACATAGTTTATACTGAAATAAATTACAAGGCAGGACCAAATGATAACTTCCATGATTCCCTACTATAAAGCCAAAGTATCTTCAGCTCTATCTGGCAGAAAAATACAATAACAGGAAATAAAATGAGTAATCACTTTTGCTTATCGTGAAAGGCAGCAATTGGCTATCTGAGATGTTTTTCTCATCCTGCCTAAACTTAGGTCTGGCCCTAAGTAGCAGCAAAATAATACTTGGTGGATAAGCTAATAATACTTGGTGGATAAGCTATGGGAATTAAGGGAGCATCTACACTGCAGAATTAATGGAGTTTGACACACTTGAACTGTCAGGGCTCAAGGCTATGGACTCATGGGAGTTTTAGTTTTACATGGTCTTCAGCCTTCCTCGACAAAGAGTGATTTTTTTTTCGTGTCAAGAGTGACTTGAGAAACTGCAGGTCGCTTCTGGTGTGAGAGAATTGGCTGTCTGTAAGAATGCTGCCCAGGGGATGCCCAGATGTTTTACCATCCTGTGGGAGGCTTCTCTCATGTTCCTGCATGAGAGAAGCCTCATGCAGGAACTGACAGGTGAGAGCTCACCCCGCTCCCTGGATTCGAACCACCAACCTTTTGATCAGCAGTCCTGCTGGCACAAGGGCTTAACCCATTGTGCCACCCGGTGCTCCTGCCAAAGAGTATTGATACTCCACCAAACGATAACTTCCATGATTCCCTACTATAAAGCCAAAGCAGAAAAAGTAGGATCAAACTGCATTAATTCCACGGTGTAGATACCCCCTGAGGATAGAATGGTATAATGAACATCCCTCCTTGTTGGAATGCCTCCAAAAGGCTTTTAAAAAAATTCTTTAAACTGTAACTAGAAAGCAGTAGCTACGTATCATACCAATACACTTTGATGGCACTCAATGTGTTGTGACTTTGCTACAGCCCTATTGCAAAACAAGCAAACTAATTTACTAGCTTTGGAAGGTGAGAAAACTCATGCTATCTTCAGACATCTTTTTAAGACTTGAAGGAACATGGCTTCTAAATACATGCTAAGTGTTTTATCAGTTCCCGTGATTCGGCAATACTGCATGAGTTTTGACTTTCTTTTGCTGTTTTTGTTGCTAAGACAGTTATCACCCTGGAAATACTTATTCTGGATGTGATGGAAGCAATGCAGATCTCAACTGATTTTCTGAAGATTCAAACCAGGATCAAACATGGTTTAACCAAGCTACCAATTCCTGCATCCAAACCCTCCAGAATATTCTGGCAGTTTAAAATGGATATCTTGATAGTACACCCAATACAATTGAAAGTATTAATATATATGCAAAATATACATTAATTTTAAATCCTAAAAACTATGGCCAAATCCAATAGCTACTTCCAATTAGAATAGACCCAATAAATCAATAGGAATTGAGGAAATCAACAGTTATGTAATTGTCCTATTTGATTTGGAATTAACAGTTAGATTTGGGCCTAATACTGATCGCATATTGTTCTTTAGCCAAAACATTCATGATTTAAGAAGAATAGTGACGTTAATGTTACAGTAGAGTCTCGCTTATCAAACCTTCGCTCATCCAACATTCTGTATTATCCAACGTAGTCTGACCCCCGCCCGGATCCACAGCTGTTTCAATACATTGCAATGTTTTGGTGCTAAATTTGTTAATACAGTCATAATGTTACTGTGTATTAAACTGGTTTTTCCATCAATTTATTGTAAAACATGATGTTTTGGTGCTTAATTTGTAAAATAACAATGTAATTTGATATTTAATAGGCGTTTCCTTAATCCCTCCTTATTATCCAACTTTTTTGCTTATCCAACATTCTGCCGGCCTGTTTATGTTGGATAAGCGAGACTCTACTGTATTTTGTATTACTGAATAGCATTTTGTGTCAGTTTCTGCAACCCTTCAACCATTTTCTCAGCATTCATCTTTGTTTTAAGTGACCAAATTCTGTATCCTTTTGCTCAAAAACAAACACATTACCTTGGAACAATTTTTGCAGGTTGTGTTGCTGAAAATGATAACATTGTTTTTCTTTACAAGTGTCTCAATTACTTGTTTCCAGTTTCCCGTTTTTTTCCCTGCATAACAGATTTCCAGTGCCTTCTGAGCCAAAACTTCTGTTGCAACAAGAAATATAAATGATATTGTAAAGTCAATACATAGGTTCAAAGGTAATTATTTATTCTCACAGTTTATTAACACTGTAATCACAAGCATGTCTGCTTGGAAAAAGAACCATTACACTGAAGGATACTAATTTATAGGTACATATGCATCAGATACGAAATCAACTTGATTCTCAAAACAGTGTTCTCCAATCAGTGTGTTGGCTGATAATGGGATTTATAGTCCAATATACTTGGATGGTACTAGGTTGCAAAAATCTGCCCTAAACCTAGAATCAGCCTTGACAAGTCAACAGAGATCTATAATTGGGTCTCTTGTGTTCTATGTGGTTCAAAGTGGAGGTTGACCAGCATGGGACTTGTTAATTTTTTTCACTTGGGACCCCTTTTGGCCTGAGAAATTTTTCATGACCCTAGGTCAGACCCGTAGCTGCGGGAGGGGGGCGCTTGAGGGGCTTCACCCCCCCACTTCTCAGGGTGGTCTGTGAGAAGGCCTTACTGGTACATTATTTAAACTGTTATGTTTATTTATATCATGATCTGATCACCATGCTCAATATATCCCATATGCATGGGGTTTTTGGGATGATACAAAAGGTTTGCTAGGGTAGATCATCTCTCACTCAGACTCCCCCAATCAAAATCAAAATCATGGCTACGGGCCTGCCCCAGGTATATATAGAAAATAGCTCTATAATCCAAGCATTTACTGATTACAAACCAGCATTCTCAAGGCTTGCTAAACAGACTGAAACATCTTCTGCACTGTTGTGCACTGTAAACACTGCACAACAGGCTGGTGTAAATGTCTAAAATAACCACTAGGTGATGTTAACAACCTCATCATATAGGCTAAATCACCCGTAGTACACCGGCTCTACTTCCCTTTTGTGACAGAGCCCATCAGCTCCCACCCCATAAGACACATCTACATTTACTGACATACCACACAGAGATCTTTAATTTTACCAATTCTGTTGTTACACTCCTTTTAAGTGCGGACACTGACATTCCTGTGTGACTTCTTTTAGTGCTTTTGAGCAGATTTTTGCATTTTACATATATGAATTACAGTGTCTTGAAAGTCTATTGGAAGACTTTGGCCCTGAATTGTTGGAATGACAACCTTCTTCAAGCCTTCTCAAGTAATCTGTTTATCTATGATCCTGTTGCTTACTATTTGTATGCATGTTCTGGTATGAAGCTTCCTTTATTCTGTGGTTTCTGATAAGTTATAAAAAGGGGTGCAGATCATATGCTTTCTTTCTTCTTTTGACTATGTGACCTGTTGATAGCTGTTTCGTTATAAGAGAGATGCCCTGGCCGGATGGCACAGAGAATAATCTCAAACATATCTGAAACTGGACTGATAGGATTTGTGCCTGTGGGTGAATGAGTTGTTTATTGTACTAGCCATAGACCGTGACATTAAGTAATATACAACTTTTACAAGTACAGTATATACTTTACCATATAAACATTAAAACTTATTCTATAAACTACCTCTTTCAAATTACAGTAGCAATGGCAGTCCCGGTGGGCATGATAACAATAAGAAAATCTGATTTGTATTATCCCAAACTGTCTCCATTTCCATTTTTAGCCTCCACAGTGGACTTTACAAATTTAGCTCAGATTTTTTTTGAGCTGTAACTGCAAATGTATGTATGCTGAACCCATGAAGGTTGTGAGTAAACAACATATGTTATTTCTTTCCAAGTCTACTTCGTTTTGTCTCTTAAGTGCATGATATAAAACAAGTTGTTTTATGGGAGAATAAATATTTTTGGGCACTGAAAAAAACACTTCTAAAGCTCTGCAGGCCCTGAATTCCTACTGGCCCTGAATCACTACCTTATGAAAACCTCTCTGTGTTGGATCACCATGATCTGGGGTTTTAGTCAAGGAACCCCTTGCCTGATTTTTCTTCTTCAAAATATTGAGGGCACTGACCAGTTTGACCTTTTCTTTGCATTGCTGCAACCAGCAGTACAGCACTTCTCATCAGGAAAATCCAGAAAGACTCAGAAAGGTAATTTCTCTTGTCACTCTTAACAGGAATATTTTCCTTGCAAATTTGTCCCATCTCAACTTACTCCCCTGTATCCCAGTAACAGATTGGGAAATAATTATACTTCTAAACCCCTTTCTCCGACTTTTCTGATCTGTCTTATGATCAGAGTACTTAGCTACAAATTTTCCCAGTCTTGTGAGTTAACTCATTGAATTAATATTTCCCCATAGAGAAACAAATGTTATTTATTAGCTTGTGTTTTGCAGCTAGTGTTTGCTATTTATGAAGCTTTATCATAACATTTATTATTTCAAAATGTATATCTTTGGACTCTTGAATAAAGCTCCCTTTTAGATAACTTTGTGTGGAAGTAGGTTGAGTTTGATCTGTCTTAAGATGTGCAACGGTCAAAAGATCTCTTAAAGCAGTGGTTCTCAACCTACGGGTCCCCAGGTATTTTGGTCTTCAACTCTCAGAAATCCTAACAACTGGTAAACTGGCTGGGATTTCTGGGAGTTGTAGGCCAAAACACCTGGGGACTCACAGGTTGAGAACCACTGCCTTAAATGTATGTAGATCCAGAACATGTATGAGTTCAGATAAGCGCTCTAGAAGCAGACTTAATAACACTAGACTGCAGTCCTATGTCCTTTCTCTCCTGAGGTCTTTGACAAAAAAAGAGGTAAGAAATCATAATTACCTGGGCAAGGTAATTGAGAGGGCAGCAATGGAGCAGCTGCAGGCTTTCTTGGATGATGCAACCTGGCTAGACTCCTTCCAGTCCGGCTTCCATTCTGGCCATGGGACAGAGACCGTCCTGGTCTCCATCACAGACCTACTCCGCTGCCACTTGGACCGAGGCGGATCGGTGATGCTCGTGTTATTGGACCTCACGGCAGCGTTTGATACTGTCGATTACCAACTTTTGACACACCGCCTGGCGGTGGCGGGGGTGAGGGGGACAGCTCTCAACTGGCTGTCCTCCTTCCTCCAAAACCGCCTGCAGCAAGTGAAGTGGGGAGGGGTGGTCTCCGAGGGCTCCGCCTTACACTGCGGGGTCCCTCAGGGGCCATCCTCTCCTCGCTGTTATTTAACATCTACATGAGACCACTCGCCCAATTGGTGCGGAGTTTCGGGCTGGAATGTCATCAGTACGCTGATGACACCCAGCTCGTTCTGAGGATGGACCCCGGGGCGGAATCTGTGCCCGATAATTTCCAACTCCGCCTAGAAGCCGTAACTGGATGGCTGCAAGCCAGTAAGTTGAAGGTGAACCCGGCGAAGACAGAGATCTTGTGGCTAGGCCGCCCAGGGGGGGAGGGGGGAGATCCAGCTGCCGACGTTTGATGGCGTGGCACTATGCCCGCAGTCCTCAATAAAGAACTTGGGGTCCGGCTGGACCCACAGCTATCTATGGAGGCACAGATTGCTTGTGCCTGCAAGACAGCCTTTTACCATCTGCGGCAAGCGAAACGTCTGGCTCCCTATCTCTCCCGTCGCGACCTGGCCACGGTGATCCAAGCCACGGTCATCTCGAGGCTCGATTACTGTAACGTGCTGTACATTGGCCTGCCTTTGTCGGCGATCTCAAAACTTAAACTGGTGCAGAACGCGGCAGCTCACTTGCTGCTAGGAGCCTCAAGAATGGCACATATAACGCCACTCCTGCGCGAACTGCACTGGTTGCCCATTGAATTCCGGGTCTCCTTCAAGGTGTTAGTTTTGACTTTCAAGGCCTTATATGGTTTGGGGTCAGTGTACCTGAAGCAGCTGCTTACCCCATATGCACCCAGAAGATCACTGCACTCAGAGGGGCTTAACTTACTTGAAGTCCCGGGTATGAAGTCCTGCAGACTCTCTACCATGCGGCAGAGAGCGTTTTCAGTGGCGGCGCCGGTTCTATGGAACTCGCTGCCGCCGGAGACACAAGCCTTGCAGGACCTGATGGCGGTCCGCAGGTCCTGCAAGACCTGGCTGTTTAGACAGGCGTTCGATGTCTGACAGTGCCTAATTAACGCTTGCCATCCTGCCATACCACTACCATTCTCCATGTACCAGCTATGTCTGGCTATGATTTTATGTGACTGTTTTAAGATGTAATTTTATGTGTTTTTAACCATGTGTTTTATATGCTGTTTTATATGCTGTTTTTATATGTTGTAAACCGCCCTGAGCCTCAAGAAGGGCAGTTTATCAAATCGAAATTAATAATAATAATAATAATAATTCAGTTTGGCAAGATTTGGTTTATCTCTAAATTATCACTGGAAGGACAAGCTGTTAATATTATAGGAGGCAAAACGTAGTAGGCCAGATGTTCAGACCTGCAAAAAGATAAAAGTAAATGAGACTGAGAATCACAGATAATTTATCAGATTGGATGTTGTGATGTTGTGTTGCCAAATAACATGTTATGTTATGATCTTGTCAAAATGATGGCAGTCTTGGGAAGGTGTCCTGTTTTCCCCAGGCAAAACACTACAGTGAGAATGATATGCAAAAGTGGCATTAATCATAACCACCTGAGTGATGTTGTAAAGCATTTTGCTACCCTCTACTTTAATAGCAGTGTGCATGATTGCAGCCTATTTTAAGACAAGCATAGAGGGATTCAGTTGTGTAGCTCCAATTAAAGTTAATAGAGTTGTTTTTGTACACCTAGGTTTTCACCTCGAGACATTTTAAGAGCGTTCAAAATATGTATTAAACATGCGTAGTTGTTGAACAGGATTCATGCAAATTAATCATGTGTTTCCTGAATATGCATCTATGGCAGGCATCCTCAGAGGTTGTGAAGTCAGGAGAGAATGCTTCTGGAACATGGCCAGACATCCCAAAAAAACTTACAGTGATGTCGGCCATACATTTTCCTGACTATTATCCCCTTTTGGGTTTTAATCAATGGAAAATGTTTTTTTCTCCCATTGTAATGCTTTTAAGGATCAGGTATAAATGCAGAATAGATTTGGTTCTCACTTTCCTATGGAAACCCTGAAATAATCACAACAGAAGGCAGCATGGTTTATCCAGCAGCTCTCCAGAATCTTAGGCAGAGACCTGAACTTTTACATTAGTATTAGAAGTGATTAAACTTTAATTTTTGACCCTGCCCCAAATGTATCTACTCTCCTGCAGTGCAGTATTGTTCAGTTTTCCTGCTGGAAAGAAACCGAAATCAGAATAGATTTTTTTGGACTATGACTCCTAGAATCATAAATCCTAAAGTGTACAATTTAAAAGAAAACTGTGGTAAGCTTTAAAAAGGAAAGTGTCTACTGTTGCTGAAACGTTTCCAAAGAATTCTAAATTTAGTGGACCTTGGCCGAACCTAAAAATGTAAACTTTATCTTATTAACTAGAGTGCATACATTGGACTACTTAACATATTTTCTTTATGTGCTACCTGTTGGATAGTCTGAGTATACATGCATGATAAATTCGAAAAACTTTGGTAGACCATGGAAAAGAGCACCCTGGGCTGTTGGCATCCTCAAGGGATTCATTCCCAGAAAAAGAGGTTTCTTATCTCTATCATTAATTATGTATTTATACTAGATGGTAACTTTTTTTTGCAGTTGCACACATGATCACACTCTACATCTATTGTTATCATACGTGGCAACGCAAAATGAGCTGTGCCTCTACTGCAGATCTGACTTTTTATAGCTCACATTAAGCTTGTGATTTATACTGGTCCTCAAACTTAGAGCATCATGGCATAAGTTATGCAGTGTTTAGTCATCATTTTAGCTTCCCACCCACTGGACACTGTTTTGTATACGTAAGCACCATCAGTCTATATTATTCCATTAAAACAAAAACCTAAGGATTATTTTCACTTATAACAGCACTTCTCTCACTTCTCTCACTTATGACAATTTAACAATGAATACATTAGGATTAATATTTGGTCTTGTGACAATTTAACAATGAATACATTAGGATTATTCACTCGTGGGCTACAGTCTATCTAGTCTTGTTACTGGAAAGGGAGCAGGGGCTCAAGCTATTTTCCATTCCTACTAATGTGTATACAGATAAAATAATAAGCCTTGACAAGCACTTGACTGCCCTCTCTTTTGATTTTCAAGTCATTTCAGACTTAGGTTGACCCTGAGCGAGGGCCAGGTAAATGACTTTGGAAGGCTGTATCTATCTTCGCAATCACATCTCTTTCTATGAACCAGCATGAACTCTAAGATCCTCTGGGGAGGCCCTTCTTTTGCTCCCACCACCATCACAAGCATGGTTGGTGAGGAGGAGAGAGTGAGCATTCTTGGTGGTGGTCCCCCCACCTCCGGAACGCCCTTCCAAGGGAAATGACAGGCCCCATCCCTCCTCTCTTTTTGTAAGAGCTTGAAGACCTAGTGGTTTCACCAAGCCTTTGACAATGACCAGTACTAGCCCAGTCCTGGACATTGTTAGAATCTAGCCTTGTAAGTCCCACCTATTATCCTAGATGGTCCTCTAATAGGCCCTGGAAATGAGCACCCCCGTAATTACTATTGCTAGTGACCATTATGGCACTTTACCCAATTCCCTGGCCCCTCATATCCTGGTTTGCACTAGCCTCGGCCTGGCCCTTCTTAAATGCCTACGCCCAGTTATGAAATCTTGGCCCTAACAGTAGGCACAAAGAACAGGAGGAATTACTTTTAATATATATGTGTTGTTTTGATAATTTTATGCGTATGTTGTTTTGATAATTTTATGCTTATGTTGTTTACTTATGTTTTGGTGTCTGTTACTTGGAAACCGCCCTGAGTCCCCTTGGGGAGATAGTGCGGTATATAAATAAAGTTTTATTATTATTATGAAGTTGCTTCTGGTGTGAGCGAATTGGCCGTCTGCAAGGATGTTGCCCAGAGGATGCTGGATGTTTTGATGTTTTACCATCCTTGTGGGAGGATTCTCTTATGTCCCCACATAGGGAGCTGGAGCTGACAGAGGGAGCTCATCCACGCTCTCCCTGGATTCAAACCTCTGACCTATCCGTCTTCAGTCCTTCCAGCACAAGGGTTTAACCCATTGCGCCACCAGGGGCTCCGATCATGATCATGATCTACTTGAGAAAAAAATATTTGGTCTTATGACAATTTAACAATGAATACATTAGGATTAATATTTGGTCTTGTGACAATTTAACAATGAATACATTAGGATTATTCACTCGTGGGCTACAGTCTATCTAGTCTTGAACAAGGCGTGTATCTGACAAAGCAGAAGCTTACTGCTATAACGAATTTGCAAGATGCCACAAAACTGTTTTACTCCATTAAATAAGCCAGTATATAGTGTGGTTTACATATTCTGATCTCAATCCTGTTGTTAGTCCTAGACAGAATAGACCTGTTAAATCAAATAGAGTACACCAATTACATGAATTATTATTCAAAATTTGAATAATTTTTTCTGCTATAATTGGAACTAGCCAACAGGATGCAGACGTATATGTCAGCTCAGATTCATATGGGTATTTGTATGTACTTATGTGCCTTCATGTCACCTGTTACTTATAGTAACCCATGAATTTCCTAGGGTTTTCTTAGGGAATGAATACTCAGATGTGGTTTAGCCAGTTCTTTCCTCTGAAATATAGTCTACAACATCTGGCACACATCTCCCATTGAAATAACAAACAGGGCTGACTGCATACAGAGCCTAAATCAGCTCATGTGTGATTGCTTTGTAATGTCAATTTAAAATCTGCATTGACTAAGGTTGAGCTGAATTCTCTGCTACAGAAAACAAAGACAAATGAATGGAAGACTGTCCCACCAACCATGCTCTGAAAGCCTCCTAACATTGCCTTGCTGGAGTAAAATAAAAACTCTAAAAGATACTCCACATAGACCTACAAACATAGCTCTTCCTAGTTGATGGAGCACCCCAAAATAGCCATCCACCCATTTTATCTAACTCTTAAAACCACATCAGAGCAAGACAGATGAACTCTTTAGAAAGTTTGTTGTTATTGCCACTGTCTGTTGTGTGCCTTCAAGTCATTTCAGATTGATGCTGACCCCAATGTGAACATATCATAGGGTTTAATTGGCAAAATTTGTTTAAAAGTTGAGGGGTTGCCATTGCCTTCTTCTAAGATCAAATATGATTTGCACAAGGTCATCTAGTGAGTCTAAAACCAAGTGAGAATTTAAATCAGCCAGAGTCTTATGGTGCGTTTATACCACAGACATAGTGCAGTTTGACAATACTTTAAACTTCCATGGCTCAATGCTATGGAATTCTGGGATTTGTAGTTGGATGAGGCACTAGAACTCTTTGGCAAAAAGTTAAAATTCTTGTAAACCTACAATGCCCACCATTCCATAACACTGAGCCATGGCAGTTAAAGTGGAGTCAAAATGCATTAGGTCTACAGTGTAAATACACCTTTTATCCAGTACTTGCACAACATTGGCTCTTTTCTAGCCCCAGATGTTTAATTTAGAGATGGGGAGGTTGATCCTCTGACAGAGGCCATGTAGGGAGACAATATGTGCTGGCCTAGAAGGATCTCATCCTGAGCATTTCAGCCCAAATGGCTTTCTAAAGAGCTGTCTTGTTGTGACAATCACATCGTCCGTAATGGATGAGTCTAAAGGACATCCCACCCTTGAGAGCCAGGTATTTGTTGATCCTCTGTCTTACTCCAAGGGGGTTATCAAAATATGATAGAAACCAGAGCAATGGAGGTGAGGAGACATAACAGGAATGGGATGTCTGTGGTGTAACATCTTCCACCAACATCAATGCTGATCAAATGTTTTGGCATTAATGGGTTTACAGCCTCTGCCACATTTTAGATAGCATTATAAGCACTGGAAATGTGGCGCAGCTGGCTAAGTGTCAGCTGCATAAGATCTCTCTGACCAGTAGGTCATGAGTTTGAGGCCTGCCCGGGTCGAGGTGGGTGCTCGATCTTAAGTATAGCCTGCTGTCGACCTTTGTAGCCCGAAAGACAGTGGCAATTGTCAAGTAAAGGTACCACATTAAAATGGGGAGGCAAATTTTGACTGATTTATGAGGTCATTAAAGAACTCCAGGAATCCCTGAGGAATGCGGAAAAACAACAAAGGGATGCTGGAAAACGCTGAGAGATGAGTGTGTCAGCTCCCCCTGGTGGCCAGAAGTTTGCCTCTGTTCGTCTAGATATGTCTATATATGTTGAACTGCAGGGATTGTCTGCAAGTATGTGTACTGTAATATGCTCTGAGTCCCCTTCGGGATGAGAAGAGCGGAATATAAATAAAGTAAATAAATTAATTAATAAATTAATAAATAATATGTATTACCGAATGCAAAATGTGACAAAGCCAACCTTGTTGTATTCAGAAGTCTTCTCACTTATTTTGCAAAGTGGAGCTGTGGATTTCTGCCCTGTGCTGAAAGCGCCGCTGATGATGGATACACATCAACAAAATGTTGGAACAGTACAGTCGCTCTAAGTACCGGTAAATTGGTCTACCAATTATATTATTGCTTTCAAAAGAAATTAAAACAACTCAGACTCTATCATGAATTGTTCTAAAGCTTAGAAAAGTTACTTTTATGGACTCTGACTCTCAGAATGCTACCAGACAACTTGTTCAGGGTCCAAGCTGACTGAGAGATTCTGTGAGCTGTAGCCCAACAAGACAATGTTACTCCCACACAGTAACATGTTAATTATATTTCTGTAACCATTCCCCTCCTTCTTTACTTATTAATAACATCAGAACATTGTTATGATTATTTATCTGCACTCACTTGATTCCTCACTGATATTGGCGGCATCTCTTTGTTTTGCACCATGCTTGGATCCTTGAATGCTCTTAACACATTGCATTTTTTGACAGCATCCACACAGTCCTGTGTTTTGTATTGGAAGAAAAGAATATGTCATTCTATCAATCTGGTTGTCTTCACTGAGTACATCAGCTATTGTTTACCACTTACAAATAGCAGTTTCAGGCTTGTATGCTTATAAATCCTGCACATTTCCTACTCAGGTTTGGAAGATGACGCTTGCCACATTGACATTTCAGTCTCAGAATAGTAATGGCAAAGCACCAGCATCCCCAGAGACTGGAAATGTTTCTTTTGAGAACTGTAGCATTCAAAATCTGCTACTTGTTATTAACAACGCCATACAGAGTAGGGAATTAAAGGAGTTGTAATCTTAAAAAGTAACTTTCCCTAAATGTGGAAATCTCCAAATGTACAGGCATAGATAGCATTTATGTCACATATCTAGATTTGAGCCAAGCATTTGATGAAGTCCCATATAGTCTTCTGATTAGCAAGATATGGAATAGATGGAGAAACAGTCAGATAGATGCATGTCTGGTAAGGAAAGTGTGTTTAGAGAGTTGGCTTCAATGGCTGTACTTCCAGTTAGAAAGAGATCTTGAGTAGAAAGCTACAGCATTCCCTAATGTCATTACTCTTCAATATTTTTATACATATGTTGTGGCAGTAGAACCATGAAAATAATCAAACCTATGAGTATGAAACCCGCAATTTTCTTTCGTGTCAGGACAGCTTGAGAAACTGCAAGTCGCTTCTGGTGTGAGAGAATTGGCTGTCTGCAAGAACGTTGGCCAGGGAACGCCTGGATGTTTCGATGTTTTACCATCCCACAAATGCAGAGAGATAACTGTAATGTCTATGGCACATTCATTTCTCTGGTGTGTTAGAATGTCCTGAGACAAAGTATAAACAATCCACCCCATATGGGTTGTTTGGGGAGGCTAGAACGTTTCGCCTGTAGCCTTGGACATGGATAAATCTACAGAACAAGAAATCCCTGCATTCTTTAAGTACATGCAGTCCCCAACTTACAAACAAGATAGCTTTTGTAGGTTTGCTCTTAAGTTGAATTTGTTTGTACGTCAAAGCAGGTACATATTGGCGTGTAACTCCAGAACACACACACACACAGCATAGGGCAGGGTTAACAACCCTGTGGCTTTTATTTTGCTGTGTGCCCCTATTCACAGACCCATTTTACCTATTCAAATGTATCTCCCTCTATGATCTGGCAAGGAGATTGAGATCTTCTGGAGAGGCTCTGCTCTTGATCTCACCTCCTTCGCAGGGGTGGTTGGTGAGGACAAGAGACAGGGCCTTCTTAGTGGTGGCCCCTTGGCTGTGGAACCCCTCCCCCCCAAGCAAAATTAGATCATCCCCTTCACTCCTGTCCTTTAGAAAAAAGCTAAAAACCTGGATATTCAGCCAAACATTCAATGAGTAGTCAATCATAGCAATAAGAAAAGATGAAATTGTGCAATGGCAAATTGGAACGGCCACAAACTGCGATGTTGGATTGTATGATTTTGAATAATTGGTTTTAAGGTTTTATTATGTTTTAATTACTGTTTCAATGCTTATGTTTTTTATTGTGTGTGTGTTTTTGGCATCTAACTCTTTCTCATATATGTAAGCCTCCTTGAGTCCCCTATAGGGTTGAGAGGGGCAGAATATAAATACAATAAATAAATACAATAAATAAATATTCAGAAGATTTCACCTCACTTTTTGTCCCTGTGATAATGGGATTTTGAAAAATCCAATTATTCCTCCCTAGTGAAATTAGGGGTTGCCAAAGACCATCAGAAAACACAATATTTTCTGTTGGTCATGGGGGTTCTGTGTGGGAAGTTTGGCCCAATTCTATAATTAGTGGGGTTGAGAATGCTCTTGGATTGTAGGTGAACTATAAATCCCAGCAACTACAACACCCAAATGTTATAGTCTATTTTCCCCAAACTCCATCAGTATTCACATATGGGCATATTGAGTATCCGTGCCAGATTGAGTTCATAGTGCTCTCTGGATGTAGGTGAACTACACCTCCAAACTCAAGGTCAATGCCCACCAAACCCTTCCAGTATTTTCTGTTAGTCATGGGAGTTTAGTGTGCCGAGTTTGGTTCAATTCCATGGTTGATGAAGTTCAGAATGTTCTTTGACTGTAGGTTAACTATAAATCCCAGCAACTACAGCTCCCAAATGACAAAATCCCCCAAAAGCAATCCCCTTCCAACCTCACCAGTCCGGTATTTGTGCCAAATTTGGTCCAGTGAATGAAAACACATCCTGCATATCAGATATTTACATTATGATTCGGAACAGTAGCAAAATTACCGTTATGAAGTAGCAACAAAAATAATTTTATGGTTGGGGGTCACCATAACATGAGGAACTGTATTAAGGGGTGACAGCATTATGAAGGTTGAGAAACACTGCCTTAGGGGGAGAAAAGCAGTATATAAAAGTAGTAAATAAAAATAAATAAATAAATAATGTGGCTTGTTGTGGAAACAATAATTCAGTGGAGACAACTTTTCCCCCTTGATAAAGGTCTTTCAGGAGTGAATTTCCCTTCTGAAAGGTAACATTTCTCTCACTTCCTCATGCCTCACCCTCGTTCTTAACTATGAGTTGTTTGTAAGTCACGTGTTTGTAACTTGGGGACTGCCTGTATCTACGGAGTCTATATTCTCACTCCCAAAAACTTCATATGGCTAAACACAACACATATGAATACGCACACTGAATCTGAAAGTTGTTCAACAAATTGCATCTAGCCTTACTCCAGGTATTTTCAAAATTGATGGAAGTGGGGAGCAGCTGATGTTTAAAAATTGGAGATCTGCTTCATACTCTCACATTTAGCATCATTCTTGGTGGCTTCAAATAAATGCTCACTGAATCAACGAATAGAGAGTCTGAACTTATGTTAAGGTTACCATATTTTGAAAAGCAAAAAAAATGAGGACACATTTGCCAGCTGTCTATTTCAAACTATTAATCACTATGGCAACTCCCACTTAACTTGCAATACTCCTGCTATATAGGCTGTGGTGATTGCTCCTAGATGTCACCTTCCTTGTATTTAAATAGTAGTAACTTTGCCTTCCCTTCCAAATCTGCCCAAACAGGACTTTTAGCTCTGAAAAGAAGGGCACCTAATGATGTTAATTTATGTAAATCTCATTCATCCAATGGGTCTACTCTAGTTGGGGCTACCATTATGATTCAGGTATGAGCCCTTACTGAGTTACACTAAAACTGGGTTGCTGTGAGTTTTCTGGGCTGTATGGCAATGTTCCAGAAGCATTCTCTCCTGAAGTTTCACCCACATCTATGGCAGGCATCCTCAGAAGTTGTGAGGTCTGTTGGAACTACCGTAGGCAATTGGGGTTTATATATCTGTGGAATGTCCAGGGTGGGAGAAAGAACCCTTGTCTGTTTGAGGCCAGTGTGAATGTGGTACTTGACCACCTTGATTACCATTTGATGGCTTTTCAGCTTCAAAGCCTGGCTGCATCCCGCTGGGGGAATCCTTTGTTGGGAGGTATTAGCTGACCCTGGTTTCCTTCTTTATGTTGAAATTGTCCACATGCTTGCGGATTGCAGTGGCTTCTGAAGCATGTGGACAGTTTCAGCAGAAAAGAAAAAACCATGAAAATGAACAAAATCTGGCTATCAGTATTTTAAAAACTCCAAAATCAGTAAATAGAGAACACTCAGAAAACAGGAGAATTCCAGACAGGAAACAATCAGGGCCACCTAACACCTCCCAACAAAGGATTTCCCAGGCAGGAAGCAGCCAGGCTTTGAAGCTGCAAAGCCATTAAATGCTAATCAAGGTCACACTTGCCTCAAGCAGACAAGAGTTCTTTCTCCTACTTTGGATATTCCACAGATATATAAACCTTACTTGTCTAGTTTCCAACAGACCTCACAACATATGAGGATGCCTGCCATAAGATGTGGGCAAAACATCAGAAGAGAATGCTACTGAAACATGGCTATACAGCCCAGAAAAGTCACAGCAACCCAGTGATTCTGGCTATGAAAGCCTTCGACAACACAATACACTAAAACTATTAGGCACAGAAGGCCTAGAGGTTATCAAACTCATTTTTTTTAAAACCTACATAGATATCTGACGGAGTCTGGGTGACTATCACAGTGTGGATGGGCATGCTTATTCATATTGTGGTTATTCTACTTTTAATATTTCGGAAACCCTATAAACAGGGAAGGACCTCAATGTCCAGTAAGCCCACATCCACAAGGGATGTTCTTGACCAGACCACTGTTATGTGAAACTAACTAAAACCAAACACCATTAGATCATCTCACTTCTGGTCCTAGCATACCATAGTGTTGGAGGACCTATAGATCCCTAGAGAAGTATTATCTCTAGAAATTTACAAGGTCCTCCAAGGTAACGTTATGGTAATTCCTGAGAAAGTATGCAATAGAATCACTTGTAGGGTATACCAATTTCCTAGAAAGACCATTTCCCCCCATTCATGGATAGGTGAAGTTGGGGATACAGGTCCCGTTGCTACAGGGGTCTTACCGTATAAGAAATGTACAAATTCTGTAAGAAGAGTTCTGACTGTCAAACAGCTAAGAAGAAACGGCTCCTTAACACACTCCATGTACACTATTAGTAAGAGGGCGAGCATCCCATGAGGCCTCTTGCTTTATCCTCCTGTTCAAGCCTTATTCTGTAAAACAATTGAATGTTTTACATTGGACCAGAAATGTACTTTTCCCTCAAGATTTGTGAAGTTTTATTAATTCCTCCAAAGTATCAGAAATTATGTCTTATGATTCAAGGTGAATTACAATTTTAAAACATATGCAAAGTACCCGTATGCTGAATACATGAAGTTTTTGAGTAAACCAACTATGTTACTTTTAAAGAAGTCTGCTTATTTTTGTCTCTTGAGAGCATGGTTTAAAGGCAAATATAAAGAGAGAGTAGCTGTTTCTGAGTAACTAAAGAACACTCCTGAAACTCTGCTGTGTGTATGTGTGTTTATGCACTGGCATATCTTTGTCCCTAACAGTTCAAAGAGATATTTAGGACATCAGTTTAACAACTGATTGCTTTGCATGAATGCCTTTTTCCCAAAAGGTTATGAGTCATTATTATTATTATTATTTTGCTCTATCTCCCCCAAAAGGACTCAGGGCGGATTCCAAATAAAAAAGGCAAACATTCAATGCCCGAGTACAACACCAATACATCCATACTAACAAAATTTATACAACCCAACATAGAAATACGAATTATAACTTAACAAACTAAAATTAAATAAAAAGCACCGCCTGTTATAACAGACATAAGACAAAACATCAAACATCAAATGGAAACAATATTTTCCAATTTCTTGGGGGCAAATTGATTAATTACTATAAAGATATTTATTGAGCTGGTGGGGTGAGCAGCGCATGGATACGGATGGCAGCTATTAATCAGAGGTGTAATGGTAGTATTACCAACTACTATTCCTCCTCCTCATAAGCCAGTGAGCAAAGGTATGTCTTCAGCTGTTTTTTGAAAGCAGGAAGGAGCGGGCCATCTTTAACTCCTTAGAAAGGGAGTTCTAGAAATGGGGGGCAGCCACGGAGAAGGCCCTTTCTCTCATTCCATGCTTGGGATGGAGCTGGAACTGAGAGGAGGACCTCCTCCAATGACTGCAGTGTCCAAGTTGGTCTGTAGAGGGAGATGCGGTTTGTCAAATAGTCTGGACCAGGGGTGCTCACACTTTTTCAGCATGCGAGCTACTTATAAAACAACCAAGTCAAAATGATCTACCTACCCACTACTCAGAGAGCCATAAAAGCAAAATATTTGGAAATTTATTTCAGTGAGAGCCATATAATATATTTTAAGACTGAATTCAACTAAATGTGAGTATAATAAGCCCCTGAATTTATTCATAATAATAATGAGGATAGTATTCATTCAGCCTCTGCTACTACTACTAATAATAGTAACAACAATAGGTTCCTAGAGTAGAAGGAGACCTCCAAGGGCCATCCAGTCCAACCTCCTTCTGCCATAAGGGAAAACACAATCAAAGCATTCCTCACAGATGGCCATTCAGCCTCTGATAATAATAATAATAACAACAACAACAACAATGGGTTCCTAGAATAGGAGGAGACCTCCAAGGACCATCCAGTCCAACCTCCTTCTGCACCTGGGTGGCGGCGGGAGCCTGCGGGGCGGGACTGAGCCTTCCTCCCGCCCTGCCTGCGATCTACCAGGACGCCCTATGCGATCTACCAGTAGATCGCTATCTACCTAATGAGCACCCCTGGTCTGGGCCATTTAGGGCTTTAAAGGTATATTTATAATATACCTTCAGGAGACTAATAAAATCCTGGCTTTGGAACGAAGCATTCCCAGAAGAAGGCTGAGACTGATTATAGACCATAGTGAATGCCTACATTTATAGACTGAGTGAACTTGTGTTTAGTCTGCAATTTGGCTTTTATGTATTTTATTCATATGTATTTTAATCTTTTATTGTTGTTGAATGTTTTATTATTATTATTATTGTAGCATTGTTATTATTGTAGCATTGAATCTTTGCTGTGAACCGGTCTGAGTCCCTCTACGGAGGTGAGAAGATCGGGATACAAATAATAAATAAATACATAAATAATAATTAACCAGCACTTCATATTTAGCTCAGAAACAGACTGGCAGCCAGTGGAGCTGCCGCAACATGGGAGTGGTTCACTCCCTGAATGGCATTCCAGCTGCTAATCTCTGGACCATTTGAAGCTTCCGAACTACCTTCAAAGGCAGCCCCACATAGAGAGCGCTGCAGTAGTCCAAATGGGATTTTATTCGGTTTTATATGCCGCCACTCCCCGAGGGCTTGTGTGGGATGTGACTAAGGCAAGGACTACCATGGCCAAGTCTGGCATCTCAAGGTATGGGTGCAGATGGTGCAAAAGTTTTAACTGTGTGAAGGCGGTCCTGGCCACCGCTGAGACCTGGAGTTCCAGGGTCAGTGATGAGTCCAGGATCACCCCCAGACTGCAGATCTGTGTCTTCAGGGGGAGTGCGATCCCATCAACACAGGCTGCAATCCCACACCCTGATCTGCCATATGACTGACCAGGTGTACCTCTGTCTCATCTGGATTTAGTTTCAGCTTGTTGGCCCTCATCCAGTCCATTACTGATGACAGGCACTGGTTCAGGACCAGAACGGTATCCTTGGCCTTAGGTGGAAAGGAGTAATAGAGTTGAGTGTCATCTACATAAATTTGGCCCCGAACTCTAACAGATCATGCTTTTTACCAAGAGGTTTTGGCATCATTTTTCATAAGATTATGACTTTAAACAAGGTCATGCCTTTCCAAAGATCATAAAATCGCCAAAAGGTTACGGAGATTTCCATTTTCCAAAACTCTTTATGTTCAGTTCTGTGAGAATGAAAGAGAAATCCAAGCAGAGTGAAGGGCTTCGGGAGAGTTTTGCCTGTGTTCTTCAAAGAGCCTCACAAGTGCTAATTAACCCATAGCTACGTTCTATAAATAGGTAGAAAACCTCTTTGATTGTGTAGCATCAGGAGCCTGAGAAAACCCAATGTACACATTCAGCTAAGAAGATTAGTTCGAATCACAAAGACTCTTTAGTTATGTGATTTTTATTCCTTTTTTTAAAAAAAGAAAAACAATTATTTATTTATTTATTTATTTCCACCATTTCTACCCCGCTCTTCTCAACCCCCGAGGGGGGACTCAGAGCGGCCTAACAACGGCAACAATTCAATGCCAAAAACACAATGTACATATAATAAAAACCAAAAACAGAATTAAATTAAAATACATTAAAATACAGTTAGTGTTAAAATACAACATATACCTTCTCATAAGTTAAAAACAGTATTACGTCCATAATAGAAGCATTGTCCACCAGTTTGCCATTACAATCCAATCTAAAGTGCTGTATCGTGCTAATGTGCAAACGCCTGGTCCCATAGCCAGAATTTCACTTTTTTTCCTGAATGCCAGGAGGAATGGGGTTGATCGTATATCAATTGGGAGTGCGTTCCACAGACGAGGAGCCACCACCGAGAAGGCCCTCTCCCTCGTCCCCACCAACCGCATTTGAGACGTAGGCGGGAGCGAGAGCAGGGCCTCCCCGGATGATCTTAGATTACGAGGTGGGACGTAGCAGCTGATGCGTTCGGACAAGTAAGCTGGGCCAGAACCGTATAGAGCTTTAAAGGTCAAAACCAGCACTTTGAATTGAGCTCGGAAGTGGACAGGCAGCCAGTGGAGCTGACACAACAGGGGGGTGGTATGCTCCCTGTATGTAGCTCCAGTTAGTAATCTGGCTGCTGCCCATTGGACTAGTTGTAATTTCCGAACTGTCTTCAAAGGCAGCCCCACGTAGGGTGCATTGCAGTAATCTATTTGGTATGTGACCAGAGCGTGGACGACCGTAGCCAGATTAGACTTCCCAAGGTACGGGCGCAGCTGGCGCATGAGTCTTAACTGTGCAAAAGCTCCCCTGGCCACCGCCGAAACCTGAGGTTCCAGGCTCAGCGATGAGTCCAGGTTCACTCCCAAGCTGCGAACCAATTCTGAAAGCTTCCTTTTCACAGCAAAAAGTGTATTATAAATATACACTGGAAAATACCATAGTATAATTGAAGGAAGCAAGGGGGAAAAGACAATATTACAAGTGAATATACCAGGACCCTAGGTTCGCAAGACCTGAGCTGTGTTTTGATTACCTCATCTTTTGTAGCAGGCATCTTCAAACTACGGCCCTCCAGTTGTTTGGGCCTCCAACTCCCAGAATCCCTAGCCAGCCTCTTCAGTAGTCAGGAATTATGGGAGTTGGAGGCCCAAACAGCTGGAGGGCCGCAGTTTGAGGATGCCTATTTTGTAGGGTTGCCATACATTGAAGCCAACTTGATGGCACATCAAACCAACACAGGTCATTAGACGTAATCATACCTTTAGCATAAACATTGGAATCATATTTTAACATGTAAATTATTTGCATCCTTTAGTCGTTTACAATACATTTAGGGAGCGGGTCACAGCCTCGCCTTCCTTCTTGAGAAAAAGGGTGCATGGGTTTTGTTTTTGCAATGTCGAACTCAACAGATCAGGAATGGACAAATTTTGGCCCTCCAGGTGTTTTGGACTTTGACTCCCACAATTCCTAATAGCCAGTAGACTGTTAGGAATTGTGGGAGTCGAAGTCCAAAACACCTGGAGGGCCAACGTTTGCCCATACCTGGTGTAGATGCACTCTATAATGTAGCTGCTTCCTCTCCAGACTACATTGCATTACCCACCTATGGATTCTTCGTCCTTTCCCATTGAGCTTCCCATTGCCTGCGCTGTGTTGGCCCCACCACTGTTCTTAGTGAGGTCCTTTGAAGCCAACTCTGCGCCCCTTTGGCTCCCTCTGGTGGCCACTCGATGCCTACCAGCGTCAAGAATAAAAAAAGGAAGAAGGATTTACAACAGGACGTTGATCTTACGTTCCCTCTCGCTTAGCCTATTGATGCCGCCCAGTCCCTTTTCCCATTCGTGGTGTTAAGGGAAGCTTCTTCTTCCTCTCTGCCTGAAGACAATCGGTGGGTTCCATCCCCCGCCCTCCCGAGCGCAGGTTGCGAGGGCCAACGAACGTGAAACAAAGGAATGAATTGCCGAACAAGGGAAAGGACGGCGCGACCCCTGCTGGCCAAGTCGAACACTGCAGTTGTTTCATTCCAGGTTCAGAATGCTTGGGATCAAAACTGTTTTGGAAGGAATCTACACCTTAGAATTAATGCTGTTTAACAGCACTTTGAGTGCATCTAGAGACTGTAGAATTAAGGCAGTTTTACAACACTTTGGGTGCATCTACACTGTCAAATGGGTACAGTTTGACACTTCTTTGGGTGGATCTGCACAGTAGAATGAATACAGTTTGATACTACTTTGGGTGCATCTACACTGTAGAATTAAGGCAGTTTGACACCACTTTGGGTGGACCTGCACTGTAGAATGAATATAGTGTGACATTACTTGGGTGCATCTGTAGAATTAAGACAGTTTGACACCACTTTGGGTGCATCTATATTGTAGAATTAAGGCAGTTTGACACCACTTTGGGTGGACCTGCACAGTTTGACACCACTTTGGTAGAATTTTACACTACTTTGAATTAAGTTTGACACCACTTTGGGTGGACCTGCACTGTAGAATGAATACAGTTTGACACTACTTTGGGTGCATCTACACTGTACAATTAATAAAGTAATCTTGACATCCCTTTGGGAGCATCTACACTGTAGGATTAATATGGTTTGACACTACTTTAACTGCCATGACTCAATGCTATGGTCATAGGAGTTGTAGTTTTACAAGTTATTTGACCTTCTTCACTAAAGAGTGCCAATGCTAATGCTTCTCTGTTATATGAAATCCAAATATAGTAATTTTTAAAATGAAGTGAATGAGCTGCAAATATATTGACATCATCAACATACTAACAGGCTATTTTTATTGTCCTCCCCATCTCCAGAAAAAAAATGCATTAAAAAGCAGAAATACACGTCATCAAAGGTGAGAAAAATTGATTTAAATACATAACTGATACAGAATTGCAAAGGACGCATATTTAGGGGTATTTTTAAATTTGATTTTCAGTAACTTGCTAAAGGCATTGGAACGGGAATGGGAGTAATTCACCAAGAGTCCAAAAGTGAGGTTAAGGTGTCCATTTGGGCACACAATTATTATAGCATGTCATTTTTAGGTGTACGTATGTTACGTTAATTCATATTCATATTGTAAGCTGCTTTAGGTTCCATGCTTGAAGAAAGCTGAGATATAAAATAACTGAATGCAATAAATAACCTATCATGAAACCCCCCATCCTCTCCAATATTAACTCATACACCACACTTCTATTTTATTTATTTATTTATTTATTCGATTTAGTAGACCGCTCTCTCTG
The DNA here is from genome assembly GCA_030556195.1 of Anolis apletophallus. NCBI lineage: Eukaryota > Metazoa > Chordata > Lepidosauria > Squamata > Anolidae > Anolis > Anolis apletophallus. The sequence continues at coordinate 108,008,476 of JARBWK010000009.1, forward strand.
GAGCCCAGAGCGGTTTACAGCATAAAACCAGTAAAAGCACCAATAAAAACAGATAAAACAACATATAACCCAATTTTGTGCAGCTGAAGAAAACAGAAGAGGAAGTGCCTTGCCGTAACGTTTAAATGCTTGTGTTGGACAATCACTCTTATAAATATAGGTATTTGTTATATTAGTATATAATGTAATATATTGTTAGTATTGTGCATTACACGAATATGTGTGTGTACATGGATTCAACTGTGATCCCTAAGTGCTGTTTGATATTTTGAAAATAATGGGCATTCACAGATACATACCATGCTGATCTTGTCACTGAAGCTAAATGATAATGATGCAATCAATGCAGTTTGACACCACTTAAGCTGCCATGGCTCAATGTTATGAAATCATGGGATTTGTAGGCACCAGCACTATTTTGCAGAGCAGGCAAAATACTTTGTGAATCTGAAAGATGTTTTGCCTTCTCTGGCACAAGTCTATGATTCTAACTCCCAGGATTCCATAGCACTGAGCCATTAAAGTGGTGTCAAACTACATTAATTCCATGGTGTAGAGATGCACCGTACGTCATATAGGACATTTTCCTCCTCCTCCTCCTCCTCCCCCCTATTTTGTAGACCTTTGGAAAAATATGATTAATTTATGGGTCCCACCCATCCCCATTATCATAAAGTCATAGTGAACTTCAATATATCATTAAATCAGCTTAACTCATCCTTGTACTCTTTAGATGAGCCGCCCTACAATTCACACCCACACATTAGGGTTGATGGGAGTTGCAGTTCTATCTGTAGGGCACCAGGTTGGAGAAGGCTAGGTAAATTGCATTTTATTCTCATAACAACTGCCTGTATATGTTTAGGTAAAGGTAAAGGTTTTCCCCTGACAATAAGTCCAGTCATGTCTGACTCTGAGGATTGGTACTCATCTCCATTTCTAAGCTGAAGAGCTGGCGTTGTCCATAGACACCTCCAAGGTCATGTGGCCGGCATGAATGCATAGAGCGCCGTTACCTTCCCACCGGAGCGCTACCTATTAATCTACTCATATTTGCATGTTTTCGAACTGCTAGGTTGACAGAAGCTGGGGCTGACAGCAGAAGCTCATGCTGCTCCCCGGATTCGAACCTGCAACCTTTTGGTCAACAAGTTTAGCAGCTCAGCACCACCGCAGGCTCCCTGCATAAGTTTACCTCCATCCTATGCTGATCTTGGCCATAGTGCATCAACAGTGCCTTGCTTGAGGGTTCATATCTAGAGAGAGTTGTTAAAACATGCTATTAATACAAGATCTTCTTTGAAGATCATTAAATTGGGGATATATGTTTGTAACACATTTCCCTGCCTCCAGTTTGACCATTAGCACATAAAATAAATAAATAAACAGCACAACATAATCCCAGGAAGCACAAAGGCAGTGACATCTCTGGCCCATCCTCTGTTTGGATATTAGCCAGCATGCCAACATCTCAAGAAATAGCTTTCTAATATCTACAAAGATACTTGCAGGAACACTTCAGCAAACGAGAGTCCAAAAGTGGCAGGCTACAACCCGGAACTTCATGGCTGATACCGAATGAGAGACTCCCTCCTGGGCACACAGAAGATTGGACAACTTGGAATGTGCTAAACAGACTGCCCTCTGGCACCAAGAGATACAGAGCCAACCTTAAGAAATGGGACCACAAAGTGGAGTCCACAACATCCGAGTGTGGAGAAGTGCAAACCACAGGCCACCTATTACAATGCAGCCTGAGCCCTGCCACATGCACAATGGAGGATGTTCTTATAGCAACACCAGAGGCACTCCAAGTGTCCGGCTACTGGTCAAAGGATATTTAGTATAATGCCAAGTTTTTTTAAAACTTTGTGTCTTTTAAATACATTACAATTGTACCCTCGGTTCACGTATGATATGATAAATCCTAGATATAACATTTTAATCAAATCCATGAATAAGAGTATGTATTTTATGATAATGTGTTGTGAGGAGAGGCAGGTAACAAATTCAAATTATTATTAATTTTATTATTATAACAAATATGGAGGGAAGACTGTTTTTGGATCTGGTAGAAAGTTATGGAACACATTGCAATAAGTTGCTGTGAATTTTCTGGGCTGTATGGCCATGTTCCAGAAGCATTTTTCCCTGATGTTTTTACCCACATCTATGGCAGACATCCTCAGAGGTTGTGAGGTTGGAAACTAGGCAAGTGAGGTTTATATATCTGTGGGATGTCCAGGGTGGGAGAAAGATCTCTTGTTTGAGGCAAGTGTGAATGTTGCAATTGGCCACCTTGATGAGTATTTCATAGATTTCAACTATCCCAATATTTTTTGGAAAACAAACACGGACAAGAGTACAAAGTCCAACAAATTCTTTGCTTGCCTTGCAGACAATTTTATGGTCCAGAAGGTAGAAGAGGCAACTCTCGATCTCATGCGGAGGACCTGATCGATACGGAGGATCTGATCGATGCACTTGAAGTGGTCGGATACTTAGGGGCAAGTGACCGTGTGCTCCTGTAGTTTGAGGTACAAAGAAAGGGCGAAGCTAAGACAAGTCAAACCTGTATTTTGGACTTTAGGGGACTTTTGAAAAATGAAGGAAATACTGAGCAGCATTCTGTGGATACAGATACTAAAAGACAAGGGAGTTACAGATAGATGGGAGTTTTTCAAGAGTGACATACTCAAGGTGCAATTGCAAACAGTGCCAACAAAGAGGAAAAAATAGGACAAGTGCAAAGAAGCCAGAATGGATGTCCAAAGAACTTCTGTGCTAAGACTCAAAAGAGACGTGCAGAAAAAGTGGGAAAAGGGAGAAATCACCAAAGAAGAATTCAAACAAATAGCCAACTCCTGTAGGGAAAAGGTTCACAAGGCTAAAGCACAAAAGAAGCTCAGGCTAGCCAGGAACATTAAAAACAATAAATAGGGCTTATTTTCTTACGTCAGTAGAAAAAGGAAGAACAAGGAGGTGATAGGGCCTCTTTGAGGAGAAGATGGGGCAATGCTGACAGGGGATAGGGAAAAAACAGAAATACTTAATGCCTTCTTTGCCTCGGTCTTCTCACAGAAAGAAAGTCACCCTCAAATTCAGCAAGATGGAGTGGATGAGGGATTAGAGGACATCCAACCCCAAATTGGGAAACAAGTCATCCAGGAATACCTGGCCACTCTAAACAAGTTCAAGTCCCCAGGGCCAGATCAACTACACCCAAGAGTATTGAAGGAACTAACGGAAGTCATCGTGGAACCATTGGCAATCATCTTTGAGAGTCCTTGGAGAACGGGAGAAGTTCCAACAGATTGGAGGAGGGCCAATGTGGTCCCAATCTTCAAGAAGGGAAAAAAGGATGACCTAAACCAGGGGTGCTCATTAGGTAGCTCGGAAGCTACTAGTAGATCTTTGGCCCTCTTCCAGGTGATCTTCGAGCCTCACCAGCTGGATGGGGCACTCCTGCCATGCATGCGCACACCTTGCGCACACTCGCGTTCCTGCTGCTGGTTTCCGCACGAGGAAGCACAAGGCGGGGCCTCTGGAGGGAGCGCCCTGCCTCTCTCTCGTCCAGAAGCAGCTGTGCAGCCTCCATTGCCGGCGAGACAGGCAGGGCGGAGCGCTCCCCTGGATGCCCCACCTTGTGCTTTCTCCTTCCTGCAATGCCCCGCAGGCGGAAGAAGCGCTGCGTGGGCGGAAAACAGCAGCAGGAGCACGTAGCGGCGGGGGCAGGTAGATCTTTTGGACTTGTTTGCTTTAAGAGTAGCTCGCATGCTGAAAAAGTGTGAGCACCCCTGACCTAAACAATTACCATCCGGTCAACCTCACGTCAATACCAGGCAAAATTCTGGAAAAGATTGTTAAGGAAGTGGTCTGCAAACACTTAGAAAGAAATGCGGTCATTGCTAATAGTCAACACAGATTTATCAAAAACAAATCATGCCAGACTAATCTGATCTCTTTTTTCGATAGAGTTGCAAGCTGAGTAGATGCGAGGAATGCTGTGGATGTAGCGTACCTGGACTTCAGTAAGGCCTTTGACAAGGTCCCCATGGCCTTCTGGCAAACAAACTAGTCAAATGTGGGCTAGGCAAAACTACGTTAGGTGGATCTGTAATTGGTTAAGCGGACGAACCCAGAGGGTGCTCACCAATACTTCCTCTTCATCCCGTAAAGAAGTGGCGTGCGGAGTGCTGCAGGGTTCCGTCCTGGGCCCGATCCTGTTCAATATCTTTATTAATGACTTAGATGAAGGGTTAGAAGGCATGATCATCAAGTTTGCAGATGACACCAAATTGGGAGGAATAGCCAATACTCCAGAATAGGAGTACTGGAATAGAATTCAAAATGAATAAGGACAAATGCAAGATACTCCACTTAGGCAGAAAAAATGAAATGCAAAGATATAGAATGTGAGACGCATGACTCGAGAGCAGTACGCATGAAAAAGATCTTGGAATCCTCATAGACAACAAGTGAAACATGAGCCAACAATGTGATGCAGCAGCAAAAAAAAGCCAATGGAGTACAGTGTCTAAATCCAGGGAAGTCATGCTACCCCTCTATTCTACTGTGGTCAGACCACACCTGGAATGCTGTGTCCAATTCTGGGCACCACATATTGACATGCTGGAATACTGTGTCCAGAGGAGGGCAACTAAAATGATCAAGGGTCTGGAGAACAAGCGCTATGAGGAGTGGCTTAAAGAGATGTGCATGTTTAGCCTGCAGAAGAGAAGGCTGAGAGGAGACATGATAGCCATGTATAAATAAATATGTGAGAGGAAGTCATAGGGAGGAGGGAGCAAGCTTGTTTTCCACTGCCCTGGAGACTAGGACGTGTAGCAATGGCTTCAAGCGACAAGAAAGGAGATTCTGTCTGAATATTAGGAAGAATTTCCTGACTGTGAGAGCTATTCAGCAGTGGAACTCTCTGCCCTGGAGTGTGGTGGAGGCTCCTTCTTTGGATGCTTTTAAACAGAGGCTGGATGGCCATCTTTCAGGGGTGCTTTGAATGCAATTTTCCTGCTTCTTGGCAGGGGGTTGGAATGGATTGCCCATGAGGTCTCTTCCAACTCTATGATTCTATGATTCTAAGTGTGAAATATTTCGGATAGTAGTGCTACTCAATGGAATTTATTCCCAGATAGTACATCATCCACCTACCTAAAACTATTCAATTGAATCCAATGGAGCTCACTACTCAATTACTATTGATTTATAATTGGGCAGATACTGGGGAGGTAGGAAGAGTAAGTTTCCTAAGCTCTAAATAATGTAGATTGAAAGAGAGAGAAAAGGCATTCTCCAGCAGTGTCAATATCCTCAGGAGCCAAGGCTGTTACTGCAAAAGGACTGAACTCTTCAAATATTAATGCCAAAGTACTTAAATCATAACAATGCCAATATTGTTCATAAAAGTCCTGGACTTCAACAACGTTGAGGCAGCCATCTCATATGCACTTACCTGGAAGCAAAGACCATTGAATTTGGCTGTCATTTTGAAACATTTGGCATTGGGGAATCTTAAAAAGATAACACACATTAAGGACCTTAAGGCTCTGCAAAAGGAAAAGGAAAAAATCTGCAGCAAATTCATCTTACTGGGAATCAAAATGGCTTATTTATGAAGCATATGAATGCCTAGCAATTTACTGCAGTATAAAACTTTAGATATCATCACTTTCATTGTATCAATCTGAATCTAAAGTACATTCTGAGCAATATATAGACCTGCCTCACTTAGCAAAGTAGCTGTGTTCCTGGACATTATTTATTAGTATAACAGAGAACGTGGTACTGTGGGCTGGGTGTGATATTGTATGTGTATTTTTCAAAATGTAAACCCCTAAAGCATATATATTGGAAGATTCAAAAGAATGTGTGTTACTAATGTCTTCACGGAAATTTTTTTTAAAGCCTGTATATCAGGTAACAAGGTATGGAAAATATAGGTTTATTATCTGGTTCTAGACATTCAGTCACTTAACCCAAAATTGGGGAGAATCTCGACATGAGATAAAACAATGGGTTAACCTAAAAGACACACTACATTGCTGTGCATTCATGGCAGATAATGTTGGAGCATGTAAAAATCAGTTGGTGTAAACCGAAAAATGCAAAGCACAAAGCTGATTGGTTGGGCCATGCCCAGAAGCTAGCTGAGCCTAGGAGTTTTGGCAACAGTTACATGTTTACGTTTCCTGTGCAGGAGCTTGTCAAGACAGTGTTGTACTTTGGCTGCTGGAAGAAGATCTCTCACATGGACAGGTAGGACCATTTGAATCGCTCTCATTGTGTGAGTCAATGCAACTGTTCACATGACTGTATATATATTGCTCTGCATAACAAAGAGTAAACACATTATTATTTACTGATCATCTGTGTGGCATATCTTTTCTCTAGCAAGACAGTGTGTGGATTGGTAAAGACGTGAACTACACATGATTCTAATACTTTCACAGATAAGCGTATCGATAAGTGTCAAATATGGCTGTATAATTTATCTCTAATGTCAGTAGCTGTACTACAAAAGATACATTTTCCTGCAACCCCCAATTGTCTAGCATTGAAAAAAATTACATACTAAAAAGTGTCCATTCCTAGAACTCTTCTATTTGTTGTATTCTCATTCCCTTGGTCACATTTTCTGCCACTCTTCTTTGGATACTTAAATTGTCTATTTAAATGCTCAGGTGAAATTTTAAAGTATTGCAATACTAGAAAATTGAAGATGGAAGGTAAATTTTATTTGGGGGCAAAATTCCTATTTGGTGGGGTAATACTTTCTCCCATAACTACAGCCCTGGTGCAATTTTTGATACTGGACTCTACAGTATTAATAACTTGTAACCATTTATAGGTTAGTCCAGGCATGGGCAAACTTCAGCCCTCCAGGTGTTTTGGACTTTATCTCCCACAATTCCTAATTGTCTCAGGCCCCTTCCTTTTCCCCTTCAGCTGCTTAAGCGGCTGAAGGGGGAAACGAAAGGGCCTGAGGCTGTTAGAAACTGTGGGAATTGAAGTCCAAAAGACCCAGAGGACCAAAGTTTGCCCATGCCTGGGTATAGCAACATTTGGAAAATAGTATGAGTCACACACTTAATCACAGTATGACAAACTTTAGAATATTTCTGCAGGCATGCCAAGTCCAAACATGTTGCGATCTGCAGTCTTTTGTTGTTGTTTTTATTACAATTCATAATTTGGATTTGTTTTGTTTTGTTTTGCTATAGTAAAGATAAAGGTTTTCCCTTGACATTAAGTCTATTCATCTCTGACTCTAGGTGGTGGTGCTCATCTCCATTTCTAAGCTGAAGAGCCGGCATTGTCCATAGACGCCTCCAAGTTCATGTGGCCAGCATGACTGCAATGACCCATTACCTTCCCACCGAAGCGGTACCTATTGATCTACTCACATTTGCATGTTTTCATGGTGCTGGGTTGGCAGGAGCTGGGGATAACAGCAGGAGCTCACCCCCACTCCCCGGATTTGAACCGCCGAACTTTCAGTCAGCAAGTTCAGCAACTCAGTGGTCTAACCCGCTGTGCCACCGGGGGTTCCTATAGCATTTAGATATAAATGTCATAAACAGCTGGGGAGGGGGGAGGAAAGGACCTGAGGCTGTTAGAAATCTTGGGAGTTGAAGTTGAAAGCACCAGGAGGGTTCAAGTTTGACCATGTCTGGTTTAACCTCTGGTTTGCTAGAACTGAATTATTGTGTCACAAAATTATGCATGTCTCAAAAGTGTGTCACCAACATGAAATGTTGGGAAAGCACTGCCCTAATGAGTTTTAATAGTGCATTTCAAAAGCTTATGCTTTAATAGTTCTCCTAGCATCCAGTCCTTTTGTGCTGAAATGACACCAGACATGAACACAAGACATGGAGAGACTTAGGGAGATCTCTCATGGCAAAAAGGTAGGGAAATTAAGGTCATGGTTTCCAGTAAATGGACCTTGTCATGCATAGTAATGCAGTATGTTGACATTGGCATAGCAATTTGGTATAAGTGTCAACATGTGTGCATCAACAAGATTGCAAAAGGAGAGTCTGTTTCTTGAGGACCGCTGGATGCAACTAACTAGATTTCAGTAAATCTAACATAGTTTCACTATGGCTGGGATCGCAAATTTGCTGCTGATCTCTATGCTCTTCCTCTCAAAATTAGCTCTTCATTTATATGAAACAGAATATATACATGTGTGTTTAAATTTAGAATCCGATAGAAAGAAGAGAAGTGGGAAGAGCTGGCCTCCACAACAGCCTTCAGTAAGACAGACTTAGGTCACCTGAGGTCATAGATCTAGGAACATCAGGAAAGAGAAGCAAATGTTTGATTATTTATTATTACAGGTTGAATATCTATTATCTTGAATCCCAAAGTTTGACATTCTTCACCCGGTGGCTGCACCCTTATCTGCTAGTTCAATATACCCAAACTTTGTTTCATTCACAAAAAATGTTGAAAATATAATGTCTAAGGCTCCTTCAACACTACCATAAAATCCAAATTATCTGCTTTGAACTGAATTATATGGCAGTGTAAAAGGGGCTGAGACTATTTCATACACACACACACACACACACACACACACATATATATATATATATATCTCAGCATTACTTAGGAAGGACTCATCCCACACTTTCTACAAGCGCGTTGATGACTAAAAAGGCCAATCTGAGATAGGCAAGTTCGGTTGCAGAAAGCACAGCAGAAAGTCTCCTTGGGTAATGTTGTTTCCAAGTGCGGTTCTTTCTGCGTTGTTCTTTCTCTTCAAGACCAATTCGGCGTGTCTTCTCAAAAGAGGCCGCAGCATTGTGGATTGTGTGTCTCCATGTCTCCCGATGAGGCTAGGGTGGACCATTGTTGGTGATCAATCTGGCCGAGCCTGAGATGTTGTTTCAGGGAGTCCTTATATCTCTTTTTGGGGGCGCCTCTTGCGCTGACCCATGGTGAGTTCACCATAGAGTAGTATCTTTGGGAGGCGGTGGTCCTCCATCCTAGAGACATGCCCTGCCCAGCGCAACTGTGTTCTCAATAGCATGGCCTCAACGCTGGTGATCCCTGCTTGTTCAAGGACAGCAACATTAGTCACATAGTCGGTGCAGTGTATATTTAGGATTGTGCGAAGACCGAGCTGATGAAAGCGTTTGAGGAGTCGTAGGTGTTGGCGATAGGTGACCCATGTTTCAGACCCATATAGGAGAATAGACAGTACGATAGCTCTGTACACACTGGTTTTGGTGCTTTGCCTCAGGTGCTTGTTGCTCCAGACATTTTTGTGAAGCCTTCCAAATGCACTATATGCCTTTGCTAATCTGTGATCTATCTCTTTGTCAATCTTGGCATCTGAAGAGATGATGCTTCCCAGGTAGGTGAACTGCTGAACGGAGATATATACTGTGTGTGTATATATATATATATATATATATATATGGTAAAGGTTTCCCCTGACATTAAGTCTTGTCGCACGTGACTCTAGGGGGTGGTGCTCATCTCCATTTCTAAGCCAAAGAGTTGGCGTTATCTGTAGACGCCTCCAAGGTCATGTGGCCGGCATGACTGCAAGGAGCACCGTTATCTTTCTGCCAGAGCAGTACCTATTGATATACTCACAATTGCATGTTTTCAAACTGTTATGTTGGCAGAAGCTGCGTCTAACAGAGGGAGCTCACCCCACACCCCAGATTCAAACCACCAGCAAGTTCAGCATGTTCTGCAGCAGGGCGGTTTAATCCACTGTGCCACCGGAGGCTCCATATGTATATATATACACATACATATACCTCTGTGTGTGTGTGTATACACATATACATATATACACATACAAATACAAATAAATGTGTTTCAAAATCTGTCCCCCAAAAAATCCAAATCATTTCTGGCCCCAGGTCTTTTGGGCAGCATCTACACTGCTGTATAATCTAGATTATCAAAACAGATAATCCAGATTATCTCCTTTGAACTGGATTATATAAATCTATACTGCCATATAATTAAGTTCAAACCATATAATCTGGATGTAGAAATGGGGCCCTAGAGAAATAATACTTAACCTGTGTTGGGCAAAGTGAGCCCGATGTCACAAAGGCAATAATAACACTAATAATGAATTTGTTTTCTGCCTCTCCTTGAACCTTAAAGCAGGGTAAAGCACGGTTAAACAGCACAGCACTAATAAAATAAAAGATAAAGCACAGTGCTTTAAAAATGCATATAGAAAAATACATTTTTTAAAAAAGATTTTACATGTCAATTTTCTTGCCTATATATAAGCCATGGGCAAGCTTGGCCCTTCCAGATGTTTTGGACTTCAACCACCAGCTGTTAGGAATTGTGGAAGTTGAAGTCCAAAATGCCTGGAGGGCCCAAGTTTGCTCATGCTTCATCAGCTTGATACAATGGTCAGATATGGGAGATTTACCAGCATCCCTTATAATGAACAGATTTGTTGTACAAGTGTCTGCACCTGTTTGTTTGTTTGTCTGCACAACTGTATTGTAATCGTATGTCAATCTGGCAGGGACTGTCTGCCGTATGTGTAATGTAATCCGCACTGAGTCCCCTTCGGGGTGAGAACAGCGGAATATAAATAAAGTGTATTATTATTATTATCTGTGGAGTACCTGAAATTGAGGATATAGCACACATATTATTTGATTGTAAATTGTATCAGAAGGTGAGAGACTTGTACCTTGGAGAGGCACATGATTTTAAATGAGATTTTCTAATGACTATAAATCCCATATGTCCTGATTTGTTAGAGACTTTGTTTGCCAAAACTGCTGATGCTTGGGAGAAGATGCCATGGTAAGGTGATTATTTTCTGTGACTTCAAGGATAAATCACAAGTTGTAAGTTAGTACTGCAATTCCCTAAATTTCTCACATGGATGAGGGCAAAAGGCAAGTGGATAAGAGCCGACCCACAGATGCCATGAACAGTGCTATGGTTAGACACCTTTTGCTGTTAGAAAGATAGAAGAGCCAATAAGAATTTGGATTACCCAGTTTAGACCAATGAAATGATTGATCTTTGAACACCAATAAAATTGTGCCTTTAATTTTCTGTAAAAGTGATAAATACGTATGTAACCTAACTTTGAGCACAACAAAAATCTTTGATTGCTTTTGCATATACAGTTTGTCGCCTTGCTTTGGCATGCAAACAAATCAGCTCCTGCAGTTGGAGATTCGACTTTGTGGTGTCCTTCCTCACCCTCTTCAGTAGAGGAGAAACTCTTGCCTTTGGATGGGATCTTAGTGAGAGGGACGTGATTTTTAAAATGTGATTTTTAATGACTGCAACTCCCATAATTTGCAGAGGCCTTGCTTGCCAGAAGTTGCTGATGCTTAGATAAAGCTGCCTCACACACACACACACACACACACACACACACACACACAAACTACTGTTCTCTGTTTCTCAAGGATACAAGTTGCAAGATAGTAATATACAAACTCCCTACTCCCTAATTTCTCACAGACATGTAGAAAAGCAACACACAAGTAGATAACCCAGCTGTAGATCCATAACTCAGGGTCAGAGACACATGAGTGGTGCCATTGTTATATGCTTCTGCTTTTGAGAAAAACATCAGAACCAATAAGATTCCATTATTGCTACCTAAGACCAATTAGATAATAATAATAATAATACTGTTTATTTCTATTTCGCTCTTCTCACCCCGAAGGGGACTCAGTGCGGATTACAATACACATACGACAGACAGTCCCTGTCGGAAAGACATACAATTACACATAGACAAATACAGTGCAGTTTTTAGAAGGACTTCTTCTTTCCTGGCTGCGTCATACAGGTGGGCGTCATCGGGTGTGAATGCTCCATTACATCATTGTTGTTATGTCCCTGCGTCATTGCTCCATCACGTCATGTCACAAGGGGGTGCTGTTGTTCCATCCTCATGACAGGAGCCTCTTGTTTCCACCACTTCCGCCTCTCCCTTCTCTGTCAGCCTATTTCAGACAAGTCTGTGCAAAAGTCCTTCCCCACTTTTATGGTCCCCAATTTGTTGTTAATTCACAGCTGGGCTGTTGAACTGCTTGGGTAAACAGTAGACAGGGCTTACAGCTGGCGTCTAACTCAGCCCGGGATTCGATCCTGCAATCTTCAGATCTTCAGTTTGCCAGCACAGCTGTTGTTACCGCTGTGCTATCTCTCCGGCCCAATGGGCTGTTGTAGGTTTTTCGGGCTATATGGCCATGTTCTAGAAGCATTCTCTCCTGACGTTTTGCCTGCATCTGTGGTCTCACAAACTCTGAGGATGCTGGCCATAGATACAGGTCAGGTGCTTTTAAGCAGAAACTGGATGGCCATCTGTGCTTTGAATGCGATTTTCCTGCTTCTTGGCAGAGTGGGGCTGGACTGGATGGCCCACGAGGTCTCTTCCAACTCAATGATTCTATGAAAACACTTGGAGACCTCAAGTTGAGAACTACTCTATAGAATACTAGCCGTCTCCTGCTATCATGCGTTGCTATGGCCCAGTCTGGTGAACCGGAAAATGAAGTACTGTAATGAGGAAGTGTTGGTTTCTAATATATGTAATGTTTTATGCTTGTAGGTAAACAGTATTGCTTGTTGTTTCTTTGTCAGTGTTGATGTAGAGATTTTCTGGTTTGCCTACTCTGGAACATGCAACATATAATTGTCCTTCTTTAGAGGTCCCTCTCAAATCTATGATACTATATCTGTCGTACATGTGTGTGCGTGAATCATATCTATCTATCTATCTATATATGGCTGGATAGCTCTTTGTCAGGAGGGCTTTGATTATGGTTTCTTGCCCTGGTGGCCTTAAGGCAGCATTTCTCAACCTGGAGGTCAAAACCCCTGGGGGGGGGGGCGTTGCAAGCAGGTGTCAGAGGGGTCGCCAAAGACCACCAGAAAACATAGTTTTTTCTGTGGGTCATTGGGGTTATGTGGGAAGTTTGACCCAATTTGGGTGTGTGTGTGTGTGTGTTTCAGAATGCTTTGAAACCATAAAACCCAGGAACTACAACTCCCAAATTCAAGATCTATTTCCCCCAAACTCCGTCTATGTTCATATTTGAGCATATGGAGTATTTGTGCCAAGTTTGGTTTAGATCCTTCATTGTTTGAGTCCACAGTGCTCTCTGGAGGTAGGTGAACTACAACTCCCAAACTCAAAGTCAATGCCCACCAAACCCTTCTTGTATTTAATGTTGGTCATGGGAGTTCTGCGTGCCAAGTTTGGTTCAATTCCATTTTTGGTGGAGTTCAGAATGCTCTTTGATTACAGGTTAACTTTAAATCCCAGCAACTACAACTCCCAAATGACAAAATATTTTTTTTAATGATGGTCACTCCTTGGGTTATTATGTGTCTTGTGGCAAAATTTGGTGGCAATTCGTCCTGAGGATTTTGAGTTATGATGTCACTTAAAACAAACAAACAAACACACACACACACACACAAGCCATCCCCTGCTACACGTTGCTGTGGCCTAGTCTGTGTATATGTGCTTTATGTGTGTGTATATGTGTGTATATATATATATTTGTGTATATGTGTATATATGTGTTTGTGTATATATGTGGTTTTGCGCATGTGTTGTAATGTATTTTTTTTAACTTTTCAAGTCTCTTCTGCTATGTTTTTCAGTGTTTTTATAAGTGACTAGCTTGGGGACCCGGCGGTGCCCGGGTCATTTGAGAAGTGCAGTAGGATGTAGAGTGGGTCACTGGGGCTCTGTGTGCCAAGTTTGGTCTTGATCCATCATTATTGGGAGTTGCAGTGGTATCATGAAATTACTGAAGGTAGTGAAAGTCCCATCATCTCTGTTCCCCCCCCAAGTGTAGTAGGATGTAGATTGGGTCATGGGGGCTCTGTGTGCTAAGTTTGGTCTGTATTGGTGAATGGATGAGGGATGCATTGTTTTTCGGAAGTGAGTGAAGGTACTTCAAGTCCCATCATCCGTGGTCCGTCTCACAGAAAACTGCACCAGGCTGTAGAGTGGGTCATGAGGGCTCTGTGTGCCAGATTTGGTGTTGATCAGTCATTGGATTAGGTTTGTAGCAGGCTTGGAAAGTGAGGGAAGGTACTGCAAGTCCCATCATCCATGTTCTGTCCCCCTCCAAACTTCAGTAGGATGTAGAGTGGGTCACTGGGGCTCTGTGTACCAAGTGTGGTCTTTATCGGTGTTTGTTGGGGGCCGCAGTGGTCTGTGGGAACAGAGGGGTGTGAAAATACTACAAATTCCATCATCCATTGTCAGTCCTCCCCCAAACCTCACCAGGACGTGAAGGCAGTCATGGGGGTTATGTGTGCCAAGTTTGGTCTCAATCAGTAATTGGATGAGGGTCGCAGCTGACTTGGGAAGTGAGTAGAGGTACTTCAAGTCCCATCATCCATGGTCCACCCTCCTCCAAACTGCACCAGGATGTAGAGTGGGTCATGAGGGCTCTGTGTGGCAAGTTTGGTGTTGATCAATCATAGGATTACATTTGTAGCGGTCTTGGAAAGTGAGGGAAGGTACTGCAAGACCCATCATCCATGTTCTGTCACCCTCCAAACTTCAGTAGGATGTGGAGTGGGTCACTGGGGCTCTGTGTGCCAGGTGTGGTCTTTATCAGTGTTTGTTGGGGGCCACAGTGGTCTGTGGGAACAGAGGGGTGTGAACGTACTACAAATCCCATCATCCATTGTCAGTCCTCCCCCAACCCTCACCAGGACGTGAAGGCAGTCATGGGGGTTATGTATGGCAAGTTTGGTCTCGATCAGTGATTGGATGAGGGTTGCAGCAGACTTGGGAAGTGAGTAGAGGCACTTCAAGTCCCATCATCCATGGTCCACCCTCCTCCGAACTGCACCAGGACGTAGAGTGGGTCATGGGGGCTGTGTGTGGTGAGTGTGGTCTGTATTGGTCCTTTTTGGTGGCCTCAGTGGTCTGTGGGAACCAAAGTGTTGGAAAGTACTACAAATCCCATAATCCGCGGGTCATGTCCCTGACCCGCCAGGACGTAAAGGGGGTTAGGGGGGTTATGTGTACCAAGTTTGGTGCAGGTCCATCACCCGCGCTGGTCGCCGTGGCCTGTGAAAGTGGTTGCCACATATCCGCCCTGGCCTGTGAAAGTGGCTGCCACATATCCGCCCTTCCGCCCTCCGCATACACACATACACACATACAAACATTCCGTTTTATAAAGGTATACAGATACAGATGGTCACTTGTTGGCCTGATAGGTGTATTGTACCCAAATTTGGTGCCAATTCGTCCAGTGGTTTTTAAGTTATGTTAATCCCACAAACTAACATTACATGTTTATTTATATAGATAGACACACATACACACTAGCCGTCCCCTGCCACACGTTGCTGTGGCCCAATCTGTGTATATGTGTTTTGTGTGTGTGTATTTGTGTATATTGTGCCCAAATTTGGTGTCAATTTGCCCAGTGGTTTTTGAGTTATGTTAATCCCACAAACTAACATCACATTTTTATTTATATAGAAAGAAGAAAGATAGCTAGATAGATGAAGTGAGGTGCTATGGTGTTGTCAATTACAGGCTAATAAAGGAGTTCTGGGAGGGCTTTTTAACCTTGTGCGCTAGCTGCGACCGTACCTTGTAAAGTCGGATTTGGCCACGCTGATGCACGCCTTAGTTACCTCTAGATTGGACTATTGCAATGAGCTCTACATGGGGCTGCCCTTGAAGACAGCCCAGAAATTCCAACTGGTCCAGGGAGCGGACTGGATGGCCCTTGGAGTCCTCCTCCTATTCTAGGAACCCATTGTTGTTATTATTATTATTATCATCAGGGGCTGAATGGCCATTTGTGAGGAATGCTTTGATTGTGTTTTTCCCTTATGGCAGGAGGTTGGACTGGATGGCCCTTGGAGGTCTCCTCCTATTCTAGGAACCCATTGTTGTTGTTGTTATTATTATAATTATCAGAGGCTGAATGGCCATCTGTGAGGAATGCTTTTGTGTCTTTCCCTTATGGCAGAAGGAGGTTGGCCTGGATGGCCCTTGGAGGTCTCCTTCTATTCTAGGAACCCATTGTTGTTGTTATTATTATTATTATTATTATCAGAGGCTGAAAGGCCATCTGTGAGGAATGCTTTTGTGTCTTTCCCTTATGGCAGAAGGAGGTTGGACTGGATGGCCCTTGGAGGTCTCCTTCTATTCTAAGAACCCATTGTTGTTATTATTATTATTATCAGAGGCTGAATGGCCATCTGTGAGGAATGCTTTTGTGTCTTTCCCTTATGGCAGAAGGAGGTTGGACTGGATGGCCCTTGGAGGTCTCCTTCTATTCTAGGAACCCATTGTTATTATTACTATTATTATTATTATCAGGGGCTGAATGGCCATCTGTGAGGAATGCTTTTGTGTTTTTCCCTTATGACAGGAGGTTGGACTGGATGGCCCTTGGAGGTCTCCTTCTATTCTAGGAACCCATTGTTGTTATTATTATTATTATTATCAGAGGCTGAATGGCCATCTGTGAGGAATGCTGTGTTTGTGTTTTCCCCTTATGGCAGAAGGAGGTTGGACTGGATGGCCCTTGGAGGTCTCCTCCTATTCTAGGAACCCATTGTTGTTATTATTATTATTATTATCAGAGGCTGAATGGCCATCTGTGAGGAATGCTTTTGTGTCTTTCCCTTATGGCAGAAGGAGGTTGGACTGGATGGCCCTTGGAGGTCTCCTTCTATTCTAGGAACCCATTGTTGTTATTATTATTATTATTATCAGAGGCTGAATGGCCATCTGTGAGGAATGCTTTTGTGTCTTTCCCTTATGACAGGAGGTTGGACTGGATGGCCCTTGGAGGTCTCCTTCTATTCTAGGAACCCATTGTTGTTATTATTATTATTATCATCAGAGGCTGAATGGCCATCTGTGAGGAATGCTTTTGTGTCTTTCCCTTATGGCAGAAGGAGGTTGGACTGGATGGCCCTTGGAGGTCTCCTGCTATTCTAGGAACCCATTGTTGTTATTATTATTATTATTATCAGAGGCTGAATGGCCATCTCTGATGAATGCTTTTGTGTTTTTCCCTTATGGCAGAAGGAGGTTGGACTGGATGGCCCTTGGAGGTCTCCTTCTATTCTAGGAACCCATTGTTGTTATTATTATTATTATCATCAGGGGCTGAATGGCCATCTGTGAGGAATGCTTTTGTGTCTTTCCCTTATGACAGGAGGTTGGACTGGATGGCCCTTGGAGGTCTCCTTCTATTCTAGGAACCCATTGTTGTTGTTATTATTATTATTATCAGAGGCTGAATGGCCATCTGTGAGGAATGCTTTTGTGTCTTTCCCTTATGGCAGAAGGAGGTTGGACTGGATGGCCCTTGGAGGTCTCCTTCTATTCTAGGAACCCATTGTTGTTATTATTATTATTATCAGAGGATGAATGGCCATCTGTGATGAATGCTTTTGTGTTTTTCCCTTATGGCAGAAGGAGGTTGGACTGGAACCCATTGGCCCTGAATGGCCAGGTCTCTTTCCTTCTATTCTAGGAACCCATTGTTGTTATTATTATTATCAGAGGCTTATGTTTTTCCCTTATTTGGACTGATGGCCCTTGGATCTCCTTCTATCAGGGGCTGAATGGCCATCTGTGAGGAATGCTTTGTGTCTTTCCCTTATGGCAGAAGGAGGTTGGACTGGATGGCCCATTGTTGTTAGGTCTCCTTTTGTATTCTAGGAACCCATTGTTGTTGTTATTATTATTATTATATCAGGGGCTGAATGGCCATCTGTGAGTGGCTGAATGGCCATCTGTGAGGAATCAGTGGCTGAATGGCCATCTGTGTTTTCCCTTATGGCAGAAGGAGGTTGGACTGGATGGCCCTTGGAGGTCTCCTTCTATTCTAGGAACCCATTGTTATTGTTGTTATTATTATTATCAGAGGCTGAATGGCCATCTGTGAGGAATGCTTTTGTGTCTTTCCCTTATGGCAGAAGGAGGTTGGACTGGATGGCCCTTGGAGGTCTCCTTCTATTCTAGGAACCCATTGTTGTTGTTGTTGTTATTATTACTATTATCAGTGGCTGAATGGCCATCTGTGAGGAATGCTTTTGTGTCTTTCCCTTATGGCAGAAGGAGGTTGGACTGGATGGCTCTTGGAGGTCTCCTTCTATTCTAAGAATCCATTGTTGTTGTTGTTGTTGTTGTTGTTATTATTATTATCAGAGGCTGAATGGCCATCTGTGAGGAATGCTTTGTGTCTTTCCCTTATGGCAGAAGGAGGTTGGACTGGATGGCCCTTGGAGGTCTCCTTCTATTCTAGGAACCCATTGTTGTTATTATTATTATTATTATTATCAGAGGCTGAATGGCCATCTGTGAGGAATGCTTTTGTGTCTTTCCCTTATGGCAGAAGGAGGTTGGACTGGATGGCCCTTGGAGGTCTCCTTCTATTCTAGGAACCCATTGTTGTTATTATTATTATTATTATCAGTGGCTGAATGGCCATCTGTGAGGAATGCTTTGTGTTTTTCCCTTATGGCAGAAGGAGGTTGGACTGGATGGCCCTTGGAGGTCTCCTCCTATTCTAAGAACCCGTTGTTGTTGTTATTATTATTATTATCAGAGGCTGAATGGCCATCTGTGAGGAATGCTTTGTGTTCCATCTGTGAGGCCTGCTTTGTTTTTCCCTTATGGCAGAAGGCGGTTGGACTGGATGGCCCTTGGAGGTCTCCACCTATTCTAGGAACCCATTATTATTATTATCAGAGGCTGAATGGTCATCTGTGAGGACTGCTTTGTGTTTTTCCCTGATGGCAGAAGGAGGTTGGACTGGATGGCCCTTGGAGGTCTCCTATTCTAAGAACCCATTGTTGTTGTTGTTATTATTATTATTATCAGAGGCTGAATGATCATCTGTGAGGACTTCTTTGTGTTTTTCCCTGATGGCAGAAGGTTGGACTGGATGGCCCTTGGAGGTCTCCTATTCTAAGAACCCATTGTTGTTGTTATTATTATTATTATCAGTGGCTGAATGGCCATCTGTGAGGAATGCTTTGTGTTTTTCCCTTATGGCAGAAGGAGGTTGGACTGGATGGCTCTTGGAGGTCTCCTCCTATTCTAGGAACCCATTGTTGTTAGTATTATTATAATTATCGTCATCATCAGAGGCTGAATGGCCATCTGTGAGGCCTGCTTTGTTTTTCCCTTATGGCAGAAGGCAGTTGGACTGGATGGCCCTTGGAGGTCTCCACCTATTCTAGGAACCCATTATTATTATTATGAGAGGCTGAATGGCCATCTGTGAGGACTGCTTTGTGTTTTTCCCTGATGGCAGGAGGTTGGACTGGATGGCCCTTGGAAGTCTACTCCTATTCTAGGAACCCGTTGTTGTTGTTGTTGTTGTTGTTGTTGTTATCAGAGGCTGAATGGCCATCTGTGAGGAATAGTTGTTGTGTTTTCCCCTTATGGCAGAAGGAGGTTGGACTGGATGGCCCTTATCCATCTATTATTATGAACCCGTTGTTGTTGTTGTTGTTACTATTAGTAGTAGTAGTAGTAGCAGAGGCTGAATGAATATTATCATCATTATTATTATGAATAAATTCAGGGGCTTATTATACTCACATTTAGTTGAATTCAGTCTTAAAATATATTATGTGGCTCTCACTGAAATAAATCTCCAAATATTTTGCTTTTATGGCTCTCTGAGCAGTGGGTAGGTAGATCATTTTGACTTTTGGTTGTTTTATAAGTAGCTCCCATGCTGAAAAAGTGTGGCTTTGTGTGCATTTGGGCTCAATGCAAAAAGGGAGCATGCCAATGCTATGCTGCGTCTCTCTCTCTCTCTCTCTCTCTCTTTGCCAAGCTTGGCTGCGTCAGCGTCTGCGGCGGGCGGGGCGTCCCCTGGCGGGAAGAGCCTTTCCCCGGCGGGCGGGGCCGTTGCCTAGGAGACGGTGCGGAGGGAGGGCAGGCCGGCTCCGGGAAGCGGGGCTCCGCGCTGGGACTGGTTCCTTCGCAGCCATTTTCTGTCCAACCAAACAGCCGATTTGCGGAGGGAGCCAACCAGGGCCGCACTGGAGGTTTGTGCCTGGCTCCGGCCAATGATTGGTAACCGGTTCCACTGCAGGCTCGAATGAAATGTCCGACTCCTTGCCCGCCGCTCCTGCTATGACTACTCCTCTCGCTGTGGAGGGAAGGAAGGAAAGAAGGAAGCAAGGAAGGAAGGAAGGGAGAGCGGGCCCAACTCCCGCCTGAATGGCGCTTTGTACTCTTTCTGAAGGAGAGGAAGAGAAGGAGGAGGCGGGAGAGGAAGGCCGAGGCCTAGCCAGGGAGCGCTGCCGTCGCCACAGGAGGAAACCATGTCTCTGGAGATAGGAGCAGGCCTCGCCAGGTTTTCCTGACTGGAGATGCAGACCCTCATCTAAATGGGGGGCCTAAGGAGATGGTGTTGTTGTTGTGGCAAGACACAATCCCCCTTTAAAATGGGGGCAGCAGAGGGAGGGTCCTCCTGACAGGAGCCCACCCTTTTCCTCCCTCAGAAATGGAGGGATTGAAAGAAGGGAGAGTGTTGTTGTTGTTTGTGTGAGGAGATTGTGGTGGTGGTGTTGTTGTTGTGGCAAGACACAATCCCCCCCTTAAAATGGGGGCAGCAGAGGGAGGGTCCTCCTGACAGGAGCCCACCCTTTTCCTCCCTCAGAAATGGAGGGATTGAAAGAAGGGAGAGTGTTGTTGTTGTTTGTGTGAGGAGATTGTGGTGGTGGTGGTGTTGTTGTGGCAAGACACAATCCCCCCCTTAAAATTGGGGCAGCAGAGGGAGGGTCTTCCTGACAGGAGCCCACCCTTTTCCTCCCTCAGAAATGGAGGGGTTGAGAAAGAAAGAGAGTGTTGTTGTTGTTTGTGTGAGGAGATTGTGGTGGTGTTGTTGTTGTTGTGGCAAGACACAATCTCCCCTTAAAATGGGGGCAGCAGAGGAGGGTCATCCTGACAGGAGCCCACCCTTTTCCTCCCTCAGAAATGGAGGGGGAGAAAGAAAGGAGCAGTTGTTGTTGTTTGTGTGAGGAGATTGTGGTGGTGTTGTTGTTGTGGCAAGACACAATCCCCCTGGGGGCAGCAGAGGGAGGGTCCTTCTGACAGGAGCCCACCCTTTTCCTCCCTCAGAAATGGAGGGATTGAGAAAGAAAGGAGAGTGTTGTTGTTGTTTGTGTGAGGAGATTGTGGTGGTGTTGTTGTTGTTGTGGCAAGACACAATCCCCCCTTAAAATGGGGGCAGCAGAGGGAGGGTCCTCCTGACAGGAGCCCACCCTTTTCCTCCCTCAGAAATGGAGGGGTTGAGAAAGAAAAGAGAGTGTTGTTGTTGTTTGTGTGAGGAGATTGTGGTGGTGGTGTTGTTGTGGCAAGACACAATCCCCCCCTTAAAATGGGGGCAGCAGAGGGAGGGTCCTTCTGACAGGAGCCCACCCTTTTCCTCCCTCAGAAATGGAGGGGTTGAGAAAGAAAGGAGAGTGTTGTTGTTGTTTGTGTGAGGAGATTGTGGTGGTGTTGTTGTTGTGGCAAGACACAATCCCCCCTTAAAATGGGGGCAGCAGAGGGAGGGTCATCCTGACAGGAGCCCACCCTTTTCCTCCCTCAGAAATGGAGGGGTTGAGAAAGAAAGGAGAGTGTTGTTGTTGTTTGTGTGAGGAGATTGTGGTGTTGTTGTTGTTGTGGCAAGACACAATCCCCCCTTAAAATGGGGGCAGCAGAGGGAGGGTCATCCCGACAGGAGCCCACCCTTTTCCTCCCTCAGGAATGGAGGGGTTGAGAAAGAAAGGAGAGTGTTGTTGTTGTTTGTGTGAGGAGATTGTGGTGGTGTTGTTGTTGTTGTTGTAGCAAGACACAATCCCCCCTTAAAATGGGGGCAGCAGAGGGAGGGTCATCCTGACAGGAGCCCACCCTTTTCCTCCCTCAGGAATGGAGGGGTTGAGAAAGAAGGGAGAGTGTTGTTGTTGTTGTGTGGTTGTTGTTGTGTGCCAGGCGTTTCTTCTTCTACAAATTTAGTGGGAGGTCTCCAAAATGTGGTGAAACAGGTCTAGGCCAATTTGGGCCCTCTACCCAGGTGTTGTGGACTTCCAACTCCCACCGTTAACAACCTCAGGAGCCCCTTCCTTTCCCCCCAGAGGCCTGAGGCTGTTAGGAATGGTGGCAGTTGAACACCTAGGTCAGGCCTGGGCAAACTTCGGCCCTCCAGGTGTTTTGGACTACAACTCCCACAATTCCTAACAGCCTACCGGCTGTTAGGAATTGTGGGAGTTGTAGTCCAAAACACCTGGAGGGCCGAAGTTTGCCCAGGCCTGAGTCATAGAGGATCCACGTTGGCCCAGGCCTGTTGTGAAACGATCTGACCTGTGCAAAATTGGGGGAAGGAGGAGGAAAGGGAAAGAGTATTGTTGTTGTTGTTGTTGTTGTGACTGGAGCTGACTTTCTTCAAAATGGGGGCCTGAGGAAATGTTGTTGTTCTTGTAATGGCAGATTCTTGTAAGCAGCCCAAAATGGGGGCAGGAGTGGAGGGATAGGTTGTGGTTGTTGTGACTGGAATTGACACCCCCCCCCCCAAAATATAGTCCTGGTAGCAGCCCAAAATGGGGGCAGGAGGGGAGGGGATAGGTGGTTGTTGTTGTGACTGGAATTGACCCCCCCCCCCTTTCTCAAAATATTGTCCTCGAAGCAGGGGGCAGGAGTGGAGGGATAGGTTGTGGTTGTTGTGACTGGAATTGACCCCCCCTTCCCCCCCCTCAAAATATTGTCCTGGTAGCAGCCCAAAATGGGGGGAAGGAGTGGAGGGATAGGTTGTTGTTGTGACTGAAGCTCACCCTCTTCCAGAGGCAATTTCCCTTTCCTCAAAATGCTGTCCTCAATGCAGCCCAAAATTAGGGCAGAAGGAGTGGAGGGAAGGGTTGTTGTTATTGTTGTGACTGGAGCTCACCCTCTTCTAGATAGAGGCCTGAGAAAATGTTGTGGTGTTGTTGTTGTTGTTCTTGTTGTTGTTCCAAGAGGCGATTTCCCTTGTTTCCTCAAAATGTCTTCAAAGCAGCCCAAAATTAGGGCAGAAGGAGTGGAGGGAAAGATTACTGTTGTTGTGACTGGAGCTCACCATCTTCCAGATGGGGGCCTGAGAAAATGTTGTGGTTGTTGTTGTTGTTGCAATAGCCGATCCCACCCCCTTTCTTCAAAATACTTCCCTCAAGGCAGTTCAACATGAGGGCAGAAGGAGCGGCAAGATATTTCCCCCCTCTTTCCTTAAAATAGGGAGAGAAGGAGATGGCAGAGTCCTGGCAAGAGACAACATGCTTCCGAAATAGGGGCAAGAAGAGAGGGAGTTGTGTGGCAAAATGTTGTTGCAATAGGATTCCGACTTGTTCAAAATGGGGCAGTAAGGAATGGGAGAATTGCTGAGAGTCTTCCAGGCTGTTATGGCCATGTTCCAGAAGCATTATTTCCTGACGTTTTTCCCACATCTATAGTAGACATCCTCAGAGGTTGTGAGGTCTTTTGGAAACTAGGCAAGTGAGGTTTATATACCTGTGGACTCTCCAGGGTGGGGGAAAGACTCTTTGTCTGTTTGAGGCAAGTGTGAATGTTGCAGTTGACCAGCTTGATTAGCAAAGTCTTACAGCTTCAAAGCCTGGATGCTTCCTGCCTGGAGGATCTTTTGTTGGGAGGTATTAGCTTGTCCTGATTATTTCCTGTCTGGAATTCCCCTCTTTTCAGAGTGTTGTTTTTCTGGCCTGATTTTTGAGTTTTGTTTTTTTAAAAAAAAATACTGGTAGCCAGATTGAAATTCGCAAGCATGTGGACAATTTCAACAGAAAGAAGGAAACCAAGAAAATGAACAAAATCTGTTTAGAGGGGGAGAGTGTTGTCATGACAAACCACCATCAAAATGTGAAGGGAGCCCCCCCTCAAAATGAGGTCAGGAGGAGAAGGAAAGAATGTTGCTGTGAGGAGATAATCCCCTTCAAATTGGGGTGCATAGGAAGAGGATGAGAGAGTGTTGTCATGACAAGAGCTGACAACCCCCCTCCAAAAATGAGGGCAAGAGTAGATAGTATTGTGACAGGATGTGACACCCCCCCCTCTCAAAATGGGAGCAGAAGGGGGAAAGAATGCAGCTTACCTATTAGGGTAGCTTTGTATGTTTGGTTCAAAGAAGCCAGGACAGGCAAAACCAGAAAGGAATGGCTTCAAGGCCCCCCTTTTTCCCCCTTCCCACTTTCTCAGGCCATCAGGCAGGAGGGGGGGGGGGTTGGGCTTAGACAATGGGGAGCCCCATGGAGTCACTTGGAGATTAGGAACAGTGCCCTCTTTGCAGGGCAGGCTTTGCAGGCTTGGCCTTCCTTCTCTTTAACCCCCCCCCCCCTTTAAAAAAAATCATTAATTTTACTAGGGTGGAGTTGGGCCTGCTTTTGTAGATGGGCTTTTGTCTGCCATGTTTCTTGATCATCCTTTCTCTATCCCTGCACCTTAGTGGCAATGGCCTAGCCTTTTAGAAAGGAATTTTGATTTTTTTTATTTTTGCTCCTCTGCCCTTCCTGGATGGGGGGTGGTGGTGGTGTTTGGAAGCTGGTTTGACAAGTGGGTCTCTCCCCTCATTGGAGAAGCTCCTGCTCTTGTCTCGCTTCACCTGATTTCCACGCCTAAGAATCCAAAAGTGTTTTTATGGTGCTGTGATGCTGGATGTCGTCTCACAACCATTGGTGAGTGGGCAATTTTTCAAGGTCTTTAAGGATTCAGATATTGGCCTTTGACTTGTGACTTGTTCTAGGTTTTGTCTTATGCATCCAGGCTTCTTCATCCTCTTTCCTAGTCTCTTTTTTCTTGCCAAATCTTGTATAACTGAAGCACCTTCATGCCATAGATCTATGAGTATATGTGAAAATCTTGAGATTGGCTTCTAGACCGTATACAAAGTTGCTTCAAATTTGGATTGTGCTACAATTGCCGACTTCACTTCTCTTGGTTGAAAATGCATGCATATTATAGTGGATGGGACTGTATGAATCAAAACTGAGAAATAGCTGGCTGTCATTGAGGGGTTCTGTAATTTTTGGAAAGGGTCAGATTTTCATCTTGTGTTTGCCACATTTGAGAATTTGCTTGTTTGCTTCAGTCCTAGACAAAATATCTTTTGAGATCATTTTTAAAAGGTTTGAGTAGTTGTTGTATTCCCATTTTAAAACATTTGTTTTGTTTTGTACAGCATGTGTTTCTCCTTTATTTATAGTTACTTTGTTTAAACAGCCTACAACAAATGAGACTATGCATCTGTTATCCTTTCATGTAACATACCTTGGAAAACATACCTTGTCCTTTATACAAAATGTTACCGACCTATTGATTTTTTTAGATTGCCACTAGTTAGGTAGTATTAGGTGCATCTATTTCATATTTCTCTAAGAGAAAGGTTGTGAATGTCAGATAAACAAAAAACCTCTTCAATTATATATAAAAAGTTTATATGAGAAAATATGAGGGCCTATAATTAGGTGGTCAAGATCTTGAAAGTACTTTTTATTTGTGCATTGTGCATCACCATGTCACTTTCTAATTCATAAATTAACCCCTTTTACTATTAAGCTTGTGTATAGTTTTGATAATGCATATTTTTTCCTATGTGCAGTCTTACAAAGTTTTATTTGTAGGAACAAGATCACTTTGTCTGTGTTTTGACTACGCAGGTTACTGCAAACATAACTGAAATATAAATAAGATACATAGAAAGAAATACATCTGATATCACTTTATTTATGACATCCCTAATGTAGTGCTAAAGGCTAATCATAAACATGCCCAATTTGAGTTGAGTGGGTCTTTTGCTAGGTGTAGGTTTGCAGCCCCAAAACTAAATTAAATGAAGGAAATCTGATATATGCTGAGTAACTGTAATCTAACTAATCTAGCTCATTAAAACACTTCTACAACTGAATGAGTCCAGTCAGAGCAGTATCCAGAACATTTTTTTTTAAGAAAAGGAGCGCTTTATTAGTGAGATATAGCAATTCTAATGCAGGTCATAATCATGTGCTGAATTCTAGAAGAATGTCACATCTGAGGTTTTCTATGTTACCTTGTTTCTCTGCATGTATAGAATAATTTTGATGATGCCAGAGACTTATTTACTTGGACATGTAATTATACATACAGTTTTTGTTGCATACATTTAGAATATGAGTATTTATATGGAATAAGAGAATCAATGTAATGTAGTAGTTTGAGTGCTGTAGCAAGACTATGGAGACCAGGGTTTAACATTTTGTTCAGCTTTGGATACCTGCAGGATGATCTTGGGCAAGTTACACACTCTTAGAATCAGAGGGAGGCAAACACAACCCCACCCCAAACAAATCTTGCCAGGAAAATCCTATGTTGGATTCACCATAAGTTGGAAACAACTTAAAAGCACACAATAACAAATACAGAATTATGCACTTGATGGTATTTATGTAAATGTTTATAGTTGTAACTCTATATGACAGCAGTATTATGATTGTTGTCTTAATGTACATGTAGAATTGAATAGCTTGACTGGTTTTGCAGCTATTAAAACTTGCTAGCAAGGCCTCCATGTAAGGATTAATCCATTGAGCTCTTGAATAAAACATTTTACAGTCTGTTTTAATTGATGGAGCCTTTCCTGAGAGTACAAGTTGCCTTTTCAAAAAAAAAAAGTCTTGGGTCAAGGAAATGATAAATGACACCCCTAAAGGATTATGAGGTAAATTGGCAAAGAAGCCACCTTCCTAACATAGTTCAGTGCTAACTTATTTTCAGTATGTATAGTTTAACATTGCAAAATCAGAATTAAAGGTAAAAGCGGAAAAACCGCAAATAAAATAAGCCACGTTTTAACCTGAGAGAACACCTCCCTAGGGCTCTCTAAATCCCCCAGAAGAAGTTGGATCATGCTGGATGATTTGCAAATGTATGTAGAAGTATTCTCTCTAGGAATCTCTTAACTCCTTCAGCATAATTCATTTTCCTGCTGGGGGCCTAAAGAACATAGTAAAATCAAATTCATGAATAATTAAATCACAAGTTAAATCCACAAATGTGAATGCTAATAAACAAAAGTGTCAGAGCAAGAGGGTGAAGTGTTCAAGCCATCTGAAGGCAGGGTCTGTTGTCCTGTGGTAAAAGTTTAGTGTTTCATCCATACCGGCATAGTTTGCATAAATATAACTGTTTTATGGAATCTTGGTGCTAGTCTGAACTTACCCTGGGGTTTCTTGGTAAGGCTTGTTTAGTAAGGGTTTCCCTTTGCCTTTCTTTGAAGCTGAGATGGCATGGCTTGCCCAAGATCACTCAGTGGGTTTTCGTAGCCAAGCAGATATTCAAACCCTATTCTCCCAAGTTGTAGTCCAATGCTCAAATCACACTTGGTTCATCTGATTGAACAAGATTTTATAAAGTAGCTTTTCCCAAGCTTGGGCTACAATGCCCATCATCAAATGTAGGCTCTTGTGATCATGTTCAATTATTCATGAGCGTGAATACCCAGCAGCTACAATAATGCGACCTTTGGATGTGCTGCCAGCCCCAAGATTGAAAAAAGCATGGATTATTTAAAAACTCTTTTTTATTACAGATGGATGGTGATAACTCTACAACAGATGCTTCTCAGTTGGGAATTGCTGGAGATTACATTGGTGGAAGCCACTATGTGATACAGCCTCAAGATGGTAAGTGCCATACACATAATAATGAGAAAGCTCTCTGGGTTGTGCCACATTATGTCCTTTCACCAGCAAAATGGATATAGCTGGTGGATCAAAAGTGTATCTTAAACATTCTTTAATATTAATAATCAATTGGAATCAAAGTAGCTGAAACATCAAGTAAAAATATGAGACAATCATTTTAGGAGTTTTTAATAACAGTTTTTATTATGATCAGATGCTAATGACCTACAATCA
Organism: Anolis apletophallus; assembly: GCA_030556195.1. Lineage (NCBI taxonomy): Eukaryota > Metazoa > Chordata > Lepidosauria > Squamata > Anolidae > Anolis > Anolis apletophallus. Next base: position 108,036,403 of record JARBWK010000009.1, read on the forward strand.
ATAGTGTGCTTCCATATACAACAAAACCACAATCTGGGATTTTTCTTTCTTGCTGCAGCCTTCAAGTGTAAACCCCCCATGTATTTTATGGCATCAAAAATCTGTCCCAGAGGACAAGATTTTTAGGATGTACAGAGGCATGCAGGTGAAAGGGAATTACTGATTGTGATGAAAGCACTGAAAGACAGCAAAAGTAGACCATTGTGTTCTGGAAAATTTGCTAATACAAAATATAAATATGCTGTCAGAAATTCTCAGTGTATGTGGCTAATACTTACGTTGCATTTTTAGATACAGAGGACAGCATGAATGAACATGAAGACACAAATGGCTCTAAAGAGAGTTTCAGAGAACAAGATATATACCTTCCAATTGCAAATGTGGCGAGGATAATGAAGAATGCCATACCTCAAACAGGAAAGGTAATATCTTGAATAGAAAGCTTTGCTAGTATTCCTCAGCATTTATGGGATCAAGAAGCTTGGGTTATTTCAAAAGACATTCACAACTGTATTGTATTCTTTGTGGTGTTAAGGCCAAAGATTGTGAACTGTTTGAAATGTGATATCACATACCCTTTGTTCTTTTGCATCTCTATAAAAACCGAAATAAAATTTCTCTTTTTCTTCTCATGGTAAATGTACAAGATTTCAATGACAAATTGACTGGCATTCTTAAAATAAGAAGTAAGTTGTCTTCTCACTGATCATACAGGGGGAAATATCATAATTAATTCCAAATTCTCAGAAGCATTTTTTGTGTGATGCATTAACTTTATTCAGGTTTTACGAGATTAATTCTCTGGAATGTTTAATTTTGTAGGCAGTTTACATTGGATTTACTGGTGTGTTAATTTATATTATACTGACAAATACTATTGACTTACTGGATATAAATTATGTATTTTAGATTGCGAAAGACGCAAAGGAATGTGTACAAGAATGTGTGAGTGAATTCATCAGCTTTATAACGTCAGAAGCAAGTGAGAGATGTCACCAAGAAAAACGGAAGACTATAAATGGAGAGGATATTCTCTTTGCCATGTCCACCTTGGGATTTGACAGCTATGTTGAGCCGTTGAAATTATATCTGCAGAAGTTCAGAGAGGTTTGTATTCTCTTCCTTCCCATTGGAATGCCATTTGCAATGCTTTGCAGAATTTTATTCGTTGCAGTTGACTTGTAATGAGTTTTAGCACACTAGGATGACTGATCAATGTGTTGCAAGATGAGCAACCTAGCCTAGCCTTCCCTAGACTGTTGCCTTCCAGCTGTGTTGGTCTAAAATCCCATAATCTTCAACCATCATTTATCAGCCATGTTGGCTTACAGTAATGGAAATATAGAGCAGAACAGCTGAACAGTATGTTGGAGAAAACTGACAACTGATTTTTCATTGGTAGTAAAGAAAATATATTTATTTGGATGATATGTACAGGACAGAGTAACAAATTATTTACATAATTTTCTGTTCTTACATGTGCCCTGTATAGTGTAGTATACAGTGGGACTGCTGTATTCATGGCTTTACAATCCATGGATTCAACCCGGCCATAGATTGAGATGTACACAATACTGTACATTTGAATATGCAGTTGGAAGCACTCCAGCCACCCCAACAACTACACACTTCTGCCCTCAGAGTTCCTTCACAAAGAAGAAGCAAGTAGCCCCTTCCTCCACGGTTGCCTTATGCCACTCTTAAATGAACATTTTTTCAGTTTCTGTGCAAAACCCGTGAGTGAACACTTTCACTTTGTGAGGCTTGAAGAGAATCAGGCAAAATGTATTAACTAAAAACTGGCATAGGGCAACAGTGATGGTGGAATTCTTAGAACCCTTTCCCAAAGAATCCAAGTAGCCACTCTGTCTGATGATTCTGCAAAAGCACACTCTCCTCTTTGCATTGTTTGGGGACCAGCCACCCAACCAGAAGGTGACTTCCCAAGTCTGGTGGCCTGTGCAGCCAAACCTGGCTGAGAACAAGCATATGAGTGGCACTTGGATGAGCCACCACTGACATGAGGGCACTGCTTTCTGCCCTGCTCCCTTTTTTTTGTTAATTTAGGTAAATGAAATCACAGGTACCAGTACTGTGGGTATGGTGGGTGTGCTGTATTTGCATGCAATTTTTTTCTTTTTTTCTTTTCTTAAGGCCATGAAGGGAGAAAAAGGTATTGGAGGGGCAGTTGCTACAGCAGATGGGCTCAGTGAGGAACTCACAGAAGAAGCATTTAGTAAGTATTATTACCATTATATTTAACATGATTGGAAGGAGCTCGTTAACTTTAGCTAGTATTTGTTAGAAAGGTTTACAATAAACAGGATGCAGAACTACTGTTACTGTGTGTCACTTGCATACAAATATTTGGTAGCTAAAATGAAATACAGGTTGTAGGATATACCTTCTGGGCTGTAACCCACGTGCGTGGATATAATTAGTTGTCACCAATTCTGATCAACACACAGCTGAATGTGCAGATTGGTTCTGCTAAAGATTGGATTAGAGATAAAGTGAAATGTCTGTGTTCATTGTACTGGTCTTTAATAAGTGTTAGGAATCGAGTTTGTTAACTTCATTGGATGAGTTATTGAATTATAAGGAAGAAATGATACTGTTCATGTAGAGGTGAAATTTATTTTTGAGTTTACTTGAATTTAGCTATGGTGAGCAAGGATAGCAAGCAGAACATTGTCTCTGTGGCACAACCTGTCCCATTCAGCAGGACCTGTGGACTATGTAAAACATTTTCAAGACGCTGGAGGTGCTACTGTTTCTGCTAGCCCAGTTATATACATATATCTGAATATAGTCCAGAAATACTTGTTTTATATCACTTTTTTAAAGTCTGAAATGTGCATGTGCAATTTTTTCAGAGGAGTAGAACTATGCATGTGGCTGGAGGATCTCCTTGTTCTAGAAACATTGTTCACAATAAGAACATAAGAACATAAGAGCCATGCTGAATCGGACCTCAGCCCATCTAGTCCAGCATTCTGTATCACACAGTGGCCCACCAGTTGTACACGGGGATCTCGAGCAGAAGGGAGGGCAAAACCCTAACCTGCTCCCGCCCCCCCACAACCAGTACCCAGGGATATCCTGCCTACCTCAACCAACTCCGAGGTGGCACTTGAATGTCCTTTTCAGTAACTACCGATACACTTGGTATCCATGAATCTGTCTAATCCTGCCTTGAAGTTGTTCAGGCTGACAGCTGTCACAACCTCTTCTGGAAGTAAATTCCATAACCCAATGACCCTCTGGGTGAAGAAATATTTCCCTTTATTAGTCCTAATTTTCCTACCTTGGAGCTTCAGGGAGTGCCCTCTAGTTCTAGTGTTTTGTGACAAAGAAAATATTTTTTCTTTATTCACCTTTTCTATCCCATGCATGATTTTATACACTTCGATCAAGTCACCTCTTAGACGCCGTCTTTCAAGGCTGAAAAGACCAAGGCGTTGCAACCTGGTTTCATAAGGGAGCTGCTCCATCCCTTGGATCATTCTTGTTGCCCTTTTCTGTACCCTTTCCAGTTCAGTTATATCCTTCTTAAGGTGCGGAGACCAGAATTGTGACAGGTTTGATTTATTGGGAGAGCTTGTGCATGTTCATGTATTAAAGAGTATTGGCAAACACAGACAAATATAAATGCTCCATAGTATATGAAGGAGCAAGGTTTCTGTTTGCTTACAGGAGAGTGTTGGACATGGTGAAAACTCTACCCTGGTTAAGGCGAATTTTGCATGATGTGTAGCAAACTGAAAATATTCATTTGCAATGTGGAGTGGAAATGTCAGTAGCAAAAGCAGCTGCTTATTCTCAGCTGAACTTTGTATTTTTGATTAGGTGTTCTGCATGTTTTCTTACAACAGTTTGCTTTCAAAACAAGGTGGTACTCAAGTTTATTCAGTGTTGAACTATTTTTTGTTTTGTTTTTACACGAGTCTATTAAGTAACATCTGGTGTATCTGTCATCTTTTAAAAACATGTTGGAACAGAATAGATTTAATTTGGCCTTCTGCATTTGCAGGAGTTGGGGTGCAGCATCTCTGCGAACGTGTGAAAACAGCAAATATCTCTAGGCCCTCCAAACATGTATGTTACAAACTATAGTTCCCAGCTGCTGCTGCACAAATCTCCCTTAGTGTTATGGTCCTTCTTGAGCAGGAGGAGGATAACAATGAAGGAGATAGTGCAAGAAGACCAAGCTGACAGCAGTTCATCCTCCTTTTCCACTTGTCTCATTTCCCGCCAACCCTGGCCTGTAACTTCCTTTGCTACTTTGATATCATGACACCTCTGCCTCGCTCCAAGCTACCTCCACCTGTATTTCCCCTTAACACCTTCTAGGACAATGACATTGAAGGAGATAATCAAATCTGTGGAAGTTGAACTCACACAGATAAAAGGCTGATTGTATTTAAGTAGTAGTCCAATAATTGTATGCTGAGCATGCTTTTATGTTTAATGGTGAATATGGTAAATTGGTATTATTGTATATTATGTATGGGTACCTTAATTAAATTGCTTTTTTCTCTTTTTTAAGCTAACCAGTTGCCAGCGGGTTTAATAACTACAGATGGCCAACAGCAAAATGTTATGGTTTATACGACATCTTATCAACAGGTATAGTTTACCCAACTTCTGTTTCTCTTTGTTAACATTTCAATACTCCAACTTTTCTGCAGCACAATTCTAACTATTGAATTGGTAGAACAGTTAATAATCATTTTGCTAGTTGGGCCTTTGATCTTACTTTATTTTGCATTTCCTAGATTTCCGGTGTTCAGCAGATTCAGTTTTCATGATGGAAGAAGACCTTGGATTTGGGGACATAAGAAAATGGTCAACGAACTAGCAAATGCTAGAGGAAAGGAAAATTTAGTTTGAAATGACTGGTAAAAGAGAGAATTGTCACTTTGTATATTCAATAGCTGTAATGTAGCTGCCTGAGGCTTGACTAATTGAGGTGTGAACTCAAATCTTTTTTCATGAATGATTTTAAAAGAAATTGGATTTTAAAGGTATTAAACTATTTTTGTTTTTGTACAAGAGTTTGTTGCTCTGTATAACTCCTGTATGCATTGTATATTGCAATTTACTACTGTCAGAGATTTGTAGACAGTTTCTTATTTTCATATTGAATCATGTTACTTTTGTAATTCTAGTAAACAGCTGGGTTTAAGTCTTGTTTTACCCTTTGAATAAAACATAAGGGTACAGTTCATTTTGAATGCAAGTTGCCTTTCTTATAAAAAACGAGATGACCTTTTCTTTTGTAACTGTCTTGCATGACTAAGTTACAATAACTATTTATTAATATTTTAACTTTGAAAGGGAATTCCTCAAGCACTAGCAGTTCAAAATCTCCCAATTTTTAAAAGTGTAATAATAGAATTCATGTGAACCTGGAAGGAACCAGTCTTAGAACTTAGCATTAGAAGCTTGATACATAATCTTGGAAGAGCTGCTTTGCACAATTTAAATAAAAGAGATGGGGAATTTGACAAACTGACTACTTGTGTGCAGGGCTAGTTGTGTTATTTGTCTGGAGCCCAGCAGCAGTGTTAACTGTACTTTGTAGTGCAGTCTATTTTGCAAGAACTAGAGATATGTAGTACAATTTTTGTTGATCCCATTGATTTAGGAGGCATTTGCCTCATTGTTTTTGGAATAAAACCCATTTTAATTTATGGTCTCTTTTTAAAGAAACCACATTCTCTTTACTCAATTTTGACAGTTTTGGTAATTTTTCTTTTTTAAAATAAGGTTCATTTACATTTCAGTCATCAGTGGGATTTCAAATGATGATATTATCTGTAGAACAGGTGAAACTGTAAGCATGTGTCTGACTGGATCTGAAATGGGATACCCGAGCTTTGACATTGCTGACTGTTTCCTGACTTTGCAATAAATTAATCTACCTAAATAATTGTACTTAATTTTGTAGATGTACAGATTGTTCCAAAGACAGCGCCAGTATGTTATTACCTAGAATGGAATTATTCTGGCAGTACTGAATTGTACTGTTGCTGTTCTAATGCTATGATCATCAGCAATTCATGGTATTTGTATGAAAAGATATGATCCACTGTAGATGAAATGGTAGCTAAGGATGGCATATCTGGCTTCTGAAAAACCATGGCCTAGCATCAAGACTTTGAAAATGAAACAACTATATTTCACTTTTCCTCTCTCTTTCTCCCTTTCATTGGAGCTTTAAGCTGTCATCCTTCTTCACGGCAGCTCTTTAATAAAAGTAACTAACATACGGAAAAACCAGTGTGGTATAGTGGTTTGAGCATAAAACTATTAGAGACATGGGTTTATATCAGTCATGAAAAGTTATTGAATATCCTTAGGCCAGTGTTTTTCAACCTTTTTTGATCCGTGGCACACTTTTTACATTTACAAAATCCTGGGGCACACCACCAACCAAAATGACACAAAATGACACTCTAACACAGTAATACACATAGTTAATATGTTTTTAAATGTATTTATACACTCAGTGTGAAACCTGGGCCTGTTTCGATGAACACAACATAGATATCCTGGCAGGAATGGCAGAAAGACACACACGAAGTTCTTGCTCAACAGCTGTCAGTCTCTCTCTGCTTTTGGTTTTTATCGCAGTCAAGCTAGAGAAGCTCATCTCATGTGGTTGAAAACGGGAGCAATGTCAAAATAGCTTTGTTGGCCAGAATGGGGAACTCCCTGGCAACAGATAACCAAAAACTGTCCAAAGGAAGATCAGCAAATTTTAGCTTTAAACTACGATCTTGATTCAGTTAAATTTATAGTTAACACACAATCAAAGAGCATCCTGAACTCCGCAACAATGAAATTGAACCAAACTTGGCATATTGACATTACCAACAGAAAGTACTGAAAGGGTTTGCTTTGGAATTGACCTTGAGTTTGGAAGTTGTCGTTCACCTACACCCAGAGAGCACTGTGGACTTTAACAATGTTATGTTATATTGTTGTTTGTTTTCTATTCAGAATCACAATGTTGGAAGGAGGCTCACCACTTTAGGTCCCTAAAACAGTCATGGGAAAACTTTGGCCCTCTGGGTGCTTTGGACTTCAACTCCCACCATTCCTAACAGCCTGAGGCCCTTTCCTGCTTAAGTGACTGAGGGGGGGAAGGAAAAGGGCCTGAGGCTGCGAGGAATGGTGGGAGTTAGAGTCCAAAACATCTGGAAGGTCCAAGTTTGCCCATGCCAGCTTTCGACAGAGACCTCTTTCTTCCCCCTCCTGCCGAACACTTTTTCTTCTCCACTTGGGCTCCCTTCTTCCCAGCCTCGCTCTGCTCGCTTTGCCTTGCTTTGCTCACACTGCCGCTTCTGCCACCATTTTGATCCAGGGGGGCAGCATGAGTGTGTTCAGGCGGGGAGGGGGGAAGATGTGGGGCAAGTCTGTGCAGTAGCACCCGCATGGGTCACATCTTCCTCCCTCCCCCCTCCCCTCCTGAGCAAAGCGAGGCAGCAACGTGAGTGAAGCGAGGCAAAGCGAGCAGAGCAAGGCTGGGAAGAAGGGAGCCTGAGTGGAGAAGAAAAAGTGTTTGGCAGGAGGGGGAAGAAAGGGTATTGGAGGTTCCAATTTCCCACGGCACACCTGATGATCGCTTACGGCACACTAGTGTGCCCCGGCACACTGGTTGGGAAACACTGCCTTAGGCAAGTTACACTTAGTCCCAGAAAAACCCCTGATAAGATTGCCTTAAGCTCACCATAAACTGGAAACTATTTAAAGGCATGCATCTATATGGATTTTGTGAGCTACTTTTTTCAAGTTAAATCTGACTTCTGCTCTGATTTTTCAGACCTGTAGGTTGGACATGCAGTAGGCCATGGGAGCTTTAATATATAGTAGAATTAGTATAAGTAAGTTCTGTCACAGGCCAGGAATGGATAGTAGAAATAATCAGTTATGGGTGTGATGAGAAAAATCTTCACATCAGATACTTCACCCCTCTATCTTTCCCTACTCAGAACAGTACTAGCAAATACTATAGTGAGCCAGAAAGTACAGAGACTACTGCAAATGGACCAAGCCCAGCAGCCAAATGTTATTTTGTTCTGATAATTGTGTCAACTGGCAAACTAGATTTCTGTCTTTCAATGGCTTTCTACCAGGGAAGCTGGTATTATAAAAATGTGAAATTCAAGCTAGGTGAAAATAATTATCTAGCGACAAAACTAGAACATCACCATACAAATCTTATAGCTTATGAACTGCATTATTGGCACTCTTGCAACACACCACCATTGTCCCTATAGCTGTTGTAATACTTGTTTGTAATGTGACAAGAAAAAGGGATTATACTATTTACAAGCTCATGTCAAAGTAATTCTATCTGAGCCAGTAGAGATAAATACTGATTCTCAGTGTGCAAGGGCACAGTTATGATTCAACAACCAAATGGCTTTGAGCCTGTGGATGGGGACACTGCTTGTTAAGGCTCAGCTGTCTTACTTGTGTGATACTTTGAATTCTAATAGGAACAGAACTATACATACTTCATTACTTGAGTGGTTGGTTCCTTTTGTTATGAATTACATTCCCTCCATGTGTCCTTACTTTGACGGAAGTTTCCCATTTTCATCATGATTGCTCCAAATAGCAGATGAGATTGATTAAAATTGTAACTGCTTTCTGTGGGATGATATTACATCTATTCTTACAGTCAGTGCAGAATCCTACATATGTCATTGGCTCAGTCTTGATAATAAGCTACCCTTAAGCACTAAAAATACTATTATGGATACAAAGATCTTGCTCATTCACCACTCTAGTAAGTAAGGAAGTAAGTAAAATTTTATTTTTATCCTGCCCTAGTAGCTGATATTTCACCAGGCATATTCAATGTATCTTTGAGCATCTTTACAAGTGAAAATTAATGAAAAGACTGACATTTTTTAGAAAACGGAATTGTCTACATACCAGAGATATATCATCCAACTACATATGCTGCCTCCTATAAAGATGAGCAACAACTTTAATGGTTCATACAGAGATAAAACACAAATAGTAGGACAAATCACTTTATTATTACAAACAATGCTACTTTTGTTGTACAAAATATTGGATTTCTGAGAAGAGAACACATCAGTCACATGTGATAAGACAATCATGATCTGGCTTTACTTATCCCACATTCCAGTTTTTGTTAAAGTCAATGGCTTACCAATGTGCTCTGCTTCAAAATTATGTTCAAATATTGCTATAAATTATACATTACAATGCCTGTTCAGATTATTATATCCCATCTTAATAAGCCAAGATGTGAACTATCCTCTGCTTTGCTGCCCCAGTAATCAGACCAGGAAAGTTCCAATTCATGTTAAAACAAATGCAAAGCATAGCTAGATTCACTTTTCCTAACCATCTGTCTATCTCCATATGTTAATCCTAACTAATGTGTACCTGGTGAACCACAACAACTCAAATTGCCATTGACTGAATGAGCCTACTCTATTTGGGACTAAGAATTGGATACAGTGTTCCCTCACTTATTGCTGGGGTTAGGTTCCAGGACCTCCCGCAATAAGTGAAAAATAGGGATGCTCTATTTTAATATTGATACATTATTTTAGCAGTTATACACTATTTTAAGTCTTTATAAACTTAAAATAAAGTGAAGGAAAGGAAAGAAAGGCCTTTCAAGGCTGGAGGGAGGGAGGGACTGAGGAGGGAAAGAGAATTGGAGTGGCAGCAGCAAAAACCCACAAAACAGCTAAAATACCATGATATATTTTTTTAATTAATATTTTTTGACATCCGTCAAATAGCGCGCCGGCAATAAGCGAACCGCAAAGTAGTGAGGGAACACTGTATAGGCAATTGCTTTCTGAAACAGGACATGGTAGTTAAGTACTGGCTTCCTGGAATACTTAGATCACAAAGATAGGAGCACAATCACCAAGCAAGTCAAAGGTATTTCACATTGGCTTTCAAGTTGCAGTATCATCTGAATTAGGCCGGTTTCTTGTTCATATAGCTAGATATAGTCAAAAAACACCTTAAATTGAAGTGATACAGTATCTCATAAACATCATGGACTTCTAGTTATAACTTTCATACTAAGTATATTATTCCTTGACATTACTACATGATGGATTCAGATGTATACAAGATGTTACACATTTTACAAAAACAAAAAGTTTCTATTAGTTTCTCAAATAGTCAACTTTATATTTTGAGTGAACTTACAGTGGGTACGATAGCCAAATCTAATGATTAGAGACTAAAATAGGATTCAAATATAAACTCTAAATTGAGATTTATACATTTTAAGTGCTATTGAGAGAAACAGGCCCACAAAAATAGTTATATAGTATAAAAATGGGGAGGGGCAACTACAGAGAACTATTAGGCATGTTATTAATATGTTGACTGGGGGAAACTAGACGTGACAAATTATGTAATAGCCTATGGCTAAGAGCATACTTACACTGAAAAGCATGTCTAGATTACCACCATAAATTCACCTTTGGTAGTCATGATATCCTTTTTAAAACAAGTGCAGAAATATATGAACTCAAAAGTGCAAAATACATATGTATTCAACAGATCATATTGTTAAGTACTGTATCTACAAACAAAAGATATTAACTGAATAGCCACACAACAAAATTCTCACATTCTGTTACAATATGCCTCCTATCTCAAAACGAATTGTAAAATTTCACAACTCTTTTTGAGTCTTCCCATATTTATAAAGGTATATCTTTTCACTTCATGGTCATTGGCAGATCTGGATCTAATCCAGAATTGGAAGTAGTGTATCGAAAGACCATAGTGGAGGGAAGCCCACTGCTTGTCTATGACAAGTAAGGGAAGAAACAACACATTCCTGGCCATTTGTGTACCATCTTAGGAAAGCCTCCACCTTTAAAGACTACAACTGCAGAAGTTTTCCAAAATTTGTATTTCACAGTACTGGTTAAGAACAATCTAAGGCAGTCTTCCTCAACTGGTTGCAGTTCCTACTATTTCGAGGTGCAACTCCTCCAGATGTTGTCCTACCATGCCTCACCAATGGCTATGTTGGGAAGGGCAACTGAGAGATGCTATTCAGCAGTACTTTGCCCACCTCTGATTTATAGCTTACGTGATTTTAATTGCTAAGAACGATCTGAATCTTAAGCTTTTTCTGGCATGATCTATTAGGAAAAGGGATTTATCAAAGTAAACAAATAAATGGTTAAAAGGTCCAGTCTGTGCACGTATGTCAGCGAACCAAAGACTAGACATCTTGGCTAGGATCCTGTGTGTGTTTATAGCTTTGGACATGTAGTTTTATGTCCTACTGCTACCCGGTAGTTATCAACTCCCACTGTGGAATTCTGCGGCTGTCGCTTATGGTGGGGAGGGGAAGGCAATTCAGACATACAGAAGCTGTTGATTTCAACTGGTGGGGAGAAGAAATGAGGGCAAGAGTGCACCATTTTTTTCCATTTCCCCCAGGATCTCAAGCAACTGAATCTTCTTAGTCTGAATTCCATCCCCTCCTCTTGTCTTGCTCCTTCTGACAAGGAGAAGGAGCAGCAGGAGCAGCCCTTGACTCGTGCTGGACATGAGAGGTTTTCGATGAAGTACCAAGGTGAGAGAACAGCTCTCTGCCCCCTAACAGGGATTTATGATTTATATATGCATCTGTCATCAACAGGGTGCCAGTCGTCATTAAACAACATAGCCAGCCCTCCACATTCATTGGTGTTAGGGGCATAGGACCCCCATGGAAGTGAAAAATTGCAAATAATGAATTTACTATTTTTTTCTTAACCTGAGACAAATTTCTCCAAGAATTTATAAGTCTTCCTGCATGAGTCTATGGTCAACTTTCATTGGAAGCTGACTACATAATTGCATTGGAGGAACTAGAGATTTTTAGAGTTTTTTTTAGTGAAATCCAAATCTGCAAAAGTCAAAACTGCAAACTGGAAGGGACAACTCTATGAATGGCACTCCTTTTCCAACAGGATGTTGAAAATTCATCTCAGAAAAAGTTAACACGTGAAGTGAAATGCTGCATAACCTACTTCACTGAGCTGACAGTGATGACAACAGTTTGGCATTTGGGGGTTGGTACTAAAAAAATTACTGAATTATAGCTTAAACCTCTTCTGTGCAAAAAATACCACAAACTTTTTAAGGAATAAACAATAGAAAATGCTACTTAAAAGCGCTATAGACATTTCCTATTTTTTATTTCATGGAATTATAGATTGTGCTGCAGGATCTTGCAGTGCTGATCACAAAAACTATGTTCTGATGCACTGAATTGCTTCATGGTCATGTGAACGAGTATTTCTCTCTATATTAATCAGTTCTCAGGATGCAGTTGGAGTACCTTGATCTGAAGTTTTACATTTTTAAAAAATAGACCTTACTGTGTGACTTTCAGCAAGTCACTTTTTCTCAGCATAGATTTCCTGGTCTGAAAATGGGACTACAAGTGGCCTTCCCCAAATAAATGCTGTATGTACAAAGAAATGATTGTATAACACTAGTATTACCATAATCCACTTTTTAGTGATCTTGTAGATCAAGTAATCTCCCATCTTAATTTATTAGGCCTTGGGGGGAAAGCGACGTGCAAAATAATCACTTTATTGCACATATGTATCTAACCAGGTTTCAAAACAAAACACACATTTAACAAATCTCGTTTAGATACGAAAGGGTAAAGTCCACAGGAACCTGCCCAAGAGCTCACATGAATGAATGTAAGTAGCGCTGCTATTCGTAACACAGTGTTCCCAATGGATTGTCCCTTTATGCTCTATTTATCTAGTGTACTGGCATAATTCAGACATTTTACACTATAATTTGGTCAACAACTATCTCTACAATGGCATCTAAATGCCTTTAGTGAGTACACTTGTGTGGTTAGGAACAGATTAACATTCCTATTTAAGAGCTGCTTCCCACATAACACTTTTTGCTACAAAAGGTGTAGGATAAAGATTTACAATGCCATTTGTGAACACCATCCAAGCATCTATTTTGGTGTGTGCAAATGGTTTTGATCCTACATCAATTCAGGAAAAATGTGCAGAGGGTTGAAGCTGGCACATTAGTGAAAACATGATTAACATTAAACCTCATTATTAGGATATGAACATAAGGCCAAAAAAGCCAGAGAAAACTAATGGTAATGTATGCCACAGAAACATGCAAATATGTGCAAATTTGCTTTTAACTTTTACACTAAAACAAATTTTCTGGAAGTAACACAAAGATGTTACAAAGTTAAAATTCACATTTAGTGCAAAATAGCATGAATATGCCAAAACAAAGCATAGAGTTTTCTTTTCCTTTTTTCCCCAAACAAAGCATTCATGATGGAGGACTTTAACGTATAAAAACTGTTGTAAACATTCAAAATATCTACAGATTTAGCATTTCTATGCCCACGAGAAATAGTACGAGTAGTGCATTTACACTGACTTTGCTTTTCAGAACAGGAGTGACTAATTTAACAAGTTGCATATCATTGGGACACTTTCAAAGATTATGTGTTTATAAACACTAGAAATTTTTTTACAAAAAGGAATATATTAAAATATTCTATACATTTTAAGTTACTATAAATGAAAATATTCACCTCACAATAAAGTAGCATGGATATGAAATAGAAGCCAGGAAAAAACACTGACAAACCTACATATAGATCAAGACAGGGATGAGCAATTCCTACACGTTTATGACCTTTTAGTCTGCATTTGGTACACCTTGGGAGACTTGAGGATTGCACCTATTTCTCGTGTGATGTCTAGTTAAGAGTTTGTTGGAAGACTTGCCTCTGGTATCACATTATCTCTACCTGCATTGTAAAATATGGGAACTTTGGCTGTGCTGTATAACCTAAGTCAACCACAACTACTACCATCAGTCACCACTGGCTATGAGAGCTCAGTCTATGAGGACTAACAATCAATCACACAATTGGAAGAGATCCTAAGCGCCATCCAGTCCAACCCCATTCTGCCATGCAGGAACACTCTATCAAGGTACTCCTGCAGATGAGCATCCACCTTCTTTGAAAACCTACACAGAAAGCGACTCCACCATACTTCAAGGTAGCACATTCTGCTGTTGAACAGCTTGCTATCTAACAATGCAAGTTGCATATGTTCCACCTAGAAAGGCCCTGGTTGAATGATCCTGTGCATGTCTACTTAGAAGGAATTCCCATCAAATTCAAGGGAAGCTATTCTCAACTCAGTGTTTACAGAACTGGAGTCTCAAATGGAGAGACATAACATGCTGACCCTGGTGTCCAAAGAAGTGATTAAATGCCCCCCTTTTGTGAAAGAAGTTGCTCATCCCTTAGCTAACCATCATTGTAAGTAAGCCTCATTCTTTAGTTCCTGTCTGGGTAAAATAAGCAGTGCAGAAAAGCACAGGGTCAGTGCAGAAATCAATGCTGAGTTATGCAGAGAGTTTGCCCTTATAATTGTTTTCACCTGCTGCATATCTCTCCCACCGGTAAATTTGAAAACAGTTTTTTGGAAATAACAGCACTCCAAGAATTATACATGTCAATATACTGTAGTAAAGTTAAAGGTTTCCCCTGACATTAAGTCTAGTTGTGTCTGACTCTGGGGATTGGTGCTCATCTCCATTTCTAAGCCAAAGAGCCGGCGATGTCTAGGCCATGTGGCCCCCACATGACTACATGGAGCACCGTTACCTTCCTTATTCATCTACTCACATTTGCTTGTTTTAAAACTGCTAGGTTGGCAAGAAGCTGGGGCTAACAGTGGGAGCTCACCCGGATTCAAACCACCAACCTTTTGGTTAGCAAGTTCAGCAGCTCTGCGGTTTAACCCGCTGTACCACCAAGGGCCCCACGTGTCAATATACCTTTCCAGATTTATCAGTATAAACTTGCACACAAACACTTCCTCCCCCCCCCCCCACTTTTCTGGTATGGAAGATTTGGAATGCATACTGTGGTGGCAAGCTGTGTGTTGGACACAACCGTCTAACAATCGGTGTGGGAAGGAAGACACATCACATGTAGCTAAAATAGATACAATGGTAAATTATGATCAGATCTACCAACAGAAAACATAAATAGTCAATTACTGTGATGAACTTTCTTGGGAACTCTTTTTCCAACTGACCCTCAAGCAGCTGTTCAATTAGGTTTAAAACTTGTCAGTTTGTGTCAAGAGCTGTTTAAGGAGAAAATTAGCACGAGTTCATATCTGTCATTCCTACCCCATCCCATCCCATCTTCTTCTAATACTTTTCTTCCTTTTTAAAAAAATAGTGAAGTTTTAAAATGCAACAGAACATTTACATCTATGAGTCAAATCATAATCTAGCTCAATGTTTTCTGTTCTGACTGACAGTGACCCTCCAAAGTTCCAACCAGGGTCTTTTCAAGTTGTAATTGAAGATGCGCCAGGGATTGAACCTAGGACCTTTCTATGCCAAGCACTTGCTCACTGAGCTATGGCACACTGCTATGAGCTGGAAGCTAATGTGTTGGTGGCTGGGAGGGGTACGTATGTTGGTAGCTGGAAGGAAGACTCTCCAAAAGTTCAAATATATACATAACCCTCTCGATATGAGCCAAGGACTCCACTCTGAGACCACAGTGGATAAAATGGTATAAAAATACAGTCTCTATGGGCCCAGATCTGCACACCTTTATGGCACTGATGCTGTGAAGTTAAGACATTGTAAAACAACATGTTTGGAAGATTTTCGTGTTCTAATTGCTACTCCACAACTTGCTGTAACAACATGATGCTTCTATTTTGAACCTGATGTTTTCGTTTCTGCAAAGAAAGAGAAAATGTGGTTTACAACATCCAGCTTTCAGGGAAGATGTGTTCAGGTTTAATGTGCTTTAGATTTGGTTAAGTCATGTTTGGGAAATGAACCCTTGGGGAAGGGGAAATGTCAAAATAGTTCTGTGTGTTATGGTTGGGGAGGAAACAGGCTGAAGCAGTGGTACTATGATCCAAAAGACCTGCAAGACAGCACTGCAGTTTGATCTTCTCCTTTTATGACAGAATGTTTAAAAACTAAAAGAAAAATGAACAAGGGACTTTTGGAGAACAAACGGAAGGAGACTGCAACAACAACAAACTGCAAACAAGTGTAAAAAAGCAAAACCAGGAGCGAGACGCACCCTCATCTCACACTGCGACAAAGACATAAATGCAATGAAATGGGATGTTCTTATAAGCGTCGTAGAGGTTTAAAAGAAAACTCAGGAGGAAAAGATATAATTTTTTACCCTTCACATTTGGCCTTGTTTAATTCTTCTATCATTTTATACTTTGTTCTATTATGTTATTGTCACTATTTTATTGCATTATTATGTTACTGTTAAGCATTTTTATTTGAAGTTATTGTATGCATTTTATTTTGCCTTATAGTAATTACTTGTTAGCTGCCCCAAGTCCTTTCGGGGAGATGGTGGCAGGGTATAAATAAAGTGTTATTATTTTTTATTATTATATGGCAAGAAGTGGCATTAAACAAGAGAATGTTGGATGAATTCTCAGTGGTGCTGACTTACGTTCCTATGGTCAATCCTATGTCTCACAGGATTCAGGATACTAACTACTGGTTGAGTATCCCATATCTGGAATTCCAAAATCCAAATTATCCATATAGATGGCTGAATTATATTAGCGAAATCACGTTTTCAAACATTAATTAGACATATGAGAGCAAGGCTTGGGCATCTAGGTAAATCATTTCCTTTACCTTGAAGCCACCGAACTTGTGTGGCTGGTCCATATCCCCTCTCGTTCTTGGCTGAGATCCGGAAGACAATGGCAGGTTTGGATGTGTGATCGACATGGGCATTTGCAAGCTGCACAGCAGTCACTGTACATGAGGTCTTAAGGCCACAATAGATTTTCATAAACATAAGCTGACTAGGATTCTCATGGAGCTGGGTGGTTCTTATAGCCAAGTAGGCGGAATATTCCAAGATATTTCCTGAAGGTGAAACAGGAGGCTCCCATGAAAGGTGAATACAATCAGCACTCTGAAGAGGAGGAAATAACATGAACATAATGGACAACTTATATTTCAGATTTACTTTGAATAGAAAGATAATTTTAGGGAGCTAAACATAAATTCAGAAATAGGATTGGTTAAGGTTCCTCATGAGTGTGTTAAAAACGTAACACAGATGGTTGCTGTTAGTTTTCTGGACTGTATGGCCATGTTCCAGAAGCATTCTCTCCTGACGTTTCACCCACATCTATGGCAGGCATCCTCAGAGGTTGTGAGGTTTGTTGTAAACAAAGCAAGTGGGGTTTTATATATCTGGAATATTGAGGGTGGGAGAAAGAACTCTTGTCTGAGGCAAGTGTGAATGCTGCAATTGATCACCTTGATTAGCATTGAAAAGTCTTGCAGCTTTATGGCTTAGTTGCTTCCTGACTGGGGGAGTCCTTTGTTGGCAGGTGATGAGCTGGCCCTGATTGTTTCCTGTCTGGAATTTCCCTGTTTTTGAGTGTTGTTCTGATTTTAGAGTTTTTTAATACTGGCAGCCAGATTTTATTCATTTTCATGGTTCCCTCCTTTCTGTTGAAATTGTCCACGATTGTGGATTTCAATGGCTTCTCTGTGTAGGCTGACATAGTGGTTGTTAGAGTAGTCTGGTATTTCTGTGTTCTCAAATAATATGCTGTGTTCAGGTTGGTTCATCAGGTGCTCTGCTATGGCTGACTTCTCTGATACTGTTAATCTTCAACTGTCATCTGCCCAAGACAGCATAGCTAACAGCAAGGGATGATGGGAGCTGAAGCCCGATATTACTTGGTGAACTGCAAATTTGCCACCTATTTCTATCACTGTTTCAACTTGGGATAAGAGCAAGCTGCCAAATTGCCTTTCCAGGCCTGCACAACACTAAACCTATCCACCAGATTTCATGTTCATTTCTCACCTTGCTAATTTTGACAATGGAAGGCGCGCCAGGAAATCCAGGGATGCAGGTTTTGAATTCACTGACTTTACTGAATGGCCCTACGCCACAGCCATTGATTGCAGCAACTCTGAACCTGTATAAAGTGCCAGGGGTAAGATCCTGTTTCTTAAGTAAAGTGTCACTGGGAACATCTACATTGTCTCCCTAAGCAAAACAAAACAAAAAGGAACAAAATCATGTATTTGCTTGATAATTTTAAGTGTCCAAAGAAGCAAACTATAGCATGTCATCTTTGCAGAATGGGCATCAAGAACCTGCAGTTGATCCATCTTATTTACACAATACACCTATTAATGATACTTAGATACGACGAACTGCACTGATCATAGGCTGATTCTTAAATCTTTCATCTAAATCTCTCTCCCTCTTTCTTTATAATCATTGCAGGTGTTTTTAAACTAGAAGATGGATTGAATAAATAGTTACCTTGCTAGAAATAAAGGCCTTTTCTTCTGTTAGTAAATAAAATTGGTTCACTAAACCAGTGTTGCTTTGAAAAATACCAACATCGTGCCACCTTCGTTCCGGTGTTCTCACCCTTGCATTCGACTTGGGTGGCGATGTTTTCTAGGGTTCGGAAAACAAGTTTCATTAAAGTATGGATGGCATACATAGCAATGATTTATAGTACAAGCATACACACATCTTGCATTGCTTGATATAAAGAAGAAAGACAAGGACCTTGTCTTTATCCATACCGGCAACAAATATCCTGCCAACAGTATGGAAAATACACACATTATCACACCAATGGTTCTGAACCTGTGGGTCCCCAGATGTTTTGGCCTTCAACTCCCAGAAATCCTAACAGCTAGTAAACTGGCTGGGATTTCTGGGAGTTGTAGGCCAAAACAAATGGGGACCCACAGGTTGAGAACCACTGACATATGTGCACTGGCATGATATCAGCACCACCAAACATTTTCAGGTATTCAAAACCTATATTACCTCAGCAATATGATTACAATATGGTATCCATGTTACAGTGGAACTGAGGCTCAGAGATATTGAAGCTTCTAAATTCTGATGGCTACAAATCTTTGCCCCTTTTTATTGATTTTATAAAAATATTTAGATAATCACATCTTAATTGCATATATTTTTTCTTTTTTCCATCTGAATTGGGAATATACATTTGTTATTTTCCAAACCAAAACAAAATGTCTCTGCTGATATGGATAGTTCTTCTTGTGCAGCTTTTTAAAATTGCAGTTTATACACATGATATTTCTTCGGTATAACAATGGCAGTATAGTATCTAAACTAACAGTATGTATGCTGTGATCCTATATACTGTATGTTCTTGTAAATGAGCCTTCACTGTTTACTCATCTGCAAAATATTCTACTAGCCTAATGGGTCTGGCAAAGGTAGGATCAAGAATCTTACAGAATCCCCTATTTCTTTTTTCCTTTGGTAGAAAGAAGATGCCATGCTTTGTCTCTTCCAGTTGCCTCTAAACTACTTGTTAAATCAGAAAAAAGGTATCTCAAAGCCACTTGTTTGGGGAACATGCACCTTTTGGGGGAGGGGGAAATGTTGCAAATAACATGAAAAACCTCAAATTTACAGAGGAATATGTTGCACATCGTAGTGAGTTTGAGGACTACCGGTGCAAGCGCACACACATCCCTGCAAAAGCGGTCCTCTCTGCATTAGAGGGAGGGAGACAACTTTAAAACTATGATGCCTATCTACATTAGTTCAACTACCAAAACAAGCTTTATTAGCTAGCCAAAGGCCAACCATTTGGGACATGCCATATTAACTCGCTTTCTTTCACACAGTAACTTACAGGCAATTGTAGAGCTGAACTAATAGAAGTCTCTCTAGCTGAGGGCATTGCCGGCTCTTTAGCTAGAAGAAAAAGAACGCATTTACATTTCAATAAATATAACTTTCATATAGCAGTCTTTGAATGCATTTCACAATAATGCTTCATCAGCATAATTTAAAACACAGAGAGACATTCTTTTTAGAAAGCAGTCCTAAACCGCAATTAATTGTTTATATATTTGTAGTATTTGTATCCCACTTTCCTTCTCACAAGAAGACTCAAAGTGGCTATATGGCAAGAATATAGTTTCATGCAAGTACACACTGAATTGTAGAAACAGGGTGGAATTAATGCATATTGCTAATTTTAATTACTCCCTGACAGAAACAGCAAGCACAAACAGTAAGTAGGTGCAGTGAGATTTGACAGTAAAAGAAGCATGATTAATGAAAGATTTCCAGTATGAATTCCATATTTTTAGATGCGATGAATTTTAGAAATAATGCCCAAACGTCTTCAATACATGGACAAAATAGTTTTACTCAAAATTCATGAACATGGAAACAAACAAGCAAGCAAAACTTCCACAGTGTTTAAATGGAAAATAAAATTATATACTAAGTGAAAAAAGATATCCAAGAAAATGGATTAGCAGAAGGAAGCACTTCTCACAGAAAATTATGTTTCTTGGGAAAGAAATTATTTATTATTTAGATGTTCAGCACCCAGAAACTCCACACTTACAGATGGATGCAATTAGAAGTCACCATAAAATAAAATACAAAAAATACCTAATGAAATGACTAATGCTTCCACAATTGAGAAGGAAGGTTAAGGAATTTAAAATATTTTTAAAGCATTTTTTTCAAAAACAACTAAAAAAGAAACCAGTGCCAATAACTGGGTGATAGAAGACATAGCTCCATTGAATTAGTGTGCACGATAAAGCACTGGATTGCTCAAACTTCAGCCTAATAGGGAAAAATAGGAAAGAGCTTTGGTATACAGCCACTTAAGCCTGTCAACAAACCCATAGTTATATGTTCTATCTGGACTAGGAAATGATGATTAATAGTGTTGGAACCAGGACATCAAACCATGGTTTAAAATTGTTTTAATGTACTGTTCTTTCCCCCAAATCTGATATCTAGTCTTTACAACTCACACAAACTATAGGCAATTGAAGACTTTGTGATTTGTTTGCAGACTTAAACATAGAATTGCCTGTGTGACAAAAGGCTTATTTATATTACAGTTTAATAAGCACTATGCCACATGAGATACAAAGCATTCAGTCTCTGATCACTCTTAGTTACAGTGGAATATTGTTTAATCTGTTTTTATTGTATTGTTTTACGCTTCCTTGTGGTTGCTTGAGATGTTTTTTGATGTAGTTCGATATGCTGTAAACCGTCCTGAGCCAGTTGGAAAGGACAGTATACAAATCGAAATAATAAATAAATAAATAAAGTCACGATGAAAAATAAACAATAAAGATGGTGATATTTTGATTCAAAATATATGGTATGTGAAACATGTCAAACCTTCAGGTTTTGAAGAGGCTACTGTTAATGGAGTTTCATCTTTTAACGCTGCCCCATTTGTACTTGATGACTCAGTTTTAACAGCCTGTTGGGATGCCACATTTTGTACAGTAGAGACAATACTGGATACTGAAGTGTCCAGTTTTTGAGATCTCGAGTCAAAGTCAAGTAATTCAGTCACATTTACTGAAGGGAAAGAGCACAACACATATTATAAGTGACTTCAAGAAGCATGACAAATTCAAGCTTTGGATTTCCCTCAGAAAGGGATATGACCTTTAAAACTAGGCCTGGCTTACAAGTGCAGCAAGCAGAAGTGATAAAATACTGAGGTGTAAGTATGGCCATACCACTTCAGTCTGCAGACATAAATTATGCCTTTTTTGAATTCTCGTTCACAGGGTCAAAAAATCTTCAAAACAACACTGAGAAAAGGTTTATACCAGTCTATATATTACCCTGATCATTCTCCTAATAGGTCCCTGGAAATAACCCGTCCCTGCTTTTGTCGCTTACCTATTGCAGTACTGTACCTAAATGCCAGTCCCATCTTATTTCAATTTGTATCAGTCTTGACCCGGCCTTTTTAATTGTTCCTGACCCATTCCTTTTCCATGCCCTAACAAATAGACATGAAGAGCAGGCAGGATTTTCTCTTTTAATATGTATGTGTTGATGGGTAATTCTATGCTTATGTTGCTGTTGCTGTTATTTTTTTTTGTTCATGTTGCGACTCTGTATGTTTTGATGTTTTTGCTTGGAATCCACCCTGAGTCCCCACGGGGAGATAAGAGTGGTAAATAAATAAAGTTTTTAAAATTATTATTGTATTTCCCTGGCTGTGCTATCCAACTGCAAGGAAGTTTTATGCTTTTGTTACCAAAGCCAACATTTAAAAATATGAGCCCTTATCAACAATGTTATTTTGTACCATCCATTATGAGATCAGAAGACCAGGATCTTCTCCTTATCCCGAGTGCCAAAGTCTATCGCCTTACCTCAACGAGGAGAAGGGCATTTCCCATTATTGCCCCCACACTATGGAACTCCTTATCGTGATCTCTTGGCTTTCCGGAAAGCCTGTAAGACCTGGCTGTTCCGGCAGGCCTTCACAATCTAAGTTGGCCTAATCACATCTGACAACCTCAAGTTAAGTACTGTTGTTAATGCTCTAATGTTTTAATGTATTATCCGCTGTGTTTTGTTTGAATTGTGAGCCGCCCCGAGCCACTTGGGAGTGGCAGCCAAGAAATCGAACAAACAAATAAATAAATAAATAAATTATACTTCCTCATTCAATTTAAATGCAAAGCGTAGCCTACATACAGGATTCAGAATACAGAGATTTGGGAGTTTATTTGCTTGCTTTTAAAACAACACTTATTGAGGTCTAGGCTCCTGTACAACTCCAGAAACTGCTTTCAACATTTCAAAGAGGAAGAAGTATGAGTGGGATTCAAGAACACACAAGATGAGTTCTCCAAGATGAAAACCTAGAGGGCATACAATGTTTTCTTTGGCACAAGTCTTTGTTACTACCAACTTCATCAGATGAAACTGGTGAAGTTGGCAGTGACTCTCCAAATCTTGTGCCAAATAAAATTTGCCAGACTTTAAGGTGCCACAGCTCTTTGCTATTGTTTAGATAAGATAAGCAATCGCTACTACAGACTGGGCAACTGTGCTGGGGATATGGTCTATCTTCCCTTCGCATCCGAAACATACACAAACTTAGCGAGTCGCTGGCAGATTCAGTATTGCCCAATTAAAGTAAATCACAATGAAAAGAAGATATGCTTTAAACACATGGCCATATACTGGAAATGTTTTGAACTTCCTGAAATCATAATTGCTTGTCTCCTGTTCCTATCCATTCCATCATAGCTTCTTCATTCACTGAGGAACCATCTGTTTTCTGAAAACATTGGTTCCGTTCAACTCTACCTTGGTTCATTTACTAAACCAACACTGAAACATATCTTTTTGTCCACTGTACAGCTGGAGCTCACCCACATTTGTAATTCCATTTTCACTGACCACATATGGTCCTCTTACCTAAAGTGCTACCAGGTAAACGTAAAGAGGCACCAGGCTCTTTGGAAACGGAATTGTTTTTCTTTGCGTTGTCAGGTTCCAGAACCTTTCCTTTAGTCTCTGAAATAGAAATTTGTACCTAAACAGGGGGAGCAAACTGAAATTAGTTCACAATAAAATGGTTTGCTATGTCAGCCTCATCATCGGCTTTGTCCCGAAACTGAAGAAAACCTCCAAAACATATGAAGATATACAAAGCTACGCTCCAAGTACCTAGAATCATTTCATACCATGCCTAATAACTAGGATTCCATTTTCAGCCCTTCTCAAAATGGTGAGAATATTACTTCGGGCTGGAATTTTGAGAGGTACTACAGAGGGAAATTGAAGTAAAGGTTATTTGAGTTTGAAGGAGGACAGTCTGTAGACGGCTGGAGACAAAACTGGGCCACAGCTTCCAAGCAGTTTGCGCCTCCTTTAAAAAAAATCTTTCTGCCATTTTCATGAATCTGTATTTCACACACAAGACTTGCCTACCAAAGTACAGAACTGAACAGCAGTATCAAAATTCTGATGGTGTCTGCACTGAGCAAGATCTTTTAATCAGCTTCTGTAGTAATGAGAATGTGCTTGGAGACCATGACGTTCAACATTCAAATGAAGTTATGGCCCCGCCTTACTACATTCCCTCACATTTTGCTGCACAAAGCAATCCCTTAAAAAGATTATGTAGGAGAAAAGGAGGTGAACTTAAACTTAGGCTAAAGGCCCCCCTGATGTTATTGGACTGTAACTCCCATCAGTCATACCCAGCATAGCTAAGATTAATGGCTCATAGGAACTGCAGCCTGCTTACTTATTTAGGTGATCTCTTGTTGTCCATTTGTGCCTCTTCAAATTCTGCAGCACTGCTGGTCACAGCTGCCCTCCAGCTGGAGTGCTCAAGGGACACGGCTTCCCTGTTCTCAGTGTCTATGCCAGAGTTTTTAAGGTTGGCTTTGAGCCCATTTTTTATTCTCTTTTCCTGTCCTCCAACATTCCGTTTTCTGTTCTTGAGTTCGGAGTAGAGCAACTGCTTTGGGAGATGGTGGTCAGGCATCCGGACAATGTGGCGGGTCCAGCGGTGTTGATGGCGGAGGACCATTGCTTCAATGCTGGTGGTCTCTGCTTCTTCCAGCACACTGACATTTTTCCGCTTGTCTTCCCAAGAGATTGGCAGGATTTTTCGGAGGCAGCGCTGATGGAATCGTTCCAGGAGTTGCATGTGACGTCTGTAGACAGTCCACGTCTCACAGGCATATAGCAGGATTGGGAGGACAATAGCTTTATAAACAAGCACCTTGGTATCCCTACGGATGTCCCAGTCCTCAAACACTCTCTGCTTCATTCGGGGAAAAAGCTGCACTTGCAGAACTCAGGCGGTGTTGTATTTCAGCGTCAATGTTGAATTTTGCGGAGAGGTGGTTGCCAAGGTAGCAGAAATGGTCAACATTGTCTAATGTTACACCATTAAGCTGTATTTCTGGCATTGGAGAGAGATTGGCTGGTGACTGCTGGAAGAGCACTTTGGTTTTCCCAATGTTCAATGACAGGCCAAGCTTCTTGTATGCTTCTGCAAAGGTGTTTAGAGTGGTTTGTAGGTCTTCTTCTGACGACGTTGTCATCAGCATATTGGGGTTCTATAGCAGATGTGGTTGTAACCTTGGGTTTTGGCTTTCCGTCTGCTCAGGTTAAATAGCTTGCCATCTGTCCGGTAGACGATTTCCACTCCGGTAGGAAGCTTCCCATCAACAAGATGAAGTATCATAGCGATGAAAATGGAAAATAAAGTTGGGGCAATAACACATCCCTGTTTGACACCTGATTCCACCTTAAATAGGTCACTTTGGGAGCCAATGCTGTCCAAGACTGTTGCCATCATGTCATCATGGAGGAGCCGCAGGATTTTCACAAATTTGTTAGGGCACCCGATTTTTTAATTATTTAATTGAGACCTTTGGAACGATGACGATGCAATGGAAATCGATTTCAATAATGAGATGCTGAGATTTGTATTTATATTTTTAACTACAATGTTTACTTTTATATGACTGTTTTATTAAGTGTTGTGTATTTTATCTGTGGGCATTCGTTGTCATATGTGCATGGCCTCGAGTCACCTTCAGGCTGAGAGGGGCGGTATAAAAATATAGTAAATAAATAAATAAATAAATAATTTTTTGGGAGGATGGTGCAAAGAGTACTGCGATTCACTGTGTCAAATGCCCTTTGCAAGGTCAATGAATGCCATGTATAATGGTTGATTATTTTTCCCTGCATTTTTTCTTGGAGCTGTGGGCAGTCTGCAAGCTGCCCACGGTTCAACTAAAATAATATTTCTTCCCTAACATATTATACATGTTTATAAAATCTTAGCTATATCCCTCATGAATATATACTTACGTTGTTCGGAGCTTTATTGAGAGCTTGGCTGTGAAGATCCAACTTGATTCCTGGAGGAAAGACGATATGCATTAACTGTAGGTTTTGCTGCAGAGAACAAATATCTTTCATGTACATGTGACAAACAGCAGAAGATTGAAGCTTTGAGAAACATTGAGGTCTATTATCCCATTTAAGTGTCACACAAGGATTCAGTTTGTTTTCATATCACTATTAAAAGAATTGGGGGCCCTGGTGGCATAGCAGGTTAAACTGCTGAGCTGCTATACCTAGTGATAGAAGGGTTGGTGGTTTGAATCTGGATTTGAATCCGGGGTGAGCTGTCATTGTTAGCCCCAGCTTCTACCAACCCAACAGTTTGAAAACAAGCAAATGTGAGTAGATCAATAGGTACCGCCTTGGCAGAAAGGTAATGGCACTCTATGCAGGCATGCTGGCCACATGACCTTGGAGATGTCTAGGACAATGCCAGCTCTTTGGCTTAGAAAAGGAGATGAGCACCACCCACCAGAGTCGGACATGACTAGACTTAATGTCAGGGGAAACCTTTACCTTTACTATCAAAAATAGTAATATGAAAATTGTTTCTTATGATAACATATTCAGAACTGAAAACAGAAACATATGGTCTGTTGGACTGCAACTCCCATCAGCATTATCCAGCACAGACTATAATCATAGATAATGGAGCTGCAATACATCTCTGTAAGGGCATAAGTAACAGAGGGGTTCCTATATTACACACAATCACTTTTAAACAGATATGGGCAGCTTATAGTGCACTAAGGAACATTTCAATTCCAGTAGTCATTGCAATATTAACAGTGGAAAATAAGTGGCTCTACTGAATGAAGAGTCAAGGAAGATGGGAGGTCATAAGAGAAACATAAAGAGAAAAACCTTCATGGTTTTTTTCATATGAATATTAATTTTCTCAAGATCTGTCTTCATCCAACCTTCTCTAGCATTCTTTCAATTTTATTAGAATGAGCAAATATGAAACTGAACCCCCCCCTCCCCCGAGTTTATGAAGTTTGAGGAGAACAATATGTTTAATTTTGGGAGGAGAAGCCTCTTGGTGGTCTCTCATCTGTTCTAATTAGGGCTGAGCTTGTTAGCTTCCAAGATCAGATAGGATGTGCACTTCAGGATATTTAAGCCCTTATCCCATCCCCCCACCCCAGTATCAGCTCAAAATTGATACACACCACAAATGTTTAAGAAAGAGTAAGACGCCTTACAACCGTTTTGCCAGTAATTTCAATGAATGTTGAAAAACCATCTGTATTACCTGAAGATGCCTCAGGAACCACAGTAATGGGCATTTCAGCCACAGGTGTTGGAACATCCAAATTCAGCTGAAGGAGATACCCCTCCACAGTAGGTACTTCATCCCACTTAACTTGAAATGAATTAGTAGTTGCTCTGATGAGCTGTACCTGCGAGGGTGCTGGTGGTTTCTCTTAAAGAAGAACAATGAGCTCCAATTATATTAGGACAGTTTAAGATCCCCCAAGAGACCCAAGATGTATGCTACATTCTACAGAATAAAGATAAAAATCAGTTTTTGTACCAGTGGTAACTATAATATCAAATTCATACTCTTCTAGACCTTAGAACAATAGCTTGGACTACAGGGAATTTATTTTATTTATTTATTATTTATTTATTCCATCTTGTATTCCGCTCTTCCCTGCAGGCTTGGGGCGGATAACAATATAAAATTCGGCTAGCATGTTACATACATGTCGCCATACAATAAAAACAGACATAAAACCACATAAAACATCAACATAGGTCCCGAGTGTGGTAGTATTACACATTATAGCAATCCCTGGACTAGGTACTGCTTATACAGATGAGTACGTTCAATGTTCGCCTAGCCGAAGGCCAGTCTAAACAGAGCAGTCTTACACATCCTACGAAACGGGATAAGCTCCGTGGCGGCTCGGGCATCATCCGGGAGAGAGTTCCAAAGAACCAGAGCCGCCACAGAGAAAGCCCTCTGCCTGGTTGCCGACAGGTGACAGACGCGGACCGATGGAATCAAAAGGAGATTCGATTCCTCAGAACGTAGTGATAATGTAAAAGTCAGTGGGGAGTTCAATTACAGAATGTTACAGCTGAGTCAGATCTAAATGTGGAGGCTCAGAACAGACTGGTTTGTCATACACTTGAAATCTGTATAATATTTTTGAATGTTCAAAAAAATCAGAGGCATTGTATATGGGTTACAAATGTTCATCCATAAAATTATCAAGATTATTATTTGGTCACTCACCTGTATCGAGATACCAAAGATCTTTGCAACAAACTTGATTGTTCCAAGCTTTTCGATAGCCATCTCTGCCACTCCATACATACAAGCGAGTGCCAACTACAACAGCACAATGACCAGCTCTTGGCCCAGGCAACAAGTTATTTTTGTCTTCCTGGCAATCTGAGATTAGACCTATCCATTCCATAGTATCTAATAAACAAAACACAACAAAAATCAGTGAATGAAAGCATGATGGTTCTCAAACTATCATTTGAAATCTATCTATAGAGTATTGGTTGCTCAAACAGGTATGAAATTTCCACTTTGAAACTGTGTTTACAATCCAAAAGTCAGGTATTTTCATGACTGCAAATTTTTAATTTTTGAATAACCAAATGTTTGGTAAATAATCTGAATAGGAACATGTATTTATTATTTATGTATTTACCACATTTATACCCTACCCTTCTCAACCCCAAAGGGGACTCAGGGCAGCCTTACCAAAGCAACAGTTCAATACCACATTGAATACCATATATTGATAAGTAAACAAAAAAAGTTAAAATCAAACCCGTTAAAAACATAGCATTAAAACATCAATTAAATCACATGATCCAATTAAAATCACATGATCATGTAGTAGATGTGACTGAACTTTGAAGAACTACTGGGGTTCTGGCGAATAGTAAAACGAAACAAGAATGTTATATATCACAAAATTAATACTGATGTCTAAAGTTTTTTGTATTATACCTTCACTAAACCCTTCAGGAACTCTTAAGGTGCCGCATGATCTTTTAACTTGTATCTTTTAAAATTAAATACAATACTTGAGAACTACTGGTTGACAAACTACAGAGTGGCAGAAACCCCAGCAGAATAAACATTATGCCACTTCTAATATGCCAGTGAGACATATTTCTACTCCACCAGTACACAGGGTGGTTTTGTAAATAAAAAACGAAAGCATGAGAATACTAACCTAAGTTTAAGTAACAAAATGAGCCAGTACATTTCCATTCTCCATCTTGAGAAGACAAGTTTTCATCTATGTTCTGTGGAACCCATCCACCAAAAACATACATTCTGCAAATATGAAGGAGGGCAGAGAAGACAGGAAGAAAATGGTGCAAGAGATAAGCACATTTATTTTCCAAGGTTTATTTTGCTATGGTCATTTCTTATACTGTTCCAAAATTTGTCATAAATCCAACATTTTTTCCTAATTAGAGAAGAATATCGGAATCATTGGGAACTTGACAAGTAAACACCTATGTATGTTTTGTTGATTCATTGGGTCTACACTCGTTGTATATAGGTCAATATTTCCTCTTCTATTTAAACTCGAGAGTTTGAGCTTCATTCTTTTTCTACCAGTTCCAGCTTTCTATGTCACACTGCAAGCTGCTCCCATGATTGCTTGTTTCCTAGATTAGTGATTCTCAAAACCTGGTCTCCCAAATGTTTTGAACTTCAATTACCACAAGTTAGTTTGGTTAATGGTAAGGGATTCTGGCAGCTGATGTGCAAAACATCCACCTTGTTTCTCCCACAACAAACCCAAGCAAAAATCAAAGAATTCCACCTGTGCTATTTATCTGGTTTGTAATGGAAGAGAAAAGCAAAGGTGTTGGGTTTGGACATTACAATAAACAAACCATGGACTAAAGGTTTGTATAGCCGCATCCATTTGCAGCAGGACCATCAGGCAGCATGCACAACAGCAAAATTTGGATGTCATAATGTAAAAGTCAGTGGGGAGTTCAATTACAGAATGAATCATCCAACAACGTACACCAGGGTGCAGATTTTGGAATACCTGCTTTTGTCTCTACCCCAAGTTACAAACTTCCAATTCATAGTTAAGAACGGGGTGGGAAAACAGGAAGTGAGAGAAATCTATCTCTCAGAGGGAAATTCAGTCCTGAAAAGTTATCTCAACTGAGGCTTTAGCACCAATCCTTGTTTCTACAACAAGTCAATTTTTTTTCAAAATCCAATTATCACAGCAACATAAAGTGAAATCTTCTGAGTAGGGGCAGAGACAGCAAAACAAAGACCACAGAGATGTTAACTGGCTGGAATGAAACTTTAAAAATGTACCTGTTCCAACTGACATACAAATTCAACTGAAGAACAAATCTGCACAACCGATCTTGTTCGTAACTTGGGGACTGCCTACATATACATAATGAGATCTCCTGGAGATGAGACCCAAGTCTAAGCATGAAATTAATTTATGATTCATATATACCTTGTACTCATAGTCTGAAGGTAACTTTATACAATATTTTTAAATAATGTGCACGAAACAAAGTTTGTGTACACTGAACTATCAGAAAGCAAATGTATTACTGTCTCAACCACTCATGTAGACAACTCTGGATTTTGGGAGATTCTGGACTGTGGAATTCTGGATAAGGGATATTCAGCCTGTGCCATAGTATATAGCCACAAGTAAAGATATATCTGTTACCAGACAAACAGATGTGTCATTAGAAATGTTCCCATATAATAAAACCAACAAGCAAACTTATTTTAAACAAAGTTTTTGAGTTAACAGTAGCAAAACAGTAAGAATTTAGGATTATATACACAACAAGGTGCAAGGATCTAGTAAATAGTGTAATGGTACTGCTGTAAACTAAAGTGAAAAGCATGGAGACCTACACAATTATTTGCCTGGAAGATTGCTTGCAGCCCCATGTAAGAGAAGCATATGCCCATAACAAATGCAATTTTAAAAAAGATGCCATGCACAATTCTGTCCAGAAGAGGGGATGCCTCTATACTTTGACCAGCTTAGAGAAGGCTCAATGAACGCACTTAAAAGCAAATTAGATGTGACTAATTAACCTAAAGTATGACCAAGTCAGAATTCAGTTTTCTTTCTATTTATCATGTATATATAACTTTTCAACCCATTAGGTCAGTGTTTCTCAACCAGTGTGCCGTGGCACACTAGTGTGCCGTGAGCGATCATCAGGTGTGCCACAAGAAAAGCTCTCTGCCCCCCTTCCTTCCCCCCTCTTCCTGCCAAACTCCTGCTGCTTGGGAGAGGAGGAGGAAGGGCCAGGTTGCGGCGAAGAAAAAGAAGGGACCGGGGCACTGCCTCCTTCGGCCGTTTCCCCAACCAGCCTCCAATCCGCCATGCTTGTTGAAGCCGCGCAGAGGAGCCCTGCCTACTGAAGCCCGTCCACCGCTCATGCTCCTCCTCTGTGGGAGAGCTGAAGCCAGGGGGGAGGGGGGCATGATGCAGCCTGGCTCCGCCCCTTCCCCCCAGCTTCAGCACTCCCACAGCTTTGTTAGCCTTGAGGGGCAGTACCAAGCCAGCGGGCAGAGCCATCACAATGCTGGCTTGGTACTGCCCTCTCAAAGCTGGCGAACCTGTGGGAGAACTGAAGCCGGGGGGAGGGGGGGCATGGTGCGGCCTGGCTCCACCCCCTGCCCGGCTTCAGCACTCCCACAGCTGCTCCAGCCTTGAGGGGGCAGTGCCAAGCCAGCGGTGGCAGAGCCAGCACAATGCTGGCTTGGCACTGCCCCCTCAAGGCTGGCGAAGTTATGGGAGAACTGAAGCCGGGGGAAGGGGCGGGGCATGGTGTGGCCTGGCTCCTCCCCCTCCCCGGCTTCGGCACTCCCAGCAGGTCACCATCCCCCAGCCGTTCTTTACTGTGTTAGAGTGTCATTTTGTGTCATTTTGGTTGGTGGTGTGCCCCCGGATTTTTTTAATGTTAAAAGTGTGCCACGGCTCAAAAAAGGTTGGGAAACACTGCATTAGGTGATGGACAACATGTATTTAACACATTAAATATATTAGTAAAAGCTTTAAAGACAAATAAAAACACTCCTCAAAATCATTTAAAACTATACAGTGAAAACATAAAATATCTTACAGCATACATGTGCCATGTTTCCAGTTACACAATGGGCATTTATAGGAGCTCTAGCCAGATATTCAGCCAACATACAGCAGGTGATGGTGGTAGGAATACTGAGACGTTGACCATACTGTTCCTGGGCTTTTTGATGTTTACATGCATAAGCCTACTCATGATGTGGTCTTCATGCACTGGCACATAGAACGTGACTTTCAGTTTGTGGATGCTTGGAAGAAAAACGTTTGGTAGAAACAGTGCTGGCGTAAAGCCTTCTGACACAAATCCACTCTTCATGGTGTGTTGGATTAGACATCTACATAGGACTGTGTCTGAAAACCTCCCCATCCTGATATTCAGAAGGAGTTGTCATATTACAGCCATATAAGTTATGATCAGTTCAAAAGTCAGCATCTTTTGTTTCCAAAGCAATGATACTGCTATTCTAGGAGACTAGTGGGACCCAACTGCCTCCAAACAACCCTAAACATAATTTAGGGTATGCAAGGAATTTCCCCAATTATTTTGCCCTCCTACCCAGTCATTTAAATCTCAGGAGAAGCCATTTTACATTTGGTGGTCCTTGCGGACTGTGTATGCCCCCTGCTTTAAACTGATAGAAACATTTACCTTTTCTTTTCCTAAAGGATAACATAAGTTTCTAATTAATTTCAAGTCATGACTCTGAAATCAATTTAGAGAATCTCTCTCTAAAGGGAAGTTATTTGTTTGTGGGTAATCACCCAAATCAAAGCAATACACTTCAGTTTCTGGGTGTTCCAGTCAATACTTTCACCTATAGGAAAGCTTTGTGTATGGCCGATGGTGTTTGGCTTTCACAGAGATGGGCACAGGAGGGATCCCTAAATACAAACGCCAGAGTAACAGTCTCCTACTAAGTGTACCTTTCTATAGGTGAGCTTTTAACAACAGACATACTTGTTTCCTATTACATTGGCTGTATGGAGACTACGAGGAAGTGGCACTGTCCCTTTAGATTCTAATTTCGACCAAGTCATTGATTCTGTTAAGAAAAAAAATCAGAGAGAGAGAGAGAGAAAGAGGGAGAGAAAAGGAAGGAAAATATTATTTCTTTGAACATGATACTGACCGTATAATTTCTTAAATGTCTGCAAAACACATAATGGCATATAGACCTAACTGTTTAAGATAGCATTATCTGCCTACAGTTCTCTAGGAATTTATACAGCTAGTACATAGACCTAACGTAGCATATGGACAAGGCAAAGTTTGTGGGTTGTTATACTCGCAAAAACAGAAGTGAACAAGCTCTGGGAAAGGAGGAGATTCCCTGGCCCATCTCAGAACCCACTTGAGGCTGTACTGTGTTGCTATGCCACCAAATTTGTTACTGCTCTGTTGAATTCTGATGGCACAGCAAGAATCCCCACAGATTTACTTTTGGAAACAAGCTATATCAGGAGCACGTGGCTTGTGTAAAGCAGAACTGTGTTTCTAAGAGGTTTCCAGGAGCACAGTTCTGCTTTAAAACAAGGTGCATGCTCCTTATATCCTTTAGGATTTGATGGAGAGAGAATTTCCATTGGTATGTCACAATTTAAGTAGCAGCTGGGCCAGTGATAGTAGGGATTATAAAACAGGCAGGAGAACTGAGCCTTCTATTGCCCATAGATCCTGTGTTGCCTACCTCAGTTTTAGGACAAAGTTATCACTATTACAAATACTTAAATACTTTAAATATTTCTTATCTAAATTATTCTGGTGAACATATATTCTAATACTGAGCAGTTTAAATCCACCTTCACACATTTTAAGAATATGGTCAGCCCTCCACATTCACTGAGGTTAGGGGCATAGGGCCCCCACAAAAGTATAAATTCTGCAAATAAAAAAACCCCACCATTTCTTCAATCTGAGAGAACAGCTCTCTGGGAATTTCTAGAGCCTCCAGTGTGACTCTATGGTCAAATTTTGATGGAAGCTGACCACAGAAGCATATTCACTGATCTAAAAATGCTTAGAGAAGTGTTCTCTCTAGGTTTTCCAGCACAGCTCTTTAACCAACATATGACAGAGTTGACCACAGAATCATATTGGGAAATGTAGAGATGACATATTACTCAAATCCGTGTATAATCAAATTCGCAAATGTCAGATCTGCAAATGTGGAGGGTCTACTGTACACCTGAAATATTAAAGGTGAATTAAACAAACATGTGTTTTTAAATATGTGGTATCATACAGGTACACCTGATGGAAAGGAGGGCTGGTTGCAGCAAACTTGGATATGTTTTTAATACATCCTGTGTTAAAAGAAGAGGCTGCACAATGAGTGCAATATATACAGTATACACCATGCACTTAAATTATGAATTCTTCAGAAATAGTCATTCTTTGATGTGCAAAATACATGGAAATATTTTTCCCCAATTTGACTATGCTCACCTATGTCAAGCTCCCAAAGGTCATTAAGTCGACAGCCAGACATCCCTCCAAAGATAAACATCTTTGCATTTCCAGAGTCTTTCCTACAGTATATAACGGCTGTATGAGATTCTCTGGGTGAAGGCAAAACACCTTTGGTTACTGGAATATTCCAGCCTGTGACTCCTGAACCATGCTGTAGCTCCAACTCATAGAAATCATTTAAATACCTAGAGTATGATGATGAGAAAAGAAAGGTCAGTAAAACCCTCACTCTATCAATATAGTACACATATTTTGCTGCCAAAATTATGGGTAGTTTAGAAAGACCAAAAGAATTTTAAGGAGATAACACATTACTTTGGAATTCTCTCCCACAGACAGTTGCCAACAAGCAAAAAATAAAGTAGGTATGTTCTAATTGCTAGCACCATAAGAAGGTTTAAATACTAGGAGGCCAAAATAAGGAAGTCTAAGTATTCTGTTCCAACCTCTGTATCATACCTAGGTATGTTGTTATTAGAGTCTTCACTCTCATTTGCTAGTCCTCCAAATAAGTAACACTTGTTACCATACAAAGAAAAGCTGTGGCCAAGACGAGGACAAGGTGGCAAGCTTGTTGATGGGTGTTGGGGTTTCATTTTCTTCCACAGCCATCGACTTGCCTGGAAGGTAGAACAGAAACATGTACATTAACCTGCTTGTTAAACTGACAATATTACCAGACAAAGCTTTCACTTCATGGAAAGTTATGAGGAATTGAGGTTTATGTTGTTCTCTGCTTATAACCTTACCACTACCTTTCTTCTTTTCATTTTTTAACTGTCAGGGAAGATGTACTGGTATAGTTGTACAATGCATTTTGACAGTGCAAGAAGCCATACATCTGGAAGCATCCTAAGCACCTCAGATGCCAAGATGTACTTGCGGAAGAGAGTTGGCAAGTTGGTAAAATGAGACCTTATGATATATAATGAGACCAACTTATTTTATTTGCAGTAAAATCATAACCAGAAGTCAGTTTGGCTACAGTCATTACACACCAAGCTGCAGTTATTCTTGTGCTATGAACACATGCTGCTGGGTAAACTTTGGTTGGTGTAGATCTAATTCAAGAAATATGTGTCCAGTTTTTCAATAGGAAAAATTTGACCACAGTTCACATTTTATAAACAGTATTTTCTAACTAAATAAATTTACATTCATCCTTTTCAAGAGATCTAGGGATTCTCAGCCAACCAGTATGCAAGACTGTAATTTTTTAAAGAGAGATAAATAATTATAGGTGTCACTAATACCTGTAATTCATATATATCATTACTGTATCTTCCATATTCAACCATTCCTCCGAATACTAGTATTCTGGTACCATCACAAACAAATCCATGGGCTGCACAGCCTGGTGGGATATCACCTCTAACAGCAGGAAGAAACCACTGGTTTGTAGCTAGGTAAGAACACACAAAACATTTCAAATCCAAATGGGCCTACTTCAGATGATACAAATTGAATACTGAAATTTCCCATCAAAACTATTTGATAAGGATAGACCCAAGGATAGATTAAAACAGTATAGGGTCCAACCCACTTTCTTCACATTTAAACAAAGCTATAACTGATCAGACATACAAAACTGATCAAATATACAATTTAATTTTATTAGTTTATTAAATAGGCAAATTTCTCCATTCCCATGGTTCCAGTTTTTCTTGGTTCAAACAATAGAAAATTGTTTTAAAATATTTTTTCTCCATTCCTTCTGCCTTCTACCTGGTTCCAGTTTTAATTGTTTATATACTTGGATAGTCTCAGCATCAAATTTTTGTGACCGGGTTGAGAAAGGTGGGGTAGAAATAATTAAAAATATTTGATTTTCTTATGTTTTTGCACTCAAATAACTCAACATCAGGGAAGAGGAGAGGGTAGAAATACATTGAGGAAAATCAGTCCCTGGAGTTATAAAACATTCTACTTACAAATGACTCATAGTTAAAATATCTCTGTGAATGGGTATCAATACAGTCCCTGGGACAATTGGAAGTGAGAGAAATCTACCCCTGGGAAGGGAAATTCACCCCTGAAAGAGTTATCATGGGGTAAAGGTGTCTCCACTGAAGCATTATCATCAATACTTGTTTCCACAACAAGCCATTTTCCCCCTAAACCTAATTCTCACAGGATCAGAAAGTGAGGTGAAATATTTAACAGGAGTTACACTTTAAAAATGTACTTGTTCCAACTTACAAACAAATTCAACTTAACAACAACCCTACAGAACCTATCTTGTTCGTACTGCAGAACCGTCTGTAAAGGTTACATAATAATTCTAGCTGATCCTATTTCGCAGAGGATCCAGGAAGTTGAAGTGGGCAACTGCTCAAGGTTAAAGGCTCATACTGGACCCTTAGAGGCCGCACCTCTGTTGTAATTCTTGTTACCATTTTTGCAGCTGCTGCAACGGTTTCTGCAGAAACTGGGGGAAGTTCTTTATAGTGCAGAGGTGCAGGGCAGACCACAACAACAACAGCTGTTTCTGTTCTTGATTGTATATGTGGCCATCCAGTCCAACCTTCTGCTATGCAGGAACACACAATCAAAGCTGCCTCAACAGATGGCCATCCAGCCGCTCCTTAAAGACCTCCAGAGAAGGAGACTCCACTACTAATGTTAGACTCCACTTATATAATGTTTGGTGTTGTATAATGTTTGGTGTTGTTGTCTAATGTTTGATCATAATTTAATTTTCGTAATTTTCTAATTTAATTTTTATGGTCATTGTCTTTTGATATTGGCACTTAATGCTTGCCTTTGTTTGTTGGAAACTGTCCTGAGTCCTCACGGGAAGATAGGGCGAGATATAAATAAAGTTTTATTATAAACATTACACGCAAGGATGCTCCCGCCTTTGATGAAAAGAGGACATTATAAAGAGTAGTAGTCGTTGTAATAACTCCCTTTTTACTAAAAGATGTAACGCCAACTTGTTGTTGTTATTGTATAGGCACTTAATGTTTGCCTTCTGTTCTTGGAATCTGCCCCGAGTCCCCTCAGGGAGATAGGAAGGAATATAAATAAAGTTATTTATTTACTATTTTATGTATTATTTATAATGCTCTTTTTATTAAATGGGGCAACCACACTCGTACAATCATGGATAACAACAACAACAATCTTTATCTTATTTATTTATTTGCTATATTTATATACTGCCCCTCTCAGCCCACAGGCGACTGAGGGGAGTTTACAGTCACATCAACCATAAGAATACAATAAAAACAATTAAGAAAATATAAAATTGTACTATCCCCCGACTTCCAAAAGTTTGCATATAATAGCTTTGCTGCTGTTGTTACTAATATAAATATTTTTCTTTCATTTGTATCCAATCGAAAGACGAATGGCTTCAAAAAGTTATAGAGACAAGTCAGATGGAAAAACTGACAGAAGCATTAAGGGATGTAAAAGACAAAGAGGAATCAAGTAAAAAAAACATAAGGGACTGGTCCCTTCTGTGTTTGAGTATTGCAAAAGAGAATGCAATATAGACTTAAACCTTACAACATAAGAAATATTAGAGTGGAGCTAATCTCCTGGTAGATATACTCATGATTTGTTTCTCTGTCGATGCTCCCTGTGTAGTTCCTGACCGTGGCTATTTAGGAAAGCCCATGTTAATGCTACCTTTTTAACTATATTTTTCTTATTATAGGATATTTAAGAGAAAGTCGGGAAATAAAAAGAAGATTTAGACAAGAATATAAGTATATAATATACTATTAAATGATTAAAATGCTGGATAAGTCACCAATACTCCAAATATTTTCTGTGCACCCAGTCTATGCGATGCTATGTAATAGCACTTTTGACTTTTGTTTTCTATGTACCTCTCCCCTTATTGTTTCTTGTTCCTTTTTTTACCTTTTTTTCTTCTTCTTTCATCTATCCTGTTATATTTCTCTTTTATATATTGTACTTTGAAACCAAATATTTATTTTTTTTAAAAAGAAAATATAAAATTGTGATAAAATCAATAAAAACATATGTCATTAGAGTCTACATATTAAAACATTGTCCAATCACATTCGTCCAGTCAGTCCATTTTCCTATGTCCGTTACGCTGTATTCAAAGAGTGGAATATCTACTTATACAGAAACGGTCCTATTCTTATTACAGTGCTCTAGGACCTCCCGCAATAAGTGAAAAACCGCGATGTAGGGATGCTCTATTTATTTTAATATTGATACATTATTTTAGTAGTTATACACTATTTTAAGTCTTTATAAACTTAAAATAAAGTGAAGGAAAGGAAGGAAAGGCCCTTCAAGGCTGGAGGGAGGGAAGTCTGAGGAGGGAAAGCGCCTTGGAGAGCGGTGGTGGCAGAACCCCACAAAACAGCAAAAATACCATGATATATATATATATATTAAATTTATCTAGAGACGACCTAGCCACAGTTATCCAAGCCACGGTCATCTCAAGGATAGACTACTGTAACACCCTTTACATTGGCCTGCCCTTGTCCGTGATCCGGAAACTTAAACTCGTCCAGAACGCCGCTGCTCGACTCCTCGCTAGAGTGCCGGCGAGGAGCCACATAACTCCCATCATACAGCAGCTTCATTGGCTCCTGGTCGAGCACCGGATCACTTTCAAGGTGATGGTGTTAACCTTCAAGGCCTTATATGATCTGGGGGCGATGTATCTGAGGGACCGTCTCATCCCTTATCAACCCCAGAGATCACTCCACTCTGAAGGTCTGAATCTCCTCGAGGTGCCTGGTGTCAAGACCATCCATCTGGCCTCGACCCGACACAGGGCCTTCTCTGTGGTGGCTCCAACTATCTGGAATACTCTGCCAGCTGAAGTGCGTGCCCTGCAAGACCTCCTTGCCTTTCGCAGGCCTGTAAAACCTGTCTCTTCAAACTGGCATTTAGTTGATTTTTGTAATCCTGCAGAGGTAGTTTTAGTTTAAATTTAGAATAGTTTATCTGATGTTTTTATCTGTTTTATGCTTGTGATTGTGAGCCGCTCCGAGCCCTCGGGGAGTGGCGGCATTTGTATTATTTATTTATTTATTTATTACTTCAAACTTGTATACTGCCACTCCCCGAAGGCTCGGAGCGGTTTACAACAGTTTGAGTCCACACACAATAATACATCAATACAACAGTGGTAGAGCTTTCCGAAGTCTCATTTTTGTTTCTGGAGAAACAAAACTCTCCATCTGTCCCAAACATTACCTTGCAAATACGAGGTGCAAATCTGTCTCTTCTCTTCGGCATTTAAATTGTGAAAACTTCCATGTTTAAATATTTGATAGGATGCCATAAGGCAGAGTTTCCCAACCTTTTTTGAGCCGCGGAACATTTTTTACATTTACAAAATCCTGGGGCATACCACCAACCAAAATGACCCAAAATGACACTCTTAACACAGTCATACATATAGTTTAATATGTTTTTAAATGTATTTATACACTCAGTGTGAAACCTGGTCCTGTCTCGATGAACACAACATAGATATCCTGGCAGGAATGGCAGAAAGACACAAACTTCCCACACAGAACTCCCATAACCAAGAAAAAATGCTATAAGAGTTTGGTGGGCATTGACCTTGAGTTTTGGAGTTGTAGTTCACCTATATCCAGAGAGCACTGTGCACTCAAACAATGTTGGATCAGGACCAAACTTGGCATGAATATTCAATATGCCCAAATGTGAACACAGATGGAGTTTGGGGAAAATAGACCTTGACATTTACGAGTTACAGTTTCTGGGATTTACAGTTTCTGGGATTTATAGTTAACACACAATCAAAGAGCATCCTGAACTCTTGCAACAATGGAATGGAACCAAACTTGGCATATTGAACTCTCATTACCAACAGATAATTTATTATGATTAATAAATAAATATACATTTTTTTTTTTTTGAAATCCGCAATAAGCGAACCACGAAGTAGCGAGGGAACACTGTAACTCCCTTTTTCATCAGAGAGTGGAACATACAAACACAACCAAGGACAGAAAAAAAGTCCTATTTATTATTATGGAACAACATCACTATACACACAGCAGTGATTCCCAAACTCTTCTCTTCAAGGGGTTTTGGACTTCAACTCCCAGAAGCCTCATCTATCTTGGTCAATCAGCAGGGATTCTGGGAGATGAAGTCCAAAACACTTGGAGGAGGAGAGTTTGGGAATCACTGCTAAGTATACACAGTCAAGGGCAGATACACAGGCCTGTTGTTGTTGTTTAGAGCAGTGTTTCTCAACCAGTGTGCCGTGGCAGTGTGCCGTGAGCGATCATAAGGTGTGCCGTGGGAAATTGGAACCTCCAATACCCTTTTTTCCCTCTCCTGCTGAACACTTTTTCTTCTCCACTCGGGCTCCCTTCTTCCCAGCCTCGCTCTGCTCGCTTTGCCTCACTTTGCTCTGGGGGCAAGTCTGTGCTGTCTGTGTGAGTTCAGGATACTCTTTGATTGTGTGTTAACTATAAATCCCAGAAACTAACCCCCAAATGTCAAGGTCTATTTTCCCCAAACTCCATCTGTGTTCACATTTGTGCATATTGAGTATTCATGCCAAGTTTTGTCCTGATCCAACGTTGTTTGAGTGCACAGTGCTCTCTGGATATAGGTGAACTACAACTCCAAAACTCAATCAATGCCCACCAAACTCTTATAGTATTTTCTCTTGGTTATGGGAGTTCTGTGTGGGAAGTTTGTGTCTTTCTGCCAGGATATCTATGTTGTGTTCATCGAAACAGGCCCAGGTTTCACACTAAGTGAGTGTATAAATACATTTTAAAACATATTAACTATATGTATTACTGTGTTCGAGTGTCATTTTGTGTCATTTTGGTTGGTGGTGTGCCCCAGAATTTTGTAAATGTAAAAAATGTGCCGCGGCTCAAAAAAAGGTTGAAAAACACTGGTTTAGAGAGCTCTCTTTCCACCAAAGAATGGAACATCATATAGAATCAAGGACAGTAGCAGCCACTACTACTACTACTACTACTACTACTACTACTACTACTACTACTATAGAACTCCCTTTTCAACATAAAGCCCTATATTTACAGGCACGGGCAAACTTCGGCCCTCCCTCCAGGTGTTTTGGACTTCAACTCCCACAATTCCTAACAGCCTACCGGCTGTTAGGAATTGTGGGAGTTGAAGTCCAAAACACCTGGAGGGAGGGCCGAATTCTCCCCTGAATCCACCTACAGGCCTGCTCCCCAAAAGGAGGCCTTCCTCCCGCTCCTGAAGGCAACAGGGGGGTCCTCCTCCTCCTCCTCCTCCTCACCGGTGTTGTAGACGTGGAGCTCGTCGGCGATGCCCTCGTTGCCGCCCCCGAAGATGATGATCAGCTCGCGGATGGCGGCGGCGCGGTGCCCGTGGCGGGAGCGAGGCACCGGCCCCGTGAAGGAAGACACTCGCCTCCAGTTGAGGGCAGCAGCGGCCTCCGCCGCCATCTTAGAGCGCCGCTCCCACGATGCACCGCGGCGGCGTCGCTGCTGAGCCAAAAGGAACCCCGGAGAATGAATGCCCGGCCTCTGAGGCGCCTGGGACTGTACAGGCTTCAGGCTGTGGAGCAGGCCTCGGCACACTTTGGGACTTCAGGGAGGGGTTTTGGACTTCAACTCCCACATTTCCCAACAGCCTCAGGCCCCTATCTTTTCCCCCTCAGCCTCAGGCCCCTATCTTCTCAGCCTCAGGCCCTTCCTTTTCCTCCTCAGCCTCAGGCCCCTTCCTTTCCCCCCTCAGACTCAGGCCCCTTCCGTTTCCCCCTCAGGCTCAGGCCCCTATCTTTCAGGCCCCTTCCTTTCCCCCTCTCAGACTCAGGCCCCTTCCTTTTTCCCCCTCAGACTCAGGCCCCTTCTTTTCCCCCTCAGGCTCAGGCCCCTATCTTTCCCCCCCTCAGCCTCAGGCCCTTTTCCCCTCGGCCTCAGACCCCTTCCCTTTCGGCCTCAGGCCCCTTCCTTTTTTTCGGCCTCAAGCCCCTTCCTTTGCCCCTCTGCCTCAGGCTCCTTCCTTTTTCCCCGGCCTCAGGACCCTTCCCTTTTCCCCTTGGCCTCAGGACCCTTCTTTTTCCCCCTCGGCCTCAGGACCCTTCCTTTCCCCCCTCAGCCTCAGGCCCCTTCCTTTTTCTCCTCAGACTCGGGCCCCTTCCGTTTCCCCCTCAGGCTCAGGCCCCTATCTTCTCAGCCTCAGGCCCCTTCCTTTTCCTCCTCAGCCTCAGGCCCCATTCTTTTCCCCCTCGGCCTCAGGACCCTTCCTTTCCCCTCTCAGGCTCAGGCCCCTTCCTTTCCCCCCTCAGACTCGGGCCCCTTCCGTTTCCCCCTCAGGCTCAGGCCCCTATCTTCTCAGCCTCAGGCCCCTTCCTTTTCCCCCTCAGCCTCAGGCCCCTTCCTTTCCCCCCTCAGGCCCCTTCCTTTTCCCCCTCAGCCTCAGGCCCCTTCCTTTTCCCCCTCAGGCTCAGGCCCCTATCCTTTCCCCCTCGGCCTCAGGCCCCTATCTTCTCAGCCTCAGGCCCCTTCCTTTTCCTCCTCAGGCTCAGGCCCCTTCCTTTCCCCTCTCAGACTCAGGCCACTTCCTTTCCCCCCTCAGACTCAGGCCCCTTCCGTTTCCCCCTCAGGCTCAGGCCCCTATCTTTCCCCCTCGGCCTCAGGCCCAGGACCCCCTCGGCCTCAGACCCCTTCCCTTTCGGCCTCAGGCCCCTTCCTTTTCGGCCTCGGCCTCAAGCCCCTTCCTTTGCCCCCTCTGCCTCAGGCTCCTTCCTTTTCCCTCAGCCTCAGGACCCTTCCCTTTTCCCCTTGGCCTCAGGACCCTTCATTTTCCCCCTCGGCCTCAGGACCCTTCCTTTCCCCCCCCGCCCCAGGCCCCCTCCTTTTCCCCCTCGGCCTCAGGACCCTTCCTTTCCCCCTCAACCTCAGGCCCCTTCCTTTTCCCCCTCAACCTCAGGCCCCTTCCTTTCCCCCCTCGGCCTCAGGACCCTTCCTTTTTCCCCTGGCCTCAGGACCCTTCCCTTTTCCCCTCGGCCTCAGGACCCTTCTTTTTCCCCCTCGGCCTCAGGACCCTTCCTTTGCCCCCTCAGCCTCAGGCCCCATTCTTTCCCCCCTCGGCCTCAGGCCCCTTCCTTTCCCCGCTCAGCCTCAGGCCCCTTCCTTTTTCTCCTCAACCTCAGGCCCCTTCTTTTTCCCCCTCAGCCTCAGGCCCCTTCCTTTCCCCTCTCAGACTCAGGCCACTTCCTTTCCCCCCTCAGACTCAGGCCCCTTCCGTTTCCCCCTCAGGCTCAGGCCCCTATCTTTCCCCCCTCGGCCTCAGGCCCCTTTCCCCCCTCGGCCTCAGGACCCTTCCTTTTCCCCCTCAGCCTCAGACCCCTTCCCTTTCAGCCTCAGGCCCCTTCCTTTTCGGCCTCGGCCTCAAGCCCCTTCCTTTGCCCCCTCTGCCTCAGGCTCCTTCCTTTTTCCCCGGCCTCAGGACCCTTCTCTTTTCCCCTTGGCCTCAGGACCCTTCTTTTTCCCCCTCGGCCTCGAGACCCTTCCTTTCCCCCCTCAGCCTCAGGCCCCATTCTTTTCCCCCTCGGCCTCAGGACCCTTCCTTTCCCCCCTCAGCCTCAGGCCCCTTCTTTTTTCTCCTCAACCTCAGGCCCCTTCCTTTCCCCCCTCGGCCTCAGGCCCCTTCCTTTTCCCCTGGCCTCAGGACCCTTCCCTTTTCCCTCGGCCTCAGGACCCTTCTTTTTCCCCCTCGGCCTCAGGACCCTTCCTTTTCCCTCTCGGCCTCAGGCCCCTTCCTTTCCCCCCTCGGCCTCAGGCCCCTTCCTTTCCCCCTCGGCCTCAGGCCCCTTCCTTTTTCTCCTCAACCTCAGGCCCCTTCTTTTTCCCCCTCAGCCTCAGGCCCCTTCCTTTCCCCCTCAGCCTCAGGCCCCTTCCTTTCCCCCCCTCAGCCTCAGGCCCCTTCCTTTTCCCCCTCAGCCTCGGGCCCCTTCCTTTTCCCCCTCAGCCTCAGGCCCCTTCCTTTCCCCCCTCGGCCTCAGGCCCCTTCCTTTTTCCCCTCGGCCTCAGGACCCTTCCCTTTCCCCCCGGCCTCAGGGCCCTTCCCTTTTCCCCCCCTTCCTTTTCCCCCCGGCGTCAGGCCCCTTCCTTTCCCCCTTGGCGTCAGGCCCCTTCCTTTTCCCCCTTGGCCTCAGGACCCTTC
Organism: Anolis apletophallus; assembly: GCA_030556195.1. Taxonomy (NCBI): domain Eukaryota; kingdom Metazoa; phylum Chordata; class Lepidosauria; order Squamata; family Anolidae; genus Anolis; species Anolis apletophallus. Next base: position 108,080,930 of record JARBWK010000009.1, read on the forward strand.
CTTTTCCCCCCGGCCTCAGGCCCCTTCCTTTCCCCCCTCGGCCTCAGGGCCCTTCCTTTTCCTTCTCGGCCTCAGGCCCCATTCCTTTTTCCCTTCAGCCTCAGCCCCCCCCCCTCCCAGCTGCTTAAGCGGCTGAGGAGGAAAAGGAAAGGGACTGAGGCTGTTGGGAATGGTGGGAGTTGAAGTCCAAAACCCCTGAAGGCCCAAAGTTTGGCCAGGCCTGCTATGGAGTTTTACAAGGTTTCCAGCCTTCTCTGCCATGGAGTGCTGGTACCCCACCAAACTACAGCTCCCAGGATTCCATAGCATTCATCCATGGCAGTTATAGGAGTGTCAAACGGCATTATTTTTACAATTTTGTCATCTCTACCAACATCAGAGGCTCGCCTTGTGGAAACATGAGAGAGAGAGAGAGAGAGAGAGAGAGAGAGAGAGAGAGAGAGAACTTCTCTGTGGCCCCCTGATTCTGGAACTCATTAGCCACTGAAATTAGGAAAGCCCCTGGGGTTGCCACATGAATAAGGGACAGGTACCTAAAAATAGAATTTTTTTCACAAAAAGGATCTTTAAAAACTTGAAAATCCTGGCTTTTTTTAGGTACCGTTGCACATTTGGAAGATTAACTCAAGAAGGATCTTTAAACCTGGCTTTTCCATCCCATCCCTCCCTTTTAGCTGTACCTTCAATGCTTATCCCTATAGAATAATTCTCCCCCCGCTAGCAGAAGGCCTGACTCTATGACTCCGTTCTATGAATCTCTCATATGTTCTGCTCCACTCCTATCTCACTCTGGATTTTTAACATTTTATCTTTAACACGTGGCCCACTCATTGTTACTACGTCCGAATGATTTTATTTTATTTTGTTGTATCATTTTATATTGTCTAGTGTATTTTATGATTTACCTTCCATTGCTGTTTTGTGTTTTGTTTTGTACTATTTTTTGTAATGCACTGTTGGGCTTGGCCTCATGTAAGCCGCTCCGAGTCCCCGTTGGGGAGATGGTGGCAGGGTATAAATAAAGATTATTATTATTATTATTATTATTATTATTATTATTATGTAGATGCACCTGCAAACTTAAAAGAAGCTATAAAGTCCCTTTTCCCAAACCTGTTTCGAATCCCATGGGTTTTACTTCTAAACATGGCTAGGGTGATTTCTTTTTAATACTCTTTTATGTTTAATACCTTGATCATATTATAGTTGGAGGTGACTCCCCCCCCCCCCCCCAACAATAAAAGATAGTTCACAATCAGGAAACAAGGACACCAAGGCTGGTCATGAGTTGCTAGTTGTCCCCTCCCCCCCCCCCCATACCAGTCAATGATCTACAAACAAAGGGGTTCCAAAGCCTTTTGTCTAGGCTAACAAAAGGGAATGCCAAGTAAATAATATTTTATAACCATGCCCTTTATTTCTGAAATCCCATCTTTCCTGCCCATTCTTCCTTTCTGTATAATCTTTGACTCGCCTTTGCTGATACTGGACTTTTGACATATCGAGTCCTATTTTGTTTCCTTTTTGTCTCTTCCAACCCTTTCCATTCCCTCTCCCATTCTGTAAGTACCAGCCCATAATCCCCTATCTATCCCCAAAATCCTGGTCCCAACTGTGCTGTTTTATCCTAGGCTGGTATTTGTTTTCATTTTTAACATTGTGGCTTTTTTTTGTTTTGGGCATTGTTGGCCACTTCTACACAGCTGAATAAAATCTCATATCTGCTTTGAATTGGGTTATATGTCAGTGTGAACGTAGGGCCCTTCCACACAGCCCTATCCCAGAATGGCAAGGCAGAAAATACCACAATATTTGTTTTGAACTGCGTTATCTGAGTCCACGCTGCCATATATATTTCAGTTCAAAGCAGAAAATGTGGGATTTTATTCAGCTGTGTGGAAGGGGCCTGAGTTTCTGCTGTGCAAGAATTTCTTGTACAGGTAGATGTCCTTTCTGTAACTATTTTACATAAGATGTTGCTCCCTCAAGTGATTCCCCCCCCCCAAACTATCATTTCACTACTGCCATTTGTGGACAGTGCAGTTGTGACGCTTCCCCTCTGGGGCAAGGCATTCAGGTTTGCTATGGTTATGACTGGAAAATGCCCTTGGGATCACATTGCAAACAGACGTTGGATGATGGAATGCACCAAAATATTTAAGAAGAAAACCAATTTGTGCTTTACAAATGATAGCGAAGTAAACTGAGGACACGGAAAAGTAGGTAGTACAGTACATCCATTTTATACATTTTATACCTTTAAGAATTGACACTGCATAAATGATACAAGTTATACATAAATCATCAAGTTGACACATTTGATCAAAGGGTTAGGTTTGATAGAGTTTTCAGGGTACAGCTGCTGCTAGGTCCATTCTGGAGCTTCTGGCACGGTGTTTCTCAATCTGTGGGTCCCTAGATGTTTTGACCTGGGATTTCTGGGAGTTGTAGGCCAAAACACCTGGGGACCCACAGGTTGAGAACCACTGTTCTAGCAGGTTTGGCATTTTGCAACTTTGGAGCCACAGAAAAAATTGTATGTATTGCTTAGAGTCTATGTATGGCTTGTAAATCTTTGGGGAGGGCGGGTGCCATTGACCAACAACACTGTGGTGTTTGTTTTGCTATCTGTGCCCCTGTTCAGAAGATTTCACCTCTCTGTCCTGGTGACCATTAGATTTTGTAATAAATAAATTATGTTGGACAGGGTTCTTTTCTTCTCTGTCACACACCCGAATTTTCTTTCTGAAGGGTATTTCAAAGGGACACTTAGCCAATTCTGTAAATGCACATCTAGAAGCTGTTTATATGACTTAATTCCTCTCTCCATCATAATTGTTGGTAATATCCCACGTTTTCTCTATTAAAAGGTACTCAAAGCCGTGAATAAGGCTAAAATGTACAATTTAAAATCCACACCATGTAAACACTAAGGCCCTCATCACATTGAGGTCAAAACCGAGCGATTTCCAGGCAGTGTGGCAGGTAAAGTGGAGAAGGGAACCTATCGCCCTGTGCCCCACATTGCTTACTCATCACCCATGAGGGGAAGCATCACCACCTGGTTTCCCCTTGTTTTTTCCCTGTTCTTCTCTATGAGAACCCAGGAAGCCTCCCGTGTTTTCTTTTCAGCATCCTAACACATTTGCAGGATGCTGGAAGCACAGAGCCCCACCAGAAGAAGATGTGTGTTGTCTGATGGCATCTGGCAGACTCTGTGCTTCCAGCATCTTGCAAGCATCCCAGGATACTAAAAATAACTAATGTGATGAGGTCCTAAGGCAGCATCTAGATCAGGGGTGCTCATTAGGTAGATCGTGATCTACTGGTAGATCTCGAAGGGTCTCCTGGTAGATCTCGAAGGGCGTCCTGGTAGATCCCAGGCAGATCGTGTATGGCTCCCATGCCATTTGTGAGGAATGCTCAGGGGCTTATTGTACTCACATTTAGTTGAATTCAGTCTTAAAATGTATTATATGGCTCTCACTGAAATAAATTTCCTAATATTTTGCTTTTATGGCTCTCTGAGTAGTGGGTAGGTAGATCTTTGGGACTTGGTTGTTTTATAAGTAGCTCACATGCTGGAAAAGTGTGAGCACCCCTGATCTAGATCATGGGTCCTAAAAACTAAGGCCTTGGGGCTGGATACAGCCCTCCAAGGTCATTTACCCGGCCCTCACTCAGGGTCAACCTAAGTCTGAAACGACTTGAAAGCACACAACAACAACAATAATCCTACCTCATCTGCCAAAAGCAGGTCCACACTTCCCATTGAAATACAAATAATTTTATATTTGTTAAATTGTTCTTCATTTTAATTATTGTATTGTTTTTAAGTGTTTTTACACTACAAATAAGATATGTGCAGTGTGCATAGGAATTAATGTGGGTTTTTCCCCCCAAATTATAATCTGGCCCTCCAACAGTTTGAGGGACTATGAGCTGGACCTCTGTTTAAAAAGTTTGACGACCCCTGATCTAGATTCTATGTAACTCCATAGTTCCAGAGAAAACCAGTTCAAAGTAAGCCACAAAAGAATTTTTAAAGATAATTATTCACATGAGCATTTCTTAGAGGAACTACAAAAACACACACACAAAAGCAACCCTTTAGGTCTCTTGCCTTGAGGGAGGATTTCAAGAAAGAGGCAGTTATGGCATGAGTGTTTAAAACATTAGACCATCCAGATACCAAAGCAGTATTTTTTCCAGACACGGAACTCTCATGTGCTCCACTGCCCTTGAAAGGTAAAATACCTATTTCTGTAAAAATTATTGCCTTGGCCATTTACTTTTTTTGCTTCTCTTGCTGTACCTTCTCCTATTTTCATATGTTCTTGCGATTGTCAGTAGATTATTAATATTCATTAACAAAACTCCAAATGCTTCAGTAAATAACTGCATAGTAGGAAGTATAGAATTGAAATCTGGGTTATTTTTTCCACATATTAAACAAATATGCATTTTTCTCCAAAATTTATATTTAAGTCTTGAAAATGGCATGCAAGTTACTGAAATGATACTGTTTACCGGGAAAGCAGAATAAAAAGGTGTGAAGAAAGGGTAAGGGTAAAAGAAAAAAGAAATATAGTACCATCTTTAAGACAAATTGTTTTGGGGGATTTTGCATGAGCTTTCATGAATATAAAGGCAGTTCCCTGGATGCTGTACTTAGGGTTTCCCTCAAAGTGGAATTATATCATTAAAAAGTCTGGAAATAAAAAAAGACTTAAAAGGGCTCCATTTGCATGTGCTTCTGAAGTGCACCCATCGGATGAGGTCCTAACACATCTCATTTCCCTGTACAACAACAAAACTTTATTATGGTTACTGACCAACACAACCGTGGTCCCCATATAGACCATCAAGTGCACTGTGGTCTACAGAAGAGGCCCTCCTCTCAGTCCCATTTCCGTCACAAGCTCGATCACAGCCTTCTCTGTGATCACTCCTCATCTCTGGAACTCTCTCCCCCAAAAAATAAAAACGGCCCTCACCCTCCTCTCCTTTAAGGAACTGCTAAAATATACATATGCACTTTAGCTTATGGAGAGGAGGAGGATTAGGACTGTTGGCTAATGTACTGCACGTATATTAGACAGTTGTTATGATACATCTTAAATGAAACAACATTATCAGGCATTTTTAATGTAATATATCATAATTTGTTTTTAGGATGTACATTGTAATGTTTATGTGTTAGTTTTTATGTCTTAATGGATTGTTATTGTTTTTATTTTATTTTGATACTTAATTCCTAAGTTGTAAGTTTTCTGTTGTTACTCTCCATTATTTTGTATTATTTTGGTGTGTTAGCACCTATTTTGAGCATTGAATGTTTGCCTACTTATTTGTAAACTGCCCAGAGTCATTCTGGGGAGAGAGGGCAGTCTATAAATAATAATAATAACAACAACAATAACAACAACATCATGGCTACTATACTAGCTTTGTAAGTGTTTGCCTGGGTTGCTACTTTCCGTTTAAGATCAAGTTCTGAAGTACACTAAGTCAAGGCTGAATCAGTTTCTAGTGTAGTTATAACATGCCAAAACAAATACCGGGCCTGAAAGCCCTGGGGCGGGACTTCCTTGCCGCCTTCTCCCTCTTCACTTCACTGGAAGGGAGGGGCGGAGCCGCTGCCAGCGGAGGGAAGAAGGCGCCGGCGAGTCCCGCCCCCCCTCGACTCAGACGCGGGCGCCGCCACCGCCGCTCGCCCGCTCGTGTTTGGAGCGCGGGCGGCGGGCGGCGGCGGGAAAGACGCCTGAGTCACCCTGCGGGCGGGACTCCGGCGGCGCTTCCCTCTCACCGGCGGCGGCTCCGCCCCTCCTCCCTTCACTGAAGGGAGGGGGGCGGAACCAGCGAGAGGGAAAGGCGCCGCTGGGAGGAAGAGGAGGAGGATGGAAGGCGCCGCTGGAAGGAAGAGGAGGAGGATTCCGGGCCCCTTGAGCCCCCCTCTGGGAGCCTCTCGTCGCCCAGCCAGGAAGCCACGCCATGCCGCCCGCAGTATCGTCTTACTTTAGGGCACGGCTTATATAAGCCGACCCCTCTGACACCCCCGATACGTCTTACAATCGGGGGTGTCATACTTTTGGGGAAACAGGGTATGTACATCACCCAGGAACCTTTTGCCCTCCAGATGCTGTACAATATAATCTCCATATCCATAGGACTGTTATCCATGTTTTTAGGTATTTATCCACGTTTGACAAAATGTGCCCTCTTTGGCATTTTTAGATCCTCCAGTTTGCATTTGTGATATTTTGGGACCAGACATCCTTCATTTCAACGGGGCTCACTTTTATCCACAGTTTTTTGTGTGCATACGAAGTCCAAGAAGGTATCCCCTGTGGATATTGGGGTCATACTGCATTGCATATCATATCATCTCTGCCCATTGACCAGGCTGACTGGGGGCTGATAGGAACTGATGGGCAACAGTATTCAGATATGAATCCAAGAGACCACCCAACCTATGATTCTGTGATTTCAGGAGAAACATAACCACATCCAACACTGGTAGAGTTCCTATTCCCTCATCTGCCTTTCTACATTCGAGGAGCATTTCTGTCTTGTCTGATTGCACTATCCCAGTCCACTATTTACAACAGACTTTGGTTAAGTACCATCACAACTTCCTTGCAATCAGATGGAAAGGAGAGGTAGAATTGGGTGACATCACCAATACTCTATGTTAGACAGCAAGGGGGATTATACAGACCAGTGATCAGGATGTTGAACAGGAGTCCACCAGCATCACTATCTCTGGGCCCTTCTATACTGCCATATAATCCATCATATCAAGTCAGATAATCCACATTATCTGCTTTAAACTGGAATATCCATGTCTACACTGACATATAATCCAGTTCAAAGGAGATAATCTGGATTTCATACAGCTATGTAGAAGGGGCCTCTGTTTGTTCCTCCAGGAAGGACCACAACCACTGCAGGAGTGTGTCTTCAGGTCCAACCCATAGAGGCGGCCCAGAGGGTACCATAGTTGATGGTATCGAAAGCTGATTAGAAGTCTAGATGAATCAACAAGAACTTAATCCCCCTATCCAGTTCCCTGTTCAGTTCATCCACCAAGGCAATCAATGCTGACTCCATCCCATGGCCAGGTCTGAAACCAGATTGAAACAGATCTAGATTATCAATTTCATTCAGAATCTCCTCAAGATAGAAAACTACCACACACTCCAGAACCATGTTCAGAAATGATATGGTGAACACTTGCCAATAATTATCTATCATAGAGGGATTCAGGATGACTTTTTCAACAAAGGCCTAACAAGAGCCTTATTTAGGCTGATTCAACACTGATCTTATAATTCAGTTTAAACTGCATTATATGATCAGTGTAGAACCAGTTGGGACTCTATCTTTTAAGGAGGCTTTGACTTTCACCCACTCTGCCATTCTTCCTCTGGCCGATTTTGTAAGCCAGGGAAGGAAAGGATCTAGCTCACATGTGATGGCAGTCGCCTCTCCGAGGATCTTGTCAGTATCCTCAGGCTCCACAAACTGAAACATATCCAATAATACAGGAGAAACAGGTTCTAAAACCATGCCATTACATTACTGAAGAGGTGATAAAGGCTTTAATGGCCCATACTACACTACCATATAATCCAGATTGTCAAATCAGATAATCCACATCTGCTTTGAACTGGATTATCTGAGTCTACACCTCCAATGGGTTCCCCCATTGATGAACCCCCACCCCAGGAGGCTTGATAATCCGACGCTGGCGAACCCGGAGCCACAGGCTTGCGACGATCGCTACCGTATGGATCTCGAGTCCCTGAGGACGTTGTTCGATCTGTGGGACCCTCCTAGGCTTCCCCCATTCGACGGTCAAGCCTGATAGCTCACCTTAGAAAGCTCCGACCCACATGGGCCCGAGCTTGGCTTCCCCTTCTCGTTAGTTTTGTCATTCCCTGTCGATGTTGTTTGTCTTGTTGTATGCTCTGTATTTTTTATGTCAAACTGTAAACCGCTCCGAGCCCTCGGGGAGTGGCAGTATAGCAAGTTTGAACAATAAATAAAGAAATAAATAAATAAATATAGTCCAGTTCAATGCAGATAATCTGGATTTTATACAGTTGTGTAGAAGGGGTCTCTGTCTGTCCTGTATTTTCTCAGGCCCCTTCCACATTGCCCTTATATCCTAGGATCTGATTCCAGATTATCTGGCAGTGGAGAAACGTATAATTCTGTTTAAAGTGGATAATCTGAGATATAGGGCAGTGTAGAAGGGGACTCAGAGAAGCGCACTTCATGTTTTTCTTTTGTCTATGCAAGAACTGGAGCCATTTATTATATTATTGGGGGGGGCAGAGGGGTGGTTTCATTTGTTATGACTCTGTGTGTGTGTGTGTGTGTGTGTGTAGGTGTCCTGTAGAATCTGTTGGATACTTTTTGGGTGCTTCCCAAATCCCATTTAGATCCCATGCAAAATCAAATGGTCAGAAAAGTCTGTAGGGTTCCAACTGAATATGCAAGGTGATGTCATTGTGTTGAAGTTGTTTCTGACCTATGGCGATCCTATGACATAGAGTTTTTGTGGAAGATTTGTTCAAAAGTGGTTTCTCTGGGTCTGAAAGAATGTGACTTGCTCAAGGTCACTCAGACCCCTTCTATGCTGCCATACAATCCAGTTCAATGCAGATTTGCTATGCTCAAACCACTACAACACGTGTATTTTTCTGTGCCTTCAACTGTACTCCTCTTTCTCCAGTTTTAGTTTTCAGCTGCAGATCGAGAGGATCACATGGCTTTGCTAAGAAAAAGTAAGTAAAGGCCCTTGTATCGTTAGCAGTGTCAAAGGCAGTACCAGTTGCTGAACAGGACAAGATGCCATGATAAAGTTGTATGCATGTCTTGCTCAAAGGTTTTGTTTCAACAGGTTTTTAAAATTTCTGTGTGAAAACAATATTGGATTAGATGTAACATGCCTTTTCTTATGTTTAGACTTTGAACTGAATCCTGTAGAGAATCCAGTGTGCAACTGTGGTGGTGGTTGGGGAGGGGACAATGCTCATGTGCATTTTGGTTAATAGTGGTAGCAGATCTTGGCAGGTAGGCAGTTGTAAAAAACACTCCTGTGGCAATAGAAGCAAGACTGAGGGCCCTTCCACACAGCCATATAACCCAGAATATCAAGGCAGAAAACTCCACAATATCTGCTTTGAATTGCCTTTTTTGAGTTCACGCTGCCATATATTCCAGTTCAAAGCAGATAATGTGTTGTTTTATTCAGCTGTGTGGAAGGGGTGTAAGGGTGTATCTACACTGTAGAATTAATACAGTTTGACACTAGTTTAACTGCCATGGCTCAATGCTATGGAAACATAGGAATTATTGTTCTGTAAAGCATCAACACACTTTGGTAGAGAAGGCTAAAAGACGTTATAAAACTACAAATACCATGATTCCATAGCATTGAGCCATGGCATTTAAAGTGGTGTCAAACTACATTAATTTCACAGTGTAGCCTTTAAGGCACAATTCAGAGTCATAGCCATGTTGTCGTGGAATATCACTATGAAAAGGGATCTTGTAACACCCTAGGTCTCATCTACACTGAAAGTATAAAATCCAGATTAAGTGCTTTGAACTGGATTATATGGCAGTGTAAAAGGGGCCTGAGAGAACAAAGTTGGTAGCATAAAGCTTTTCTAAATGGAGTCTATTTCTTTAGTTGCATAGATGGAATATCTGAACCATAGGATTTCTCAAGCAGTTCTCACAAGGAGTAAAATACAATAATAAATTCAGTAATAATTTGTTGCTTTTTAATAAGCCACCATACTGAATTGATAGCTGCCTGAGGTGATGTTCTCATTTTAACTTTAGGTTGCCCTTGGTAAATACCGTATGCTACAGATTCTATTAGGCATGCACCCAGGCATGTAGCCAGGGGACTTAGGGGCTTCAGCCCCCCGAAATTCTCAAGGTGGTCCGCAAGAAGGCCTTACTGGTACATTATTTAAACTGTTATGTGCATTTATATCATGATCTGATCACCATGCTCATTATATCCCACAATAATGGGGTTATTGGGATAACAATACAAAAGGTTTGCTAGGGTAGACCCTCTTCCACCCAGTCTCAGCCCCCCCCCACACCAAACGCAGCCCCCCCCGAACCTAAATCCTGGCTACGGCCCTGCATGCAACATTTGATTATTAACAGGCCATCCTTTTATTTCAGTTAACCAATTCCTACTGATTCTTCTGATGTTGACGGTCTGTGTCATTCTGTATGATAAAGTTCACAAGATGCCACTTGCGACAGTGAAGAATGAAGCAGGTAGGCATCCATTGTTTTAAACTATCTTCCCCCCCCCCCCAAATAACATGAATGCTGTATCTATTCTGTTTGTGACACAAATAGACCAGGGTTTATGTTGCTTTCCCATTTTCAGCACTTGGTGGAGAACAAAACTTCCGATATAGGTGCTGTGTCTTTAACTGTAGCTCACACGAACTGTATATAGATTCATCCTTCTGTATCCAAACAAAGGCAGTAAAAATAAATGTAAAAATCTGTCAGTTGTGCACTTTGACAAATTTATGACAGATTAAATTATTGATATTTAAGGTTTCATAAGACTGTTGCTTTTATAGCACTCTGTACATTTCTGCATTTTTCAGAATCCCAGAGATCATATCAATCATGTCCCAGTGTAATACTATCCTCCCCTTCATGGAAATGTATGTGTATTGTGGTATATTATTTTCCTAGTGTTTGTTCACATTATCATGTATATATAGCTTTTGTCATGTATATGGTTTTGTTCCTATTTTTAATTCATGGAAATACTTTGCAACTCTTGGAAATATACAGGTTCTCATGCCATGATGCTCTTTGGCCTTTTGCTAATCTTTGAAGGTGCCTATTATTTATTTATTTTATATATCATTTTTCTTACCCCTGGGGGGGGGCTCAAAGCAGTTCACAGCAAAGTAAAGGGCAAAATTAAATGCCTCACATAAAATATAAAATACATCATATAATTAAAACAGCATATAACAATAGATTAAAACCAGTAAACTGTAAAACATTGGACATAGGCAAAACATAAAACATAGAACATTAGACATTGCATCAATCCCGAGGTTATCTTGACTACTTCATCTCACTTCCCAATGCTTGCTTGAAAAACAATGTTTTAAATTGTTTCCTAAATGCTAGGAGGGAGGGGCCAATCTGATTTCGCTGGAGAGGGAGTTCCACAGCCGAGGGACCACCACTGAGAAGGCCCTGTCTCTTGTTCTCATCCGTCGCACCTGCGAGGGCAGTGGGACTGAGAGCAGGACCTCCTCAGCCAAGATGTGTTCAGATACGTAAGCTGGACCAGAACAATTTAGGGTTTTATAGACCAAAGCCAGCACTTTTTATTGTGCTCGGTAGCAAACCAGCAGACAGTGGAGCTGTCTCAACAGGGAGGTTGTATGTTTCCTGTGCGCCACTCCAGTTAGAAATCTGGCTGCTGTCCATTGGACTACTTTAAGCTTCCGAACAGTCTTCAAAGGCAACTCCAGTAGAGTGTGTTGCAGCAGTCTATTCGAGATGTAACAAGAGCATGGACCACTGTGGCCAAGTCTGACTTTGCAAGGTGTAGGCGCAGCAGGCACACAAGTTTTAATGGTGCAAATGCTCCCCTGGTCATCGCCGAAACCTGAGGTTCCAGGCTCAGCAATGAGTCCATATTTTCATGTGGAAGTCTTGTAACTAAGACATTTATTTTCCATGCCCAGTAACATCATCAGCAAATATAGCAGCCAGGAGTAGATAGATACATGGAACAACAGCACATATCCATACCTAGATGATATGATAAATGATGATAATGGCAATAAGAATTATGATGTCAGCAATGTATGCCAAACTGTTAGAGACAGAGGCATCATTAATGTTCAGCACTACTGGCTTTTTTTTTGAGGGGTGAGATTCCTATAAAAGGACAAATAAAATGGTACAACTTCAATTGTGTGCAATAAAACAATGTTCCTGTTTCTTTGCTCTCCCTCTCCTTCCCAGTGGATTTGGGGAGTCCTGGGGACTTGGAAGATGAAATTCCTGTGGTGATATGTGCTGCTGCTGGCAGAATGGGTGCAGTGATCGCAGCAATCAACAGCATTTATAGCAACACTGATTCTAATGTCTTGTTCTATATAGTTGGACTAAAGAATGGAATTCCACATATCAGGTAAAATAATGCGGCAAGATTACTTCAGGTATTTTGTGCACAATTGTGTACTTGAGTTTCATTAGGGGAGGATCACTGAAGATCCAATAGATGTTCCACTACCCTTGTGGCCTGGAAAATACACTTCTGCCTGAACAGTTCATAAATACTGGTTGTGGATAGGGCATGAGTAGCATAGTGAAGGGGTCAGAAGTTGGAGATGAATAAGGGGAGAAAGCAATAAATAATTCTAGGGTGATGTCTAACTAGAGAAAATGGGGCTATCATGTGGATATAGCGGCTTAAAGAGCTGGGCATGTTTAGCCTGAAGAAGAGAAGGCTGAGAGGAGACATGATGGCCATTATAAATATTTGAGGGGAAGTTATTAGGAGGAGGGAGCAATCTTGTTTTCTGCAGCCCTGGAGACTAGGATGCGGAACAGTGTCTTGAAAATACAGGAAAGGAGATTCCACCCGAACATTAGGAGGAACTTACTGACTGTGAGAGCTGTTCAGCAGTGGAACTCTTTACCCCGGGGTGTGGTGGAGGCTCCTTCTTTGGAGGCTTTTAAACAGAGGCTGGATGGCCATCTGTCGGAGGTGCTTTGAATGTAGTTATCCTGCTTCTTGGCAGGGGGTTGGACTTTATGACCCACGAGGTCTCTTCCAACTCTAGGATTCTATGATGCTACAGAAGTATACAAAATGAAACATGCATTGCACCCTTTACACAGATTTTTCTTAAATATGTGCTTTCCCCTTTGTTTCAGAAAGTGGATTGAAAACTCTGTATTAAAAGTTATAAAATTTAAAATTGTAGAGTTCAATCCTATGGTTTTAAAAGGGAAAGTCAGACCAGAAGCAGCTCGTCCTGAATTACTTCAGCCTGTAAGTATACCTGTTCTACAGAACAGGGAATTAAACAGGGCAGAAGGGGTGTTGTGTTAAACAATGATTGCATCTTCGCAATAAAACTGCAATCTATTCACATTTCTAACATTAAAGGTAAAGGTTTCCCCCTTGACATTAAGTAAGTCTAGTTTAGTCCAACTCTGAGGGATGGTGCTCATCTCCATTTCTAAGCTGAAGAGCCGACATTGTAGACACCTCCAAGATCATGTGGCCAGCATGATTGCATGGAGCACCATTACCTCCCTGCCAAAGCGGTACCTATTGATCTACTCACATTTGCATGCTTTTGAACTGCTAGGTTGGCAGAAGCTGGAGCTAACAACAGGAGCCCATCTCGTTTGTGGATTTGAATCTCCGACCTTCCGGTCAGCAAGTTCTACAGCTTAGACATTTAACCTGCTGTGCCACCACAGCCCTTTTTCTAACCTTAGTAAGACCTGGATGAGGTGAAGATGTCAAATAAGTATTCTAATGTAGTTGGGATTGCAAGTAGACTAGGTCTTTCTGTGCTGTTTGCCCCTTGTCTCCCCTCCCCCAACTTAATATTTTATTGTTTGAATGATAACTACTTTGAACTACATCTTATCACAATGTACTCTTCTGCTTTGTCGACACATTTGCTTTTAAATCCAACAGCTTAACCTTGTTCGGTTTTACCTCCCTCTACTTATCCATGAACATGAAAAAGTGATATATCTCGATGATGACGTCATTGTACAAGGTAATCTGTCTCTCTAGAAAAGAATGTGAAAAAATCATATTATTTATCATCATTAAATATAGATTTATTTGACAATACTTTAGTCAGCTAAATGTCAGAATTGGAAAGCAGAGATAGTTGCATTGGAAGTTCTGAAGATGGATAGGTTGTTGCATCAGCAAACTGGCTTGTAGAGTAATATGCACAGAGCAATGAGGCTTTTGAAACAAATTTTGCTGTGTTTTTAGGTGACATCCGAGGCCTGTTTGACACAAAATTAGCCCGTGGTCATGCTGCAGCTTTTTCAGATGACTGTGACTTGACTTCAACTCATGAAATGGTTAGAATTGTAGGAATGGAGGTAGGAAATCCTTATAAAACCAAACATTCCTGCTGGGGTTTTTTCAACTCATCCTTACGTGTTTCATTTTTTTCACCATTTGCATAGTAATCTCAGAGAAGGAAGGTGGTATTGGTACAAGTGCTAAACTGCTTTTCTTAGACTCCACCATCACAAGAGAAACTGCTTGAGGCACAGACCTCAGGAGACTGGGAAAAAAGTGGCCTTCTTGTTTGTTTCCCACATATATTGGTTAAAATATACAAAAGGGGGTTAAATACAATAAGGCTAATGAAAGAAGTAAGAATTCTTTAAAATACTTCAATTAAAATGTCAAGAAACAGTATGGGCACTAGTCAGAACTTGTTATGCCCCTTCAATTTGACTCTGATTTATGGCAATACTATCATAGGATTTTAGGCAAGTTCTGTTCAGGAAAACTTGCTATTGCCTTATTTTATGGTCACTCAGTACATTCTATGGCTTAATGAGGTTTTGATCCTTGGTTTCCTGGACTCTTAGTCCACCATTGTCCACTTCTTAAGCAGTGCCTAATTTCTTTACTCACAGCTGTTTTCGAACTGCTTAAATGGACAGTGAGCTGGTCTGAATGTTGGTTGCTCACCCTGACCCAGGCTTTGAACTGCCAACCTTTCAATTGGTGTGATCTATTGCTGTTGGTGATTAGCCAGCTGTGCTAAAGCCCGGCCCATGTTATTAGGAAATTGGTCTTGAAGATCAGGCTAAGACATTGGGAGACCAAGGTTTGGATACCTGGGTTGCCTTGGCTTGACAAGTTGCAGTCTACCAGCCTCAAAGGAAGTCAAACACATATTTCCCTTGAACAAATCTTGCCAAGAAAACCTTGATAGTTTTGCCTTAGAATCACCATAAGTAAAAACTACTTGATGGCACATAACAACAAATGAACAAATTCTACACACTAAAGAGAATGTAGAGCACTTTCTGCCTTCTGGATTATGAATCGCATTGTGCGTCCATGCATTCTTATTAATTGTGTCCTCTCTTAATGTAAGCAAATATTGTAAGTTAAACTAAAACTTTGGGACTACCTTGATTAATTTAGAATAATCATGTCTTTCTTTCTCCCAGAATACCTATATGGCATTTTTGGACTATCGAAAGCAAACAATTCGAGATCTTGGAATAAGCCCCAGCACCTGTTCCTTTAATCCTGGTGTTATTGTTGCTAATGTAACAGAATGGAAGCACCAGCGAATCACAGAGCAGTTAGAAAAATGGATGCAAAACAATGTAGAGTATGTATGGGGTAGTGTTCTATTTTGTAGTACCTTCAATGGATTATGTGGTTGATTGTGTCACATTTTTTGTTTGCTGAGCTTGCAAACTATATCCTTCTTAGACAAATATCTAGATTATAAATACTATTTTAGTATACACTGAGCATTTGATCAAATGATTGAATGAGATTAATGTGACAGTAATGTATGTGCAGTGGATGTTTTACTCATTAGTTTTCAAATGAAGCCTGTTTCTGATGACATTTGTTTTTCTAAAGCCTAACAGAAACCCACATTTTTGAATCACAAAGGTTGAGGGTAGTGTGTGATTTAAAGATCGAACTGCAAAGACTCTGGCACAAGCCAGTCAAGGTGGTCCCAGTGGTAATCGGTACATTGGGTGCAGTGCCTAAAGACCTTGGCCTGCACTTAAACACAAACAGCACTGCCAAAATTATCACCTGTCAGCTGGAAAAGGCCACCTTACTGGGATCTGCACGTATTATTTGCCGATACATCACACAGTACTAGACACTTGGGAAGTGTCTGACGTGTGATCCAATACAACAACCAGCAGAGTAATCTTGTCTGGTGTAGACTCATCTTGTTGGGTTCCTAATAATAATAATAATAATAATTATTATTATTATTATTTATATCTCACTCCCTCTCCAAACAGGACTCGGGGCATCTTACAGAAAATAAAAACACAGTACAAAACACAGAAATAAAACATAATACATAAATGACAATCCTAAAAACCTAACAGAAAATAAAACACAATACAAAAAACAAGGCAAAAATATAAACATAATACATAAACAGCAATATCAAAACCTAACAGACTCACCATAACAAAAGCACAAAAAGTAACGTGAATTACAAGTTTTTACTGGTTTTAAACATTTTGTCTACCAGAGGCAAAACCAGTACAAACCAGTTGGTATTGGTCCAGCTATACCACCAGCACAGTAAAATTATAAACCAACCATTTTCGAATGCCAGCTTCCACGTCTATGTTTTTAATTCTTTCCTAAAGGAAGCTAGGGAGGGAGCCTGTCTAATTTCTTTATGGAGGGCATTCCAGAGCTGGGGAGCTGCCACCGAGAAGGCCCAGTCCCTCGTCCCCATCTTACTCTACATCAGTGCTGTCCAACTTCTAACCGGCCAAGGGCCGGATTCCAGGTCACTGATGACCTGGGGGCGCGCCCGGCCCCGCCCCCGCCCCGGCTGCCGGGAGGCGTTGGGAGAGAGGGAGGAGCCATGCGGCAACCCCTCCTTCCAAGGCATCCTAGCCACAGATGAAGCTGGCGGTTTCACCGGCTTCAGCTGCTGCCGGGATGCCTTGGAAGGGAGGGGGTGCTGCCGGGGACCCCCCTCCCTTGCAAAGCATCCCGGCAGCCGCAGAAGCCGGCACTGGCTTCGGCGGCTGCTGCGATGCTTTGCAAGGGAGGGTGCCGCCGGGGACCCCTCCTTGCAAAGCATCCCGGCAGCCGCAGAAGCCGCCGCTGGCTTCAGCCGCTGCTGCGATGCTTTGCAAGGGAGGGGGTGCCGCCGGGGACCCTCCCCCTTACAAAGCATCCCGGCAGCCGCAGAAGCCGGCTCTGGCTTCAGCCGCTGCTGCGATGCTTTGCAAGGGAGGGGTGCCGCCGGGGACCCCCCTCCTTGCAACGCATCTCGGCAGCCGCAGAAGCCGGCGCTGGCTTCAGCCACTGCTGCGATGCTTTGCAAGGGGGGGTGCCGCCGGGGCACCCTCCCTTGCAAGGCATCGGCGCCGGCGAGAGAGGGAAGAAGAGGGCGGTGCAGGGAGGAGGAGCTAGCCCTCTTCCTCCTTCTTGTACCACCCCTTGTCCCTCTCTCACCGGCGCCGATGCAATCGGCGGCGCGGAGAGAGGGACGGAGGGGGTGCAGGGAGGAGGAGCTAGCTGTCTTCCTCCTTCCTGCCCCACCTCCCCCTCCCCCCCCCCGCCGCCCTTTTTTTAAAAAAAATAGATTTTTTTTTTAAAAAAATTTTAAATGGCAGCTGGGGGCATAGCTGGGGCCGTGCCCAACAGGCTGGGGGCCGGATCCGGCCCCAGGGCCGCCAGTTGGACAGCCTTGCTCTACATCATCTAAGTGATTCAACATGGCCAAATTTGACAGATCCCATCCCCACGTATTTTCCTCTTGCTTTCTCCCATTTCCACATGAATTATGAGCTCAGAAGATTATTTCTCCTTGTCTCATCCCCACCCTCCCCATTTCTAATGACCTCTAAAGTAGTGGCCTGACTAAGCATGATGCTTCATGGAGAAAATGTTTTAGAAATGTTTAGACATGGGGAGGGGGGCGGTTGTGTGTAATGAAATCCTACATATGACTTTAGAATATTTTAATAATTTAACATTTCTCCCCTCCCCTTCCCAGAGAAAACCTATACAGCAGCACCTTTGCAGGAAGTGTGGCAACTTCACCAATGCTCATTGTGTTCCATGGGAAATATTCACCAATTAATTCCTTGTGGCATATTCGGAATCTAGGTAAGTATTTGATTCTTAATTGAAATACATTAACTGAGAATGGACAATTTTGAAGTAATTACTTAGGAGGATGTTTTTGTTACTGTTTTTGTAATTTGCAAGCAACAGATTATAAGCAACAGCATATCATTATCATTCTTCAGACAAGAAGCATATAAATTGTATTTTTGTGTTGTTGAAGGATTTAAAGGCCAGATTTAAAGGCCAGAATCACTGCTTTGGCGTGGGTTTTCCAGACTGTATGACCATGTTTCAGAAGCATTCTCTCCTGATGTTTCACCCACATCTATGGCAGGCATCCTCAAAGGTTGTAAGGTCTCTTGAAAACTAGGCAGGTGCGGTTTATGTATCTGTGGAAAATTCAGGGTGGGAGAAAGAACTCTTGTCTGCTTGAGACAAGTGTGAATAATGCAATTGGCCACCTTGATTAGCATTGAATGGCCTTGCAGCTTCAAAGCCTGGCTGCTTCCTCCCTGGGGCAATCCTTTGTTGGGAGGTGTTAGCTGGCCATGATTGTTTCCTGTCTGGAGTCTCCTGTTTTTTGAGTGTTGTTCTTTATTTAATGTCCTTATTTCAGAGGGTTTTTTTTTAGTACCGGTAGACGGATTTTGTTTATTTTCATGATTTTCTTCTTTCTGTTGAAATTGTCCACATGCTTGTGGATTTCAGTGGCTTCTCTGTGTACTCTGACATGATAGAGTGGTCCAGTATTTCTGTGCTCTCAAATAATGTGTTGTATCCAGGTTGGTTCATCAGGTGTTCTGCTATAGCTGACTTCTCAGTTTGAGTAAGTCTGCAGTAATATTCCACAGATATATAAACCTCACTTGCCTGGTTTCCAACAGATCCCACAACCTCTGAGAATGCCTGCCAGGAGAGAATGCTTCTGGAACATGGCCATACAGTCCGGAAAACTCACAGCAAACCAATTGTATTTGTATTAATGCATATGTAAATTAGGAAACTAAACAAGTATTCTGCCTGGCGACTAGTCATCTTATGCTGAGACAAAGCATACTGCAAAATTCTTATTTGAGACATCAACTGGATCTCCCTTTAAGAGCAGGGAGAAAGGCAGGTTTGCATCTTGCTTTGGTGTTGAGTTGTGATTGCAAACAGTTGAAGCACTTGGAGTATGGTACAACTGTTTGCAATCACAACTCAGCACCAAAGCAAGATGTAAACCTGCCTTCCTCTTTGCTCTTAAAGGGAGATCCAGTTGATGACACAAATAAGAATTTTGCAGTATGCTTTGTTTCAGCAAAAGATGAATTTGGTTTCAGTATCAGTGAGACAAGATAAATGCAACTTATTTCCCCCCCCCTCACTTAATTGTTTGAGTTTTAATTGAATAGGATTTGCTCTGAATGGTGGATTTGATCCCAAATCTATATAAATAAAAATGTAATGTTCTTTTGTGGAATTAACATAAGTCAAAAACCACTGGGCGAATTGACACCAAATTTGGACACAAAATATCTATCAGGCCAACAAGTGACCATCACTCATGAAACACTAAAAATACAGTGGAAGAAACTTAAAAAGCCATAAAACAAAAATACATTACAATCCATGCACAAAACCACACACACACACACACACACACACACGTATATATACACACACACAAAACACGGACTGGGCCACAGCAACGCGTGGTAGGGGATGGCTAGTCTATTTATAAAAATTACAGCTTGCTTCTGAGCCGACATGCAGACACAGCAATAAGCAAGTACTTTAACTGAAGGGTATCTGTGTCTTTTATTTTATCTGTCAAGAAGAATAAGTTTTCCAATAAGCAGCTTTTCTTTTTTAACTGGCCTAGGTTGGAGTCCTGATGCCAGGTACTCAGAGCATGTTCTTCATGATGCCAAGTTACTGCACTGGAATGGACAATACAAGCCTTGGGATTACCCTAGTGTTCACACTGATCTATGGGGAAAGTGGTTTGTTCTTGACCCTTCAGGGTCTTTTAAACTGATTCGTCCCAACAGCAGATAGCACAATGTGGTTCTCAACCTGCGGGTCTCCAGACATTTTGGCCTACCACTCCCAGAAATCTCAGCCAGTTTACCAGATGCTAGGATTTCTGAGAGTTGAAGGCCAAAACATCTGGGGACCCACAGGTTGAGAATCACTGTGATAGCATGAAGATTAGCCCTTAGTACATAACAATGTTCATAATATTTTGTGATGTGTTGTACCTTTTTTGTTGTACATAAAGACTGCTATATGAGATCACCACTTTTTTTGTAAAGACTAATAGTTTGACTGTTGTCTCAAAATGAAACTTTTGAGTTGCACAATTCAGAGAAACTTCGGTTTCAATTCTTACAAGTCAGACTACAAGGTTTTGGGAAACAATTACTTTTAAAACACAAAACTCTATTTTATGACATATGCTGTAAATAACTGTTATTACTGAGAAGCCATTTATAAAACTTCAGAATAAAAAAGTATGTATAAGTCTACTTCCTGTGGTCAATTTGTTGTTTGTTGTTGTTCATTGCTTTAACTATGTGGATCTTCGTTGCCGGTGTGATGTCTCTACTTTTTACTATTTTATCGAGCTTAATCATTGCTCTCCTCCCAAGAAGTAAGTGTCTTCTGATTTCCTTGCTGCAATCTGTGTCTGCAGTAATCTTTGCGCCTAGAAGTACAAAGTCTGTCACTGCCTCCACGTTTTCTCCCTCTATTTGCCAGTTATCAATCAGTCTGGTTGCCATAATCTTGGTTCTTTTGATGTTTAGCTGCAACCCAGCTTTTGCACTTTCTTCTTTCACCTTTGTTAGAAGGCTACTCAGTTCTTCCTTGCTTTCAGCCATCAAAGTGGTATCATCTGCATATCTAAAGGTTGTTAATGTTTCATCCAGCAATTTTAATTCCAGCCTTGGATTCATCAATCCCCACGCGTTGCATGAAAGTTGAATAGGTAGGGTGAGAGTCTACAGTCCTGCCGTACTCCTTTCCCAATCTTGGACCAGTCTGTTGTTCCATGGTCAGTCCTTACTGTTGCTACTTGGTCGCTATACAGATTCCTCAGGAGACAGACAAGGTGACTTGGTATCCCCATACCACCAAGAACTTGCCACAATTATTACGCTCCACACAATCAAACGCTATAGAATAGTCAATAAAACAGAAATAAACAGAAAACAAAGTAAACATCAATTATTTTATTCATTTCAAATAACTTATTAACGTTTCTTTGCAACAGCAAAAAGAGATCTAGTATTAAGTCCATGTCACAATTAAGCACCAATAATATCTGTTAAGAGATATGATTTTTTTGTTGCAAAAAACTGTTGTTCACTTTATTTCTCAGTTATTTAATGCCTCTTTCATACCAAGATGTTCCTTTTTAATATTTACAATAGTTATTGCCGAGCTATTGATCTGTCAGTAGAAAAAGGAAGAAAAAGTAAACGGTAGGGCCTCTCTGTGGAGAGGGTGGTGAAATGCTAACAGGAGATAGGGAAATAGCGGCTCAACACCTTCTTTGTCTCAAGTCTTCTCCCAAAAAGAGATTGGCGTTCAACCTGACCAGTATGAAGCCCAAGAGGTAATAGGGGAAATGCAACTCAAAATAAAGAAGTAGTCCAAGAATACCTGGCTACTCTAAGTGAATTCAAGTCACTAGGGCCAAATGAACTGCATCCAAAAGTATTGAAGGAACTAGCAGAAGTTGTTTCAGAACAACTGGAAATAATCTTTGAGAATTCTTAGAATAGGAGAAGTCCTAGTAGACTGGTGCAGGGTGAATGTTGTTCCTCTCTTCAAAAAGGAAAAAAGAGTACCCAAACAATTACTGTCTAGTCAGCCTGACATTTATACCAGAGAAGATTCTGGAACAGATCATTAAGGTGGCAGTCTACAATCACTTAGAAAGGAATGCTGTGATTACTAGAAGCCAACATGGATTTCTCAAAAACAAGTCATGCCAGACTAATCTTATCTCCCCCGCCCCCCTTGGTAGATGCAGGGAATGTGTTGGGTGTAGCATATCTTGATTTCTGTAAGGCCTCTGACAAGGTCCCCCATGATCTTCGTGCGAACAAGAATATATACAGCAAGAGCATCTCCCACACCCTCCCACACAGGAGAACTATGTACAGTAGAGTCTCGGTTATCCAACATAAACAGGCCAGCAGAACATTAGATAAGCAAAAAATGTTGGATAATAAGGAGTGATTAAGGAAAAGCCTATTAAAGGACACATTATGATTTTACAAATTAAGCACCAAAACATTATGTTTTACAACAAATTGACAGAAAAAGCAATACAATACATGCTAATATTATGTAGCAATTACTGTATTTATGAATTTAGCACCAAAACATCACAATGTATCGAAACAGCTGTGGATCCAGGCGGGAGGCAAATTGCGTTAGATAATACAGAAAGTTGGATGAGCGAGACTCTATTGTACTCATTATTCTTTCATAAACAATCTCCATTCTCCAGTAATTGTTTTTTATTCCTACTTGCAGATTTATAGAAGTTGCCAAATTTTAGGCAATCAGAAAAAATTCTTGAGCAAAACGTAACCTGATTCTGTATTGCCAGGGTTAATTTTCCTCCCTCCCCTTTTCTCTCTCTCTCTCTTTCACTGGAATTTTCTTTCTGAAGGGGATCGACCATGGTGGGAGGAGGAAAACTATCCACTTCTGGAACTGCATCATTCAGCACATCTGGAAGCAGTTTATATGACTCTCTCCCTCCATAAGGGCAGCATCTAGATTCCGTGCAGCTCCATAACTGCAGAGAAATCTAGCTCCAAGTAAACCACAAAAGAATTTTAAAAGATATTTATTCAGCTGAACATTTATCAAGGGACTCCAGAAAAATCCCAACAACCATTTAGCACTCTTGCCTTTTGTGGGACTCTCAGGAGAAAGGCAGTTCTGGCATGAATGTTTACAACAAAAAACCATCCAGTTTCCAAAAGCAGCTGCTTCGCAGTCATTTTTCTGGAGAGAGAACTGCCTTTGAAAGGTAAAAAAAACTAATTCCATAGCAAATATTGCCTTCGCTATTTACTTCTCTTGCTGTACCTTCTCATTTTGTTATATTTTTTGGTGATTGTCAGTAGATTGTCAGTATGCTTGGTAACAAATCTCCAAATGCTTGAGTAAATATCTGCATAGCAAGACATGTACAATGTAATCTCTTCTTCCAAATATTAAAACTTGGGCTTTTGCGTTTATATTTTTTTCACATCAAGTCAAATTTTTATTTATGGTCAGAGATCATGTTTTTTCGACATGTTAAAAAAATCACAATGTTGTTTTAATGCATTTTTCTGAAATGTTATGATTGAATCTTAAAAATTCGATGCAAGTTACTGAAAATATTAATGTTTAGCTAGAAAGGAGAAAAGAAGCAACGGGGGGGGGGTCATACTAGCATCTTTAAGACTTTTAAAAAATATATTGCCTGGGCTTTCATGGATATAAACACACTTAAAGGGTTTCTCAAACAGTACAATAATTTTTTTAAGTCTTTAAAGTGCTGCCGTGTTCCTTCCCCTCCAATCCTTCCTCCTTGTTATGCTGCAAGAGACTTAACACAGTCACCTACCGTATGAAAACTACCAGAAAGTACAAATTACTTATAGGGTATTACAAATGTCAAATATTAGCACCAAAAATAAAAAAATGGGCTCCAGAAAAGAGACTTAAATTATATGAAACAGGAATATGGTGAATTTGGGTTGAGCACGCTATTTTGCAGAAAAATGTAAGTAAAGATAAGATTTCTGCAGACTATAATTTACTGTCTTCGTGGGGTATATGTCTTTTTAATATTGGTGTTTCAATATGTCAAGATCCAGGATTTCATTATGTTATCTAAGAAACACACAAACAAAATCAAACGTAGGATATGAATATTAAAATGAGAATTATGAAACACCAATGTGTCTGCAAGCTGTTCTTCCCTTTTCATAATACTGGTATATTTTGAACAGGGCAACATTTTTTTTCTTTTTATGGTCTCATCCATTTAATGATGGGTGCGTATTAACTTAGATAGAACACCTGAAATAATTGAAAATAAAGTTAAAAACAGCGGTTTTCTCCTAACATGAGTAATGAGAAGGGTCGGGGTGGGGGGAGGAGATAATTCACCAGTTACTCTACTATGCAATGTGTAGCACAGCAGTTCTCGTTCGTGCCTGGAGGGCAAGGAATAGGTCCTGGGGTTCCATTAGCATTAGGGCCTGCAGCAGCAGAGGTGGATTCTGAGGATGAGCTAGATGACTGGGGTGAAGCACAGGGCCCTTCGGATGGGCCGCAGTCTCCCACAGAGAGCTTGGCATGGGATGAAATGTTGTTTGGGCCCAGTTTAGATTCCGATCACCAGGTGGAGATGGGAAGCAGCGAAGGGAGTTATGAGCACCCCGGGGGGAGGAATTCCCAAGAGCCCGAGAATGTAAACATGGACGAATCCGAGTGGGAAAGTGCCAGGGAGGAAAGTTCTCAGGAAGATAGCGACACAGCTGCCGAGAGGCAAGGTCGCTCCTTCGATAGGAGACGAGACATTGAGTCTAGCAGGAGGGCTTGGTCAAGAGTCCTAGATCGACCGAGGTCCGTGAGCAGAGATTGGAGACGAAGGAGCCTAGAGCGTCGCGGACCTCGGCCGACGGATTAAGTATAGGGGCCGTGGGAACGCATCCTCAGTTCTCCGGCCACGTCTTCCCTGAATAGGCGTGAAGCGGAGTGGGACCACAAGCCAGCAGTGGTCATCAAGCCTTGCCTTGCCTTTGCCTTGTTTCTTGAGCCGCAGCGGTTTGCGGCACCTTGCCCTGTTTCCTGATTCGCATTGGATTGCAGAACCTTGCCCTGTTTCCTGATTCGCATTGGATTGCGGAACCTTGCCCTGTTTCCTGATTCGCATTGAATTGCGGAGCCTTGCCACGCTTCCAGCTTATTTGCTACGTTACTTTGGACTACTTGCTTAACACCTTGAACACTTGCATATTATTGGACTATTTACTCTTTGGAACTGTTTTTATATACTCAATAAAGTAGTTAGCCTTCGGTACGTCTCTGTGTGTGTGATTAAGGGGCCCGCCAGGTCCGTGATCGTGACAAATAAAAAGAGTAAAAAGATTAAAACTTGTGTTTTATGTATATTCCAGATTTTTTTTTCTTGTAGCAATATATTCACAAGGCATGAACAGCATGGTACAGTAGAGTCCCGCTTATCCAACATAAACGGGCTGGCAGAATGTTGGATAAGTGAAAATGTTGGATAATAAGACGGGATTAAGGAGAAGCTTATTAATTGTGAAATTACATTATGATTTTACAAATTAAACACCAAAACATTATGTTTTACAACAAATCGACAGAAAAAGCAGTTCAATACACGGTAACATTATGTAGTAATTACTGTATTTATGAATTTAACAGCAAAACATCGCAATGTATTGAAACAGCAGTGGATCCGGGCAGAAGGCAGACTGTGTCGGATAATACTGAACGTTGGATGAGAGAAGGTTGGATGAGTGAGACTCTACTGTATTCTGCTTTTGAATGTCATCTGCAAACATAACTGACATGAGCCTTCTTAAAAGCATTTTGTTGCAGCTATTTTTACATACATATATCTGTGTGTGTGTGTCTATCTAGAGATTTGGGATATCCCCATTATGCATCTTCCTCAAAGGAAAGGCAATTTGGTGTGTTGGTTTCTAAACAGCCACACAAGGTTGCCTGTTCTTTTTGTTCTTTTATTTGGCTACATAAGTGTTTGTTATATTTCCCTTTTCATCCGTGAGAACAAGAAGGTACATGTGCTTCTTCCCTCTTTTAACCTCAAAGTTAGATAATGTTACAAATTTGTGAGGTAGGTCAGGTTGAAAAAGAATGACTTGGCCCAAAGTTGCCCAGTAAATTACATGGCCCAGTGAGGACTAAAACCTGCGCCACACTGGCTCTGAGTGCCTAGGTTACTACTCTTAGTCGAAGATCAAGTTCTAATATATATAGGAATTCAAAACTAAATCGGCTTAATGTATAGCAATAACAAGACAAAGCAAACATGGACATTGCTCTGATTCCAAGAATCTGTTGTCCTCCAGAAGCTGTATCATACAACCCCCATATCCATAGGACTGATATCCATGTTTTAATTTATCCTTATTTGACAAAATATTCCCCCTTTAGGCATTTTCAGATCCTTCAGTATGACTCTATGGCCTTTTGGGGGTTTCGTTTTAATATGGTTCACTATTATTCCCAATTTCACATATGCAGGCAAAGTCTGGAAATGTATCCTTTATGGATACTGGAATCATACTGCATTGCAATTGCTATCATTACTGACTGAGAAAACACCAATCTACAGTGGCATCTCAGGACAAATTACACATACAATATGATCTTGATTTGTTTATTCCTAATTAATATTAAGATTAGCATGTGTGTGAAGATGAGGTTTAAATTTTCTTTCCATCAGGTTTTAAAATTTTCCCTTCTTAAGGGAGTGAAACAGAGAAGAAAATCTTGGCATCAGTGGAATTTTTTCTTCTTCTTTTGACTCTTGTTCCTGTGTATTGTGTGTTTAAATAAAAAACAGATGCAAGGACAGATGCCTTAAACCACTCACAGTCTGCGCTGGAGCAACAAAGACTTAAATGTTATTTAACTGAACGCTAAAATAGCATGCATTTCATGGATGGGAAACTGCTGCAGTTTTGAGGGAAAAATTTCTTCCTTCATTGAGCTGGACCACAAAGGTAGCCAGACATGTGTTACAGCAAACACTCAGAAGTGCATTTCTGGTTTTGAAAAATTCATCTTTTCAGTGCAAGGTCTGTCTACAATATGAAGCTGACACTTGGCACCTTGTGAATTGGCGGCAGTTAGTTTTAGCTACTGTTGTTTTAAAATTGTATTATTTTGATTGTATGCTACATTTGTTGATGGGAGTTGCTGTTGTTATAATTTTATGTGACTTGTTTTACACTTCTATACCTTTTTTACCTGTTGTATGTTATACAGTATGTGCACCCTGGAGTGCCTGGTAAGGGAGATAGTAGTGGTATAGAAATAAAGTTTATTATTATCATTACAATCTATTTAAAAAGTCACTCTGCTTTTGAGGAAATTTGGCCTGGTTGGGGCCATGCATATTATATTTTGTGTATGTTTCATTCTGTACTTCTTTTTCTTCAGTTTCACGTTCAGTTGCAGATTGCAACCAAATGAAAGGATCACATGGCTCTACTACGAAAAAGTAAGACATCCTCAAAGTTTGCTTCTGGAGAAATTAGGCCCTTTGTATCACTAACAGTGTCAGCTGATGAACATGGCAAAATGGGATGATTCCATTGCATTCATGTCTTGCTACCAGGTTTTGTACTGAATCCCACTGGCCACTGTGGAAAAAGAATATTGGCATATATCAGACCTGCACTACTTGGCGGTAGGTAGGGGCCAAAAGTAAAATAGGTTGAGAAAGTGAGAGGGCTGCATTTTTCTCTGAGCTCCTTGGAGTTCAGTTGGT
Organism: Anolis apletophallus; assembly: GCA_030556195.1. Lineage (NCBI taxonomy): Eukaryota > Metazoa > Chordata > Lepidosauria > Squamata > Anolidae > Anolis > Anolis apletophallus. The sequence continues at coordinate 108,108,376 of JARBWK010000009.1, forward strand.
TCCCTTGCTCTCCTGCTGCCACAACATAAATGGGAGCCTTCTCTTTTTTGGCAAGCACTCATTACATACATACATACATACATACAGTACATGCTTATTTATTTATTTATTTATTTATTTATAGCTAGCATTTCTGTTCTGCCCTTCTTGCCCCAAAGGGGACTCAGGGCCGAGCACAACATACAAATGTCAGGACATGAATTCATTATATGCATACATAAACATTAAAAACATTTGTCTCAATATTAAAATACACTGTTTAAAATTGTCTTGATCATCTGCATCTAATCTAATTGGCCTGGTAAGGTTTCCTATTGCTGCTTTATTGCACTGTCCTGAAAGCTTGGTCCCACAGCCAAATTTTTACCACCCTTCTGAAGGACAGGAGGGAGAGGGCTAATCTGATCGCCCCAGGAAGGGAGCTCCATAGCCAGGGGGCAATCACCAAGAAGGCCCCCTCTCTCGTCCCCACCAATTGTTCCTGTGACAATGGCAGGGCGGAGCGCAGAGACTCCTCGGAAGATCTTAATCTCAGTGATGGTTCATAGGGGGATACACATTCAAATAGGTAAATTGGACCGGGGCCATTTAGGGCTTTATAGGCCAAAACCAGCACTTTGAATTGTGCCCAGTAGCTAGTGAAGCTGGTGTAATATGGGAGTTGTGTGCTCCTTGTATGCCGCCCCAGTTATTAACATGGCTACCTCTTGTTGGACTATTTGAAGCTTCCAAGCAGTCTTCAAAGGCAACCCCATGTAGACTGCATTGCAGTAGTCTGTCCCATATGTAATGAGAGCATGGACCACTGTGGCCAAGTCTGACTTTTCAAGATACGGGCGCAATTGGCACACAAGTTTTTATTGTGCGAAAGCTTCCCTGGTCAGTGCCATAACCTGGGATTCCAGGCTCAGCAATGAGTCCAGGAGAACTCCCAAGCTACGAACCCTCTACATTTTTGTAGGCCATCCAAAATCTTTGGCAGGCTGCAAATGGCACATGGGCCATATGTTGTGCAAGTCTGAAATAGCAGCAATGTGCATTTTGTTATATATGGAGTATTTTGTACCTGGTGTTGGTTTGGAGGGCTGAGTTTGGGGAATATGTACATTTCTATCCACAGTGCTAGCAGACCTTGGCAGGTAGAAATTTCTGAAGAGTTCTCCAATGAGAGATAGAAGGGTGCATCTACACCAGACCTGCACAACCTGCCTAGCCAGTTTGCCCAATGACCAGGAATTCTGGGAGCTTCAGGCCAAAACAGCTGGATGGCTGTAGGTTGCGCAGACCTGATATACACAGAATTAATGCAATTTAACACAAGTTTAAGTGACATGGGTCAATGTTACGGAGTTATGGGAGTTATACTTTGGTGAAGTACTAGCAGTATTTGACAGCGAAGACTAGAGATCTGATAAAACTACAGATCCCATGATTCTATGGCATTGAGCCTTGGAAATTAAAGTGGTGTCAAACTATATTCTACAGTGTAGATGCACCCTGAAGCTAGGTATAATTCAAAGACATAGTCATGTTGACCTGGCATATCAGTATGCAAATGGATCTTGTCGCTCCTTTAAGACTAGCTTAGAAAATGAAGTTGGTAGCATAAGCCTATTCCTTCATGTGCATGAAATCAAATATCTGAGGTAAAGCATTTCTCAAGTAGTTCTCACAAGGAATAAAAAAAATAAAGTAATGTGTTGCTTTTTTATGATGTTCAAATTAGTTGCTGAGCTGTTGTTCTTACTTTAACATCAAGACTGACCTTAGTAAATATGCTCCGTATTTTTCTATTAATTGCATGCAACATTGACTAATGGCCAGACATTATTTCTCTTTCAGTTAATCAAATCCTACTGTTTCTTCTGATTTTGACTGTCTGTGTCATTCTGTATAATAAAGTTCACAAGATGCCTTCTGCCATTCTGAAGAATGAGGCAGGTAGGCATCCATTGTTAGATACTATTTTGATTTTCAAAAATAATGTGAAGTATGAATGTTTTCTGTTTGTGATACAGATATTGTAAATTGGCCAGGGCTTCTTTTGCTTTCCACCTGAACTGTTTTGGCCCACCAGCTCTTGGTGAAGGGAGGGCAAACCCTGACAAAACCAGTACCTGCCTCATGCTAATGTCAGAACTGGCTCTTAACTGAAGCTCTGACAAGCAAACTGAAATGCAGTCTTTCCCTATGCAAAGAACGATCACGAAGGCATTATCAAGGACTGAAAAAAAATCTGTGTGTTTTGCATATGGGCAAATTTATGGCAGATTAAATGATTGATCTTTAAGTTCCTTAAGACTCTTTGTAGCCTTTGCTGTGCAGAATTTCTCAGAATCCTAGACTTGTGTCTTGTTTCAGTGTTATGCCATTTTTTCTTCCTGCATGGAAATGTTTATGTATTTTGGTACACTTTCCCTCTAATGTACACACTTTTATACACATTAGGTTGATCTGAGTTTATCAGGCTGTTTTTGAGTTTTTCTACACATTTTTCAAAAATATACAGCTTTTGTCAAGTGCATGGTTTTCATTTCTGTTTTTTCCCCTGGAAATACATCTGTTAGAAACATACAAATTCCCAAGGCAAGATATTCCTTGGCCTTTTGTTAGTCTTGCAAGCTGCAGAGCCAATATTTCCATATGAAAGTCTGAAACCAAGACATTTGTTTTCCATTCCTAATGGCATTATCAGGAAAACAGCAACCAGGCATAGATATGTCGACTGACAACACATATCTGTACTTAGATGGTATGATAGTGCTATATAAGTGATTATGATAATGATGGTGGTGGTGGTGACGACATATCCCAAAGTCAGCATTGACTGTCAACACTACAGTCTTTATATATATATATTTCTATAAAATGTCAAATAAAATGGAATGACGTTGTGTGTAATAATATTCCTGTTTCTTGCTCTTCCTCCTTTCAGTTGATTTGGAGGGCACAGAGGACATGGAAGATGAAATTCCTGTGGTGATATGTGCTGCTGCCGGCAGAATGGGTGCCGCAATAGCAGCTGTCAACAGCATTTATAGCAACACTGATTCTAATGTCTTGTTCTATATAGTTGGGCTAAAGAATGGAATTCCACATATCAGGTAAAATAATGATGGTATTATTTCAGTTGTAACAGGAATACACAGGTATAGACTACACAATAGCAAATATAACAAAAATATAATGTGTATTGAATCACAAAGCACAAGGTACAAACTGAAGGGGCAGTGTAATAAGTGCCCCTTGGCGCTCGCAGTACAAATATAAAGGTTGGAAATACCAATCAATGGAGCGCAGTGTAGTCACCAGACGGAGTTCCAGGAGCTGAGGTAAGGCGGCCCTATGGGGAAACACAGTTCGCAAGGATGGGAATCACAGCAGTAGAGTAAACGGGTGGAGTATTCCCGGCGTGATTCAAGCCTGTGATTAATGGCCAAGGCTGATGCCTGAGTATCCTGCTCGCAAAGGCTGTTTGCCTGGAGCAAAGCGCTTGATGCGCTGCGACTGGTAACCCGAGCCCCTCACTTCGTCCTGGGAGGAGTTCCGCTGGGAAAAGACACAAACAGTAGTTCCAAGTGTGAAAAGTAACGCCGGGCACCCGCAACGGCTTCAGCTGCAGTGGGCCCGTCCGTTTCGCCGATTTACGGCTTTGTCAAGCGGTCAGGTGCAATACAAGACGGCGTTTCATGGAGATTATACAATTATACAATCGTGCGATAACATGGCCCCATCATAGGTAATTCCATGGACCCATTATTTCAGTTGTGCATTTCTGTCTATTCTGTTTCTGAGATTCATTAGCTAAAGAGCATCAATGATCTAATGGAAGCCCCATTATGCTGGTGGCATGCTAGATACACTTCCAATAAAATGGTTCAGAAAATCTAGTAAAATAGCGAAAACTGGGCAGAGTTGTGGATAGGACATGAGCAGCACTGTGAAGGTCAGAAGATAGGGATGAGCAGGGAGAGAAGGCAGTAGGTCATGCTGAAGTGATGTCCAATAATCTGGAGAAAATTGGACTACCATGTTATTAATGCACTTTGCATGTTAAGTGTCCTAAAACAGGGATTCTTAAACCGTTTCCACTTGCAATCCCTTTCTGTCTGAATTTTTTTATGTAACCCCAGTTATAGAAGTATCTAAAATAGGTATAAAGTCAAACATTTCCTGATAATAAATCAGCATTTGTAAGGTTTGCTAAACAGGCTGATTTTCTTTTTTGTGGAGTGCAACTAAAGCACGATAAGTACTGCACATTGTTGCTAACAGATTTGTGTAACTGGATGGCATTCAGAAATCTTTTACTGTCATCCATTCTTTTTGCAACCCCAACATTGAGCTGAGGGGATCCTATTTGGGGCTGGGGCCCATAGTTGAAAAAGCAGTGTCCTATGTAACAGAATGCAAAATAACATTTAACCTGGCAGTTTTACATTATGAATTCCTTGTAAATCATATATTGAGAAATATTGAGACATAGCAGGCGATTAAAGCACATTAAGTTTGAAGTGTAGTGTTTGGAAAGACTTAGAAATTGTACAGAGTGTATTATTATTATTATGTTACTTTGTTTGTTGTATTGTTGAATATGCTGCTTTGGAGTGTGGTGGAGACTCCTTCTCTTCATGTTTTTATGTAGAAGGTAGATGGCCATCTGCGAGATGCTTTGATTGTGTGTTCTTGCATGGCCAAAGTGGGTTGGACTGGGTGGTCCTTGTGGCCCCTTCCAACTCTAGGATTGTATGATTACAAAGTGCATGGTCTGGAGGACCAGGAATGAGGAAAAGAAGTGACACAGCACTTCACTCATAAGACAGGATGTTCTCAAATATGTGCTTTTTCATTTGTTTCAGAAAATGGATTGAAAACTCTGCACTAAAAGATATAAAGTTTAAAATTGTAGAATTTAATCCCATGGTTTTAAAAGGGAAAATCAGACCAGATGCAGCTCGTCCCGAGTTACTTCAGCCTGTAAGTAAAGCAACTCTACAGAACAAAGAATATAAAATATAAGCACAGGGCAGGGGAAGATACATTAACATAATAGTCATTGCATTTTTTTGATAAAAACTGTAATCCATACATATTTCTATTCTGTTAAGACATGGATGAGCTGAGGAAGTCAAACAAAAGGAAGACCATGGGTCTAAAGTAGTTGGAACTACAAGAAGAATTTACGTCTCTCAGTACTGTTTGAATGATTACCACTTTTATTGTTTGAATCATTATCACTTTGAACTACATGTTATTACAATACAATTTATTTGTTTAGTTGACATGTATGCTTTTAAATCCAACAGCTAAATTTTGTTCGGTTTTACCTCCCTCTACTTATCCATGAACATGAAAAAGTGATATATCTCGATGATGACGTGATTATACAAGGTAATCTGTTTCTCCAAAAATATGAAAAAATATATTTTCATATTATTAATTATCACCAAACATTGAATTATTTTGTAATACTTTAGTCAGCTGAATGTCAGAATTTGAAAGCAGAGATAGGAGTCATGCATTGGAAGTTCTGAAGATTGGCAGATCGTTGCATCAGTAGTGAAAGTCAAGGGTAATATACACAGACTGATTAGGCTTTTGAAATCAATGTATATTTTATAGGTGACATCCAAGACCTGTTTGATACAAAATTAGCCCGTGGCCATGCTGCAGCTTTTTCAGATGACTGTGACTTGCCTTCAACTCACGAAATGGTTAGAAGTGTAGGAATGCAGGTAGGAAATCCTTATAAAACCAAACATTCCTGCTGGGGTTTTTTCAGTTCATTCTTCTATAGTTCACCATCTGCATAGTAACCTTGAAGGACAAATCCGGTATGGGCTCAAGTGCTAAAATGGTTTTCAGGGGCTCCACTGGCATTGGGGGAACTGTTTGAGGCACAGGCCTCAAGGGACTGCTCTGGTAGAGGGCTGGAAAAGGTGGCCCTGTTGTTTGTTTACTGAATATATAATATAGGCAAAATATAAAAAATAGTTCAAATATAATGTAAAATATTTCAATTATTTGCATTTAAACTTCAACTTATGACAAAACTATCAAAAGGTTTCTTGGCAAGATCTGTTCAAGGGGATCTTTGCTATTGCCTTCCCCAGTACATTCTTTGACTGAAGAACAATTTTCAACCATGCTCTTTTGGACTCCTAGCCCAACATTTAAGCCATTACTATCATCTCTTAAAAGGGCTGTTGGAATAAAGATTTCATACTATCAATGGAATAAGCCAGTCGATCTTCTCCTGGAAGGGATTCAGACTCTGGGAACAGCCATGAAGACGTTTCCCCACCCGCCCATCAGATAATACATGAAAATGGTATATCAGCAAGATGAGCCTCTCTATATCTCAGATTGGCATGGGAGGATATATTATTTCATATAAGCTGTATAAGGCTTTAAGTTAGGATCACTCATTTGAATTGCCCAGAACGAGTGATAGTAAGCACTGAGTAATCACTAACAAAGAAGTCTCTGTTCATTAGTCTGGTTGCTTTTTCCACGGGAGTTTGCTCAATGGTAACTTTCCCACTATTGGTTAGACCTAATGGGAATTGTAGTCCAACATCATCTGCAGAGCTGAACTTTACTTACTCCTTTTATATATCAGCCTTAGGATATCTGTGCTACGTTATACTCATTTAGAAGGTCCTCAAGATCCAATATGTATCCATGAAATAAACAGACCTTTATGTCAAGTCTTTATTATAGGCTGCTTATGTCAGGATTTAATAAAGCAGACAGTTTTATATGGTATGGACTTAAATCTCTTTTTACTACTTGTACTAGGAAAATAGGGCTTGAGTGTTAGATTAGGACAATGGGAGCCCAGGGTCCGAATCCCTGCTTAGTCATAGCAACCCATTTTGGACAAGTCACTACCTTCTTGCCTCAAAGGGAGGGAACACAAAGTCCCATTGAACAGATCTTGCCAAGATAATGTTGTGGTAATTTCGCCTTCGGATTCACATAAGAAAAACTACTAGTGAATCACATTGTGTCTATGCATTCTTGTCAGCTGTTTCCTCTCCCAATATGAGGCATATAACGTGAATAAATATCATTAAGTTAAATATTGCTAAATAAACTTTGGGTCTACTTTGATTAATTTAGAGTAATCATCGTATCTTTCTTTCCCCTAGAATACATATATGGGATTTTTGGACTATCGAAAACAAACAATTCGAGATCTTGGCGTAAGCCCCAGCACCTGTTCCTTTAATCCTGGTGTTATTGTTGCCAATATGACAGAATGGAAGCACCAGCGAATCACAAAGCAGTTAGAAAAATGGATGCAGAAAAATGTAGAGTATGTATGGGGAGTGTTCTATTTTGTAGTACTTTCAATTGATTATATGGTTGTGTCGCATTTTTTGTTTGCTGAGATTGCAAAATATAAACTTATTAGACAAATATCTAATTATAAATGTTATTTTAGTATACACTGAGCATTTGATCAAATGATTATGTGAGATTAATGTGACAGTAATGTATGCACAGTGGATGTTTTACTCAGCTTTTCAAATGAAGCCTGGCTACTTTCCGATAATACATTCATTTTTCTAGTCTATCAGAAATCACCATGTTTGAATCATAAAGGTTGAGGGTAGTATTCAGTATATAAAACATTCACCTCCGGAATGAGCCAACCATAAGGTTAGAGGGGAGCTTTTGATCTCCTAGACTGGTGTTGCCGCCAGTCTGCAGAGGGCAGGGGCTTAAGGAAACCAAATAGAAGTTCCCTTGGCTTAATTGAAAAAGAAAAAAGGTATGCTTAGGAAGCATCAAAATTCTAAATGTTCTCATTTTAATTGAATTGGGCTGATTCTTGCTATTTGTTTCTTCACATTAATTTATTGAAAGAACTAAATACAACTTCAAAATGTTTTAAGAATTTTAAAAAATCTCTCCCCACTCCCCAGAGAAAACCTATACAGCAGCACCCTTGCAGGAGGTGTGGCAACCTCACCAATGCTCATTGTATTCCATGGAAAATATTCATCAATTAATCCCTTATGGCATATTCGGCATCTAGGTAAGTTTCTGATTCTGAACTTGGATATATTAATTGAAAATGGACAATTTTCTAGTTATTCCTTAGTTATTTCTCAAAGTTATTTTTGTTACTATACCTTGCAATGTGGCAGATTGTAAGAGACAGCATATCATTAATCTTTGTGCTAATAAAATCACATTGCATTTTTATTGAAATATACATGTGCAAGAAATCGGAAAATTAACCAAATACTCCAACTGGGACTTCATCATCTTATGTTGAGACACTGCAAACTACAAAATACTTATTTATCAACTGGGCCTCCTTTTAAGAGCAGGGAGGACGGCAGGTTTGCATCTTGCTTTGGCGTTGTGTTGCGATTCCAAACATTTGAACCACTATCCAAAATTTGCTTTTAGTATCAGTGGGACAAGATCATTGCAATTCATTTCCTATTCATTTGTTTGGGATTAAACACTATTGGATTCCCTCTGGATTGTGTCTTTGATCTCAAATCTACCATATATACTCAAGTATTTGTTTTTCTCTACACCTTATACTCCAGTCAAGGTTATTTATTATTTTACTGATTATTTTTTACATTTATTTTACTCTATTATTGTTTTTATTACATTTCCATTATTTTACTCTATTTTTTTTATTACATTTATGTTTTCATTCCTTTATTATTATTGGAAAGATACATAAGCACATTTATATTGAAGGTTAGAATATTGGCTTAATCAGACTTGGACAATCTTATCTTAAATTACAGTTTTATGAAATTACTAGCCATCCCCTACCACGCATTGCTGTGGCCCAGTCTTAAGTATATGTGCTTTGTGTGTGCATATATTTGTGTATGTGTATATATGTGTTTGTGTGTATATGTGGTTTAGCACATGCATTGTAATGTATTTTTGCTTTTTGTTGCTTTTAAAGTCTCTTCTGCTGTGTTTTTATGAGTGATGGTCGCTCGTTGGGTGTATTGTGTCCAAATCTGGTGTCAATTCATCCAGTGGTATTTGAGTTATGTTAATCCCATAAACTAACATTACATTTTATTTATATAGATTGAAAAACACTTAACCTACTGATGTCTCAATGTAATTTTATTGGTATATATTTTTATTTTGAAATTTACCAGTAACTGCTGCATTTCCCACTCTTGGCTTATGCTCGAGTATATACAGTATTTATAAAAAAAATCTCTCTCACTTCTGAGCGGATATACAGACCATGCTGTACGATTCAGAGGTAGAGTTAATCATGAACTTAAACCGGATGGTATCTGTGCCTTTTATCTGTGAAGATAGATCAGTTTTCCTACAAATCTTCTATAAAAGCAGCTTTTCTTTTTTAACTGACCTAGGTTGGAGTCCTGATGCCAGGTACTCAGAGCATTTTCTTCATGATGCCAAGTTACTGCACTGGAATGGACGATACAAGCCTTGGGATTACCCTAGTGTTCACACTGACCTATGGGAAAAGTGGTTTGTTCCTGATCCTTCAGGGACTTTTAAACTGATTCGTCCCAACAGCTGATGGCGTTGACAGTTTGAAGGCACGAAGATTAGTCCCAAGTACATAATAATGTAAATAATATTTTGTGATGTGGTTTATCACCTTTGTTGTTTTGAAATCAACACACTTTTTCAAATGTTGTATCAAAATGAAGGGAAGAGTGTAAACAATCGCTGATGAAGTATGCACAATTCAGAGAAATTTTGTTTTCAAGTCTTACAAGTCCGACTACAAAGTTTTGAGAATTATTTTTAAAAAAACAAATCACTTTTTATGTCATACAGTAGAGTCTTGCTTATCTAACATAAACAGGCTGGCAGAACATTGGACAATAAGGAGGGATCAAGGAAAAGCTTATTGAAAGTCAAATTATGTTATGATTTTACAAATTAAGCACCAAAACATGTTTCACAACAAATCAACAGAAAAAGCAGTTCATTACATGTTAACGTTATGTAGTAATTACTGTATTTTAAGAATTTAGCACCAAAACATCTCAATGTATTGAAAACATTAACTACAACAGTGGATCCGGGAGGGGGGCAGACTGCATAATATAGAACATTGGATAAGTGAGACTCTACTGTATTCTGTAAATAATAGTTACTTATTGAAGAGTCATTGATAAAAGTCCAGAATAAAAGCTTCTGTGTAGGTACTTACTGTGGTCGATATCAAACAGAAAATAAATTAAACATCAATTCTTTTATTCATTTCAAATAATTTATCACTGTTTCCTTTCAAAGCAAATAGCAATCCAGCATCAAGACAATGTCACAATTAAGCACCAGTAATTCATGTTAAGACTTCTTTTTTGCAAGAGACTGGCAGACCAAAATTATTAAGTACAGTTTCAAAGCACCATATTTGAGATGTGTATTAACATTTCATTAATCCATTGTGCATTTTATTTCTCAGTAATTTAATGATGCCTCTTTCAAACCAAGATGTTCCCTTTTACGATAGTTACTACTAAGATATTTATCTAGATTAATATAGGTCTGTTAAAAATAAAAATTGTTCCAGATCCCTGATGCAAGGCACTTCAAGCACTTGCTAAAAAGTGTCCATGTAAACAGTGATAGATAAAAGATAAACTAAGGCTGTGATCCTAGACCAGGCATGGGCAAAGTTCAGTCCTCCAGGTGTTTGGGACTTCAACTCCCACAATTCCTAACAGCCTCAGGCCCCTTCCTTTTCCCCTTAAGCAACTGAGGGGGGAAAAGAAGGGGCCTGAAGCTGCTAGGAATTGTGTGAGTTGAAGTCCAAAACACCCAGGGGGCCAAACTTTGCCCATGTCTGTCCTAGACATACTCACTAGCAAGTTAGATCCTACTGAAAAGAGGATCTTGCTTCTGAGTAACTATGGAAAGGATTATTCCGCCAATTAATCATTTAGTCTGTTGACCAGATAATGAACTTTTTTCCCCAGGGTGTAACTAACATGATCATAGAATATACACCTGAATCTTAATTTTAGAAATGAAACCAAAACACTATTTTAGGATTAAGGTACATTATTTTTGTGGGAGTCCAGACATGCCTACATCTTAAGCATCAGCAAGTCAAAACATAATGAAAATATTCCGAAGTTGCTAATAGGCTGTGGAACTATTTTACTTTCCAATCCCTCCACTTAGCTACTTATTCCTAATGCCACTCGGTATGTGGCACAGTTATATAGTGATCAAAACCATGTACACATTATGTAAACACAGTTCTTGCACATCATTCAAGTATCCAGAGCACCTGATTGACAGATCATCAAAATCCACTTAACTCTCTTATTGCTTTTTCTTTTAAGTCATATCTTACTCTTTTTGTAGATTGAGGGGGGACAATTTTTTTCAATCTCAATTGAACTAAAGAAAGTAGGCATGATCCACTTACATTGTGAGTTCAGCATCAGCTTGCAGTTTTCCAGTTACGCTTAACTTCACTTAGGTATGCAAACTGTGCATTGGTATATTAGGGCCTCCTATTTTATTCATATGTAACATTTTTTCAACAACCTTACCCTGAAAGGCACAGGGAAAGAAAGTATGATGCAGCATAGGGATTTCCCATTCTTTCAATGTACTGTTATGTTGCCTATAAGAAGGGAAAGGTAAAACAAGCACTACTGCACTTGCAATGAAAGTGAACCATGCCCTAAACCTTAGTAAAATGTTTCGCAAATGGTTAGATACTTCCCAGAGCATGCTTGTAGCTTCCTAACACCCTGGTCAGTAAGATACGGAGTGCTACATTTTCCAGGAAGGAAAAGAACTGAATTCTGGAAAGTTTTGCTTCCTTATGAAGATGACTTTCTATTTGAGTGGAGTTGAATTATTAAATTCTTCCATTCCTAGAGCTGTCCTACATGTTATTCATTCTAAAGGTGAGAAATAAGGAAAACAAGGGGACATTTATCAAACAGGCTTGTTGTAGGTTTTTCGGGTTATACGGCCATGTTCTATGACCTCACAACTTCTGATGCAGGCGAAACATCAGGAGAGAATGCTTCTAGAACATAGCCATATAGCCCAAAAAACTACAACAACCCAGTGATTCCCGCCATGAAAGCCTTCGACAATAAATTATCAAACGTTTCCCTAGAAATGTGTATGCATGTGTACTCTCATCTTCTGAACAATAAAGACTGGTCCTCACATCCTGTTCATCATGTTAAAATCAAAAGGGGCATCCCAGATACTACACTGAAGATAGTACTGTCTTTCCCCCACAAGCAATACTTCTTAAGGCTGAGCCAAAAAGTAGGGAAAGGAGAAATAAGATGTGTTTTATGAAAACCTCTGTTAGATCACTTCCTAAGACAAAGGAAGACAATTACCTACCTCTGCTTCAATGAACCATGTTACCTGATATGGAAAGCACTGTCCTTATTCTATTGGCATCAACTGCTCACAATGTATCAGCAAACAGAGAACACCAACATTATGTCAAACACTTGGCTAATGTGTTGTTGAACGCTTTCATGGTTGGAATCACTGGGTTGCTGTGAGTTTTTCGGACTGTATGGCCATGTTTCAGAAGCATTCTCTCCTGTTGTTTTGCCCACATCTATGGCAGGCATCCTCAGAGGTTGAGAGGTCTGTTGGAAACTAGGCAAGTGAGGTTTATAAGTGTGTGGAATGTCCAGGGTGGGAGAAAGAACTCTTGCCTGCTTGAGGCAAATGTGAATTTTGCAATTGGCCACCTTGATAAACATTTTATGGCCTTGCAGCTTCAAAGCCCGGCTGATTGCTACCTGGGGAAATCCTTTGTTGGGAGGTGTTAGCTTGCCCTGATTGATTCTTGTCTGAAATTCCCCTGATTTTGAGTGTTGCTCTTTATTTACTGTCCTTTTACTTGGCCAGTGTTCTAAGAATACATGACATGGCGTGTTGATAAAAAAAGAAAATAAAATGACAGCTGAGGCAGCTGTAAATAGCCATGGTAAAGGTAGAATGAAGGTGTCTGACTCTAGCAAAAGCAGGTAGCAATCATGTGCTCCAGCCCTAATGTTTTTCAGTGAGACAGCTCAGATATTAAATTGGTGGAAGCAAATTATGTAAGCAACCACATGCATGCTCCAGGACTGAGTTAAGAAATTGGGCTCCTTGAAAACAAAAATTAAAAAAATGCCTGATGTTGCTTCTGCGACAAAGAAGATCTCTAAAAAATAGGTCTGAATGTCTATTATTGTGTAACAGATGTGGTGGACAACTACATGTTGTGTCAATGTCCAGTAACAAAGTGAAATCTAAAAGCCTCTTCCCACCTTCTCAGATGTACTAAAGTACATATGAAATATCCCAACATATGAAGGGACTGGTTAAAAATATAAGCCCACCTATTACATTACAAAATACAAGTTGAAAATAAGAAATGGATCGTCACAAATGATTCAGTTTGCTAAAACTGCAACTATGGAACAATTTAAATATAAAAGTTTCATAGAAAAAAAGAAAAAGGATTTTTTTTAATCTTAAAAAAACTTGGGACATTTCTTTAAAGTGACATAATTCATATTCCTAAATCTAACAACACAAATGGTTAGCATAAGAAAATTAAGAGGTAAAATGCTATTAAAATGCTTCAGTTGGGGGAACTGAGGTACCGTTCTTGACAAATGTGTTTAAAACCCTGCAGCACTTAGGCCTGACTTTTGCAGGCAGACTTTAAGCATCATTTCCTTCCTCTTGTGGTCTGGAGTTGCTGAACTCTGGAATCTGGTCAGTGAAAGACTGTGTCATCCATTGTCCATTGGCGACTTCACCAAAGGAAGAACTACTGCTGTACTCTGTAGCAATTGCTGCATTAAAAACAAAACAAAAGTAATAGTTTAAGTTGTCATTATTCAATCAATTACATCTATAGATCATCCTGGAATGAGCGAAAATCAAGACACTTCTTCATAAGATGAAGTCATACATTTGGCTGCCATTTAGATCATCTTTAGAACAGGTGTGGGCAACTGCCAGGGCCTGGGTAGCTTATAGTCTTTAGTGTTCATATTGGATTTTCACTACACCAACACATGATACACTACTGAGGGATTCAACCGTGGATTTTACCACACCTTGCTGGAAACCTGATTTTTTTTTTGTGCCACACGGGGAAGTGGCATCTCTCTTTCCCATTGCACATCTTTACTAAGAGCGTGGACACAAATATATCAGTCTCAGAGAAAAGGAAGTCTTAAAGACGACAAAGGGAAGAAGATAAAGGGAAGTAATCAAGAGAAGTGTGTTAGGCATAGGGTACATCTGGGACATGAACATCTCTGGCCTATCCTCTGTTTGGATAGAGGATAGTCAAATGAGTAATGCAAGTCAAATGTGTAATGTACTTCAGCCAGCACGCTAATGCCTTAAATCAAGAAATAGCTTTCTAATATCTACAGAGATACTCGCAGGAACATCTCAGCAAGTGAGAGTCCAAAAGTGGCAGGATAAAACCCAGAACCTTAATCAGTGGCTGAGACAGTATGAGAAACTCCCTTCTGGGCACACAGAAAACTGGGCAACTTGGAAGGTGCTGAACAAACTGTGCTCTGGCACCACGAGATGCCTACCCCTCCCTTTTGTGTGCTCACCACGAGATGCAGAGCCAATCTTAAAAAATGGGGCTACAAAGTGGAGTCCACGACATGTGAGTGTGGAGAAGAGCAAATCACAGACCACCTACTACAATGCAGCCTGAGCCATGCCACATGCGCAATGAAGGACCTTCTTACAGCAATACCAGAGGCACTCCAAGTGGCCAACTTCTGGTCAAAGGACATTTAATATAACGCCAAGCTTTTAACTTGGTCTTTTTAAATACATTATAACTGTACCCTCAATTCGCTTCTGACACGATAAATGAATAAATAAATCACAGGCCTTAGGGGATGTGCCATGTCTCCTTCTTCAAGGTCAGACTGCAGCACAGAGGGATTTTTATTCCTTCCTATACTGTTCTGATATGATAGTATTGTAATTGAAGGAAAGTAATCTTAACACATCCTACATTAATGAAAATGAACAAAAATCTCTACCTGTTCCATTTGATGAGAAGTTACAGGGCTCACCCTCTGGTGCCGTTTCCTCCCCATAAGCACCTCCATAGGCTGCTTCATATCCTGGATCATACTTTTCTTCTTTGACAGCCATCTTCTTAGCATCCTCTGGATAAAAAAAACCCATAAAGCTAACTCAAATTCCTTATTATATGTTTTGCAACAGAGTAGCACTGTTATGACTTTTAATTTAATTATACCTATTAAACGTGCAAACTTTTAAAAGTACTTGGTGATAAATTCTGAAGCACATTAAGTGAAGAGCAAAATGTTTAGCATATCTAATTTTGCAGTTTATGGCACTAAGCACTAACCTAGGTCTACTTTATTTTGCTAAGTCATATTAGATATTGTAAAAATAATGTGTTTTCACTTGATATCCTTACCTTGTGCAAGCTGCAAGTCAAATGAGTAATGTACTTCCTGGATTTCAGCATTCGGTATAACACCTTTCATTTGATCCCTCAGTTCTTTGAGTTTTATGTAATAATGAACCTTATCTTGTGCACGAGGAAACTGAGCACATCTTGCACTGGACGATGGCATAACATAGCAAAGCTGTACAAAACCATCAAACAGATGTTAAATCAGAAATCATCAAATGGTATGTATTTAAAATAATAAGGTCTACATTCAAAATCAGTGGAAATCACAATGTATTGACTTATATAGCAACTAATTCAACAAGTGCAACTTTAGCTAGGACTAGCAACTGAATTTAGGCCTAGCCTTACTTGCCAGAAATCTTCATAATCTCAATCACAGGTATTGAAATTTTAAAATTTTAAAGAGAATGATGTCAGCTTTGACTACAGATCTACACTCAGAACAACAAGTTATTTTCTTGGCCAATGCACATGTAAAACATTTTGATAAACATTTCTCTCCATGAATGTGAAGCCTCTGAATAGTTACATTTCTAAAACTGATAGGAACTTACTGTTTCTGTCTCTGGGACTTTATGTGGCTGTAGCCCAAATTCCAGCTTTTTAACCTTGACTCCAAAAACCTCTTTACTAAAAATATCATAAATACCTACAGTGAAAGTGAGATAAAGCCATTGTTAGTCACAAGACAAGAATAGAGGGCTCAAAATGCAGAAAGCTTGTAGGTTAAACAAACTCACATTTTCCATTAAAAACGGCTATTTTAGGTTGATACTTCTGCAACTTCTGCACCAGAATTCGTCCTCCTTCCCGAAACTCTTTGCTAAAAGAGACACAAATAAAAATAGGACCACAACTAGCAGTGATCTACTGCAGAGTATTTGAACTTTACTGTACCTGGAAAGATCCTTGCTACCTGGTGTTGTCCTTTCCACCATGTTTGTAAAACCAATTCCATATTTAAATGGCAAAGTATGGTCATCCATATGATTCAACTGTTCTTCGCTTAAACCAGACAAAAATAGACACTTCCCTGTGAAGCAAGAACATACATGCTCCTTATAGTTTTAGAGATGTACATATCACACAATTCCAATTTATTGCCCCTCTATTTCTCAGCATTAATTATTAGGTTGCTAGAGATAATGTTACCACATAACCAACATTTTAGTAATGCCTAGACAACTAATATCTTATAACAGTAGATTTGCTTACTATGATACTGTGTTTCCTGAGGTGCAATTTGCTGCACACCTTGACACTAGTGTTCATGGAAAGATGTAGCACAGTTTATATCTCATCCTATAAATTATGACTGCTTGGCTTTCCATGTTGAGGAATACAATGTATCGACTCACTATTCCACATATGCATCTTTTTCACTGCAGCGTCTAAATACCCTAAAAGCACCAGATTCCATCTGGTCTTGGTAGCTAGTTAGTAAATGGATGGGAGATTGCCAGTGAATCCCAGGTGACATTTAAGAAGAAGGAACTGGCAATACTACCCTCTGAATATTCCTAAGAAATGCTTCTGAAATTCATGGGATCACCCTAAGTTGGGCATGCAATTTGAAGGCACATGGTTCCACTCAGACACAGAAACATATTTTCATTCAATTTTTCATAGCAGAAATAAAATTTTAGCCATGACTTGGCCCCCCAAAATATAACCTCCCACTTTCTACAATCAGAGAAATCTAAATTAGAACTGAATTCTTAAATTTCAACAGATTATGAATGACAGCACTTACAGAAGTGGTTTCCAGGTCCTGGATAATGATGTCCTTTATAGGCAGCCATTAAACCTGGGTTTATACCAATCTACAGAAAAAATACATGCATTAATTGCTATTGTTATTGACTCAAGTAAGACATGCCACTGATCTAAAATTTGTACAAGAAACCCAGGGCTCTTCCACACACCCTTTTATCCCAGAATATCGAGGAAGAAAATCCCACAATATCTGCTTTGAAATGGGTTATCCGAGTCCACACTCAGATAATGTGGGATTTTCTGCCTTGATTGGAAAATATTGGAAAAGACTGTAACTCTTTGCTAGGTATAAGGAAAGATTAGAAGATGGTCACTTGTAGTTGCCAGTGAATCTAGAAGAAGTAATTGGGAACTAACAAGTATCTTCTAAATTTTCTTCATAAAGAAATTAAAGTTTATTTCTTTATGAAAACTTGATAAAAATAAACATTAATTCTCATTTTAAAATACCATATTTACCCGAGTATAAACTGGGTTTTTCAGCCCTTTTTTAAGGCTGAAAAAGACCCCCTCGGCTTATACTCGGGTGAGGATCCTGACGGGACCCTCCCCTCTCCCCACAGAAACCCAGATTTTTTTCTTATCTCCTTCCTTGCCCTATGTGCACCTTTTCTCAGTTTTATTAATTGATATCCTGCCTTTCTCCCAAGATGCAATGATTGACTGGTAAAAGTGCAACAATTAATATGGTACTCTTACCAATCACTAGTGAGTAAACAAGAGTTCTACATTCTGCATTAAAACATAAGTCTATAAAGCTTAAAAAGCTTTAAAATTTGAATAGAACTATTGAGGCATATACAAATGTTCATGAATTAGGATTGCTTTCAGAAGAGAGTCAGTGTGCCGTAGTAGTTAAAATGTTCAATTGGGACTCTGGTAATCCAATTTCAAGCCCTCATCTTCCATAAAACTCACTGGGTGACATTGGGCCACTTTCTTTCACTCTAATATATTCTGCTATGAGAATAAAGTGGGGAAAAGAGAGCCATATTCTGAGCTTGTGGAAGACTGTAAGACAGTGGTTCCCAACCTGCGGGTCCCCAGGTGTTTTAGCCTACAACTCCCAGAAATCCCAGCCAGTATACCAGCTGTTAGGATTTCTGGGAGTTGAAGGCTAAAACATCTGGGGACTCACAGGTTGAGAAACACTGCTGTAACAGCTGTTCAGAAGTGGAACTCTGCCTTGGAGTGTGATGGAAGCTCCTTCCTGGGAAGCTTGTAATTAGAGGCTGGATAGCCATCTGTCAAGGGTGCTTTGATTGTGCTTTTCCTGCATGGCAGGGGGTTGGTCTGGACGGTCTATGTGTTCTCTTCCAACTCTATTATGCTACGAAACTAACAAATATGTGAATTTCCATATTATATAACTTTACATCTGCAAAAGGAAAAACGGTAAACCCTGGAGCACAGAGATGATGATATACAAGAGGAAGCAGCTAGTTTTACGGATACTAAATTGAAAACAGTGCTTTTGCTACAATGTACTAACAAGCACATAACGTTGGAATTTATTATCAAGTTGCTACCTGAACTAGTTACAAAATATTCATTTACAGGAAAAAAATGATTATTTTACTGAACTCACAATTACAATGTCTAAGTTGAAGGTCAATATATCAGGAAGAGTTTTGGTCAACAATTCAGCTTCAGTCACACCATTAAACCGATCGACTTTCCTCTTGACTTTGAACTTATCTGTGATTTTCTCCTGTTTGCCTTTTGATTTGGCAGCTTTAGGAACTTTAGGGACTTTGGGAACTTTAGCAGCAGGCTTTTTGGGCTCAGAAGATTTAGTTCTTCTTTTTCTTCCTTTAACTGGTGCTGAAAGACAGAACAGAATTTTAGCAGTTTTCGTAATGAAGAACATATTAAAGTCTTTAAAGGGTTATGCTGTTAGACCTAAGACTGAAAAGAGTACTGCATGATTCAAGTGTTTTTCAGCTAAACACCATTGAACAAGCTGAGGGAACAGCTTTTCAATTCCACATTGTGCCATTTTATGCATTCTGTGTATGAGGAAAATGCTATTTACTACAAGTGAGTCAGACCAATTTTGCCTTTGTCATTGAGAGAAATTTTAAATTATAGTAGTTTTATACCAGATAAAATTTTACAAAATAAATTCAGCTTTCTATAATTTACAAGTCTTCAAGAGCAGATTGACAGGTCTAAATTAAAATACTAGATCCAATGTGACAATAACAAAGAGGACTTGAGTAGAAAATAATACTGCCAATAGTCCTGTACTGGATCTAACATGTGCATCCAACATCACAAGGAAAAGTATACATAAGAGGCCTACACAAGAAAAAAACTGAGTTGCACCTTCCCTTTATATAGCTCTAGAAAAAAACTTCTGCTCTTACATAAGTGATTTAGACTATTTTCATGCAAAATTATAAGCAATACTTCTGTAACTGTATGGCAATAAGTCCTCAGAAATCAACCAGGTTTTTCATCACCCCAAATCATAATTTGGTTTGCAATCCATTATTTTTAATATTGTTATAGAATGATGTAGTGTGGATGGATTTTTGACAGAACACACTAGGAATTAACCAAAAGCTCAAATAAGATTCAAACAATGTTTTCCAAAGAAATAACCATGGTAGTCTGTTTTAGCATAAGGAAAAGGAGACGGGAATCAACTTTAGAATGAGAATAAGACAAACCAAGTTATTTTTGCATGCATTTTCATGAATTTCAATCAACCTCCTCAGATGTCACACCAGAGTGAAATAATAAAGCCATGGTTGTATTAGTGATTAAATGGTTGTAGGGGTGGGATCCATGAGGAATATATTAAGTTCAATGTACTTAGAAGTTTCACGGACTTCCGTGGGTCATATTACAAGTATATTTATTTATTTACAGTATTTATATTCCGCCCTTCTCACGCCGCAGGGGACTCAAGAGCGGATTACAATGTACACATATATGGCAAACATTCAATGCCATACACACAACACATTTAGACAGACAGTCAGAGGCTTTAATTCCAACATTCCAACTTCTGGCCACCAGGGAAGCTGTCGCTTCACCGTCTATCTGCGACACTGATGAAATACTTTCCGCATTCCCCGCATGCTTTTGCTGGAGATTTTTTATGGCCTCATACATTTTGTTAAATTAGCCTCCCTACAAAGTGGTTCCTAAATTTCCTACTTGACAGATGCAACTGTCTTTCGGGTTGCAAAGGTCGACAACAAGCTACACAATTGGCTGGAAGCTCACTCCGACCCGGACTGGCTTCGAACTCATGACCTTTCAGTCAGTAGTGTCATCTTTAATGCAGCTGACACCCAGCCGGCTGCAGCACAGTCCCGGTGCACAAGTATATAAGAACTTGAAGGATAGCCCTTTCCCATATAATCCTGCCCAATCTTTTGAGGTCAGCAGGTGATACTTTTTTGAGTGTGCTATTCTTGGAAAAGGAAAAAACCAACCACCTCTTTTGACTCACCAGAGGGCTTTCTTTGCACTAGTATCTTTATTGTGAAATAGTCCCTCCTCTGAGCTCAAGCTAGTTCCTAATAATGAAAACTGTTCCTAAATGATAAGAGTTTTCAGTAACAACTAAAGGCCTTCCTTTTTCAGCAGACATTTGGCTAAAAATAACATACTATTTATCAATTAAAAAGTACATTATAGTAATAATAATGTATTTATTACCCATGTCTTATTACTTGAGACGGGGTATAATATGGTTAGAACAGAGAGATAAAACATAACCCTATCAAAATACACATAACAAGATACACACAAGACCACTGTGCTGTTTGATTGTTGTGACCTGCTCCAGGATCATATATGACAAAAAAAAAGATATTCCCATTAAAAAAAATTGTTTGCAGCCTTTACAGACTTGACCAGATGTACTGATCATCTGAAATGGATGTAACACATACATGACATGATGGGCTACTTCCAACGCTCAATATCCACTGAAGAAACAGCAGAATTCTGCATAAATGTCCATGATGATCTTCATTCCCTAAACAGCCCATACCCAAGCACTAAAAAAAACCCCAGATTCATTGGGTAGGGGATCTTTCAAGAGTGAATTTTCTAGGCGATTCTAGGGCTCCAAAAAGGAGGAATTGAAGAAACTCAATAAATTCAGTGCCAAACTAGATTTTTGCTTATGAATTGTCCAGATGGGACATATTCCTTAAAAAAGATATTAATTTCCACATGAATTTTTATTCCTACAATATGCTATAGAAATACAACAACTTTATTTCAAACAAGAATAGAAATTGTTACTCTGCAAAGGATCTGGAAATAAGTATAAAAAATAAACTGGAGGTGTTCGTTCATACCTCACCAATTATATAATTCAAATTGTGTAAAGCAGAACTACTTTAGTATAGTAAACATTATCTTAAAAGTAAGCCAAAAATATAACTGAAGCAATGACATTTTTGGAAGAAATTAATTAATACATATCTGACTAAAATACCTCAAGAAAACAAAATACCTGGAATAGGTTCCTGAACCATATTTTGCTCCAAAATTTCCTGAGGAGTTTCCTGATCATTCAAGGTATCCATATCTGTAGCAGTCATCATTTGATGGAATGAAAAAGGATAAAACGCTGGTTGAAGAGGAGTGTAGTATCTTTTGTTTAAAAAAGGTAAAGAAATAATTACTGTACAAACTGTCAAGTTAGGATAAAGTTTTCAAGGTACTTCACATAATTTTCATAGCTGAACTGGCAAATTTCTCTTAGTGATTATTTGGATAAGTATTGTATTATCTCATCATTTATATTTCTTGGGTGATTTGTGGTTTCCAGGATGTATGGCCGTGTTCTAGCAGCATTTTCTCCTGACATTTCGCCTGCATCTGTGGCTGGCATCTTCAGAGGATATTAGAATACAGCCATACAACCTGGAATCCACACAGCACACCAGTGATTCCAGCTGTGAAAGCCTTAGACAGTACATTTATATTTCTGTTTTTACAGAATTTTTTCTGTTTTAATATAAGCAGAGTGCAAATAGGGCTCATTTCCAAAGTCTTTAAAAAATAAAGTGAGTCGTAAAGTTACTTTTAATTTCTCCTATCTGTATGGTCAAGATACTACATTAACTTGTCCAAAGAAATGATGAACACATCAATAATCCTAACAAACATACATTTGATTTATACAAAATTATTAAAATAAAGCAATGATGAAGTGTAATTCCCAAACATTGCAATAATACAATAGTAACGATGATGTGTGTGAGAGACTGAAAATCCCAAACATTGCATCCTAATAATGACTAATAATATCAGTGTGTGTGCAAATTCCACCCTAATAGTGATGTGCCTGTGTGTGAGAGCATAAAGACTCTGCACATCACACTCTAAAAGTAGTGGCAATAATAATACAATAATAATGAAGACATAAGATCTGAATCTCCTCGAGGTGCCTGGTGTCAAGACCATCGATCTGGCCTCGACCCGACGTAAAGCCTTCTCTGTGGTGGCTCCAACTATCTGGAATACTCTGCCAGCTGAAGTGCGTGCCCTGCAAGACCTCCTTGCCTTTCGCAGGGCCTGTAAAACCTGTCTCTTCAAACTGGCATTTAGTTGTTGATTTTTGTAATCCTGCAGAGTTAGTTTTAGTTTAAATTTAGAATAGTTTATCTGATGTTTTTATCTGTTTTATGCTTGTGATTGTGAGCCGCTCCGAGCCCTCGGGGAGTGGCGGCATACAAGAATGATTAATAAATAAAATAAATAAATAATAATAACATTCTAATAGTACCAGAAATAGTAATGAAGACATACTGCAAAACATACATTTGATTTATATATCGTACCCTAACAGTAGTAGCAATAATACAATAATAATGAAGACATGCTGCATTTTAATAGCAGTAATAATAATAATATATTTTTTCCATGTCAGGAGTGACTTGAGAAACTGCAAGTTGCTTCTGATGTGAGAGAATTGGCCATCTGCAAGGATGTTGCCCAGGGAAAACCTGGATGTTTTGATGTTTTACCATCCTTGTGGGAGGCTTCTCTCATGTCTTCACATGGGGAGCTGGACCTGACAGAGGAAGCACATTCGCATTCTCCCCAAATTTTAACTTGTGACCTGTTGGTCTTCAGTCCTGCTCGCACAAGGGTTTAACCCATTGTGCCATTGGGGGTCCAATAACAACAACAACAACTTTATTTATATCCCGCCCCATCCCCCCATGGAGACTCAGGGCAGTTGACAGCAGCAGCAGCAAACATTCAATGCCATAAAGTGCAACCAGAAATAAAACAATCATAAATCAAATAAAGCAACATTAAACAACAACATCAAACAATAGTGAGACATTACAACAAATTAGGGATCAAATAACTAAAAAATTACAATGTAACAAACGAACATTTAGAGACAAGGCTTAAACTTGGGACTAATGAAAACTTAAAACATGAAATTAAAAAGTCGGAGTAACAATTCATTTCCAAATGACAAGGACAATAAAGTTATTCTAGATTTTGGAGCGAAAGGCCACAGACCAAGAGCTGTTGTACTTTTACTGCTATTCAAACTGGCACTTTAAGGCTCATATATTAATATAATATATTATAGTATTAATATGTTACTGATGTGCTATGGTAATAATATAATATATTGTATACACCTATAATATTGATAATAATACTATAATGTAATACAATATAATACTAATAATGATAAAATATAAGAACTATATTTTTATATATATTACATGTAATACTACTAATAATATTACAGTATAGTGGTATAGTACAATATAGTAATACATAGTACTAAGATTGTTCTGTGGTAATAATATAATATATTGTATACACAAAGAATATTGATAATAATACTATAATGCAATACAATATAATACTAATGATAAAATATAAGAACTATATTTTATATATATTACATATAATAGCCTACTACTAATAATATTACAGTATAGTGGTATAGTACAATATAGTAATACATAATACTAATATTGTGCTATGCTAATAATATAATATATTGTATACACCTATAATATTGATATTATAACGTAACACAATATAATACTAATAATAATACAATATAATAATTATATATTTCATATTACATGTAATATTACTAATAATATTATAGTATACTGGTGTAGAATAATATGGGAATGTGTGTTACTAATATTATGCTATGCTAATAATATAATATATTGTATACACCTATAATATTGATAAGATAATGTAACACAATATACCAATAACACAATATAAGTATATATATCATATTATATGTAATATTACTGATAATATTACAGTATACTGGTGTAGTACAATATGGGAATGTAGGTTACTAATATTGCGCTATGCTAATAATATAATATAGTGTATACACCTATAATATTGATATTATAACGTAACACAATATAATACTAATAATAATACAATATAATAATTATATATTTCATATTACATGTAATATTACTAATAATATCACAGTATACTGGTGTAGGACAATATGGGAATGTATGTTACTAATATTGTGCTACGCTAATAATATAATATATTGTATACACCTATAATATTGATAATAATATAATGTAACACAATATAATACCAATAATAATACAATATAATAATTCTATATCTCATATTACATGTAATATTACGGATAACATTACAGTATACAGTATTTATATAGAACTCATTTTGGGGTGAATGTGTGTAAATCCCACCCTAATAGTGTTGTGCATGTGTGTGAGAGCATAAAGACTCTGCACATCCTATTCTAACAGTGGTAGCAATGACACTACAGTCTTGGTGAGCGTGAGGGCGTGAAGGCTCACCGCCCGTCCTGCCCCCTGTGGCCCAGTCAAGGAGTCCTTTGTGCTGGGCGCGCTGCTAGGGTCAGGAAGGCCTCCCCGCAAGCCTGGGCCCAGCAGCCTCCTCTTTCCCTGCCTAGCGCGGCCAAGAGATACCTGGGGCCCGGTTCCTCGGCTTCCATGGCCGAGCGCGGTGGGGTGCTTCCTGTGAGGGGAGAAAGCCTCAGGAAGAAGGCCTCGCCAGCCAGCCAGGCCCAGAGTCAAGCCCGACTGGGGGTCCCTGGCAGAGAAACCGGCTGCGCGCGCCCCTCACGGCTCCTCCCTCCTCCCCCCTCCCCTCCCGATACCTTCTGCGGCCTCTCGCCTTCACTCACCGCCGGAAATGACGCCCCGAAGCCGCTAGAGCTATGAATATATTAGACCGACACGCGAGCCACTTCCTGTATCAAAGACAAACTGTCAAAGGGTCAGGCATGGAAGAACTTGGGCCCTGCAGGTGTTTTGGACTTCAACTCCCACCATTCCTAACAGCCTCAGGCTCTTTATTTATATCATTTATATTCCGCCCTTCTCACCCCGCAGGGGGCTCAGGGCAGATCACAATGCACATATACAGGCAAACATTCAATGCCATAGACATACAACATATATAGACAGACAACGAGCTACACAATTGGTCGAGAGCTCACCCCGATCCGGGCAGGCCTCGAACTCATGGCCTTCTGGTCAGTAGAGTTTAAGCGGCTTAAGCGGCTGAGGGGAAAAAGGAAGGAGCCCGAGGCTGTTAGGAATGGTGGGAGTTGAAGTCCAAAACACCTGCAGGGTCCAAGTTCGCCTATATACCGACACATACTGCTACACATTGTTGTTTATTTTTATTATTATTCAAACTTATTAGTTGCCACTCCCAGACGGCTCGGGGCGACTTACAAAATTCACTGGACAAGACCTGTGAGGTAATTACAGCACCAAAATACACACTACAATATACATAGTACACAATATACTAATAGCAAAATATTCTTATTCTTTCAGTTGCTTCCGATTCATGAACTCATGGACCATCCCACGCCAGAGCTCCCTGTCGGCCGTCACCACCCCCAGCTCCTTCAGAGTCAAGCCAATCACTTCAAGAATACCATCCATCTATCTTGCCCTTGGTCGGCGCCTCTTCCTTTTCCTTCCATTTTCCCCAGCATTGTTGTCTTCTCTAAGTTTTCCTGTCTTCTCATGATGTGGCCAAAGTGAAGCAGGTTTGGTACTTTTCCGAGCATAAAAAGTACAGTCAGAAAGTGATGCTACCTGTGTGTCAACTATGAAAAAGAGGGTTTTGGTGCCTGGAATCAATAAGGCACATGTTATAGAAGACTAACACCCTGATTATATACATTCTAATCCACTCTGTGCCAAGTTATACTATATATGCTAGATGAGTGGGAATACAGTGCAGTTTGAGTTAATGAAAGTAATGGGATTCTTAATGTGAACAGAAAACATCAGTGCGCATGACAGAAGTCCTATCTTCACTGCTGGCAGGAAGCCCGGACAAAAGTAACGAGAAAAGAACAGAGAGAGGCAAAAATTGATAGCTTGCGCTGTGTGAAAGAAAGTTTACAGAAAGCTATTGTTCTCCCTTCTAGTGATGACAAAGACATGATGCAAATGATTTGTTTAGTGTTTATTGGATTAATGAAATGTCATGTAACAACAGTAATCACCAGCCAATTATGATTGTTTTAACCATGAAGAAGGGGAGGGTTTAACTGGATGGACTCCATTACGAGTATAAAAGTCTTTGTATGAAATGTGACGGGGTCTTTTGCCCCTATCTACAGCTGTGTTCTGTTGGCAAATACCCTCCAGCTGGTGATTGAAAATAAACCTTTTTGTTTTTCACCCTACTTCACAGTTGTCACGAGTTTCCCTCCTCTAAGTATCCGCACGTTCGGGCAGCGTTGGTAAGATTAACTTGGTACTTGGAGTTCTAGAACTCCCGGTTCTGCTTCAAAAGTACTTCATCTTTGCCTCTACTATCCTTCCCTCCAACGAACAGTTGGGCTTTATTTCCTGAAGTATGGTCTGGTTGGATCTTCTCGCGGTCCAAGGCACTCTCAGAACTTTCCTCCAGCACCACAGTTCAAAAGCGTCCATCTTCCTTCGCTCAGCCTTCCCTAAGGTCCAGCTCTTACATCCATCAGTTATTACAGGAAATACCATTGCTTTAACTATGTGGATCTTCATTGTCAGTGTGATGGCTACCAGTGTGATGTCTCTACTCTTCACTACTTTATCGAGATTGGTAATTGCTCTCCTCCCAAGAAGTAAACTGTCTTCCGATTTCCTGGCTGCAGTCTGCGTCTGCAGTAATATTTGCACCTAGAAATACAAAGCCTGTCACTGCCTCCACGTTTTCTCCCTCTATGTGCCAGTTGTCAATCAGTCCGGTTGCCATAAGCTTGGTGTTTTGTTTTTTTTAAAAAAAGTTTAACTGCAACCCAGCTTTTGCATTTTCTTCTTTCACTTTCTTTTCACCTTGATTATTTATTTATTTATGTACATCATTTCTACCCCGCTCTTCTCAACCCCCGAGGGGGGACTCAGAGCGGCCTAACAAAAAACAACAATTTGATGTCGATACGCAATATAAATAAAACCATAGACATTTATTAAAATACAATTAGCATTAACACATAATACACATATACTTACGTTAAAAACAGAGTTCTGTCCATCACATAAGCATTGAGCCATACCCATCAATTTACCAATTCCAATTCCAATCCAAAGTGCTGCATTGTGCTGATGTGCAAAAGCCTGGTCCCAGAGCCACGATTTCACTTTTTTTTCCTGAATGCCAGGAGGGATGGGGTTGATTGTATGTCACTTGGAAGCGCATTCCACAGACAGGGAGCCACCACCGAGAAGGCCCTTTCGTCCCCACCAGCCGCATTTGAGAAGTTGGCAGGAGCGAGAGCAGGGCCTCCCCGGCTGATCTTAAATTACGAGGTATTGCATATCTATTTTTTCTTCCAGCAATTTTAACCCCAGCCTTGCATTCGTCAAGCCCCGCACATCACATGATGTGTTCTGTATACAAGTTGAATAGGTTGGGTGAGAGTATACAACCCTGCCGTATGCCTTTCCCAATCCTGAACTAGTCTGTTGTTCCATGGTCAGTTCTTACTGTTGCTGCTTGGTCCTTATACAGATTCCTCAGGAGAGAGACAAGGTGATTTGGTATGCCCATACCACCAAGAACTTCCCACAATTTATTATGATCCACAGAGTCCAAGGCTTTAGAACAGTCAATAAAGCAGAAATAGATGTTTTTCTGAAACTTCCTGCCTTTCTCCATTATCCATTATATATCGACACATCTCATCTCGGCATTACTTCGCGAACAAAGATTCTTAGGAAGGACTCATCCCATGCTTTTTACAAGCGCGTTGATAGCTAAAAAGGCCAATCTGAGATAGGCAAGTTTGGTTGCAGAAAGCACAGCAGAAAGTCTCCTTGGGTGATGTTCTTTCCAAGTTGCGGCAGAGGGCCCATAACCAATGTTATTACTTTGTGCGTTGTCGTTTCTCTTCGAGACCCATTCGGCGTGTCTTCTCGAAAGAGGCCGCAGCATTGTGGATAGTGCATCTCCATGCCTCCCGATGTGAGGCCAGGGTGGGCCATTGTTGGCGATCAATCTGGTATCGACACATACTACTACAGATTAAGGCATCCAAAATACTTCACTCGCACAAAAAATGGAAGCTTTTGCATTACTTGAACGTCATAGGTTAAAACCCTAAGGCAGTGTTTCTCAACCTGTGGGTCCCCAGGTGTTTTGGCCTACAACTCCCAGAAATCCCAGCCAGTTTACCAGCTGTTAGTTGAAGGGAGTTGAAAGCCAAAACATCTGGGGACCCACTGTCTTAAGGCAAGGAGTCTCTCAAGTTCAAACTGGGACACGGGTCTGTGTGAGTCTATATTCCTATCTCTATGGTTCTCTATGGTTTACGGAATCGACGAGGCCGAACGTCCTGGCGGCCTCCCGCATGACTGGGTGGCGCGTTCTGCGCTCGCGATTGGTCCTTCCCTCGGCCAATGGGAGCCGTCTTCCCTAGTCCTGTTTCTCCATGCTTTTCTTAGGTGGGAATCAAAGCAGGTAAAGGGCAATGGCTCTTTCTACATTGTAGAGCTAATGCGGGTTGGGAGCACTTTAACTTCCACGGCTCAATGCTATAGAATCCTGGGATTTGTAGTTTGACAAGGATGTTTGCCTTCTTTGCCAAAGAATGATGGTGCCTCACTCAATACAAATCGCAGGATACCATAACATTGGCCACAATGCCATCATATAAATGTCACAGTACTGATATTACAGTATTATGGTTTTATTTACTTATATGCTGCTTTTTCTCTTAATGAGAAATACCATTGAATGGTATTAACCTTCAAGGGCCGGTGTATCTGAGGGACCGTCTCACCCCCTACTAGCTCTGAAGACCTGAACCTGCTGGAAGTTCCCAGTTTCAAAACTGGGACTAGGCGCATCGACTAGACGCAGAGCCTTTTCTGTTGCGGCCCCATCGCTATGGAGTGCTTTGCCAGTCGAAGTTCGGGCCCTGCAAGATGAGACTGAGCATCCCTCCTTCGCTCCACCCTATCCCTGATATATAAAACCCCTCAATATCTCCATTACTAACCCCTTTCTTCTCTCTGATTTGTATCCCAGCCCTGATCCCTTTCCACCATGCCTGCAGGAGTACCTTGGCCTCGCTACCTGAAAATGCTGACCGCGAGTATGTTGGCCATGTTTGCTGGCGCAGAGCTTGTCCATCGATATTACCGCCCTGATCTTGTAAGTGGTGTTTCCCCCATTTATTTAGGTTTTGAGACACTTACAGGCGGTCCTCAAATTACAAACATCTGACTTACAAATGACTCGTAGTTAAGACAGCAAGAAGTGAGAGAAATCTACTCCTAAGAAGGGAAATTGACGCCTGAAAGAGTTATCATGGGAAACACGTGTCCCCACTGAAGCTGTATCAACAATCCTTGTTTCTACTACAAGCCAAATTGTGCAAAATCCAATAATCACAAGGACAGAAAGCGAGGTGAAACTTTCTGAACAGGGGCATAGACAGCAAAACACGCACCACAGGGGTTTAACCGTTCACTATGTTGTCCAAAGCATGTATGTATATGTGTGTGTATATATTTATGTATATGACCTGTGCAAAATTTATATATATATTATGTATATGACCTGTATTAATTTCCAAAGTGGTTTGTAAGTTGTATCCGTATTTATGATATGACTAATGAACTTGAGCCCCCGAAATCCAGACAAAGTGAAACTGTGCTCCGCTGAAATTCTGGAAGAGATCGAAAGTATTTTGTTAGTATTCTATTCTTTCTGACAATTTGTTCTGCAAGGGTCCATTGGGAAGCCATGCTGAGGACCCGCTGAGGATTGGTGTGTGTCCCACCCGAAAGGGGCCAGCGGCATCCTTCTGTGTCTTCCTTCCTGGCAGAATGGGGTCAGACTCAAGCCAGGGTTGGTTGAGGAAGCAGGAAGGAGGGACAGTGGGTGCGGAACAGTGCTGCCTCCGCTTTGGGTGCCCAGGGAGGTTTCCTAGCTGGGGAGGCTGCTTGGGTTGCGGGCCAGCTGTCATGAGTAGTAGAAATGGTCACCACCTCCTCAGTAGCAGGAGCCACAGCAGGCGGTGGCACAAGGGCCTGAGGTCATCCAGGCCAAGGTAAGGGAGGAGCTCTCTCTTTTCCCAATCTGGCTCCCTTCTGCCGTAAAAACAAGCTTCTAAAGTTCCCCCATTGCTGCCAATGGAACAAAACTAACAAAATAAAACAAAACTTTAAAATTGTGGGCTCAAAACAAAATGGACCCGTCACGATTATTTAGAAACATTTACAAAATGAAATGGGGGGTGCGTGGGTACGAATGTCATACTTTGAAACAAAATGCATTTTTGGCATTTTGCACACCTCTAATATATGTGTGTGTGTGCATATGGCTGGAGTTACACTTAAATGAAGTACCTGTTCCAACTTACAAATTCAGTTTAAGAACAAACCAACAGTCTTGTTCATAACTTGGGGAATGCCTGTATTTGAATTTTACTTTTATGTTTAAGCTATACATTGTTTGTCATTACATCCACACATTCCTTGGTTACAATGAAGTTCAGTAGTCAGTCAGATTTTATTTTTTTCCTTTGATGAGGTGAGATTAATTTTCTAAGGCATCCCCCCAGGATCTGTCTAACCACCTCATAAGTGACAGGCTTTCCACTGATTTCTACATTCTTGATATTTCAACTTAAGTGACACTAAGCAATTATATAAATGAATTGTTTATGCGGTAAATTCCTATCAACAGAATTAATAAAGTGTCTCAAAACTGTATCTGGCCTTATCATGTCACTAATTCAGAAAAATATCTCATTTCAACATTGAAGGACCTTAGAGCAATGAATCACCATGTTCTAGAAATCCTTATCCCACAAATTCTCCACATCTATCAGTGTTATTAATAGGA
Organism: Anolis apletophallus; assembly: GCA_030556195.1. NCBI lineage: Eukaryota > Metazoa > Chordata > Lepidosauria > Squamata > Anolidae > Anolis > Anolis apletophallus. The sequence continues at coordinate 108,139,964 of JARBWK010000009.1, forward strand.
TACAATTTATGAGGCTAAAGAGGTCACCTGCATGCAGATTTTATAACGTTTTCTTTAGATAGGGCAGACATCGATGTTTAAAGTGGACCAAAGCTTTGAGATCTTTGTTGTTGCTCAAGCTGTTTTTGAGCCTTTGATTTGCCCAAATGCTTTCTCAATAATTTGTACACACAGACACCAATTTGTATAACACCTTTTGCTTCAGAAGTGTGTATTAAGATAGCACACTTCACTGGTACATGATAGGTGTTGAGGAAAAGGAATTTCAGTAAGCGTATTTAAATCCTTTTTCTTCCGTCTAGCTAGAATAGTTCACATGGTTCCCCTTTCTCCTTAATTATCCTCGCCACTAGTTTTGGCCTGAGGTCATCTGATGAATTTCGTGGCTCAGCCATATTAAAACCAGGACGTCCTAAATTCAAGTCCACTATGCAAGACTTTCCTGGCTTTCACACCCCTTTCCCTCCATAACATAAAGGTTTTTGTCATCGTTCAGGGGTGTAATAGGCAGAAATAGGTTTGGTCTCTGGACCTGATGAATTATTGAGGGGCAACAGTTGGATTATCTTTCTCCAGATGTTCATGTGGCTGATGTGTTTTTGGGATTTTTTTTTACAGACAATACCTGAAGTTCCTCCTAAACCTGGAGAGCTGAGAACAGAACTCTTAGGTCTCAAAGGAAAAAACCAGCAGGTTCAACCTTCACAACAGTAACTATGCAGAGTGCTCTTGCATCTCTCCACAAAGTGCACTATTTTCAGTTGAATGGATACAACCAGACAACGGTTACTGGATGTGTTCCAGAGTCTAGATAGTGTGGCCTTTTTTGCCCAGAGTTGTTAGCTTTGGTACAGTGCAATCATTTCCATGTTTTAATTAAATGTGAATATATTTTCCTAAGTATTTTTGTGTAAGAAATTTGCCACAAGTGCCTTGTATTTATTACAGATGCTGGTGTGAATATCAAGTCAGGTGGACTCTGTTTATCCCATAGACTACATCCTGTGGGGGCTGAAATGGATGTCTGACTTGTTGTGTGACTTGCTCTGGTTTTCATTGGTAGCAGTTAGCTTTGAACAGGGTTCATGTATTTAATGTCTAACAATTGGAAATAGTTCAAATTCAGTATACCAAAGACAGCCTGCCCTGCAAACACCTCCAATTTGCACAAATGCTTAAAGCTGTACCTGCAACACATATGGTTAGGCTAGCTTGGAAACTGGCCTCAGGTTGCTGTTACAGCCTAAGCACTATAGGCAGGAGATACAAATACAAGTCCCTTGCAACGGACATGACATCAACTAGCTGGATTTCACAATTATTATGGAGAAAATAGCACCTCTTCAAACATTTTGAACGAACCTTACCAAAACGTGAAACCTAAGGATGATAGAAGTGCAGCACTCTTGGTAACAGTCACATTTTATTTCTTCATGAACCAAGGCAGCAAGGTGGCGTCAAGCATGCAGGTGTGAATCATTCACAGAAAAATATTTCACAAATGTCTAATTGTTGTACTCAAAACAAACCTGAAACAGAAGTCAAGGTTGTTCTGCTTGTGGCAGGATAAGGAATGCTGTAGAACAGGGGTGCTCACACTTTTTCAGCATGCGAGTTACTTCTAAAACAGCCAAGTCAAAATGATCTACCTGCCTACTACAAAAATGTGAAACATATAACACAATATCTGCTTTGAACTGGATTTTCTGAGTCCACACTGCCATATAATCTGATTCAAAGCAGATAACATGGGATTTTATTCAACTGTGGAAAGGACCTCAGATAACCCAGGGCCAGCAGCACTTGGGTGGCGTTGGCAGCCTGCGGGGTGGGACTGAGCCTTCCTCCCGCCCTGCCTGTGATCTACGAGGACGCCCTACGCGATCTACCTAATGAGCACCCCTGCTGTAGAACCTACTCATTCTGGTATGTGTGAGTCTGTTAAATTTTCCTATTTTTCCCAGTAAGTGCAAGAATCTCCCAATTTTGTTGTGAAAAAAATCACTTGAATAGGAATCAGAAGCCAGGGCTGTCTAGTCATGTTATCTCGGCATTACTTTGCGAACAAAGGTTCTTAGGAAGGACTCATCCCATGCTTTTTACAAGCGCGTTGATGACTAAAAAGGCCAATCTGAGATAGGCAAGTTCAGTTGCAGAAAGCACAGCAGAAAGTCTCCTTGGGTGGTGTTGTTTCCAAGTTGCGGTTCTTTCTGCATTGTCGTTTCTCTTTGAGACCCGTTTGGCGTGTCTTCTCGAAAGAGGCCGCAACATTGTGGATAGTGCGTCTCCATGCCTCCTGATGTGAGGCCAGGGTGGGCCATTGGTGGTGATCAATCTGGCCAAGCCTGAGAAGTTGTTTCAGGGAGTCCTTAGATCTCTTTTTTGGGCGCCTTTCTTGCGCTGACCCGTGGCGAGTTCACCATAGAGTAGTATCTTTGGGAGGCGGTGGTCCTCCATCCTAGAGACGTGCCCTGCCCAGCGCAGCTGTGTTCTGAAAAGCATGGCCTCAATGCTGGTAATCCCAGTTTGCTCAAGGACAGCAACATTCGTCACATAGTCGGTCCAGTGTATATTTAGGATTGTGCGAAGACAGCGCTGATGAAAGTGTTCGAGGAGTTGTAGGTGTTGGCGATAGGTGACCCATGTTTCAGACCCATAGAAGAGAATAGACGGTACGATAGCTGTATGTACACATTGATTTTGGTGCTTTGTCTCAGGTGCTTGTTGCTCCAGACTCTTTTGTGAAGCCTTCCAAATGCACTATATGCCTTTGCTAATCTGATCTATCTCCAGCAATCTTGGCGTCTGAAGAGATGCTTCCCAGGTAGGTGAACTGCTGAACGGACTTAAGCACAGATTTGCCTATGCTGACGTGGGGATGGTCATGTTATACAGTTAACCTAAATGTTAGCTTGCATTAGTGCCCAACCTTTTTTTGACCAGGGACCTCCCAACACTAGTACCAAGAGTTATGAATCAGTTTTTGGTCAACTTTAGATTGGGTCTAGTTATTTGGGGTGCCAATTCACAAAAATGGCATTGGACAGACCACATCAGCTCTAGTTTCCGATACAGAACATACGCCATCCACTAGTTGCCATCTGCTTGCCCCCAGAAAACCATATTTAATAATCTAGAGCTGACATAGTAGAAGTAATCTTTTGTGGGTAGTCAACTTCTCCCCTCCCTACATCCCCATTGCACGACCAGGGGTGCTCACACTTTTTCAGCATGCGAGCTACTTATAAAACAACCAAGTCAAAATGATCTACCTACCCACTACAAAAATGTGAAACATATAACAATATCTGCTTTGAACTGGGTTTTCTGAGTCCACACTGCCATATAATCTGATTCAAAGCAGATAACGGGATTTTATTCAACTGTGTGGAAAGGACCTCAGATAATCCAGGGCCGGCAGCACTTGGCCTTCCTCCCGCCCTGCCTGCGATCTACCAGGACGCCCTACACTATCTACCAGTAGATCGCGATCTACCTAATGAGCACCCTTGCACTAAGGACTATAAGAGGGTTTCATGAGATCAGTCGCTCTCGTTGCCGTGTGGTTTTGAGGCAACAATGTAATGGTGAGACCACAGAGCATATTTTCATTCTTGCAGACCACAGGTTGGGAACCACTGCAGCAGCTCCTGTCAGCAAGACAAAATATATAACCTCCCTTGCAAATAAAAGTACATATGCAATCAAGTATGCTATGTAAAAACTTCTTATCAGTATGAGTGGTTTATTTCTGTTCATTTTTATAGAAGGAACTTCCCATCCTCAGCTCAAGTGTGGCATACCTTATTCTTGCATGCTGACATTTTTTGTCACATCTACCACTAGAGCAAGCAGGAACATAAAGGGAAACTAATGACATTAGGCCAGTATTGCTGCCTTTACTAAATGCAATATGTTTCTTTATATGCAAAGTACCAATATCCATTCAATTCAATCTATTAAATAATCAGAAGCGTACTACAGTCAGTCCTCCACATGTGTTTCCTCTAGAATCTCAGAGTCCTCCAGTGTGATTGTGGTCAATCTCTGCCAGATGTTGACCATAGCTCTGAAGGACACAGAGAAGTGTTTTCTGATGTAAAGGAACAGCAACTTTTGGATTAATGTTCATTTCCTGTACCCCTAAACCCAGAAAAAATGGCCTTTATGCTTGGAATTCAAGATTTAAGGTACAAACCCATTTCTCACTTTATGACGGGTGGGGGGGGTGGGGGACTGCCCTTAAATGGGTGGCCTCCTTCCTCCAGGACCGGGGACGTGTGGAGAAGGGAGAGGTCGTCTCCGGGAGGCTCCCATTAAGTTGCGAGGTCCCCCAGGGGGCCATCTCTCCCTTATTATTCAACATTTACATGTGCCCCCTGGCCCGGGACTTTGGTCTGGAGTGTTATCAGTATGCTGATGACACCCAGCTTCTGCTGAGAATGGACGGCGGGCCGGACACCGTACCCGATTGTTTCCATCAATGCCTTGAAGCCGTGACTGGTTGGCTGCGTTCCAGCCGGCTGAAGGTGAATCCATCGAAGACTGAGATCCTGTGGCCTGGTCGGCCTGGGCTGGATGAGTGCCAGTTGCCTAGCCTGGATGGCGAGCAGTTAAGCCCGTCATCCTTGGTAAAGAGCCTAGGGGTCCAATTGACCCATTGTTGACCATGGAGGCTCAGGTCTCTATGGTCAGCAAAACTTCGTTTTTCCATCTACGACAGGCTAGACGACTGGCCCCCTATCTGTCCACGGTAATCCAAGCGACGGTCATCTCGAAACTAGACTACTGTAACGCCCTTTACATAGGCCTTCCCTTGTCGACGATTCGGAAACTCAAGCTAGTGCAAAATGCTGCGGCTCGCTTGCTGGTGGGGGCATCCGCAAGGGAGCACGTTACTCCCATCCTGCAGCAATTGCACTGGCTACCAATTGAGTACCGAATTGCCTTCAAGGTGCTGGTTTTGACCTTTAAGGCCTTGTATGGTCTAGGGCCAGTGTACCTGAGGGACCGCCTTACCCCGTATGTTCCCCCGAGATCACTTCGCTTGGAAGAGCAAAATTTACTAGGTGTACCATCAATCCGCTCCTGCCATCTGTCTACCACCAGGCAACAAGCCTTCTCAGTTGCCGCCCCGATACTATGGAATATGCGGCCGGAGGATGTTCGTGCCATTGTCGACCTTATTCCATTCCGGAGGGCATGCAAAACCACCTTATTCAGGCTTGCCTTCAATTGAATCCCGGATATTGCAACCGTCCACTGCTCTGCTTGACATTTTATGTAATTTTACTCACTGTGCTGTTTTTATCGCTGTTGTTGTACACTGTATGTTGCTGGCTGTATGTAAACCGCCCCGAGCCTGCCGGAAGGAGCGGTATACAAGACCGAATAAATAAAATAAATAAAATAAATAAATATAGGTGGTGCCAACACAAAATATTTCAGTCTACCCGTTTTTTGTGTGAAGATTACCCAAAGACACTTTTAAGAACTTTAAACCTAGAAGCATCCTTAGCCAATCATATACATTATTTAACACCACCACCACATTCTAAGACCACTCTTGTTTTATAAGAGTGTTCTTTTCCCGATTCCCGCTACAGAAGACAATGAACAGATTTTGTTTACGTCCTAATAAATAAGTACAGCTAATGGTGTGAACATTTTAATTTTGTACACGACAAGATTTTACACCAAGTAGTCAGTTAAATAGTACAAATTTACATTGTGAGGAATGTTTAAAAAATGCAACTTAAAAAAATTCTTTTCTGCCCATAACCCTAAGCCTCCCCCCCAACATTTTACAGTGAAAAAGAAACAAGTTTAGTTCACATTCCTGCTTCATCTGAAACACAGGATAGTAATTTCTGAAGTGTATTTTACAATTCGTCTTTAACATCTGTGGGCTCCTGCAAAAGAAAAAAAAGGCTTAAATCCAAAGCTGCACTAGCACTATCTACCAAGAAATGTTAGACATGATTCCCCAGTGTGTTAACTGCTACTAGTCTGCAAACGTTTTTGTTTTATTTGTCCACTGTACTCTCAACTTCAGAATAAAAACACCATTTTAATCTGATAAATAATAATAATAATAATAACTTTATTTCTTGTGAGTCGCCCTCCACCATTGGTGCTCCGGGCGACTTACATCATTTAAGAAAAAAAACAAAACACAGGTACATCAATTAAAAACACAGGTACAGAGAACCATAGAGGGCCCAGCCTCCAGGTTATCTAGTCAATCCCCAAATGCCTGGCGGAAGAGCCAAATGCACCTAAAGAGAATAAAATAGAACATCAAGGACTCCAAGAGGAATATAGTAACAACATTCAAGGCTGAATTTTTTTTGGGGGGGGGGGGAGATTTTTGTTGTTGTAAATAGTATCAAATATGTACCATCATAGAGTCCAAGACTGTTAATTTGTGTACAGAGCTAATAGCTAACTATACAACTGTTTTAACTGCAGATCAAAATTAAAATAGCTTCAAGTTTCCAATATAGTAATGATGCAAGTATTGGACAACCTACTCAAGCTTCCCTTTTATGCTTTTTAAACACACTAACCTTTTTCTCTGTTTCACTGTCTTCAGCATCTTCATCTTCATCAGCATCAACCTCTTCCTCTACCTCTTCAGCAGCCTCTTCTGGTTCTTCAGCCTCCTCTTCCACCTGTCAAGGGAAGAGTTCTTAGTTAAAACCACTCCAGAAATCAAACACATCCCCATCCCAATATATTCAAACTATTTCTAGGATCACTCGTACTACTACCATGAATACAAAATGTAAGCTGCTAACAGCTATCATGTATGCCTTTTCAGTTCTTAAATAGTACTTTAAAAACAGAATTATATTATGAACTGGATTGCCAATTTTAGGAAAATCACATATTTAATTTTTTGACAAACCTTTTCCTCTGGGTCAATGTTCAGACTTAGTCGAAGCATTCTTTCTATCCTCTCTCCATATTCCTTTGTATCTGGTAGCAGATATCCTGATCTTATTGTAGCTGTTTCAAATAAAACCACAGCAAGATCTGCAACTGTTTGATCATCTTCATTTTCCTAAGGATGATAAAAAGTCCGTAAGTTTAACACAATAAAAATTGACTTTTATCTACAAATACTTAGATTTCCAATGGATCTGTATTTAACACGCAGATCTATAGGAAATCTAGGGATGAACAAACACACTGCCACAATGTTTGGTTCTATTAAAGCTCAGAATTGTGCCATTGTTTTAATTGTGCCATTGCTTTATGGCGTTACTGCTGCTTTTAACTGTTTTACTGTTCTGTATTTTATTGTGCCTTCGGCTCTTGTGAGCCGCCGCGAGCCTCCGGGAGTCGGCGGCATAGAAGCCCGAATAATAATAATAGAAGCATGGCAGATAACATCACTACCTCAAAAGTTTCTTACCTGAACACGCTTGAGCATATCTTTTATGATAGGATGTCTAGGGTTGACTTCAAATGTCTTCTTTTGACTTGCATAGTAACTGATGGGGGAAGAATATTTAAAAGTTACGGAGGTGAATTTTACTCAATTCAAAGTTTGGTAGTTAAAGTAGTAGTTGACAGTACAGTCATAGGAACAATACAATCAGAAGCACATCTTACTATATTTTAATGCTGTTCTCTCATAGGGAAGTATGCACAGGATTGTGGCTCAAATACAAAACTAAGTCACTGCTGAGAAACTGCAACATCCAAAGGTGTTGTCCAGCAATGCATGTTGGACTTTAAAGACTACATATGATTGAAATTTATGATCTACACCACTTGAATGGTGGTTTCCTCTAATTTGAAATTATTAAAAAATAGTGCAGAAATAACCCCCAAGATTTTGTACTGTACTTCCTATAGGTCAAATAGGCCTCGGGGAAACCAAAATAGGATAAAACAACAAACTGCATCTCCCAAAGACAGGAGGCATGATTTAGTAAATCAATTGAACCACAAAAAGGACCATATTATTTCCATCTAGATGGCGTGCGGATAGAAAATACTTTGTAGAAAGAGTACTGGCAGACGTTTAGTTGGCAACTGATAAGCTACACAAACAATATTTACAAAACACTTTACAAGAAAATTAAAACTTTACTTTGTAGAGATGTCTTTGCCAGTCTGGTAAGCCTGAGCCTTCATGATTCTTTCCATGTTGCCAGACCATCCATATTGACTTGCCACAAGAGCACACGGTGACTGAGTTAGCCTCTGAGATACTACAGCTTTCTCAATCTAAAGGAGAAATAAGCTGTATGAATTCATGCCCTCTATAAAATATGATTCGAAGAACACCAAAGCTGTAAATATGTACCCACCTTATCTTTTAGAGCTTTATCTTTCATCCAATTTAAAAGGGGTTCATACTCTTTTTCCAAAACTTCTCGGGCTTCTTTTGATTTTTCACTTTCTTCAAACTTTACTCCTTCTTTAGCAACATTCTGGAACCTTTTGTTATCAAACTCTGGGAGGGCCTGAATGCAATATTCATCTACAGGCTCAGTTAAATAGATTACTTCATAACCCTTTCTCAGAAGCCGTTCCACAAATGGTGAAGATTCAGCCTACAAAACAAGTTCAAACTGAGTATAATGCAAGACAAAATTGCAAATACTGACATACAAGTTATTTAACTTATGCTAACCACATGTTAATTCAGAATCACTAGTTGTAACTCTTGATGACAGATTTTCTGGCATCTTACTGCATGGCAAAGATTACAGCAGCAGTGGATAAATTGAGAATGGATAAACATAGTACTTTACCTCTTTTCTGTTGGAGCCAGCCATGAAATAGATTTTGTCCTGTTTCTCCTTCATTCTTTCTACATATTGATCTAGACTACTAACATTGCTTTCATGATGAGAAGTTTGAAAACGAAGCAATTTAGCTAGACGCGTACGATTGGAATGGTCTTCAATCACTCCAAGTTTGATATTTGTGCCAAATTCTTTCCAGAATGTATCATTGTATTTTTCTTCAGCAATCTTTTTAATCATATCAAGTGTTTTGCGGACAAGTTTTTTTCTGATAACCTAAAATTCATGAGATTGAATGAGATTAAGGACTACAGTCTGATGACATTCAGAGCATTAACAATATTGAGAGAATTTAAGACCCAAGAGTAAAGTAAGAATATAACTTTAGTCATACATGATGTTTCCTCCTTTCCATACGACTTTCGGACTGGTATTGGACTAGTCATACATGATGCACTCCCCTCTCTCCCCTCCCCCCTTGACCCCAAATTTCTGTCTTTTATACAGTGTAAAAACTCAATAAATTTAAAAAAAGATGTTTGATGGTTCTTTATTCCTATGCAAACCTTTTCATTTAACATTTGGTGGTTTTTATTTAAACTCCCCCTTTTAGACAAGAATGAGAAACTCTGCAGCCCATGTTATGAAAGTATGATTACTAGAAAGACCCAATTAAAATCAAACTCAAATAATAGACATACCTTTAGTAGTTTGTGTTGCTGGAGAGTCTCACGAGATACGTTTAGAGGAAGATCATCTGAGTCTACCTATAGTTTAAAGAAGGGACTTTTAAAATAGGTTCTTCAAGAAAATAGAACATGTCAATGGACATTTCTATTGCAGATACTTACAACACCCTTGACAAAATTGAGATATTTGGGCATCATATCATGGAAGTCATCTGTGATGAATACTCTCCGGACATAAAGCTACAGAAGAACAAATTTGACAATTTTATTCTTGCAACTTTCCTTACTGAGAAAAAGTTCACACGTTTTTCTTTTTTTTACCTTAATGAAATCACTCTTTTTGGATCCGTATTCATCAAATAAACCACGTGGAGCAGTGGTGGGAATAAACAAAATTGACTTGAAGGTTACTTCTCCCTCAGCAGTAAAGTGAATATAAGACATAGGATCATCAGATTCCTGCATGGAGGAAAAAAATCAGTAAAAAGTATTTCTTCAAAGATAAAGCAAAACTACTGTATTTTCTGGGCTATTAGATGACTTTTTAAATCTTGAAAATACTTTCAAAAGTTGGGGGTCGTCTTGTCTTCCGGATATTAACTGGAAGTGGCCTAGAAAGGGACGAAAAATTCACTTGACGCTGCAAAAGTAATGGTACAGTCCCTGGTATTTCAATCCAGCACCCACAGCAAGTAACTCAATTGTTTCTGTGCCGGGTTTAAGCAATAAGGCAAACTAGTTTGAATCTGGGGGAGGGGAAGAAAACCGCTGTACAGCTCCAACCCCCCCCCCCCCCCGGCCGCTGCCAATAGCACAATGGTAAAGTCCAGAGCAGGCTCCTTTTTTTTGCCGCTTGCAAGCAAGGGGAGGGTTGCCTAGCAACAGTGGAGGGGAGAGGGGTGGAGCCAGGCAGGAGCAGCAGAGCTTGCTTTGCTGTATTAAGGCATTGTAATTTGAGCAGTGAGTAAATACAATATTTAAGAATACAAACCAAATACTGGTAAGTGATCCTTTTATTGGTAATGGTAACAGAAATGCAACTGCTGATCAAAGTATTTTTGGATGTCAAAAGTGGATTTATTTTCCTCCTGCTTTAATACAGCTTTTCCTGAAAGATGTACTCTTGTTTCAACCAATCAGATCATGAATACAGACAGAACCTGGCTTGCCAAAAGCAACATTTCATTGCTCTTCGGGATTAACTGGCAGAGGGTCCACAATATTTACTGCAGTGCAAAATAAAAAGTTTTCATATAAAATCATAGAGTTGGAAGAGACCTCATGGGCTATCCAGTCCAACCCCATTCTACTAAGAAACAGGAAAATTGCATTCAAAGCACCCCCGACAGATGGCCATACAGCCTCAGTTTAAAAGCTTCCAAAGGAGGAGCCTCCACCACACTCCAGGGCAGAGAGTTCCACTGCTGAACAGTTCTCACAGTCACGAAGTTTTTCTTAATGTTCAGATGGAATCTCCTTTTATGTAGTTTGAAGCCATTGTTACGCGTCCTGGTCTCGAGCAGCAGAAAACAAGCTTGCTCCCTCCTCCCAATGACTTCCTCTCACATACTTATACATGGCTATCATATCTCTTTTTAGCCTTCTCTTCTTCAGGCTAAACATGCCCAGCTCTTTAAGCCACTCCTCATAGGGCTTGCTCTCCAGACCCTCTTCTGGACACATTCCAGCTTGTCAATATTTCTCTTCAATTGTGGTGCCCAGAATTGGACACAATATTCCAGGTGTGGTCTAACCAAGGCAGAATAGAGCATGGGGAGCATGACTTCCCTGGATCTAGACACTAGACTCCTATTGATGTAGGCCAAAATCCCATTGGCTTTTTTGCCACCGTATCACATTGTTGGCTTATATTTAACTTGTTGTCCACAAGGACCCCAAGATCTTTTTCACACGTACTGCTCTTGAGCCATGCATCCCCCATCCTTTATCTTTTGCATTTCATTTTTGACAGAAGTCAAACTTGGAAGCTCTTTTTTACCCAGGGTCCCCCTTCCCCTTTTCTGATGCCTTTTCCCCTTCTAACAATTACAAATGCTACATTTCTGAAGGATTCGGGTCCAATCTGCCCCTCTCTTCTGATAGGAGGTCCTGATTTATAAAGACTGCATATACTGTAGATAAAAATTCTACAACTGCTTTGCCTTCACCTCAGTACTCATAATACAAAGCCTGACTTCTATTTGCATGCAAGCATCTATGCCAACATAAATGTAATCTGAACCATATGAAGCCTGCTTTCGTATTTGCCAGCATGATGTAAAGGACCCAGAGTGTAAATGAAATTCAAGGGAGAAAGAGCAACTGTAATGTACAATGTAAGGTACAATGTCCCTCTCATAGGAACCTGCATGTCATAAGCATTTGAATTAAAATTACCATATTGAATTCAAATCAGATTTTTAAACATTTTTATTTGGTGTGCATTGGAAGAGGGGTGGTCTTATACTGTGAGTATATCCCAAACTCTATATTTTAACTGGAAAAGTTGGGGTTTGTCTTATATGCCGGAAATTACAGTATTTTCTCATTCCTGGCAGAACTGTTTCTTCAAACTGTCAAATGTTTCCAAGATATGTCAACTTAAGTGACAAGTGCAGATTCACTTTCCTTAAGTCTGTGCATCTTTCAAGATAAACTCACTACACCTTATACTTTATCCCCCACTATTCCTGTTTACACTATGGGCATTAACTGCTCTGTGTTCACACTAGTCTCAAGATGCAAAAGCAAACATACCTTAGAAAATGATTTGTAGAAAGCTCTGTATTCATCCTCTTCCACTTCTTTAGATGGCCTCTGCCAAATTGGCTTGATATCATTCATGAGCTCCCAATCCCAGACAGTTTTCTCAACCTGTAAAGTATTTACAAAACCATTTATTTCCTAGACTATTCCATGTTTCCAGTCAACATTTTTCAAATAATTGAAATGGTTCCACACTCTTCCACTTTGTGCCCATGCTTTTTAAAATGTTAATTTATTTCATCATTTATTCTTACTAATACCCTTTGCCATATAACTTTGTTGGAAAAGGGCAAAAGTGACCAATTTAGTAAAATCAGAGTCAGGGTTAGTAATCAATGACGTTCAAAGATGGTATTAACACAACAAGTATCTAAAATGATACAGAAAGAAGAGGCAGCAAGAGGAGGAATGAAGGAGCATTGCGCCAGAGCCCTCTGGGGCGATGCTCCTTCATTCCTCCTCTTGCTGCTTTTCCTTCCCCTGCCCTTTCTTCCCTGGAGGAAGGGGGAAGAGGCAGCAAGAGGAGGAATGAAGGAGCATCGCGCCAGAGCCCTCTGGGGCGATGCTCCTTCGTTCCTCCTCTTGCTGCCTCTCCCCCCCCCCTTTCCTCCAGGGACGAAAGGGCAGGGGAAGGAAAAGCAGCAAGAGGAGGAATGCAGGAGCATCGCGCCAGAGCCCTCTGGGGCGATGCTCGTTCTTTTCTCCTCTTGCTGCCACTTTCCCCCCCCCCTTTCCTCCAGGGAAGAAAGGGCAGGGAAAGGAAAAGCAGCAAGAGGAGGAATGCAGGAGCATCGCGCCAGAGCCCTCTGGGGCGATGCTCCTTCTTCCTCCTCTTGCTGCCCTTCCCCCTTTCCTCCAGGGAAGGGCAGGGGAAGGAAAAGCAGCAAGAGGAGGAATGCAGGAGCATCGCGCCAGAGCCCTGTGGGGCGATGATCCTTCGTTCCTCCTCTTGCTGCCTCTTCCCCCTTCCTCCAGGGAAGAAAGGGCAAGGGAAGGAAAAGCAGCAAGAGGAGGAATGCAGGAGCATCGCGCCAGAGCCCTCTGGGGCGATGCTCCTTCGTTCCTCCTCTTGCTGCCTCTTCCCCACCCTTTCCTCCAGGGAAGAAAGGGTGGAGGGAGGGAAAAGGAGCAAGAGGGGGAGCGAACCAGCGTCCCTCCGCCGCCGCAACGGACCAGAGAAGAGGAGAGGCGGCGACAGGGTGAGTATATCGCCGCCCCCCCTCTGCTCCAGCGCCTCCCCCCCCCGCCTGCATCTTCGCTCCATAAGACACAGCTGATTTTTCATCCCACTTTGGGAGGAAAAAACCTGCGTCTTATGGTGCGAAAAATACGGTACATATTACCGTGTCCTTGGCGCAAAATTGGGTCTTGTGTATCTCAGTCCAAAGTGCGAGGGGCAAAATACTAAGAACTGTTGGAGAGGGGACAGGGGCTCTAGTGAAAAACGGATATTGGCTCCTACCAACCATATTGGCAGGTAGGCGCTAAAGCCAATCATGTTGAGTTTTCCTCTGTGCCACCCAGAGAATCATTTCTCCCCTCAGAAAGATAGGGTGGTTTACAAATAAAGTTTTATTACGAAAATGATATTTATTTCATGGACTACTCAGTTTCTGCACACTGAAATGGCAGTTTCTTTTTCCAAATATGCTGCTGGTACACCAAAGATTAACGGAGATGTTTATATAACAGCAACAGAAAACCAAAGCAGGAAAATATTTGTAAGCCAATTTATAAAGACTGGGAAACAGAGAGGACAATGTTCATTTTATTTTCATTTATTAATTTAGCCACATTTAACTGATTGAAGTAAAAGAGTGAATCTTGCCTTTTTAGTTTTTGGCTTTTTCTCCTCCTCCTCCTCCTCTACTGCAGCTTCATCATCTGCTTCCTCTTTTTCTTTTAGCTCTTCATCATCAATAGGTTCTTCTACAGTTTCGGTCTACAAAAAACATTTCAAGTTGAGCTCACATATTTTCTCAAGAGCAATCTAGCTTGATACATTCTTAGTCGAGGTTATTATGGAGACACTATACAACTGAATTTCAACAGAACTTGGCTATGTTGTTGTGTGCCTTCAAGTAGTTTTTCACTTATGGCAACGTTAAGACGAATCTATCATTTGATTTTCTTCGCAATGTTCAACTCCTATGCAAATTGAGCTGTAAGCATTCTATCTATCAGAAAAACTACATAACAATTTATACTATTCAGTAGTGCATGCATTTGCTATAATTCAAACTTTGTTTTCCAATTGTCTGGAAAGCTTAATAATTTAAGTTTGAGTCATTTTCAGAGGTTTAAACTTAAATGTCATCTTGCAGACAGTGTAAGGCTGCTGTTCACTTTAATCATTGTAACTGATGTCTTATAAATCTACACTATACAAAAAGCGTGTGAATCTAAAAGTCTTCATATTGAGATGTAAAATGATTAAAAAATATCCAGTTTTGTTCTCAGTCAAACAGTTCCTTGTTTTTCATGTCACTTATGCAGAAAGTTTGACCTTGTACTTAACTAATGATAAGAAGCATCCTCTTAAGTTTTCTCTTCTACCAGCAGGCTTGCAACTCTTGATACTATTGACACTTTACCCATTTTTCTTATTATCTGTACTTAAAAAGAGTATTTACCTTGCTACTCCACACATATATAGGAAAATTTATGAACTGTGAGTATTTTTTGACCAAGTTTTTAACTGTATCCAGCTCAAGGTAATCTGAAGCCTCCTCTTTCAGAACAAGGCTGTGGAACAGAACAATAGTTGCATTTAATAAATTTGCATTACAACTGAAAAATCAGGACTAATGTTCTCTGCTCTTCGGGCCTTGTTATTCAAAATGAAATCTCAATGAAAAAATACCACCACATAAACTTTTAGAAATACTATATCTCAAGATACCGTAAGTACCAATATTTATTCTGCCTCCTTAGTGATAACACAGACATGACAATTCCGGGTTACCATTAGCAACTATATGTTGCTAAATATGCTATAGAAGTGAACAGATTGTATAAAGCATTTACTATTCCCATTAACATGGAAGCTAACATTCAAAAATCCATAACCCAATCAAAAGGAAGCTTCTGCTTTTCATGGAATGCTTCTTTCTATATCAGTGGTTCTCAACCTGTGGGTCCCCATGTTTTAGCTTTCAACTCCCAGAAATCATAAGTTGGTAAACTGGGTAGAGTTTCTGGAAGTTGTAAGCCAAAACACCTGGTTGAGAACCACTGTTCTATATGGTAACATATGACTTTAGTCTCTGTGTTGTGAGCCTCTTTAAGAAATACACCAAAGGGCAAAAACTGATTATATCTGAAACAAGCCACACTGGAACTTGTACTGAAAACACATCTTTACTGATTTCTTCACTCCACAGGATTTTCGATTAAGTTTAGTGTCAGAGATCCTTCTGATTCCAGGAAATTCAAACTGTCTTGTCATATTCATGAGACCTAGTCTGAAAAACTCTGAGTTTCAGCTTTAAAATATGTGGAAAGGACATTTTCAGGACTGAACAGAAAACAGATGTATTTGTGCTTTAATATTTTCCTTCAGCATACTAGCAATACTAGCAACACTTACGTTATTGTAGTGCCTCGTCCCAAGGTGTTTCCTCGAGGATCATCAATTACGGAAAACTCATTTGAATCAGATTCCCAGATGTGTTGAGTTCCATTATTGTGCTTTGATGTGACAATAACCTTGTCTGCCACAAGGAAGGCAGAATAGAATCCAACACCAAACTGACCAATCAACTCAGAAGTTGACTGATTCTCTTCTTGCATCTCAGTTATCTTACTCAGAAATTCGCTTGTACCAGACTTGGCAATGGTACCCAGGTTTTTGATGAGTTCTTCCTTGGTCATGCCAATGCCAGTGTCCGTAACATGAAGCATATTTTTCTCTTTATCACACTGCAAAAAAGAAAACTAGTTGAGAACCATGTCAATTCAACTTTGCTTACAAAGTTGTATAATGGTATTTTGAGACATTATTAATGAATCCATTTAATACTATAAAAGATGGTGTCTAAAGATGGCACCAAAAGAAACCACAATAGCACCTTACCTTAATTTTTATTGTGAGCTCTTCATTATCAATAAGAGCATTTTCATCAGTCAATGAGATCAGCCGTATTTTATCAAGAGCATCAGATGCATTTGAAATCAGTTCTCTCAAGAAGATCTGGAAAAATAAAGACAAATCAGCCACTTGTATAGAGAAAGATTACCCAAGGACTACCCTACAATTAATATATAGCTTACCTCTTTATTTTTGTAAAGTGAGTTGATGATAAGCTTCATCATTCGGTTCACTTCAGCCTGGAATGCAAACTTTTCTGACTTCTCTCTAATTTGTTTTATTTGGGATGCATTTAAGCCATCCAACTGAATAGACTCCTCTTCCCTGTAGATAGTAAATATGAAGCAATTATGTTTGAATCAAGAAATGTAGATACTGTATTAAAAGATAAGTTTTTTGTTTGATATGCAAACCAGACCTACCCCAAACTACATCTGGAACACAATTAAACAAGCAGGACCCAAGTCTGCAAGTAAGACTGGGCATAAATCCAATAAATAATAATTTAAAAATCTGTTTCTAGTGGAGCATCCTTTACCCGTAATAAAATTCACTTTTCAGGCTCACATTTTGTATGTGGGTGTATATTGGCCCACCTCAACTTGCTTTTCACATTTTTTAGTATTAAATTACTATGCAAAAGAAGTATGACTGGCTTTTTAGGCTTCATCAAGGACTCACAATCACTCCAAGCTCCCTTGTTTAGAAATGGAGATATAGAGAGATTGAAAGATTGTGTTTTAGTACTGATATTGTCCAAGGTTCGTGTCACTAGGTCTCATGACTATTCTAGTATATTCATTAATGATCAGTTTATCACATTCTGTAAATAATGTCTTAGATATTATAGTTCTTCCTCTTCAACACTTGCTGATAAAATGTTATTTCCTTCCCTATCAGTAGTGATGTTTTCAAGCATCCATGTGTTAATTCACCCCCACCCAGCATCTTCCTGTTGGGTCAGGATGAGATTGGTATTGATAATAAGCTGTAAGAAGATAAGACATTATTCAACACTAATCATACCCAATTTTAAATGTTTATTTTCTAGCCAGGATTCCTAGGAGGTTCACTGCAGCTAAATTATTTAGTACAAGTGTAAAACACTATGTATAAATCAACCCTATTTTGAAAAAATATGTTTATTACAGTCTTTAAGACTACAGTTTAACAATAGTACATCTAACAAAGCACCAATGTTCCCAATTAGATTATGACCTAAAACTCTTTGTATGTACTACTCTATTGTGTTTTTGATCAAAGCAAACTGATCGAGCAGGATTTTTCCAGTCCATATCGGAAAAAGTTCTACTTGAAAGACTCCATCATCATTATGATGACAGCTGATGATTTCAGCTATATGCCTACACGGGGATAAGAAAGTTGGTATTACAACAGAAGATATGAGACTTACATCTTAACTACCTTTCATTACCTTTATTTAGATGACATTTGTTGCAAGTGTGCATTTTACATCAACTGTATTGATATTTTAAAAAAACAAACCTCTGAACAACTTCGTCATCTGTCCGAGATCCTTCCCTACTTTTACCCAGGTCGTCTTCCACAGTGCCATCCACATCAATCTCATCAGCCTGGGCTGAGGCTGCAAAAAGAAGAATTTGGCTAGTTTAGTCATTCAAAACTAGCTATACCAGTATAATTCTTATTGTCTGTGTTTCAAAAGCATATCTGCCTGCTTAAAACACAGATAATAAGAATTATACTGGTATAGCCAAGAATGGAGGGACCAAGATGGAATATGCAGGACCCTCTAGGGAGCATTTCTACCCAATTAAGGCATTAGAACATCACGATGCATTGTAAGCAGATGAGGCAACCTTCGAAACCATATCCCATTATAGTGGGGGACTGTTCAAAAAAGTCTACTAAACAGAAAAAAAATATTTTAATTTGGTAAACATTTTCTTTCAGACTTCCAAGCACACAGCAAAGAGAGGCTACTGGTCCAATTGTGCTCCTTAAGAGAAGATGGCAGAATTGCAAGTTTCCTAAGCACTTCTATCACAGGATAGATGGGACGATGACTAATATGGGCTGCACCTAGATTGCAGAAACTGATACTGTTTTGTGTCACTCGTTTAACTGCCATGGTCCAATGTTATGGTAGAGAGCTGTAGTTTGGTGATGTCCCAATATTTATTTATTTCATACATTTCCACCCTGTCCTTCTCACCCTTGAGGGGTGAATTAGGGCGGCTTCACAACAGGCACTCGTTCAGTGCCATCCACATTCATAAAAATACTTTTAAAACAATTCATTAAAACTTTACATTAATAAGGCATTTGTTTAAAATCACAAGGCTTAAAATCCAAGTCATTCATATCACTCGATAGCCATGTATAAATATGTGAGAGGTAGCCATAGAGAGGAGGGAGCAAGCTTGTTTTCTGCTGCTCTGGAGACTAGGACGCGTAACAATGGCTTCAAACTACAAAAAAGGAGATTCCATCTGAACATTAGGAAGAACTTCCTGACTGTGAGAGCTGTTCAGCAGTGGAACTCTCTGCCCCAGAGTGTGGTGGAGACTCCTTCTTTGAAAGCTTTTAAACAGAGACTTGATGGCCATCTGTCAGGGGTACTTTGAATGCAATTTTCCTGCTTCTTGGCAATAGGTTGTACTGGATGGCCCATGAGGTCTCTTCCAACTCCATGATTCTATGACTCTTTTCCTTGATTACTGCCTTTATCGTTCAAACACTTGGTCCCACAACCAGGTTTTGAGTTCCTTTCTAAAGGACAGGAGGGAGGTAGCCAATCTGATGTCACTGGGGAGAGAGTTCCAAAGGCGAGGGGCCACCACTGAGAAGGCCGTCTCTCGTTCCCACCAGTCATGTTTGTGATGGTGGTGGGATCGAGCGCACGGACTCTCTAGCTCAGTTGTTCTCAACCTGATGTTTTGGCCTTCAACTCCCAGAAATCCTAACTGCTAGTAGACTGCCTTGGATTTCTGGGAGCAGTAGGCCAAAACATCTGAGGACACACAGGTTGAGAACCACTGCTCTAGCCGATTTTAAACTTTGTGATGGTTCGTAATCGGAGATCCGTTTGGACTGGTAATCTGGGCCGTAACCGTTCAGGGCTTTAAAAGTTAAGACCGGCACTTTGAATTGTGCTCAGTAGCAGATCGGCAGCCAGTGGAGTGGGTGTAGCAGAGGGGCTGTATGCTCTCTGTATACCGATCTAGTGAGCAACCTGGCTGAAATATTTTTTAGTAATCATTAATTGTTGGGTACAAAAATGAGAATAATCAATATACATACATAGAAAGTACACTCATTCCGAGTCCTACCGCAAGTTCATTGTCCAATAAAGATAGGCAATGAACTTGCGGTAGGACTCGGAATGAGTGTCCTTTCTATGTATATTGATTATTCTCATTTTTGTACCCACAATTAATGATTATTTTAAAAAAAATCAATTTAACTTGTGCACTCCTGTGACTTAACTTGTAATTATAGCCAGGCTTGTTTACCTTGAGCTACCTGGCTGACCACTGGACTAGTTGGAGCTTCCGGGCAGTCTTCAAAGGTAACCCCACATGGAGTGTGCTGCAGTAGTCTATTTGGGGATGCAACAAGAGTGTGGCCAAGTCAGACTTCCCAAGGTAAGGGTGCAATTGGTGCAGAAGTTTTAGTAGTGCAAAAAGCTCCCCTAGCCACCATTGAGACCTGGGGTTCTTTGGCACAGAAGACCCAAGGGACCGTGGAAACCTGCAACTCCCAAAATCCTATCCCATTGAGGCATGGCAATTAAAGTGATGTCAAACTCCGCTGCCATGGTTGGAAAACCTGTATAGCAAGTTTAGTCCAACTTGGGCCCTCAGGGTGTTTTGGACTTCAACTCCCACCATCCCTGACAGCCTCAGGCCCTTTCCAAGTCTGCAGATAGGAGATGAAAGACTCCCTTTCTGTTCCCCTGGGAAGGCTGAGGAGAAGTCAGTGCATTGCGGAGTTAGGTAGAGACAAACCTATAAAGGCCCAAGTGGGACTACAGTCTTCATCTCGTGCCAACTTTTGAAATACCTTGTCCAAGCTCCGCTGAGGGGACCTTGTTACCAAGTCAGGCTATCGGGCCTGTGGATTAGCCCTTGTGGCATCAAGAGACTTTGTCCTTTGCAACTTCCAGAGACTTGCCAGTCAATTGAGGACTGCTTTTTGACCTTTTTATTGGTTTTACTGATTTTTCACTTTTACCTTTTCTATCTCATCTATTCTAAATAAAGCATTTAACCGCAGAGACTGTGTGGTGAGTGGGTTACTAAGGTCCAGCTAAGCCTAGGGTACAATAGCGAACCACCGTGGCCAAGGCAAGGGCGCAAATGGAGCACAAGTTTTAGTAGTGAAAAATGCTCCCTTTGCCACCATTGAGACCTGGGGTTCTTTGGCACGGGGAAAGGAAAGGGCCTGAGGCTGTTAGGGATTGTGGGAGTTGAAGTCCAAAGCACCCTCAGGGCCCAAACTTGCTATACAGGTTTTGCAACCATGGCAGCAGAGTTTGCCATCACTTTTAACTGCCATGCCTCAATGGGATAGGATGTTGGGAGTTGCAGGCTTGCAAGGTCCCTTGGTCTTCTGTCCAGAATAAAGGTGGGGTGTTCTCCTCAAATGCAAAAGTAGAAAAACAGGGAACGTCGTGGTAACATACAAGTTCAATTATTTATTCATAATCAATATCTTTAAGTGGAATCAGAGTGGACATGCGATATGAGATGTCTTTAGAAGATCCAACTTCCAATCGTCAATAAATTGCGGGAAATCCAAATCCGAATATAATCGGATCCGACTCGGTATTCCAAATCCGAATATAATCTGGGATAGAAAGGAAGGGTGCGGATTGGATTTGGATTACCCGCAATTTATTGATATTATACTTTGATGATCGGAAGTTGGATCTTCTAAAGACCATCTCATATCGCATGTCCACTCTGATTCCACTTAAAGATATTGATTATGAATAAATAATTGAACGTGTATGTTACCATGACGTTCCCCGTTTTTCTACTTTGGCATTTGAGGAGAACACCCCACCTTTATTCTGGACAGAAGACCCAAGGGACCTTGCAAACCTGCAACTCCCAAAATCATATCTCATTGAGGCATGGCAATTAAAGTGATGTCAAACTCTGCTGCCATGGTTGGAAAACCTGTATAGCAAGTTTAATCCAACTTGGGCCCTGAGGGTGTTTTGGACTTCAACTCCCACCATCCCTGACCGCCTCAGGCCCTTTCCTTTCCCCCCTCAGCCGCTCAAGCGGCTGAGGGGGGAAAGGAAAGGGCCTGAGGCTGTCAGGGATGGTGGGAGTTGAAGTCCAAAACACCCTCAGGGCCCAAGTTGGCCCATGCCTGAGCTACTCCAGAACACTAGGCCGTGGCAGTTAAAGTAGAAGACGACGAGGCCTGTGAGGCGCCGCGAGGCCTGGAGTTAGGAAAAGAACGAAGTTGAGGCCTTCCCAAAAGACCCCTTCCCCTCCAACGGACTTCCCACAGAATGTTCCAGAACCTCCCTCCCCCTCTCCTCCCCTCAGCAGCCGCTCACCGGCCAAAAGCAGGACGAGTAGGAGGCCGAGTCCCCACAAAGGCTTCATGTCGTCGGTTCGAAGCACACTCCGGGCTTGTCCCTGCCTCCCACGCGGCGCTGAAGTGTGAAGGAACTGGGGGGGAAACCGCCTCAGCGACACCTGAGAAGCCGAAGCCACTAATCAAAGTCAACCCGCCCCTCGCCAGCCCCGGCCGGCTTATGACTCGCGCACGCCGCGAGGCGGAGGGGAGGCCGCCAATCGCGGCTCACCACGCCAAACGCGGAGCCAATAGGAAGCCCGAAGGGGAGGGGCGGAGCTCTCTCTCAGCCAATCGGCGGGTTCCAGGTGAGGGGTTCCAGCGCCAGAGCGTGGCCGGGCCCCATTGGTTGTTGCCAAGGGAGGCGGCCAATCGGGTGCAAGGGCGGGAGTAATAGGCCTTGGTTTGGTTTCCTTTTCCCCTCCCCATTTAAAGAGGTTGAATCAGAATCTCCAGAATGTGTTCCAGGGACAAAGCCTCAGGAACAAATAGGAGACTATTGTGTTATGTTAATAGGAAGGGGATTCAGGGGTGGGAGAAAGCTAGGAGTTAGTTTTATTGCTTGTATTTTAGTATTTAGTATCTGATATGTGATTTGGGATTGAGATTTTAATTGTCTTTTGTGTTTACAAAATAGTTCAAAACCTGAAAGCAAAAAATATATATAAATATATGTGATTTATGTTACATGCTTATGTTTGTATTATTTATGTATTTATAACATGTTTATAATATTAATAGTTTATTATTTATTTATTTCGCATTTGTCTGTCGGCCCCCCCCCCCCCCCAACGGCTCGGGGCGACTTACAACAGTTCGTAAAATACAATTGTCAGATAACTCATAATAACTCACAGTAATACCATTAAGATGGAATTACAATTAGAACAGTTGAAGCAACAAATGGAGTCGCAGTGGGCTGACAGCTAGGCGGTGTGAGCTACAGTTTAGCCAACTCCGAAGGCTTGTTGGAACAGCAATGTCTTAACTGCTCTCCTGAACGGGAGGAGACCTTGGGTGGCACGGATGCCGGCGGGCAGTGCGTTCCACATGGTAGGGGCTGCAACAGAGAAAGCCCGGCGGCGGGTTGCTGACAGATGGTAGGTCCTCACATTTGGGATGACCAGGAGGTTTAGCTATTCGGAGCGCAGTGATCTGGTGGGATGATATGGGACAAGGCGGTCCCGCAGGTACACTGGCCCCAGACCATGTAAGGCAGTGGTTCTCAACCTGGGGGTCCCCAGATGTTTTGGCCTCCAACTCCCAGAAACCCGAACAGCTGGTAAACTGGCTCGGAATTCTGGGAGTTGTAGGCCAAAACACCTGGGGACCCACAGGTTGAGAACCACTGATGTAAGGCCTTAAAAGTCAGGACTAACACTTTGAAGGCAATCCGGCATTCAATTGGGAGCCAGTGCAATTCGCGCAGGATTGGCGTGATGTGGTGGCCAATTGGGACCCCTGCCAGGAGTCACGCTGCAGCGTTCTGCACCAGCTTGAGTCTCCGGATTACCGACAGAGGAAGGCCAATGTAAAGAGCGTTACAGTAGTCCAGCCTCGAGATGACCGTGGTTTGGATCACTGTGGCTAAGTCGCGCCGGGACAAATAGGGGGCCAGCTTCCTCGCCTGGCGAAGATGGAAAAATGCTACTCTGCTGACGCTGGAGACGTGGGCCTCCATCGACAACAGGGGGTCCAAGGTTACTCCTAAGCTCTTAACAGAGGGCGACGGACATAATGTCACGCCGTCCAGGGTTGGAAGCTGAACATCCCTACAGCCCGGAGGACCCAGCCACAGGATCTCCGTGTTATTTTAATAGTTAAGTTATATATTAATTAATAATATAGTTATAGAGGGTGAATCCGGCGAAGACGGAGATCTTGTGGCTGGGTCGCCCGGGTGGTGGGGATGTCCAGCTTCCGACCCTGAACGGTGTAGCGTTATGCCCATCGCCTTTCGTAAAGAGCCTGGGGGTCCATTTGGACTCCCAGCTGACCATAGAGACCCAGATCTCTGCGGTCAGCAAGCTTGCGTTTTACCATCTCAGACAGGCAAGGAGGCTGGCCCCCTACCTATCCCGGAACGACCTGGCCACGGTGATCCAAGCCACGGTCATCTCGAGACTGGATTACTGTAACGCGCTCTACGTTGGCCTTCCCCTGTCGGTGACCCGGAAGCTCAAGCTGGTGCAGAACACTGCCGCCCGGCTCCTGTCTGGCACTCCAGCAGGTTGCCACATAACACCTATTTTGCAGGATCTGCACTGGCTGCCAATTGAGCACCGGATCACCTTCAAGGTGTTGGTTCTTACCTTTAAGGCCTTACATGGCCTGGGGGCAGCGTATCTGAGGGACCGTCTCTCCCCATACTGCCCTATGAGATCACTCCGCTCCGAGGATACTAACCTTCTGGCTGTCCCCTCCGCAAAGGCTGCCAAACTCACCTCCACCCGCCGAAGGGCATTCTCGGTGATTGCACCAACGCTCTGGAATGCCCTTCCGGCAGATACGCGTGCCATCCACAACCTGCTCCCCTTCAGGTGGGCGTGCAAGACCCACCTGTTTCAGCTCGCCTTCCAGGTGTAGGTCCTAGTGCTATGCACCCCCCTGTTGAAGAGACTCATACTCCAGGTCGCTGTTTTTACTGTTGTGTTTTATTATGCTATTTTAGTGATATTTTAATGATGTTTTCATGCCCTGTTTTTATTCTGTGCTGTTTCTTTGATGTGTTTCTCGGTGTTGTGAGCCGCCCCGAGCCTGCCGGGAGTGGCGGCATAGAAGCCGAAATAAATAAATAAATAAATATACATCTTATAATATAAGATATATAATACCAATAGTATAACATACTTCTAGTATATTATATATATTGTGGTATCTCGGCATTACTTCGCAAACGAAGATTCTTAGGAAGGACTCATCCCACGCTTGATGACTAAAAAGGCCAATCTGAGATAGGCAAGTTTGGTTGCAAAAAGCACAGCAGAAAGTCTCCTTGGGTGGTGTTGTTTCCAAGTTGTGGTTCCTTCTGCATTGTCATTTCTCTTCGAGACTCATTTGGCGTGTCTTCTCGAAAGAGGCCACAGCATTGTGGATGGTATATCTCCATGCCTCCCGATGTGACGCCAGGGTGGACCATTGTTGATGATCAATCTGGCCAAGCCTAAGATGTTGTTTCAGGGAGTCCTTAAATCTCTTTTTTGGGGCGCCTCTCTTGTGCTGACCCATGGCGAGTTTACCATAGAGTAGTATCTTTGGGAGGCGGTGGTCCTCCATTCTAGAGATGTGCCCTGCCCAGTGCAGCTGTGTTCTCAATAGCATCGCCTCAATGCTGGTGATCCCTGCTTGCTCAAGGACAGCAACATTAGTCACATAGTCGGTCCAGTGTATATTTAGGATTGTGCGAAGATAGCGCTGATGAAAGCATTCGAGGAGTCGTAGGTGCTGGCGATAGGTAACCCATGTTTCAGACCCATAGAAGAGAATAGACGGTACGATAGCTCTGTACTCGCTGATTTTGGTGCTTTGTCTCAGGTGCTTGTTGCTCCAGACTCTTTTGTGAAGCCTTCCAAATGCACTATATGCCTTTGCTAATCTATGATCTATCTCTTTGTCAATCTTGGCGTCTGAAGCGATTATGCTTCCCAGGTAGGTGAACTGCTGAACGGACTTAAGCACAGATTTGCCTATGCTGACGTGGGAATGATGGTGTTCTTCCTGTGGTGCAGGCTGGTAGAGGACTTCTGTTTTCTTCATATAGTACAACATAATATATAATTGTATATTATATGTGAAATTACAAATAATATTGCAATATAGTGCAATTTAGTACTAATATTGTGCTATGCTAGCAATGTAATATATACAGTATACATATAATTTTGATAATACAATATATATAATGTCATATAGTAATACTATACTAATATAATTAATTACTACTGATAACTTACAGACAACAACTATGTCTTTGTGTGGTATGTGATGTTATTTTATGGGATGTGTTTAATAATGTTTAATGCTTTATCAAGGGAGGGTCAATTTTGATATTTTATAGTGTTTTTTTATCGATGGCATTGAATGGTTGCCAACACTATGAACTGCCCTGAGTCCCCTTTGGGGTTGAGAAGGGCGGTATACAAATACTACAAATAAATAATATAAAATGATACAATGTTTTATTATTGTATGTTTATATATTTTAAGGTGTTATGTTTTTGATTGTGAGCTGCTTTGAGTCTCCGTATGGAGGGATAAAGTGGGATATAAATAAATACATGTGTATATTTATATATAGTGTGTATTTCATATGATTTATGTTTTTATACATTTTATATGATGCATAATTAATATATGTTAAATATGTGCATGTGTGTTTTAAATAGTTTGTGGTGTGTGTGTATATAGTATATCACATTCGTCAACTTTAATTTGATTTTACTTTTAACAACCTCGTATCCCAAGTTGTGTGTGTGTATTTGTGTGTGTATGATAACTCACATTTTAACTTTGATTTCAGCAACCTCAACACACCCCATATTTTGTGTCTGATGAGAACAGACATGAAGTAAATCAGAGGAAAATCAGCAGGATGGCCTTTCAGTATACAGTGCTCCCTCTCCACTTCGCGGTTCGCTTTTTGCGGACTCGCCATAGGCCCAGGCGGCAATGAGGGGCCTCATCCGCCAGGATTGTCCACTCTGGAGACTTCTGGAGCAGCAGTAGCCAAAGGGAAGAAGAGCCGCCCAAAGAAGGTGGGCACCGCGGCTGCTGCAGAACTCTCCGGAGCGGATAGTCCCGGCGGAGGAGGCTCCTCGTCACCACCTGGGCCTAAGCTGCCTCTGCCGCCCACCAAAGGCTGTAGCCTGCCTTTCTGGAGTGGCTCTTCTACCCTTCGGGGCCCTTCCCTCCGAGCGGCTCTTCTTCCCTCCCAGCGAAGGGGGCTCCTCATTGCCGCTTGGGCCTATGCCACCTCCGCCACCCGTTGAAGGGAGCCCCTGGAGGGAAGAAGAGCCTCTCCAGAAAGGCAGGCTGCAGCCTTTGGCAAGCGGCGGAGGTGGCATAGGCCCAGGCAGTGATGATGAACCTCCTCCACCGGGACTATCTACTCCGGAGACTTCTTCAGCAGCCACAGTGCCCGCCTTCTGTGGGTGGCTCTTCTTCCCTCCGGCTGCTGCTGCTGCAGAAGTCTCCGGAACAGATACTCCCAGTGGAGGAGGTGTCTTGTCACCGCTTGGGCCTGTGCCGCCTCCACCACCTGCTGAAGGCTGCGGCCAGTGGTGTTTCAGCCTGGTGTTTAAGTGCATGATGTGGGATTCAGTGGGGTTGATGGGATTGTCATTGAGAATGCTGATGTGCAAAGTGAAGCACCAGACGAGGCCCCCGTTCCTGAGAACAGTTTGATTCTCAAGGCTCTGTTAGATGAAAATTCCTTGGGTAAGGAAACAGAAGGGCCTGCTAGAGATAATAGTGCAGCTGGAGATTTTAATGAGCAAAGGGAGGCAGCAATGCCTTTTGATCGCAAGGCAAATATCCTTGAGAGACGTCAAGTTTCCCAGGGCATCTGGCGTAGCTGTAGACTGCAGCAGAAAAATACAAAGTGAAACTAATTTCTCCTTAAGATTGTAAGGAGGGCCCATGTCTTAGTTTCCAGGCTTCATTTAGAAAAGGCATCATGATCAAGATTTCCTCGTCTCTTGTCCATGGATCATGTTTTTTGCTTTGGCCTTGTTTCATGAATTGATTCTATAGTTTCAGTGGACTGTGTTGGAATCTAGCTTCAAGTTTTTAGTCTTTACCTTTTGGGTTTTTGAACTGTGTGTTTTCCTTAGATATATCTACTGTTTAATCTTCTTTTACCTTTTGTTGGAAACTATATTTTGCTTCAATAAAGAACTAATTTTTCAAGACTGATGTGTGTGTGAACTAAAGGGATACTTTATGTCTGAAGTGCAACAGCGCCTGCCTTTCTGAAGCGGCTCTTCTTCCCTCCAGGGGCTTCTCTCAGCGGGCAGCAGAGGCGCATAGGCCCAAGGGCAACGAGGGGCCTCCTTCACTGGGACTATCTGCTCCGTAGATTTGCAGCAGCTGGAGTGAGTGTGAAAAAAGGAGGGAGTGGGGAGGGGGCAGTCCCTACTTTGCGGATTTTCACTTATCGCAGGGGGTCCTGGAACAGAACCCTTGCGATAAGTGAGGGAACACTGTAATTGCAACAGAAACATCTACATGTTTTCACCTAAGAATTATTTTAAATACAGTTCCCTAACCTAAGACTTAGAATTTAATTAAGATGTAGTAAAAAGAAAAAGGGTTCAGGCAGGGTGGCAGAGGACTAAACCCATTTAAGAATTACTTTAAAATACAGTCTGCAAAAACAAACCTCCAGCATGTAAAACTCCATAGAATAGCTCCTTGGAGTCTGTGCCACCTGTATTGGTGTTGTCACACCTGACGTCAGTGTTGCTTTACATGCAAACTGGCTTCTAATATTGCATGATGGGAACTGTATAGTCTTTGGAAGGAAGAGGCATCAGTGTTTCAGATGGCTTGGTAGACACTCAGACAGTAAAGTAGCTGATTGAGAAACATACCTCCAAAGTCCCATTGAGTGCAAAGAGGTGGTTTTTTGTTTGTTTGGTGTCAGGAGAGACTTGAGAAAGCGCAATGTGGTTCTGGTGTGAGAGAATTGGCTGTCTGCAAGGACATTGCCCAGGGGACACCAAGACGTACAATCCTATGGGAGACTTCTCTCATGTATCTGCATGAGAAGCTGGAGCTGACAGACGGGAGCTCACCCCACTTCCTGCATTCAAACTGCAGACCTTTCGGTAAGCGGTCCGCCGCAAGGGTTTAACCCATTGTGCCACCGGGAGCTCCAGCACAAAGAATAGGGGTGCAATATTCTGTATTTATTTGGATTTAATACGGCTGGATCTACACTTCATATAATGCAGTTTCAGTGTAGACGCATATAATGCCATTCAATGCAGTTTCAAACTGCACTGTCTGGTCTATAGTATACTGATTATATAGTGAAATGCACAGTGTGTTATATGGCAGTGTAGATCTAGCCTACACTGCATAACTTTATAACACACAACAGTCTTAATTCCTGTGATAGGCTGCCTTGTACTATCAGACCGAATCCATTTAGGGCTGTATCAACTACCTTAATTGGAAGCAGCTCATTATCTCAAGTCATTAGGTTTTGCAAGTCATTTTGAACATTGCTACTAGTTACATCATGTAGTTGCTGGAATCGTGGATGTGCCAAATCGAGGCTCTGCTATTAAATGTATGATACTGTTTAAGAGACTGTTCTCAATCTTTTTTAATGAGTTATATTACACTAGCAACACTTATTCATGGACTTATAGCCATAGTCTTAGCTCAATTCCTCTATATACAGTGCATAACTGCCTGTCCTTTGAGATATAAAAGCAAGACTTTTGCATCAGCTGTTGGAACATGACATAAAATGTCAATTCTGCAGATGATTATTTTAAAATAGCAACGGATTGCAATGACCATTCTCACTAGTGTATGGATGAAATGAGATTTTAAGTGAGGTCCAAATTCAAGCCTTTCCCCCAAGGTTTAACCTCTTTAGATATCTTTATAAGGTAGGAAATGTCTCCTTTCATTCAAAGTTTTAGAGTGAGGAGATCTGATAAGGGAGTGGAAAATCTAAGTAACAATGCTGAACTGCGAAATATATGCAGTAGTCCTTAGTTATCATTTGATTGCTGGCATACTGTTTAGTCAGTGCTATTTTAAGATGATTAGATTATTTCCTTTCATGTTCCATTTCAACTTTGTACAACCGTGTGTGCTAAGTATTGATATGGCTGCTAAATAGCATTCGATATCTTTTTTATACTCAATAAAACTTGGAAATCGCGTTCTCTGTCATCCACCAAGCTGCAAATTTTGTAAAGATTATACAACAATTAGAGACAAAATCTTTGAGGTGGATGTAATTGACAACTTGCGGACTAGTAAACAGCAGGGTTTCTCCACTTGGTATCCTTTACTAAAGAGTGACCAATATTGTCAACAATATCTTCAAAATTTATCATCAGTAGCCCTTAGAAAATCATTTACAGCCCTGCGCTTTCAAACAATGCCATCAGGCTGGTTAGAGGGAAGATATAGAGGGATCCCTCATGCCCAACGTCTTTGTATCTGTGGGTCTGGGGAAAGAGAAGATTTAACACACTATCTTGTTACATTGCCCATTGTATAATGACCCTCGAAACACTCCTGGGAGCACTTTTGGAAGAAAGAGCAGCATGGCAACAGTCAGCAGTTATCTGTGACTTGTTAGCAGATCATTCAAAAAATGTTAAATTAAAGGTTGCCACATTTGCAGTTGCAGCTCAAAAATAGCCAAAAAAATCGAGCCAAAATAGTAAACTCAACTGCAGAAGCTAGAAATGAAAATGGAAATATTTTGGGATGATGCGAATCAGACATTGTAATTGTCACTACTGCAACGCTCTCTACGTGGAGTTGCCTATGAAGACTGCCTGGAAGCTGCAATTAGTCCAGCACGCAGCAGCCAAACTACTAACGGGAGCGGGATACAGGGAGCACACAACTCCCCTGTTGCACCAGCTCCACTGGCTGCCAGTTAGCTTCCGAGCACAATTCAAAGTGCTGGTGTTGACCTACAAAACTCTGTATGGTTCCGGCCCAGTTTACCTGTCCGAACGTATTCTCCCCTATGAACCGTCAAGAGTGCTAAGATCGCCTGGAGAGGCCCTGCTCTCAGTCCCACCACCTTCGCAGGCGCGTCTAGTGGGGACGAGGGACAAGGCCTTTTCTGTGGTGGCCCCCGGCTGTGGAATTCCCTCCCAAATGAAATTAGATCCATCCCCTCCCTCCTGACTTTTAGGAAGCGGGTGAAAACGTGGCTGTGCAATGAGGCCTTCGCAGAATGAAGGAGATCACAAAGCGACTAAAGTCGCTAACCACTTGATACAGACCGAATATATGGATTAAGTTGGACTTTATTTTACTTTGGCGGAAGACTTTTTAAATGTATTTATTGTATTCGATAATTTTATTGTAAATTTATGATGTTTTTATATTTTAAATGTTAGCATTGAATACTTGCTGTTTGCCGGTCTGAGTCCCTCTTCGGCGGTGAGAAGGCGGGGTATAAAATTTTAAATAAATAAATAAATAAAATTTACAAGCCAGTATATGGAACATGTTTTAATGTTTATATTGGAAAGTGCTTGATGTACTTTTAGAGGTTGTATATTTCATGTCATGGCCTATGGCTAGTACAATAAACCATTCATAGAACGATCATATATTTTTCACAGGGTAAACAATAGCACACCTGATAAAAAGAGCATCAGTATTGCCTGGTATTTCAGTTTTCTCACTGTACTCTGCCAATGAATTCGTTTGTAGCCTTGAACTGGATACAGATAAGCCCAAACCTCATAAGGAGATACATTATGTTGTTCCCTATGAAAAGTTGAATTGCATTTTCCTGCCTTTGTTTCTCATCCTCTTGTAACCATGATGGGATATGACCTATATATGCTTTGATGCCCCCTCAAGATCACTTTAAGTAAGCATCGTAAGCAATATGCAGTCCTATGACAGTATCATAATTACTTTTTTCCCCTCCGTGATTTAAAAAAAGCCACATTTCCTGATGTTAAAGGGCTTGGGCTTTTAAAGTTAGCACTGTGATTTTGTGCCTTTTGAGCCATTTAATAATGGAAATGTGTATTTTGGTTTTTAAAAATTGCATGCTCCATCTGACTATTCTTGCATTAATTTTGTAATTTCCTGTACACGGAGAACTTGGTAAAATTCAGAGTGTTTAAGTATCTTCTTTATATCTCATGAATGTGCATTGTTAACCTCTGTTATTTATATATAAAATGTATATAGTTTGTATATCCTTTCAGATCATTTTTCTATATTTCATCTTTGTACACTTGGAGTATACAATACTCAGAATTATTTTAGTGTGCATCAATACTGTATAATTAATGGAGTTCGACTCCAGTTTAACTGCTATGGTTCAATGCTATGCAATTTTGGAAGCTGTCATTTTGCAAGAGCTGCATTTATTTATTTATTTATTTCAGGATTTTACCCCGCTCTTCTCAATCCCCAAGGGGGGACTCAGAGCGGCTTACAGTATGGCACAATTCGATGCCCACATAATAACAATATAAACCCCAAAACACTTCAACAATTAAAATACATTAAAATACATTAAAATACAACTACATTAGCACCATACACATTCACTCTGGATTAAAACAATGTTCAGTCCATAAAAACATTGGCCATAATCACCCACTTTCATTAAAAACCAATCTAAAATGCTGCCTTGTGCTGGTGTACGAATGCCTGGTCCCACAGCCAGGATTTTACTTTTTTCCTGAAGGCCAGGAGGGATGTGGTGGATCGTACATCAATAGGAAGCGTATTCCACAGGCAGGGAGCCACCACCGAGAAGGCCCTATCCCTCGTCCCCACCAGCCTCATCTGAGACGTAGGCGGGAGCGAGAGCAGGGCCTCCCCGGATGATCTTAAAGTACGAGGTGGGACACAGCGGCTGATGCGTTTGGACAAGTAAGCTGGGCCAGAACCGTATAGAGCTTTAAAGGTCAAAACCAGCACTTTGAATTGAGCCCGGAATTGGACAGGCAGCCAATGGAGCTGACACAACAGGGGGTGGTATGCTCCTGTATGTAGCTCCCGTTAGCAATCTGGCTGCCGCCCGCTGGACTAATTGCAATTTCTGAACTGTCTTCAAAGGCAGCCCCACATAGAGTGCATTGCAGTAATCTATTCGGGATGTGACCAGAGCGTGGACGACCGTAGCCAGATCAGACTTCCCAAGGTACGGGCGCAGCTGGTGCACGAGTCTTAACTGTGCAAAAGCTCCCCGGCCACCGCTGAGACCTGGGGTTCCAGGCTCAGCGATGAATCCAGGATCACTCCCAAGCTGCAAACCTGCGTCTTCAGGGGGAGTGTAACCCCATCCAACACAGGCTGTAACCCTATGCCCTGTTCAGCCTTGCGACTGACCAGGAGGACCTCTGTCTTGTCTGGATTTAGTTTCAATTTGCTAGCCCTCATCCAGTCCGACACAGCGGCCAGGCACCGGTTCAAGGTCTGGACAGCCTCCTTGGTGACAGGTGGGAAGGAGTGACAGATCTGGACGTCATCTGCGTACAGATAACACCTTACTCCGAAACTCCGAATGAACTCTCCCAGCGGTTTCATGTAGATGTTGAATAACATCGGGGACAGAACTGAACCCTGAGGGACTCCACAGGCCAACGGCTGTGGAGCCGAACAGGTGTCACCCAATGACACCTTCTGGGTACGACCTTCCAGGAAGGATTGGAGCCACTGCAGAGCAGTACCGCCAAGCCCCATGTCTGAAAGGCGACCCAGAAGGATACCGTGGTCAACGGTATCGAAAGCCTCTGAGAGGTCCAGCAGAACCAACAGGGACACACTCCCCCTGTCGAGTTCCCGGCGTAGATCATCTACCAAGGCGACCAAGGCTGTTTCAGTACCATGTCCTGGCCTAAAGCCAGACTGCCGGATCAAGATAATCAGTGTCTACCAAGAACCCCTGGAGTTGCGAAGCCACCACACGTTCCATGACTTTGCCCAAATAGGGGAGATTGGAAACTGGCCGATAGTTCACTAATTGAGTGGGGTCCAGTGATGGTTTTTTCAACAGCGGTTTTATAACAGCTTGCTTTAAGCTGGCTGGAATTTTTCCCTCCTGTAAGGAGGCATTAACCACCACCTTCACCCACTCTGCCAAACCCCCTCTGGCTTCCTTTATCAGCCAGGATGGGCAGGGGTCTAGGATGCATGTAGTGGGCC
Organism: Anolis apletophallus; assembly: GCA_030556195.1. Lineage (NCBI taxonomy): Eukaryota > Metazoa > Chordata > Lepidosauria > Squamata > Anolidae > Anolis > Anolis apletophallus. The sequence continues at coordinate 108,173,737 of JARBWK010000009.1, forward strand.
TCGCCTCTCCAAGGATCTTGTCCACATCCTCGAGCTGAATCAATTGAAACGAATCCATTAAAACCGGACAAGCAGATCTCGTGTCACATCCTCAGAGACTGCCGTTAAAGTGGTATCGAAATCGGAACGGATCAGCGCCACTTTATCCGCGAAGGCCTTAGCAAATTCTTCACAGCGTACCACCGAGCTGTCAGGGATCTCGCACTGTGGCGGATTTAAAAGACCCCTAACGACTCGGAACAGTTCCTCTGGACGGTTCTTCGCGACGGCCACCTTGGCGCGATAGATGTTTTTGTGCGGCTTTTGTTGCTGCATCATAAGTCCTCAAAAGGGGACCAGGCGCGCACGAGCTGATCTGCTCCGCTTCCGACGCCACACGCACTCTAGCCTCCTCTTTTTTCGCTTCATTGCTGCCAGCTCCTCAGTAAACCAAGGAGCTGGTTTAGCTCGGTTACTCACGAGGGGGCGTTCTGGAGTGATCGTGTCAATAGCCCTTGTCATCTCCCTGTCCCAGAGAGAAACAAGAGCCTCGACAGGGTCACTTACCGAGGAGGCGGGAAAATCCCCAAGAGCCGTCAGGAATCCATTCGGATCCATAAGTCTCCTGGGGCGGACCATTCTAATAGGTCCACCACCCCTGCGGAGGTGGAAAGGGAGAGTGAGTCTAAACCTGATCAGGTGGTGGTCGGTCCATGGCAAAGGAATGATGGTCAGTTCCTCCACTCCGCCACCTTCATCCCATCCCTGGCAGAAAACCAGATCTAACGTGTGTCCTGCACTATGGGTGGGACCTGATATTAGTTGGGACAGGCCCATGGTTGCCATGGCGGCCATGAAGTCCTGAGCCGCTCCTGATTAATTATACACTGTATAATTAATGTAGCTTGTTACCAGTTTAACTTCCATAGTTTTTTGCTATGGAATCTTGGGAATTGTAGTTTGGTGAGGCAGAGAAGGCTAAAAAATTTTGAAAATTATAATTCGCATTCCCTAGCATTGAGCCCTGGCTGTTGAAGTGTAATGTAGGCTCAAACTTATATATAAAGTATTATTACAGTCTATGCAGATACCACCACTACCACCTATATAGCACCCTCAATGTAATTCACATTAAGCTTCTATTTGAATTTAAATAGAAGCTTAATTATGAGATTCTCAGATTATGAGGTGATGTCTTCAACCATAGCACACTAACCTCAGAATACTTTTCATTCAAATATGTTGGACTTTTCACTATGTAGTCAGGATTTTCCCTTGTATATATCTTGTTTATGTGGATTTTAAAATTTTATCTACGATATTTTTACCCCTTGTTTCTCCGCAAGCGGACCCAAGGCAGCTTACAACAAAATCAAACATATAGTACAAAACTTAAAACATGGTTAAAATCAGACCTTCATAACCCATTACACCTCCCCCGTATAAACCCCTTAATATCCAGCAATTAAATCTTAAAACATTTTGTATACAGAAAACTTGGAAAATAGATTTGTAGTTAACATACATATATGGTGACTATTGAATGTATAGTAAGAATACAGAATTTTACTTTTTGTCCACTTGCTTTATTAGTTCTGAAGCATAAATTGGATTGCAGCACACTCTAGTGGAAGACATGTTTTCTTTCCTGTTGAAAAATATTTTGTGTATTTTCCCAAATACTTCAATAAAATTATTAGGAAGATTTGTTAAAAGTCTTACAAAGAATTCTTAATATGGAATACACTTTGTTTTTTTAAGTATTTTCAAAGTTTTGGACAAAAAAACTAACATACTGTTATTTCAGTTTTTTACTGCATTTTCTTACAAAAATAGTCATAAAAATTACTTCTTAAGTACATCAGAAAGCAGACACCAGAAAGTAGGCACAATAGCAGTTGCAGTCCAAACATACTTACTAGACGTAGCACAATGTGGATTACTTCTGAATAGATATGTATGGGATTGTACCACTGTTGGCTGGCAATAGTTGTTATTTTTGTCACAAAAGGGAATATTTCGACCGCGTTCTTCAACTGTGGTGTAATGGATGTTAGAAACCAGCCGTGACCATTTTGGCTAAGCCTAATGTTGCAGTGGCAATCTGTAATGGCTCTCTTATCACACTTGGACCACAAATCACAGGTGGAGTCTTCACTGAGATATGCTTCAAATGTGAAATACATACCCTCGCAACATTTCACAGACAAAAACCAGGATGCATGTGACCAAGCAATGTTTGAGTGTGGTCGAGATGGCAAAAACTTAATACAGAAGAACACATACAAATAAGGTCCCTTCTACACTGCCATATAATCCAGATTATCAAAGCAGATAATACACATAATAATAATGCACTGGGAAGGTGGTGCAGCTGGCTGGGTGTCAGCTGCATAAGATCTCTACTGACCAGAAGGTCATGAGTTTGAGGCCTGCCCGGGTCGAGGTGGGCTCTCGACCTATTGTGTAGCCTGTTGTCGACCTTTGCATCCCAAAAGACAGTTGCATCTGTCAAGTAGGAAATTAAGGTACCACTTAGTGGGGAGGCTAAATTTAACTGATTTACGAGGCCATAAAAAGATCTCCAGGAAACACACTGAGGAATGAAGGAGTGCGACTGCTCCCTCTGGTGGCCAGATGTTTAAAAAGCCTCTGTCTTGTGTGTTTGTGTGTCTAAAATGTAATGTGTACATTGTAATCCGCCCTGAGTCCCCTGCGGGGTGAGAAGGGCGGAATATAAATGAAGTATATAAAAATAATAAATATATGTCTACACTGCCATATAACCAAGTTTAAAGCGATTAATTGCATTTTATATAGCAGTGTAGAAGTGGTCCTAGAAGCCAGAAGGGTTAACCCTGGTTAGAACTTGGATGGGAGACTGCCAGCTAATGCAACCTGCTGGAGGCTATATTTCAGAATAAACTAGCTCTGGGACTGGATCTACACTGCCATATAATCCAGATTGTCAAAGCACATAGTCCACATCACCTTTGAACTGGATGAGTCTACACTGCCATATAATCTGGTTCAAATCAGACAATCTGGATTTTATATGGCAGTGTAGATTCAACCTGAGTAATTTCCTAGGATAACCCTATTAAAATTACTGGATTGCCACAGATGACTTGAAGGCAGGCACATGTGCACACAAGGAAAAAAAAAAGAAAGTAATAGGAATAGAAACTGGGACATTTTAAAAGCAGCCAAAATGTGGGGTGGCAGGGGATTAATTAAAACTTCTTGCCAAATCAGGACAATTGGACATCATGGTGTAGTATTGCAGTAAGGCTGGGTTAGTGCTGCTCAGCAGAGATTCCTCTCTGGTCTACCAAAATGCAATATTATTTATACTTTTCTCTCTTGGCCAAGACTCAAAAGTAGCTGTAAAATGCAAACGTAGGATTCCATAGGATGCAACCGTGGTAGTTAAAGTGAAAACAAATAGCTATAATATGAACTGTAGGTACATTTTTGTGTGTGTTGCCATGGGGAGGGGGTCCTCAGAGAGTATTCAGCTGCAGCATTGAGAACAGCATGTGCAGTATGATATTTATAACCATTCACTGCTGAGAGAGACAAAATAGTAGACTAGGATGGTGAGGCAGGCAGTGCCTTCAGTAGCATAAGAATTTGGACTTCATTCGGGGTGGTGTGCTACAATAAGTGCTGTCAATCATGTACAGAAGTACAAAGAGGAAAACTTGATTCTGCTATGAAATTTTATTTATTTGGGATTGCAAACTTTCCCCCCTAAATGATTGTTAGAAAGGAATGGGGCCAGTGGGTCTTGCATGAGATCAAGGATATGGAACATAGGATACAGATCTTGTTGGATTGTGACTATTGTTAATACCAGTTTGGGATACTGGGAGTTGCAGTGTCACAAAGTCAGCAGGACTAGACGTCCCCAAACTCATAAGATGCTGGAGCTTTGAGTCTACACTATAGAATGAATTGAAGTTTAACACCACTTTAGCTGTAATGGTTCAATGCTATGGAGTCATGGGAGTTGTGGTTTTACAAGATCTTTAGCCTTCTTTACCAAAGAGTGCTGGCACCTCGCCAAACTTAATCTCGTTTTATGTATTTGTAGGGCTACATGTCGAGGACATGCTGCCCATGTATTCTGTTGATGTATCCCCGCCCCGAGCCTGCAGGGAGGAGCGGTATACAAAACCGAAGAAATAAATAAATAAATAAATAAAACTACAACTCCAATTCAGCCATCGCAGTGAGAGTGGTGTGAAACTTAATATCTTCATTGTCCAGAATGGTCTGATTCATTCCGTAATGTGAGAGATGAACACAGTCGTACAATGGTACACTAGTCAACTTGCGCTCGAAATAGATACAAATGGAGACCATTAGAGAAGATGTGATCCACGCAAAGGCTGAGGGACGGATCGTCTAGTGAAGTGAAGTGACAGTGTAGATGCCCCCAAGGCCTTATACATCTCAACTAAGCTGTTTCTGGTCCTTAACTGGGGATATACCTCAAGCCTTTCCTGTTTGTCTAGTACAGGATGGTATTGTGCAGATGTAGTTATCCTTATGTGAAATCTTACCTGGTGTGCATTCCCCCTTTCAGATATGGAACAGTTTGTTATGTATAGATGTTTGTGTATCTTTTCACTCTGTTATTTTTAGCTGTCTGTGAACGGGGAGTTCTTAATAGTTGTATCTTTTTAGCACAGTGTTCCTGAGGCATTCATTTTGTGCAACAGAAGAACAATGGACAATTGAACTCTGAATATAAAACAGCACTCAGGCCAGCTTTTCTTCAAGCAAGGAAGACATGCTACCACAGTTGTGAAGGTCTACAGCTCTAGAATTACAGATTCAGTATCTTGCTTTTTGAAATGCTGCATATTATTATTAAAATAATTAAAATATGTTTGGTATAATTTCTTCTGCATCTGTTTCTTGGCAAGAGGGGAAAGTATAGTCCTGGGGGAGGACTTATAAAGGTAAAACCATGTATAGGAGTTGAACATGTGGGAGTTGAACTATCAGCTTGGTATTTCAATCTCACAAATGCCTCTAGTTTTTGTTTTAGCTTCCCTTGCTGGCAGCAAATCTCATATTGGTTGAAAAATGTTTATGCCTGCTCTTAAGTCAGTTCCACGGTGGACTTAATGCAGTTTGAAGTCATTATAACCGCCCTGGCTTATTGCTTGGAATTCTGGGAGTTATATTTTTACAAGAGCCTTTGTCTTCTCTTCCAAAGAGTTCTGGTGCCTCACCAAACTACAAATCTCAGTATTCCTCAGCATTGGGCCATATCAATTAAAGTGGAGTCAAACTGCATTAACTCTACAGTGTAGAAACACACTTGGTCTCCACCTGATCGCATCATCAGAGGAAAGGTGTCCAAAATGCCATGCAGGATATAGTTCAAGCCTCAAATCTTTACAGGTTGAAACACATAGTATACAATGCAAGGTAGTAAAATTAAAGGTTTTCCCTTGATATTAAGTCCAATCGTGTCTGACTCTGGGGTTGGTGCTCATTTCCATTTCTAAACCTAAGAGCCAGCGTTGTCCATAGACACTTCCAAGGCCATGGCTGCATGGAGCGCTGTTACCTTCAGCCGGAGTGGTACCTATTGATCTACTCACATTTGCATGTTTTCGAACTCCTAGGTTGGCAGAAGCTGGGGCTAACAGCGGGAGCTCATGTTGCACCCTGGATTCGAATCTGCGACCTTTCGATCTGTAAGTTCAGCAGCTGAGCGGTTTAACCAGGGGATCTAAGCGCCTTAAGATATAGAGGCCAGGAGGTGGCTGGGAAATCCAGGGAATAGCATTAAAAGTGTTAGTAGATACATATATGCTTAAAAGCCTCCGAATCTGCAAATCTATTGGGATGCATTTTGCAGTTTCTAGAACAGGCTCCAATGATTGCATAGCATTGAACCATAGCAGTTCAAGTGGTGTCAAACTACATCAATTCTGCAGTGAGTTCACCATAGAGTAGTATCTTTGGGAGGCGGTGGTCCTCCATCCTAGAGATGTGCCCTGCCCAGCGCAGCTGTGTTCTCAATAGCACGGCCTCAATGCTGGTGATCCCTGCTTGCTCAAGGACAGCAACTTTAGTCACATAGTCACGCCAGTATATATTTAGGATTGTGCGACAGGATATCACTTTAAGAGTGACCACGCCCATTTTGGGAGGAGTGGTTTCCCCGTGACCACGCCCCCTGCTGCCCCTTTGATCCCCTCCAAGAGAGAGAGAGATGCCACTTCTAACGTCTCCTAGAGTTACGTCAGAATGTCTCTTTAAGGATGACCCCGCCCACTACGGGGTGGGGCTTCCACGTGGCCACGCCTCCTCCTGCCCCTCTGATCCTCTCCGAGAGAGAAGTTCCACCTCAGGATGTCTCCTTAAGGCTGACCACGCCCACTTAGAGGTGGGTTTCCGCGTGGCCACGCCTTCTTCTGCCCCTCTGATCCTCTCAGAGAGAAAGAAGTGCCACCTCAGGATGTCTCCTTAAGGCTGACCATGCCCACTTAGGGGAGGGGTTCCGCGTGGCCACGCCTTCTTCTGCCCCTCTGATCCTCTCAGAGAGAAAGAAGTGCCACCTCAGGATGTCTCCTTAAGGCTGACCACGCCCACTTAGGGGAGGGGTTCCGTGTGGCCACGCCTTCTTCTGCCCCTCTGATCCTCTCAGAGAGAAAGAAGTGCCACCTCAGGATGTCTCCTTAAGGCTGACCATGCCCACTTAGGGGAGGGTTTCCGCGTGGCCTCGCCTTCTTCTGCCCCTCTGATCCTCTCAGAGAGAAAGAAGTGCCACCTCAGGATGTCTCCTTAAGGCTGACCATGCCCACTTAGGGGAGGGGTTCCGTGTGGCCACGCCTTCTTCTGCCCCTCTGATCCTCTCAGAGAGAAAGAAGTGCCACCTCAGGATGTCTCCTTAAGGCTGACCATGCCCATCCTTCAGAGAGAAGGCCACCCAAGTGGCCATGCCTTCTTCTGCCCCTCTGATCCTCTCAGAGAGAAAGAAGTGCCACCTCAGGATGTCTCCTTAAGGCTGACCATGCCCACTTAGGGGAGGGTTCCGTGTGGCCACGCCTTCTTCTGCCCCTCTGATCCTCTCAGAGAGAAAGAAGTGCCACCTCAGGATGTCTCCTTAAGGCTGACCATGCCCACTTAGGGAGGGGTTCCGTGTGGCCACGCCTTCTTCTGCCCCTCTGATCCTCTCAGAGAGAAAGAAGTGCCACCTCAGGATGTCTCCTTAAGGCTGACCATGCCCACTTAGGGGAGGGGTTCCGGGTGGCCTCGCCTTCTTCTGCCC